>CM019148.1:170223038-170831333 GCA_009733165.1 Naja naja | reverse complement strand
TGAACATTTGTTTTAGTTTGAGTACATAGTGTATAGGCTAAGCATTTTGGCAGAATGCCCCATGCCTGTTAAAAAATCTGTTTCTTTAACTCCATTACAATTTACAGTTTAATTTTGTAAATGGTGGGTTTACTGTGCCCTTCAGCATGAGTGATTGCCAGTGTTTTCAATCACTAGACCAGTCGTGAGGCTGGATCTTCTCTTCCACATTTTTATAAATATTTACCATTCAGGAGCTTGGCCCTTAAACTGGACACAATTATTAAGCGGCATTGTCACGTTCCTGGAGAGAAGCTGAACTCCTCCTAGTTGCAGAACAACATTTCCCAGACACCCTTTTCCCTCTAGCTCTTCTGGGGCTATTCTTAGCCTCCGATTTTAAACCCATTCTCCAAAGTAAAAATCCTGCCGATTAATAGGATTGAAATACATGCACTAATGCTAGACAATGCATATTTCAAGAAACCAATACACATGAAGACACAGAGGGTATAGTGACCCAATTGCTAGATATGTTCCTACCACTGAATGATTTGTGCTTAAGGAGTAACAGTTTAATGTTAAATTATCACGATAAGCTTGGGCTATAATTCACTGCTGTTTCTCTTGGGATGCTTGAAAGGGACACCGAAAGACATTGAGATTGCAGAGTAACTTGTTTTGCCTTCTTACATAGAAAAGTTGGTTTCTGAGGCTGCTTCCTGACTGTTGCCAATTCCTCCTTTTGAAGACACAATAGCAATAGCACTTAGACTTATATACAGCTCCATAGTGCTTTACAGCCCTCTCTAAGCTGTTTTCAACCTTTTGCCCCCAACAATCTGGCTCCTCATTTTACCAACCTTAGAAGGATGGAAGGTTAAGTCAACCTTGACCCTTATCAAGATTGAACTCTTGACACAAAATAATGTAAATATAAAATTTCTAGTCCTTGTAATATTTAATTACTTTCATTTGCAACTATCTGCCAAACCTTATTTTCTCTGTGTGTCAAGCATTTATTCTTTTTCTTCTTCATCTTCTCATCAGCTGGTAGGAGGTCATTCACCAGTCAGGGCGCTGCAGCTTGACTGCAACATAACTGAAATTATTATGCAGTTCTATGATTTTAAGATTCCACCTTGGAGATAAAGATAAATTAAGCAACATAGACAAGTGTATAGATTGTGAAGATTTATGTAAAAGTATGTATACCGTATAGATAGTTAAGATTTATGTAAAAGTATGTATACCATCATGAAACTGTTGTAATGAATGGAAATGACATTGTATATAAGAAAAATTGTTTAATAAAAATGTTTTTAAGAGATAAAGAGAAGAGAAGAGAGATCAGAGAAAAGAGATAGAGAGAGAGAGAAGATGAGAAGATGAAGAGAGATACGAAAGAAGATAAGAAAAGAGAAGAAGAAGAATAGAAGGATAAAGATCGAAAATGAAAATGGAAAATCAAGAGATGAAAATAAAGAAAGATAAAAATCGAAAGATCGAAAAGAAAAGGAAAGGAAAAGAGAAAAGAAAAAAGAATCATGAAAAAAAGATAGAAAAAATCGAAAAGAAAATAGAAGAACGGAAAATCGAAGAGATGAAATAGAGTGTGGGGAATTTCACCTGGAATCTTTCCATGGAAACTGAACTTTTTTTCTTCTCCATATCAAATAGTGGAGATAGAATCTCTTTATCTATACTTGCTAGGAAGCTTGGTGAGAAGTTGGTGTCAAAAATAGTAAGGGAGAGTATGGTGATACCTAGTGATGAGATTCAAACTAGGTTCTGTATGGTGGGTGGCAGGAAGGATACTGTAAAATCTCCAGTCAGAGGTGGGATTTGCCGGTTCTCCAAACTACTCAAAATTTCCGCTACCGGTTCTCCAGAACTGGTCAGAACCTGCTGAATACCATCTCTGGTGATACCTAGGAAAGAAACTCAGGAAATGGAGTGCTGACTGAGAGGACAAACATTGAGGGAGAAATACCAGAGAACCCTATTCCTGACCAAAGGCCTACATCTCCCAAAGTTCTCAACCCCCCCCTCCCCTCAAAGCACACAACTGGTCATTCCCATGCGTGTGTCACCTCATCTTCCTTCCAAGATTGTGGGATGAGGTGTTATAGGTGTTAAACATTGAACTGTGGCAGCTTAAGGGGAAATCAGGTTTAGTACACAAAATGATACCCTAAAACTGTTTACATCAAGGATTATGAACAAGATGTGACCATAAAGAGGAAAGTTTGAGTTCTTGGGGTATTATGGTTGGTTTGTAAATTGCAAGCTGAGATTGGGACTGAGTTCTCTTTTGGAAGTTAGAGTCTACCCTTAGTTTAAAACAATAGGAAAGTCATTCTTCTGCTTCCTAATTTACAATAAAAGTGACAATGCAGACACGATGAGTATGAAGCACTTCTGAAGTTTCTGCTGGACTAAATTAACATTGCTAGAAAAGAGTGGAACAAATATACTCATAGAACCATATAAGGAAAAGTAATTGCAACACTGGTGGTTTTTAAGAAGAGATTGGATAACCATTTGTGTGAAATGGTATAGGTTTTCTGCTTGAGCAGGAGGTTGGACTAGAACATCTCCAAGGTCCCTTCCAACTCTGTTATTCTAGATGGATGGATGGATGGATGGATGGATGGATGGATGGATGGATGGATGCTCTTCAAGCAAAAAAATCTTTCAAGTAGAAATTCAGACTGGAGTCCAATGTGGTTGGAAATATTTAGTGGCCTTTAGTGAGGCTGCTGCAGGCACTGCTGCCAACTTTTCAGATGTAAAAGAGAGGGAGTGAAAACATCTCTTGACTTTCTTCTCTCTGTCTCTCTTTTCCACCCTTAGATCTGTCATTACAAGCTGAAAATTCTGAGACCAATTACCAGTTTGTCTGCTGAAACACCTGCCAGAGATTTCCAGTTCACGTTAAATGTAACATAACCTCTATGATTTGACCATAAGATTATGATATACAGTAAAGTGGGTGAATCAGAGAACAGGAGTTTATGCCCCTAGAAATGAGGCGAATGTACGAACCAACATATACCCAGATTTATTTTTTTTCCCTGAAAAGAAAGAGCGGTGAAATCATTCTTTCATATTATCTGACTCATGCTGCTTTGACTCTGCTGGTATGATTTTGGCATGAATCTTGATGGGTTTTGATTGCAGCCATTTGCCTGATCACCAACCTGAGGATATCAATGGCACCTGCCTATGATCAATACTTGACAGTGGCATAGAGAATAGGATGTTGAACCAAGAAAGACTAAGGAAAATATAGATTTATATATAGTTTCCAGCTCCTCTATGGTGTATTAGATCCTGCTGGGTCTTTTCCTGCCCTTGGAATAATACTTTTTTTTTTCCAAAGTAGAATCTTGATGCAACCAACTGTGCATTCCTATGGCTGTTTTGAAACTTCCACAAGTTTATTCTTCGAAAGGAGTGAGGAAATAGGTCCACAGATTTTCATAAGATCCAGACTAAGGAGCTTACGGATGGGTTCAATTGAAGCTTCTCTAAGAACAGATTTGGTTCTCAAATGTTGATTGGTTCAATGGTATTTTGTAGAATCTCTTTTTGACTTTTCAGAAAGAGGATTTTATGGATAGGGCTGCTGCTAACAACACTCTTCCAAACACATGGCATTAATTTTCCCTTCTAGGCATATAGAATTCCAGATTAGGAAACAAGTTGTTAAAGGAAAAGTTGTTTAAAAAAAAAAGATTAGATATAGATATCACCAGTCTTCAGTATTGTAGAAATGCTCTTCCTCCTCTGCCAGCCCCAAGATGCTCAAACAAGTGGATACATAATTTTTCTTCAATAATTTGAATAGAGATCTCTAGACCGTGACTATTTAGCATTTTCACTCCCATAATATTACAGAAATAATAGGGATGCTCTCAACATGCTTATTACGCAATGCAAATTTTCACTAAACTATACGTGTATGAAAGTGTTGCAGGAATATCAAAAAAGAAATTATACCAGTTTTGCATTCTCCTCCTCTTTAAAGCTGAAGCAAATTATAATTATCTTCAGAGATAAAAAGACATGGGCAGGGAATCCTTTCTCCACATTCCAGTTGTTGTGCTTGCTTTGACCTCACTTGGTTGCTTTGTGGCTGCTTTGACCTCATTTAATATTTCTTTGTGTTGTTGAGGCCTATGAAGAGAGTGGCCATAAGCATCCATTGGGGGAAGGTAATGGTGGGGAGCAAATAGCAAAACATGTGTCAATGCTTCATGACATACAATATATAACCTAATTTGCATACTTAAAACGATGAAAAACCCTCAGAAGCAGGTTATACAGATCCGAAAAGATCCGAACTGCAAAATCCTGCTAGCCAATAGATGACAATTACAGATTTCTGTTTCAATACTGCAAAGTAATGGTCATCTGGATTTTTGTACGCCTAAGAAAGTACTATCATTGCTTTCTCTCTCTCTCTCTCTCTCTCTCTCTCTCTCTCTCTCTCTCTCTCTCTCTCTTTTTATATTACCTTTGCATCATTACAAAGCTCTTTCCCTATGCTTTCCCAGCCTGGAAAACTGTTTATAAATGTATTTGGCATTCTATTTTTTATCCACTTCTGAATTCCAATGAAATACTTATAAGCTTCCCAGGTAGCACTTTTCCCATGTCAACTTATAGAAAATGTAGCCCAAGAATAAATAAAGCATGCTATTTAGAGAGCATTTCCAAGTGTATATAGTACACTTCTTTCAGACTATATCCCTAGACTTTCATGTTTAACTTTATACATGAAAGGGGTTAAAGACATATCTGATGGCATACCAATTCTTCAGAGGTGAAATTTGTTGGTATATCTGACCAGTGGGACTTGAGAGAATGAGATGCACTTAGCACAACTGATCTCTAACAAGCCACACAGATAAGCACACTGAGTTCAGGTCACACTTATGTTCAATCTGCCTGCTTAGCAGGCGAAAATCCAAATAGGTTCAGACCAAGAAACTCCAGGAAAATCACTAAGATTCAATCTATGTGTTTAAAAACAACATATAGTATAGCTGTCCTGGGACTACTGTTTTGGTCTGCCAATGGAGAAAAGCATGACTGAACACTCCACATCTGGGGAAAATTGGTTGCTGTGCCTCATTGCTGAGGCAAAATCAGAATCTAGTCTTATTTTGAAGCACTAGTTTCTGAAAAGGGAGTGAAGGAGTTAATAGAAGAGGATAGCTTTTTTTCCCTTCTGCAAGCTGCTATCTTCTATAATCTTACTTCTCAAGTATTTTTATTAGTCTATCAGAATATAAAATACAGAAATAAAAGAAAAATGAAAATAATGGGAAAATAGGAGAGGAAAGCGGGGAGAGGAAAAAGTGTAAGGGAAAGGGAAAAATAAAAGCATTGACTTCTGACTCCCTTCGGTGCAGTAGAATAAGGCAAAAGCATACAACCTTGACTTGTTACTTTTATGTAATAATATATACTAGCCATTTCTATAACAACAAACCTATCTAGCAATAGCCCTTAGTCTTATATACCACTTCATAGTGCTTTACATAGTGGCTTACAGAGCCACCCCAACAATCTGGGTCCTCATTTTACCGACCTGAAGAATGGAAGCCTTGAGCCAGGGAGGATTGAACTGCTAGCAGTTAGCAAAATTAGCCTGCAATATTGCATTCTAACCATAGCACCACCTCAGCTCTAATCAACAAAATCCAGAATCAAAGTTTCATCTTTTTTTTTTACTTCAAGCACAAAATCCAAAAGAAGTTTCCAAGTAGAAACAAAATTAATTGTATTCCTTTCTTTCATCAAAACAGTCAATTTAGCTATTTTTGCTAACTCCATCATCTTTTGCAGCCATTCAATTTTGGAGATAATCCCATTATTATTACTAGGTAAGTATTTCATAGCGGCAAGAAAATTCATCAAGTTAGATCTGTTTAACAAGAGAATGGATCCATGGCTTCTTGGGATCAGGCACCATTGTATGTTGTGGAAAAGCAATTTTAGTGTCCAAATAGAAGCGGAAGATTAGTCCTCAAGAGCCAGAACCAAAATAAAATTACTTACAAGGCTTGTCTATTTCTTGATAAAAATTATATGCAGAGGGTTTTTTTTCTATTTATTTAATTGTACACACCACACACATATGCACACATTAAGCTTCACATGGATCACAATGCCTTCAAGAACAATTAACTGCAAACCTACAAACTATATTCAAAGAAGACAAGTCGATGATTATCCAAAGCAATGGATCAAAACAAGTGGTAGAAGATTAAGACTCTTAATGTCAATAGATTAAATGCATGTGCTTATATAGTCCATTGCATCATACTGATATGCTTATGGATCAAATCTGCAGTCTTATACACACTTAAAACAACATTTGATACTGGACAAATTTAAAATAAACAAGGCACACCCGCATATCTGGAAGTGCTGCTGAACTCAATGAGCCTTACCTTTCAGTAGATAATATTGCACTACTGATGCTTACTCATACAATATTTTGGAAGAAAAAACCAAAAAACTGAAAATCATGTCCCATACAGCTTGAATCCAAAAGCTCAAGCATCATTCCTAGTGTAATTTCATATTTTTCTTAAGGCAGAGGGTTTTCGATGTCAAATTGCAAACTATTTGACATTCCAATTGATTTTCCAATTTTCCTTAGTTTCAGAAGGAACATGCCATGACATATGGAGAATGAAAAAATGTACCAAAAACAAAAACAAAAAAACAACCCTAGCCAATGACCTTTTAGGAACTTGTGCTATTCCTCGCACACCAGATATTAGGCTAAAGAAAGTCATATGTTTATTAATTCAGCCTTTCCCAATTTGACACCTTCCAGTTGCACTGAACTTCAACTTCCCTCATTCCTAGACAAGTTCAGCACATCTGGAGGGCAGCAGTTTGAACATGGCTGCTCCACTGCAGGGTTCAGCAACTCCCATCATGCAGATCTCACAATACTATTGTGTGGCCTGCAGATCCACCTCCCCTAGTTATTTCAAAAATTTGGCAGCAAATTGCCATTTTAATAATTACCATTTTAGGTACAGTATGTCTTACTGTAATTTTAAAACTTGGAGGAGACAACATTGAGTGCTTTGGTTTAGTGCTTTCTGCATTTTATTTTTAATTTTCCTTCCTGGCTCCATTATTCTTTTTTTCATTCCCTGTTTTTTTAAAATTCTGTCCCTCTCCCCTTTCTTTCTTATATTTGCTATTCAAAATCAAATTGTAATCCTTACCATCTATGGAGATTCTCAGTCATCCAGGTCACGGTTGTCTCAAAGGTGCTTTTCTTTTAAAAAAAAAACTATATATTTTTCTTAAGGAAGATTTTTTTTCTCTTTGAAGAAGTCATTTCATCCCAGAAGCTTCATAAGTTCTGACAGGATTGCGTGGGAGTGGGGGAAAGGATCATATTTCTTTGCAGTCATCTGGTTGTTAGCACTCTTTCTGAGAACCACTGAGGCCACTTGGGGGGATTTATCTGTGCCCTTAGAGTCACCTGAATCAGAGTGCAAATGGGTGTGGAATCTTCTTGGAACTGCTAAAAAGACTGTCCTGTAGAGCGAGATAGGTGGTGTCTTATCCCTTCCCCTCTGTTGAGGGAAGTCTGCTTAATTTTAACATAGATGGCCCCTTTTACCTTCTTTCAAAGCAATGTTCCTCTCTATCCAGAATGTGGACTTTGCAGTCTTCAAAAGAGTGGCCTTTGTCTTTCAAGTGCAAATGGACCTCTGAATCTTGTCCTGATGTCTTTGTTCTCCTATGTTGTGTCATGCATATGTGAAGCATTTGTTTTGCTTCCCCAACGAACAGATCTGCACTTGTCTCTCAACTGGTTTACAACAAGCGAAGTCAATAGGAGAAGCCAGATTAATTTAACAAATGCATGGTTTGTTTAAAGACCACAATAATTTGCTTATTGACCATGATAAACATGGTCATAAAATCGGGTCCAGTCCCATGATGACTCACTTAAAACAGCACACCTTAGTGACCGAAATTCTGGTCCCAATTCTGGTCATGTCAAGGACTACCTGTAGTGTAAAGAACGTATTCCATACACTCATCTATGGTCTACCAGTGATCTGGTCTGTATCTAACTGATTCCATTTCCAAAAAGAGAATTAAAAGGACAAGAATGGGGAAAGCTTCATGTTTGGGACAGAAATACATTCTTCCACAGAGGGAAAAAGTTATACGTTTCTTGACTTTAAAACATTGCTATATTGCTTTGCCAGTTCTTGCTCTAAGAATCTAAATCTCAGCTTGGTATCTGCAAAAGACATCTACCTGAACATTCTTAAACTTAAAGGAATAAGATTTTTTTTTTTGCTTTTAAAGCAAAAAAACATTTCACTGTCAGTTCCAATTAGTATGGAAATCTGAATTTGTTACATGCAAGAGACATCTATCTTCACACAAGCACTGCTGTCATTCCTTTTACACTTTTTGCTGCAATGTCTACCCCAGTTTTATCTAATAATGGCTGAACACTGGCCTCCATGGTCTCCATAGCATCCCTGTATCCAGGGCCAATGTTATTTTGAAATGGGTCTCAAACGTTGCTCCCTGTCCTCCCCCCTCCCCCAAATAAATTATTGAGGATGCCCTAACATTTCTTTAGTTGGTTTGGGATCAAACTCATGGCACAAAAGGAAGCATTTCATGACAGTGGCTTCTAAATGGGCATTTCTAACAGTGGAACTCATCTCAGCTTCATTTTTTAGGTAGGCAAGATACAAGGGTATCATGGTAACTGCAGGAGCCACCGTGGGAAGCTAGTATCCAAGGGCATGCTTGATAGCCAGTTTTATAAAGAAAGCAACCATTCTTTATGAGGTTTCAGATTTGTATCATATGATTCAAAATGGCACAATGGAGTAAGATCTTTGGCACTGGGTTTCACCTCTGTGAACAGTTTGTGAAAATGTTTGATGTTCTTTCAACAGCTAAAAAGCTACAATAGATAACAACTGATGATAATGAATACAAATGGAATAATTACTTTTAACGTTGAGGTTTATGTGTTTAATGATGTTTCCCAATGCAGTGAATCATGTTCATCTGCTTCTTCTAATCACGGTGTACTGGCTCAAAATGTTGCCTCCAGGATGCCGAAGAGCCACTTCTCATGTACTGTTCCAGAACAACACAGCCAGTTCTTGGTTTGCAAAACCTGATTCATCTACATGATAGAGATTAATGGAGGAAAACATGAAATCCTGCTTATGTAATCTTATTTTATGAATTTTTTGACGTGATTCATTATGCTATTTATCGCCTTTAAACTTCTACAAATCATAGGATTAGTTTAGACTTGTGGGTCTGTCTTCTCCCAAGAACTGTCCTGAGTTCATCCAGTTCTCTCTTTTAAACCTTGCTACCTTGTGGGATCTAGGAAGCAGAACTTCTCAGTGGCTGCCTCTATCCCTGGAACAATCTGCTCCTGATATACAGTAGACCCTAACTCTACTTGTCTTTAATGAAGCCGTAAAGACCTGGCTTTTCTCCCATGCATTTGGGTCCAATTGATCCCAGTCCTTTTTGGTTGTTTGGTGATCATTTTATGTTTTATATACATTTTTTAGTGTTGAATGGCCATTTTGCTTGTTTAAGGTAGGGCTCAATCTACAGTTATTCAATCAGCAACCATTCCAAGTTAAAATGACATTGAACCCATGGTGATGTCAATCCTCCTGGGCAAACCAGCCAAGAAACATGACAGGGTGAGCTTAATCTACTTTATTGTAAGCTTACATTAACAGAATCATGCAAGGATGAAGTTACAAATGTCCTGCTTCCACTTTTAACAATTTGATTAATTAGGGTGGGTCCTTCCTAAGTTTGTTTCTCTGACCTTTAAGTCTTTGGAGGCCCCTCCTTCCCTTGTCTGATTGTTTCCTAGGCAGCACATCTTTCTTCCCCCAAGGTCAACCACACATTCTATCAAAGCTGGAACTCAAAGTCCTTTGAGTTCCAGCTGTCAGAGCACCCAAGGTCAACGGATCAGGATCTGGATGTTTGGCAACCTATTCGCACTTATGTATGGTTCCTAAGCTCCCCACCGTCACATGATCACTATTTGCAACATTTTCTGCTTGCTTCCCCAGAAAGTCAATGGAGAAGCAGTAAGGTTGCTGGAATAAGTCTCCTTTATCCATACATTCTCCACCAGCTCCTCTGAGCTCATGCTGTGCCAGCTGCTCAAACTCTTTCCCCCCACAACTCACCACTCTTTCACCACCCCTCCTATCCTTGCACCACCATGTACCCTCCCTAATCCACACCTCTTGCATGACCCCTCACACCCTTGCACACCTCCCTGCACTGCATCTCTCATGCACCCAACTTAACCTTGTCCTGTTCCCCCTCACTTTCCCCTCTGGTAGCAGCCACTTACCTGCCTATGAGCGTAGGACTTTCAACTTCCTGCCGGCTTCTCCACTGACTTTGGTTATCTGAAGCCTGCAGGAAGTTGTCTTGGCTAACCATAATGGGATTCAGTTAATAACAGCAATGGGGACTTTAGGGATGGCCATTATTAAGCAATGCAGTCATGCTCTGCAACCACATCACTTACTGATGAAAATTCCAGTCATAATTGCTGTCATAAGTCAAGGACTACCTGTATTGTATACCCAGAGTCACATTGCTTGAGTTTATTGGTGCTGTAAATCCATTAAATAAACAAACAAATACAGGTACAATTTTCATATGGAAGATTGTAATATATCTTGGTTGTTGCCCTGATGAATAATGCAGCAATAGGGGCCAGAGAAAAAAAGCCTCTTATATGAAGAATACATGATTTTGAGAGAAAGAAAATAGTAAGAAAGAGCCCTAGGAGGGAAGAATGATTCTATTAGAATAAAAGTTAGCCCTATCCACCAGAATAGTTTAAGTCCCAAACCCTCTGCTTAAATTTTGCTATGATTTTATTTGCATTTAGAAAACTGTAAGTAAAGCTGTTTTTGACAATCCAGACTATATCAGATCTTGGTCAATTGATCTTCATAGAATGGATTCAAATCAGTAAGATGGACCAAAGAAGACTCTTAAAGGTTTTGCTTTTTCCAAGATTTTGGACAGCATAATTTTGCATGAACGTCCAAAGAGGTGCAATTTAATTCTAACTGGGTGTTAGAAGTCAAGTTAAGGAAGTATATCATATTGTTTTTAGAAATTTAGATTATATGGAATCCAAACCTGAGACCTTGCAGATGCACAACTAAATTCCATATAGCAACATGCCGAGAACAATGCACTAAAAACAATGTGTGCGTGTGTATATGTACATTGTGTGTGTGTGTGTGTGTGTGTCTGTACACATTATATATCAGTTTAAACAATATATCAGATTAAACAATTACAAACTTTACATGTGTGTATGGATTTGGTTAGGTATGTTTTCTTGGTTAGATATGGTTAGATATGTTTTCTGAGGACAGATTATAGTTCATTCTAATAGGAAAGACAATCATCTACATCCCTTCTCAACTTGCAGTTGATGAGCATCTTCAAAGTTTGTTTGTTCCCTCTTCTTGTGGTTCTTCAATTTTAAAACTAGATTTGGACTGAAAAGTTGTTAAAATGGAAGGTTGTTTTCAGACAGTTATCATTCCCCTTGATTAAAGTATTGTAGTACACTCTACAGGGGGGTTGTCCTGAAAGGCCCTTTAGAAACTAAAATGCAGTTGTGAACTGGAAGTGGGCTGTACCTTATTTCAGTTGCTCTTATTTCAGCTATACTGGTTAATGGTTCTTTCTGAGCTCAGTTCAAGATGTCGTGGGATCAAAGTCCATAAACAACATCCCCAGCCTCCATGAGTCTATCAGATTCACAAGAATTGCTACAGAAGCATCACTTTAAATTCTCCTTCTTCTGAAGTGAAACGAGTGGTCCCAAGAACCTTAGGGAAGGCCCCTCTTTGAGCCTCTTGCTGCTCCCACTGTGTAGCTTCAAGCTATATTGCCTCTTATTGACAATTCCCTAGGTAGCATCTCTTCTACCATCTCCAAAAGCCTTTCCTGCATGCCATCATAGAAGGAGAAAAACTGCTTTGTTTTGGTCATGGGAGGTATGTTTTTGGAACACAATAAAGTATTTTTGGTCATTGTTCTCAACTTTTGAACTCTCTGTCAAGGAAAGTGTAGGGAAAGGAATGGCAGAACTTGGGGTCAAAGAGGAATCAGCCTAGAATCTCTATGTAGCTTGATTTTTGTTGATACTTATCTAACTCCTAGCAGGTGCTAAGTGTTAGTTGAGAATATTCCTGTGCATAGGCATGAATATCAATACATCAATTTAATTGGACCTTCAAGTCTAAACCAGATCTTTTGCACCTGACAGCAAGTCAAGCTACCCCCCCTCCCCGCTCGTTATTCTTCCACCAGCAGGCTCTATATGTGTGTGTGTGTATGTATGTGTATGTGTATATGTATTATTCTGGCAGTTCTTTATTAGATATGCTTGGTGGTTGCTGCTGCAGAAAGGTTACTCTGGGTTGAGTTTGATCTGCTTTAGTGATAACAGCTCAGGAAACACTTGCAACACTGTTGAAAGCATGCTTTGGGTTGTGTTTAAATAATTCAGGATTTTTGGTGGTGGAGGTGATATTCTATGCTACCATTTATGGTTAGCCACCTTGGGTATCACCTTTTCCTGGAAAATGAATGATGAATTTGCTAAATAAATAGTAAACACCCACCACCATTTACAATAGCTGCAGCTGCTACCTATTCACTGACCTGCTGGCAGTGCGAATGTGCCATTTTCCTTTCTTGAGGCTTGGTTCCTGTGGAGGAATCAAATGTTTGGAATTTAAAAGCTAGAGCCTGGTGGGGTTGAACAAATGCCTATCAAAAGCATTAAGCTCTTGCCCTGTAATGTATTTGATTTCACATGGACTGATGATATTGGCCCTGAATGGATTGCAGCAGGGGGCTGCCATTGTCACATTCAACCACACAGGCGAAAGAATACTTGTGAGTCTAAAGCCTGCTCTAGGAGCATGTTGGCTAACAGATGAAACAACTACTCGACTTTTCTCTGCAAGGACTTTCAGTTACATCAAAGAAATACAGGACAGGATCTGATTTACAGTGCAAAGTTTATTTATGCAGAAAGGGGCGTTCAGTTCTCTTCCTGCATTTGCTTTTTGCAACATAGAATGGTGCTTCTGAGTTTCAAAACGAGTGAATTGCTACTTTTGACTCTCACACAATTTAACAGTTGCTGGCACGGCTTTTCCCCAAGTCCAGGCTGAACTTTTCTAAACTTATGATTCTTTCCTGGGGAGAAAAGTGAACTAAAAGACAAATCTTTTAGCAAAAATAGTAATAAATAGTATTAACAGTTAAGTATTTTGTTTTTGAATTTATCAAATTCTGTTTATTTCTAAATAGATATTTAAAATCAAATATCCACAGTTTTTCAAAGTGTGATACTGAAAAACATTACTTTAAAAATGTCCTTCCTAAGTTCCTACAGTATTCTTTGAATTTCTACTCTTTCTCTTCTTGGTTATCCATTTATATTATATTGTAAAACTGTATCTTCTTCTAACTTTTCTGCTTCAAAATAATTACACACACACACACACAGAGAGAGAGAGTATATTGTTATTTTGTCCCATCTTTATACCCATTAAGCCAAAATAGATTAACACAATGGAATACTGGTACAGTTCTGAAACAACTCATTTCTGCTCAAAAATAATAAGATCAGCATTATGAGTCACAAATGTATAGCACCTTCCTATGAGGTTGACTAGATGGTTTCAGAAAATGAAAGAGATGAAGTAACATTTGTGTTCATAATCTAAAATGATGTGGCTCCAAACATTTCCATAAATAGATATTTACATATATATTTATTTCCCATTCATGAAGTGACCTCCAGAAATTATGAACATTTTTTAAAAAAACCTTAGACTGATGGTCAGTCAAATTCTCACAAAATATTTTGAAAACAGACAATAAGATCATAAAATACTATATCAGAAGTAGCAATAGTTTCATTTTGAGTACCTTATTACTAGCAGTGAAGTCTACTACTAAGACAATGTATTTTAGATCAAAATACAAATAATTAAAGTAATCTTTTAAAGAGGCTTACTACTGGAGTATTTTCTATTTTAGGCTACAACTTATTGGACCCTCAGCCTAAGTGAAATTCCTCCACAACCACCTTCCACCTTTAATCTTCATATACATGACCTCTACATATTTTCACAGTTGAGGAATTCTGAAAAATGGCTGATTACATCCTGAAATGTCTCCATGCTAGACCACAGTAATTCTTCAAGCTATGCTTTCTTCTTCATTCAAACACTAAAGAGATTCCTAAACAGAAAGCTACAAATAATTATAGACAGTAGCCACCTGGAGCACATAACTAGAAGTAACCCAAGTGCTCTTCCATACAATTGATTAAACACAAGAAATTGAGGTTTGGTGCAAATGAAATTGCAAGCCCATCAGATAGATAGATAGATAGATAGATAGATAGATAGATAGATAGATAGATAGATAGATATCATAAATGAAAGTCCATGAAGCCTTTGGATCAAATTCCAAACAAGTACAAATGCAATATTTGTCCAGTCTATGAATTAGCTACTTAATTTGTAGTGGTATTTTAAGAGTGAACAGGTACTGTAGGTGTATAAGAGTAAAATCAGAGTTTTGATGCTATAACCAATCACAGCAGGAGAAATCAGTCTTCCCCTCCCCATCACAAAGTTTTACTTCTCTCCAACATACCCAGATACATACTTATTTCATGGAGGAAGAATGTGTGTATTCATTTCAAGCTGATATAAAATAGGGCACTGATCAAGACTTACCCCTTTATTTATGCATTGATTTTTCAAAGCTGAACAGACTGATTGAATTAAAATTCACTTATTGCATATCTAGTCTTTCAGTGAAAAGGTGAGATTAATATGTAGTTCTCTAATGAGCATTATCTACAATGTCCTAGGGGTTGTAACTGTTAGTCTTTTTACTTCCTTAGTGCTCTTGTTGCATAGTTATGTTCCCTTATCCTTTTTTGTTGCTTAGATACTTAATTGCATTACAGAATTAAATTTCAAGTTTAAATACATTATTTAATACCATGGTTGTCTATGGAACCCTAGATAATAAGCTGGATATTAATGGCTCAAAAGGGAGTTATTAACCACTTTACATATGTAGTCCTAATCATTTTGCTCCTCCTGAGGTTATTTTTTGCACCTGGATTTTTTGCCTTCTGGCAAGTAGGTATTTTCTCTGAGTAAGTATTTCCTTTTCAGATTATAGAGACTTTTAATACCAGCAGTACAAATGACTCTGAGTTTCCCACCAGAACCAGAGAACAAAATTGGTAACTATTTTCAGTGCCTATTTTTCAAGGTTTTCATTGAGGGAGTTTCAACAGCTTATAGAGGAACAATTTCAAACCATCTGATTTGTAAAAGTTTTTTAAAGCAATCCTTCAAAAGCCTTGGCTATGCTGGTATATTTTCAACTAACTCTCATCAACCTCTAGCCAGCACTTTGTAACAAAATCAAATTATCTATTGATTACTCTAGTCATGTACTATGAAGAATTTGAATCCAAGACCATGTGTTATTGGCTATCAATCCATCTTGAATGATGAGTGTCTGAATTTGTAGCAAGGGAATCAGCTTTTAAGATAGTTTTGCAAAGCTTTGGTTATTTGTAAAGCTAGTACAGCCTCATTCTTCTTCAAATCAAGCTTGATTCCTGGCAACTTTTTAGATACAGACATGCAGTTTTCTTGGCAATGGTATGGAAGGGTTCTACGACTTCTCTAAGACTTTATAATTATGGAATTCATTATCAACAAATTTATCAACACTGGCTAGAGGTTGATGATCACTATTATTTAGGTACTACCTGAAGGTAGTCCTGCTCAACTTCTTTTGAACCCTTCTTAACTTCTGAGATACTTTTCAAATCTCACCTTGGCTCTAAACATCTTTATAGACAGTCTTAGATAAAACCTATTTACGGTATTTCATTTGGTCCACTATCACTGCACTATATGATGTGGCTGCAATAGTACTTCAGATTCAGTTTGAAAGAAAGGCTTCTGAAGCATAAACCCAGCGCCTGTCTAAAGCAGAGGCATCTCATTTCAGGTTTGTGTGACTACAGCTAGAGCCTCCCCAGAACAGCCATACAGAGAAAATGGAACTCTAATTAGCCTCTGACAATTTCTGTCTTCCAAAGCATATTTTTCACAAAGCATTACTAGCCGTAACACACAATGGATAACAATGCCCTTATTGGGAAGTTTCTTGAAAAGGATTGCTAAAATGAAGCATACGATGCTTCCTGGGAAAATCAAACACAGTAATTTTAAGTTTGATAACAAAAGCAGAAGTTCATATCCTCGCACATCCAAACTATCAAGTTTGGATGTGTGGTCAAGATTTGAACTGATTAAGTAGAGGGGGGCTTTTCACTCAGTGTAATAAAACCTACCTCTTAAAATACAATCCCCAAACTTTTTTTCCCAGTATTTTTGGGCTATCCCAAAATACAGATGCATTGTTTTTAAAGGAAGAAAAAAAAAGATTATACATTCGAAGTAGTAAAACTCTGTCGAAGAATTCTTTCCTTATCTTCTTTTAAACATTCCCCTTGGATAAAATTATTTCAATAGAGTTAGGATTGTCCCCTAAAACACACACTTTTTTCTGGCCCCACCAGCAAGTGTGTAGCTCTGTTCTAGGGAATGGACTGCAGGTCACCTTGAAATGTGCTGCAGCAGAGGGCAACCTTTATCATTTAAAGGCTTTTGTAGTGCCCCTTTGTCTTAAAAAGCCTATCTCAGTGAGAAGTTGAAAACTCTTTTCTCTCTCTTTTAAATCACTATGGAAAAGGTTAAGGAAGTGGCAAAGCTTTGCAGGTTGCCTACCCCACCTCCAGCCCCACTTCAGCTTCAGAGGCCAAGAAGAATATTGGAACTCATCAGAGGCCTGGTTGGATATAGAGAGTGTTAATTCTTCCATATCTAAGCCTCTTTGTAGAAATTCCCTTTGTCTCTTGCCCCAAGTCATTAAGCGCTAATCCCATCACTCTTCCTAATCCGCTGCAGTGGAGCCAGAGTTCAGTTTCCGAAACTGTCTTTGTTGCATCCCTAATAGACAGCTTGCTCTGGATTTCAGTGGATTCACTCACATTACAGCTTCCTTTTGCTGCTCTTTAATGAAGTGCCATTAATGAATCTTTTCCTCCTTCATGCGGTGTCCAGGGGCATCACTTGGTTTCATGTTAAAGAGGGGTAGGTGCCTAGTCCTCTTAGCAGCCATTTAGCCAAAAAAGATAGGGGGGAGGAGAGGAGGGAGGGGAAAGGACCGTCAAAGGCAAAACCTAGGAAACAGGCCCATTGAAGGCCGATACCACTGAAGTGCTCATTTAATTACAGCGGATTTACAAAAGAAAATCTCTCCTTTGTGACTGACAAAAGACAACAAACCAAGAAGTGATAGGGAAGGGTTCTCCAGCAAATCATAGAAGAGGAAACATGGTTGAGGAAAGCCATCCCCAACAATGTTGTAAACTCTCTATAATTTGATGTGAGTGGTAGTGTTCTAAATATTAGTAAGCACTTAGTTGTTGAAATACCTTATTTTTGGTATTGGCAAGTGATATAAGCAAGGCAGCTGCTTCTGGGGGAAGTCAAACCCACTCTCAGGAAAGTAATATAAGAGATAGTGTGCAATGCAAAATTACTTACTGGCTATTAAATGTATTGTGCCTAAAATGTTCTCTCTTTTTTTGGTGTGAGTAAAATTGCTTTTGCTTTAATGTAATTGCCTGCAGGCAGTTTTTTTTTTCTTATTTGTTTTGTTTCAGGGAATGCTGATGAGTATTTCATTCATCTGATCTTAATCAGATTGGAAACATTGACGAACCTGATTCAAGTAATAGATTAAAAAAAGTATTGAAATATGTTACTAGAGATACTTTCAGCATCATCGGCTTGGTTTGTTGAAAATAGAAACATGACATTGTTAAACCCAGAAAGTGACTATGTCCCTAATTTATATCGTGATTTGGTTTATACCGTGTGGTCTAACCCCCAAAAATTATTTTGAGGCTAGATGAAAGACTGTTAACCACTAACTTTAACTAGGTTTTATTCATTGTAACCAATGTTGATTGTGGCATGGTATGTCATCCAATCCTAGAATGTTAGCTTATGTTAAGCCTCATTAGACCTCCAGGAAATTAATGTCAAGTACAATCATTTCTGCAGTTGTATCTCTATTATTCCATTTTAGTCTTTCTTCCCCTGTGGGTGCATCAAAGTTTTGTTCTGTAAATAAGGGCCAAGAGGAATGATTAGCCTTTTGACCACTTTGTGCACAGTAATTCTGACATGGATCTCACAAGGGAGGGCTTTCCTTTGTTACAGTTTTTAAAATTAACCAGCACAAGTATCAGATAGTACAAAAGAGGCTGGGATATGAACTTGAAAGGAAATGGGGCTAGCAAAACATGGTCCACTATATTATTCGACTTTTGTTCATTTGGATCACCTATTGTTGTTGTTGTTGTTTGTATGTGTGGTTCTTTTTTTTTTTTGGTCCCCTTCCACCAGCATCCCACATACACACTTTAAAAAAAAGACTTAAAATTCCAGTGAGGTAAACTGGGTTCCATTATTGGAGATTAACTGATTAACAAATAAAAACAGTGGGAAGAAATTAACAGCAGCTGAGTTAATTTCTGATATAAAAGCTAATTTAGAAATCAATTAAACTAATTCTGTTAAGTTTGCATGAAGAGTCAGATGCGAGGAGTTCCAGCAAAGAGTTTATTAAGTGACTACAGCTCGAATAGACCCATTCTGGCTTGGCTACGGCTGCTTCCTATAGCCTGCAGCCGTAGCTGCCAGCCAATGGGAGTGCAGGGTTTCTTCCCGCACTATTTAAACCAATACCATTTGACATTTTACAAGAACAGTTCAAATAAACCAATAACATTCAAACCTACATACATAACACCCCTCCCCACTAGGTTCAGTCCATACCAAACCCCAACCTATCTAATGTATTCCTTTAAATAGGTGGGGCTCTTACATGTACGTTGAGACCTTCGTGGTTCAGAAGTTTTAACGTTCTCACCCAGTGAGAGGGGAAATGTGTCTACTGACATTTCCCTGTTGGGACTTCCTGTGAAAGAAGACCCTGTTAGACTGTTAGAATCTGGTCTCTCCTCCCAACCCATCTCCATTCCAATGTCAGCACCCAAGTCAGGTAGTGATGTGCAATCTTCCACTTCAGAGGTGGATCTTGGCATTGTGACAGGGTTCGGGATGGTTCCTGTCGCAATGGCTCGTTACACATGGGGTTGATTCCTGTTTGCTGATTTTCCTCCTGTTCCCCCTTCCCCTAGAAGCAACATCAGGTGAGGGACCTAGAGGGAGACAGGGGCGATGTTCCTGAGGGAACCTGGATCTAAGTTGGTCAATGTGCCTGCTCCAGAGGAGGCCATCCTCTGTTTGTACCCTGTAAGAACGAGGGCCCGTGATGTGAGTTATTTCAGCAGGAATCCACAAAGGTTCACCTATAAGGTTCCTAGCATAGACAGAATCTCCCACACTAAAAGAACGAACTTTGGAAGTGGAATCCAGTGGTGCGTGCGTAAGTGGGATGAAGGCGGTCAAGGGAAGACCTAAGTTTCCTGCCCATCAACAACTCTGCTGGGGACAAGTTAGTTGATGGGCTAGAGTGATGTGTTGAACACTAAGAAGCTTTTCAAGCTTCTCAGTGATGTCCCCAGGACCCAGCTGCTGAAGCTTCTCTTTGGTAAAGCGCACCATGCGTTCAGCCCGCCGTTGGCTGAAGGGTGCCCAGGGGCAGTGAGGGCATGTCTGATGCCCTGTTGAGCTAGAAAGGATTCAAAAATGTTAGATGTGAATTGAGGGCCATTGTCAGAGACAAGGACATCTGGTAACCCATGGGTTACAAACAATTTTCTGAGCTGCTTGATAACAGCCTCAGTAGTAGTGGATGTCATGGGAATTACCTCTAGCCATTTGGAGTATGCATCTACTATAACTAGAAAAGTGTGCCCTCTTGTAGGGCCTGCAAAATCAATGTGGATTCTAGACCATGGGCCCCTAGGACATTCCCATTCCTGTGTGGGGGCGTGAGGTGGGCAGGTCTGACTACCTGGCAATTGGGACAAGAGGCTACCCAGTTTTCAACCATTTTGTCAATACCTGGCCACCATACATAACTCCTGGCCAAACCTTTCATCCTTACAATCCCAGGATGACCCTCATGTAACATTTCCAAAACCTCCTTTGCAGTTTTGCAGGAATAACCACCCTGTTACCCCACAAAATACATCCTCTTAATACAGATAATTCAGTTTGCCTGGACTTAAAAGGTTGGGCAAGGTGAGGTAGATCTTGAAGAGGCCAACCTTTCTTAATCCAGCCCATAACAGGTGCCAACACAGCATCTTTGGCAGTTTCTTTGGCAATCTCAGCAGCATGGACTGGAAGCTTAGCAACGGTCTCCAGGAAAAGGTGTGAGTTTCAAGTTCAAAGTCCTCCTTGTGGCAAGGTAGTGGGCAACGACTCAGTGCATCAGCATGTCCAATGTCCTTGCCAGGCCTGTGAATCAGTTTGTAGGAATAGGCTGCAAGAAATTCAGTCCACCTCAGCATTCTTGGTGACAGGATATTAGGTGTAGGTTTGTCTCCTGCCACAATGCCTAGTAAAGGTTTGTGATCTGTAACAATGGTGAATGACCTGCCATACAGATATTCATGAAATTTCTTAACAGCTGCAACAACTGCTAAAGCCTCCTTGTCCAATTGGCTATAATTCCTCTCTGCTTTGGACAGTGCGAGAGTAAAATGCAATTGGGGCTTCCCGTCCATTGGGAAGCCTGTGACTCAAAACCCCCACTCCAAAAGGGGATGCATCACAAGTCAGAACAACAGGTAAATTCTCAGAGAATTGTATCAACACAGCATCAGACGTGATTAGTCTCTTAATACTGTTAAATGCTGACTGTTCCTTCCACCTCCAGATCCAAACAGCATTCTTATCAAGTAGGCGATGTAAGGGCTCAGCAATAGATGCTTTGTGAGGTAGAAACATGTGGTAAAAGTTAATAAGTCCAAGGAAGGCTTGCAAATCTGCCTTGCATCGAGGTTTAGGGGCTTCATTGATTGCTTTAACCTTGGCATCAGTAGGATGGATGCCCTGCTTGTCAATCATATACCCCAGGAACTCAACTCTGTCTGTTTTGAGTGTACATTTGTCTTCCTTGACTTTTAACCCGCTTTTCTGAATCTGGTAAGGACTTCTCTGAGTCTTTCTTGAAGCTGAGTGTCATTTTCAGCAGAGATTAATACATCATCAAAATAAGGCACTATGGCAGTCCTTGCAACATTCTTTCCATAAGGCTCTGAAAAATGCCAGGTGCCACGCTTACTCCAAATGTAGTCTCTTTACATTTGAAGGCACCTCTATGGGTCACAATTGTTTGTGCCTCTGCAGTGGCATCATCAACTGTTAATTGTTGATATGCCTGAGCCAAATCCAGTTTAGCAAATACTGTACCCCTGCCAAGGGAATGGAGCAGATGATGCACAACTGGTACAGGATATGCACTCTGTTGCAGCGCATGGTTAAGTGTCCCCTTGTAGTCACCACAGATTCTCACTGACCCATCAGCCTTGACTGGTGTGACTATGGGTGTTTCCCATCTGGAGTGGTCAGTAGGCTCTAAAACCCCTTGAGCAATGAGTTTATCTAATTGTGCATCAATTTTTTCCTTTAAAGCAAATGGGACCCTTCTGGGCTTTAAACGAATTGGGGGCACCTTGGGATCTAGGTTGAAAGTGATAGGGGTCCCCATATACTTGCCCAATCCGTCGCTGAAGACCTCTGGAAACTCAGACTTCAAGGCCTCCTCCCATTCAGTGTTGCTCATGTGATTGATTCCAGTTTCCTCGATGCCTAATGGATTGAACCACTCAAGTCCCAGCAAGCTTGGGCGATCCTTGTCCACAATGGTCAGGGGCAAACGTTTGGTGTGGCCTTTGAACTTCACATTGAATTCTCTTGTTCCAACTACTGGAATCTTGTTCCCTTGGTAGTCTTTAAGAGTCAGTGCTTGCTTCTGGAAATGTTTCTTCTAAATGTTTGGGAGTAGTCTGTGAACAGTGTCCCATGACACCATAGATAAATAGGAGCCTGAGTCCACTTCCATTTGGCAAGGCCTTCCTTCAATTAGTACCTTCACATGTACTTTTCTGCTTCTTAAGGGTGAAGAATGACCAATGGTGACTGTTTGATGAGTTTCATTCTTCCCATTTGCTTCTGTGTTGCGCCCCATTTTCTCACTGAGATTGTTGGGCCTGAATTCTTTGTCAGGAAACTTCCTTCTGTGGGGTGGAGTTCTGGATGATTTGCAGACTCTTGCTAGGTGACCTCTTTTTTCACAACGGAGGCAGATGGTATCAAGAAACTTGCATTCAGTGCGGGGTGGCTTCCCCACAACCTCTGCAGTAAAAATCTTGCCTCTTTCTTCCCAGGTCTTTCTTTTTCCTCTCCATTCTGAGTATATAAATTCCTTCCTCCACCTCACTACAGTCTGATTCAGAATCTATTTGCTCGCAATGAGTTGTTGTGGACTTTTCCACATCAGGATGGCTTGAGGCCTTGTTAATTTTCTTCATGGCTGCTGCTGAGGACTTGGTGGCTTCTGCTGAGGAGGCCTCTTCTATGGCTTCCTTCAATGTGATCTTAGGTTTTAATAATAATTTGCTCTGAAGCACCTTGTCTTTTAGGCCTAGAACAAATTGATCACGCATGGCTTCTTCCAAGTTGTTAAACTCGCATGCACCCCCAATGTCTCTTAAACTTGCCACAAAGTCGTTAACGCTTTCCCTTGATCCCGACAGTAAAACTCCTGTCTCTTAATGAGGCACGATACTTGTGGGGCATAATGGGCTCTTAAAAGCTTTTCTAAATCAGGCCATTCCATTACCTTCACGTCTGCAGCTCCCGCCAATGCCTTCGCCATCTTGAATACTGCTGGACTGCAGTGCATGAGAAAGACCGCCCTCTTCCGCTTCTCAGAAATGTCAGCTAGATCCTTTCCCTCCAAATACATTTGGAAACGATCCGCATACGAGTCCCAGTCTTCTGCCGTCGGATCGAACAGGGCTGTGGGGGTGTTCAGTGCAGCCATCTCTCTTGGCTTGTTTTCCATGTCGTCTTCTCTTCAGGAAGGATCCCACCTTCGTCACCAGTGTTAAGTTTGCATGAAGAGTCAGACGCGGAGTGCTTCAGTGAAGAGTTTATTAGTGACTACAGCTCATAACCGACCCGATTTGGCTGGGCTGCGGCTGCTACTTATAGCCAGCAGCCGCAGTTGCCAGCCAATCAGAATGCAGGATTTTCCCGCACTTTTTAAACCAATCATTTCTGACATTTTACAAGAACAGTTCAAACTAAACCAATGACATTCAAACCTGCATACATAACAAAGACTATGCAATAAACCACAGCAGTCAAAAAATATAACAGCAGCAGAACAATAATAATAATTTATTAAATGTATATGCCCCCTGTGTCCCAGCAACTCTGGGAAGTAACACCAAAAATTAAAATATTAAATGGGAAACCATCATGGAGTTAAAATCAGATAAATGGAATTGTGGAAGGCTCCTGAAAATCCAGAATTCTTTGTCTGGGACTTAAGACAGTTGCCAAAAAAGCCTATCTGGGAATAGCCTTTCACATATTTGACATCTTCAGTTGGCAGAATGACATGAAGAAGAACCTATGATGATTCACATAACAATCCATCAGATTTTGGAGGAAAACAAAAGCATTATCAATGGACATTTGCTAATAGCGTAGACATGTATGAGGAAGAGGACTGAAGGAGTTGTTTTAATGTGCTGCTAAATGAAGTAATTGTCAGCTTAAAGATCTCATTTATGCTTTTAATTTATTTGTGGGCAAGCAAGACACAGATCAACATTATGAATAAGGATCTAATAAATATCATTACCAAGTGAGTTTCTACTTTTTCATTAGCCCTCCTAATAATGGTTTATTATCACTGCCATTTATATGTGTATTTTATTTTACAATGCAAATATTTTAATGCAAACTGGTTGAACATTGTTTTTAGTGGAAATCAATATATAAAATCCATAAATAATAAATGTGATCACTTACAACAGGATGGACATTTGATGATCTACAAGCTGTATAATAATTAACATTTTAGAAAAGTATCCAGCCCACTGCCCCCTCCCCCACTGCTACCGCCACCAAAGAACTGGGAATTACTACTTATTCTGTCCTTTGATTCAATTGTTGAATATAAAGACAGATAAATAACTCTACAAATTCTTCCATACAAAGTTTTTTTAATTGGATTATATTAGGTATCCTCAAGGTAACTCACAGTTATGTCGAGATGCATCTAACGTCCAATTCTTTGCATAGTTGAAATCATAGTGTAAAATGATAGTAATCTTTCCCCTATTTCATCCCATAGTAGTAGAGCAGCTAGCACGAGGCTAGGGTCCAAGCAAGAGTGAAGAAACCTCCCCCAACCCACCAAGGGTCAATTCAGTGACCAATCAGGATTACAGATGTGACCACATGACAGGAACTACATTTCCCAGGATACCTTAACTACATTTACCATGATGCATTCCCTTAAGGGAACAGCTCCCAATTACTAACTAACTATACCAATTCCCATATACTGGCTGGGCAGCACACTACTGCTTGGATGGCAAGCAGCTGATTCCAGTTTGATATGGACTCTTTGCTTTTAAGTGGTGGGGAAAAATAAGCTACTTATCATCCAAAGAAAAGAATAAAACCTTATTAAAATTTAATCACTAAACAGAATCTCTGCATCAGTAAAATAACCCAGAGAACAATAGCAAAATTATAACATCTTAATACCAGCACAACTGTACAATTCTTGATGCAATTTCTCTTCTCTGATTGAATGATGATGTGCCATCAAATCACTTTCAGTTCCTAAATTCATTTTCTCCATGATGATCTGTCCTAAATCTAAGATACAAGTTCCGATACAATTTTCTCTCTAATCTTCTTTGATTCTGTATGTATGAATAGATACCAATAAACGGTTGTTTTATATATGGCAAATGAATATCCAGTTTAATTTTCATCAAACATTTCACTCTAATTTTCTTTCCTTTCCCTTTCCTTTTAACTTTTATCTTGTGCCTGAATGAAAATCTTTCAGCCTTCCAATGAAAACAAAAAGGAGTTCATTTACAAATTGAATTGAATCAGAACAAAGCAATTCATTTCCAAATGGAAGCAACAACCATTCCTTGTTGTTTTTTTTAAAGCAGCCCTGCAATTTGGCAACTATGGCTCCTTACAAATTTGTATGTGGATTTATAAAGAAGTTATTATATTATTATTATTATTATTATTATTATTATTATTATTATTATTATTATTTTATTAGATTGTATGCACCTTCTCCCAAAGGACTCAAACATATAAAAAGAAGGATATATACAATAAAAAGATATTAAAATAAAAACAAGTCTAAATTACAAGGAACAGCTAAAAACAATTAAAATTGCAATAATAAACAATACTATTAAAACTATCCGCCCCCATGGTCAATCCAGGCCAGCCTGCTGAAACAGCCAAGTCTTCAGGTCTCAACGAAAGGAGCGGAGATCAGGGGCCAAACGAAGATCCGCAGGAAGCTGATTCCAGGCGCTCCCACAGAAAAGGCCCTAGCCCTGGGAGCCGCCAGCCGACAGTGCCTGACCGACGGTATTCCCAGGAGGCCTTTCCTGTGGGAGCGCACGGAGCGATCGGAATGTGATGCAGGCAGGAGGCATTCCCGCAAATACCCTGGACCCAAGCCATTTAGGGCTTTATAAGTCATTACTAACACCTTGAAGGAAACCCGGAAGGCAACCGGCAACCAATGCAAGTCGCGCAGGAGGGGTGTAACATGGGAGTATCGGGATACCCCCATCACAGCCCGAGTGGCCACATTCTGCACCAGCTGCAACCTCCGAGTAATCCGCAAGGGTAGCCCCATGTAGAGAGTTATGTCTGCAGATAGTTTTAAAAAGTGCTTATATCCTTCATTCTTCTACTTCTTTTAATATAACTAAATAACTAAAGATATAACTAACTTGTTATATCTTTCTTGGGGGATCTGAGAAGCTTTCAAATGCAATGAGAATGTCTTTACAAGATCACCTCCATCTCCTAGAAACGCTTCTGTTTTAAAGGCACCATACCCATGTTCTAAGATCATCTTGCTCTTCTCTATGGGCCTTCCTGCCTTAAGTGAAGGAATTGGCAACTCAAATATAGAATCCCTTCTTTCACTGATGATTTTGCTTGTATTCCTTTCTGTTAGAATAAAGCAACAACAATAATAATAATAAGTAGTAGTAGTAGTTGTAGAGTAGTAGTAGTAGTCTGAATTTATCAGACTTGAATACCCTGATTCTACAAAAAACCACCCTACTTAGAACAGCTTATATTCTCTGACAGTACCTTAACAGTTCCTAGGTCCTTGGTTAGGACTCGAGCTGTGGAGCTACTAACCAGCCCCAAAGACTGTGAATCTCACCAAAGATTAACCACAATCATCATCATCATCATCATCATCATCATCATCATCATCATCATCATCATCCTTGAACGGAACAAATTTACCTGCATTTGAAGGAGGGCAGAGCGGATATCCATTGATGGAAAACAGCTAGAGTTGTTATTTCATTTCACTTCACTCACCCACTCACTCACTACTCATTCATTCTGATTTAATGCAATGGGGAATAATGCATAATTGTAGATCTATGTCTGGTGCAGAATCACAGAAGTTATGTGAAGGTAACAGCAGTCCTCCCCTTTTTATGTATGTCATACTTCAATCATAGGAATGTGGCCATCTTTTGACTTTTGGGGACACTCCTGGAAATGCCCCAAGGATCTTAAGATGTGACATCATTCTACCTGTCTCCAACATGACCCATGCATTCCTCATTCCCCTCTCCACTCCACTAGAACATTGGTGGCCGGGATGTAAGAGTACCTGTATCTCTTTGAACAGAACAATGCTAGCTAAAATTGGGCTGAATCCTTGTTGGTTTTGGCATTTCATGCTGCATGTTATTGTGTCTTCTTATTGCCTGCCTTTTTTTGCTATTTGAAGCCTGTCTAAGCTCCTCAAACAAATATTGTGCTTATTTTCTCCCTGTATACTTTTATATTCAAGTAAGTAACTTATGGGAGACATATTGTGAGTTAGCCACTTTGGAAGATTGTCGTATAGCTATTTCAGGTCAATGGCAGCTTGAAAAAAACAGCTGTTACCCTACAAATGAAGTCTAAAAGTGTGTCTACCATGTCTAGCATTGTGTAAGTAGCAACGTTACTCTTTATTATTTATTTTCTTTTAATTTCTGTCTTCACCCAATTAATTTTAGGAACTGCTTCTCACTTTAGGAGCAAGAGATCTTAGGATCAGTTGCTGGACAAAGTGTTCAGTGGCAAAGCACATGACCAAGCAACATTCATTCTAAAGCTTCCTAGGTCAGAACATACAAAAGCTTGAGCTACAATTCTACAACCTATCATGCAGTCACCTAAACATGAAATAGAATGATGGTTATTGTATTAAGGAAAACTGAGTCCTTATTAAGATGGTAATGGATATTAATGCAACAGCTGAATAACTATTAGTAAGCAAACGTTATTTGAGAAGATATTAGATTTCAGGGTTCAAATCTATAGATTATCTTTCTAAAAGCTTTATATGCTTTTGGTTTTCTCTGGAACAATCACCTGATGTTGACTGCATGATCTTCTTTCCTGAAATACTTAATCAAAAATGAAAATTGATTATAAAAATTGTATCATTTGTTCTCTAATCCCATTGCATTTTTTATGAATGGCCAGAGAAGAAACACAGACAGGTTTATTAACTCTGTGCCAGATGATATACCATTTAGTACAGGAATTTTGAGATTATGAACAGGGTTCTGTGAAATAGCATACAAAAGGGATGAGGGGCCTCAGGAAAACCCTGGCCCCAGATGTTTAAAGAATAATGTTCTGAATATGAATTTCAAAAGTATCAATGCAAATTTTACAGTAATTTTGAACAAGTTGAAAAAAAAAACCTTATGAATTATAAGCACAAAAGAAAAGGGTAAAAATGATGGACCTATTACAACTAGTGCATTTTTCCAACATAGTTTCAAAATGATTGTTAGCACTCTAGATACGCATTGGTTTTTTTTTTAATTTGGTTCTAACAACTCCCATTGTGATTCTTAGACTTTTTTGCCATAAGAATTCATTTCTGTTCCTAGTGGAAGCTGCTATAATACTGTGCATTCTAATGGCAATGCTCAATATGTTGCTAGTTGTCTGTTTATGAATTATCTCTCTGTTCTGGAATCAGTGCCTATGAAGTATAACAATAGCAATAGCCAGAGGTGGCCTTCACATAATTTAACAACCAGTTCGCCTAGTGCAGAACCGAAAATGTGAGCATGTGCGGCTTCAAACACACAGTGATTTTATGCATGTGACTTTCAGCACACCTTCTCAGGCAGCCATGATGAGTAGAGCAGGCAAGGCGTGGAAATCAGCTGGGCTGTGTGGACGAGTGAGCCAAAGAGTGAGATATATAGGACAGGATAGCACCAGGCGGGTGGGTGGGCCCAGCCGGTGGTCGGAACTACCAGTATGGGCAAACCAGTCTGAACTGGCAGCAGCCCACTTCTGGCAATAGGACTTAGACTTATACATCACTTCACAGTGCTTTACAGCCCTCTCTAAGCGGTTTACAGAGTCAGATATTGCCTCCAACAATCTGGGTCCTCAGTATAACTTTGTGCATCATTAATATTAGATGTCCAGCACAGAGTATCATAATAAGAGTGGCAAACATCCATTAGATAAACTCCAAAGATTAATTTTCAGTTCTGTGTGTCAATTCCAAATACAGGTAGTCCTTGATTTACAACAGTTTGTTTAGTGACCGTTTGAAGTTACGATGACACTGAAAAAAGTGAACATTATGCTGGTTGCAGGGCTTGTGTTCAATCATTCTAAATATTTTATATCAAAGTTGATAATGATATTACTATGATATTGGTCCATCTGAGAATTTATGAAGTTACAACAGCACTGAAAAAAAAGTAGCATAACTAGTTTTCACATTTGCAACCATTGTAAAATCCCCATGGCTGGTCACGTGATCAAAATTCAGATGCTTGACAACTGGCATGTACTTATGATGGTTGCAGTATCCCAGGGTCATGTGATCACCTTTTGCGACCATCTGACAAGCAAAGTCAATGGCAAAGTCAGGTTCACTTAACAACCATATCACTAACTTAACAAAACTGCAGTGATTCACTTAACAACCATGGCCAGAAAGTTAGTAAAATGGAGCCAAACTCACTTAACAGATGTCTCACTTAACAACAGAAAGTTTGGGCTCAATTGTGGTTGTAAGTCAAGGACTATGTAAAATTATCTTATTGAGTTAAACTGGAATTATTTCCAGTTCGAGATGTGTGTGTGTGTGTGTGTGTGTGTATACAGTACAATAGCTTCAATGTTTTAAAGTAATAAATGTAAATTGTATTTGTTACCTCAAAAAGATTTAGCAAAAGCTTTATCTTCACCAATATGTTTTTCTTTCCCCACTCTCCCATTAAAATTTTTTTCAGTCATACTGTCCCCCTATTTATAAAATATAGTATGTACGTATGTGAGCGCCTGCATAAATGCCTGCAGTTTCCAAGGGAATTCACAAAACTTCAGTTTAATTACTTAAGATCCTGACATATTTCTTTGGAAATAAAGTTGAAGATTTGCGATTAAATTGGTCACAGAAGAACAGCTCCTTAAGTTTGGTTTTTCTGAAGCTTGTAAAAGCAATATGATTTAAAAAGAAATATTAAATATTATGATGTATGAAAAGATAGGCATTTGCACCTGTGTGAGTAGAGTAGTATAGGAGCTATAAATCTTTGTCATGGCAGATTTTCTTATGTTCGTTCAACTGTACGAATAATTTCTTAAGATGGTAATTCAGTTAAGTTCATGTTTATTGTGGGAAAATATCATAGAATTTTGGAGATGACTCAGTCTTCCACAAATGTTTCCTGTAAAAAAAAAGTTGTCCTAAATTGTTTCCCTATGTATATATGCTGACACCCATGAAGAATGGTCTTTTTGAGGAGTGGGGAGGAAGGCAATTCTGCACACATGCCAGAGATAATTGAAGATTTACTAGATATATCTAGCTTCTGGATGTTTAAATATAAAAGTATGAAGAATGCCCATTGATGATTTAAGAAGCAGATGCAACAAACTATTATTCTGATTTTGCTGCATGCACATTAACACAAATACACAAAGTTTTGTATAATGTTGGTGGTGTGTGTGTGTGATTCCTTTTACATTCCTGTTCAAGCTTTTGCCTGCTTTCTGATGCAGCTTGTTGCCCAACATCTGGACTCCACTGAGCAACCCAGAAATGGCTGCATTTCATTGGTGAGATGATTCTGGTATGTAGGCTGTGGCTCTTGGAGAACCAATTGAATGTAACTTGTCAGGAATGTTCTGAACTGTTGGAGAGAGAAAAAAAACAGTTTTATTAAATTGCTAACTCTTTTCCGCAGAATTCCATTGAAATGAATTTTTCATTCTCTAAGTTATAACAATGACTTTCCTGCATTCTGCACAATTAAATTATATTGAAAAGGAAGATATCAGAATCTAGGTAAAAAGAGACTTCAGACAAACGTCTGTAGTATTTGTAAGTAAAAGTAAGTTCCTCTATAGAGTGGAACCTCAGGTGATGACCATAGTAAGAACCTTGGTGGTGCAGGCTGTGAAACGCCTAGCACTTAGCTCCAGCTGCCTGCAATTAGTGCAGGCTCGAATCCCACCAGGCTCAAGGTTGACTCAGCCTTCCATCCTCTCGGGGTAGGTAAACTGAGGACCCAAGATTGTTGGGGGCAATAAGCTGACTTTGTAAAAATGCCACTTAGTAATAAGCAGGCATATACAATGGAATGAAGGCTATTGCTGAGCACACTGGGTTGTATCCCAAAAATTGTAAGCCGCCCTGAGTCTCCGGAGAAATACAAATATAAATATAAATAATAATAATAATCCATTCCGAGAATTCGGTCGTCACCCGATTTTGACATCCCCAGAAACGCATGTGTGGGGAAAAAGGGATGTGGCATGGAAGGGGAAATCGGTGTGTAACAGTAAATCTCCACGCCTGTGCTTGGTCACCAGCCGAGCACCCATTCGCGACCAGAGGTAAAAACCTGTGGTCGCCACCTGAATTGGTTGTGAACAGAAGCGTTCGCAACCAGAGGTTCTACCTGTATTTGTTAACATAAGTAAGACAAGTTTATGAAGTAGATATTTCTAATGCAGTGTCATAGTTGCCTAATGTCCTCTCTATCCTTGAGTGGTTCCAATGAAAAGGATTTGCACATTCTTGAAGGACCAGAAAAACAACCATCGCTGAGACAAAAATTCTATATCTGCCATAAATGTATTTGTGTGCACAGTTATGAATATGAAAAATATGAAAAGGTAGAGCTTGTGTTGTGATGTCACAATGCACATGGCTACCTATGACTACCTATGACCCCACTAGTGTGCAAAACTCTGCTGAGAATAATCACTGCAATCTATTCTAGTAATATCAAAAATTCAGCATCGTACATTAAATCAATAGTGGGGTGTCTTGTCCAGCTTGTGAAAATAGTTTGATCCCGTAGTGAAAAACCTCTTTCTCCCCCCATGATTTTCTCCAAAATATGAAGAAAATATAAAAGGAACTTTAGGAATCAACCTCCAGAATAGGCTTTGTGGTGGAAACAGTTTCATGCGTTTCAAAATGATCTTTTTTTTCTGGAATGCAGTGTCTGGTCAATTCTCAAACAATCGCACTTTACGTAAGATATTATATGAGGTCTGTGTTGTGTTACAGACTGAACAATACACTGTTTCTTAGTCCCCCCCCCCCTTGGATTGATCACTGAGGATCAGAGTGTTTCATAGCAAACAATTACTTCATATTAGAGGGATTTTTTTTACAGCATCTGATGATCTTAGTTTCTACTTTCTTCAGTGTATCAAATAGTTAATGTCCAAACTTAGGAAAAGTCATCAGACATTCATTTGAAAACAGAAAGAACAACTACTTCTTTAGTGAAAACTTGATGCTAAGGGTCAAGTGTTCCAAGAAAATAAACTAAGTAACACATAATATAACAATTAGCAAGCTTTGATACCACCTACCAATTTCTAAGTTCTGAGCTTTCATTTTCAATTTATTTCTATGCCAGTATATGCATAGTCTTACCCAATTCAGAGCACAGCTGGGAGAAGCTGAGGAAGATGTTACATTCTCTGTGTTGATATCTTTTTCTGTATTATGTGTAAAAGTCTGCATTCGTGTTCGTTATGAGTTTTTCTGGGAATAAACTTCAAAAAGTTCTAACAAGGTCTGCACAAAGAAACAATGAGAAACACCTGCTTCAAAGCACTTTGCCAAAAATATTTTTGGAAGGCCACAGAGATTCTGGATTAAGCTGTTAACAGGGAACCTCCCAACATACTTTAGCTATGTGTCTGGCTAGGGATCTGCCATTAGCTGCCCATTTTTAAAGGTAGCTACCAATACACAAGTACACAACACCATCCCTTTTCTTAAAAAGCTGTTATTTGGTATTTAGTAGTAATGGTTAATGAATTTTTCTTTTCCAAAGATTTCTTGACATCTAAATTATAATATACATGCTTGAAAGCGAAACATTTGACTGATTGCAAACATTTTGAAGAATATAGGTGAAGAGCATATGGACTTGGACCACGAGAATGAAAAATGAAAATGAAAATCCATCATCTTAGGCATCCTTTGAGCACTGGTATCTGATATCTAGGCCAAGAATTTGGAAGTTATTTGTTCTCCAAAAGGACTGACTAACATCCAATATTGCCTTAAAAGGATCTGAGAGTGCCATTTTTAATTCCACAGAATGCTGCTGTTTGAAAACTATGGGATCTCTGATTTGCCTAACCCCGTGAATAAAGTAAGAGCTGCTGAGAAATTTCAACATCTCTAAGCAAGCTGTTGAAGCTAGCTCAAAGTCCAACTATGAAACTAATGATTGAGAATGCTTGTTCTCTCTCTCTCTCTCTCTTTCTATTGGAAAGGGCAGATATGGTGTATTCCTAAAAATCCTGTCTGCCCTTAATTTGCTCTTCTAAAGCTGGATGGAACAAAGCAAGACTAAAGCAGTTAGAAGAAAAGTGAGATCATATTTAATTAAAGGCACGGGGAGGGGGGAAATTATTCCATTCACATTTTGATGCAAACATATTTGATTCACACTCTGTGAACCCATATGCAAGCTGGAACACAGTAATATGCTAATGCGTACAGTTTTGTAACGCTGTCCATAGGGTTATGCAACTACATCTGCATATATTGTACATATGTATAGTTGATCCACTCTTATTAGTAGCAGCTTATATAAATATTACAGAAATAGGTATAAAAAAATATTTTAGGAGGGATAGGCATGGAAATGTACATATTTCCACACTAATCTTTTAAATAAACAGAACTTAAAACTGGAAAAATGAAACACTGAACACGATTTCCAATTCCTAAATGAAGAGGGAAAAATGTGGGGAAATTAGAAAAATATTTTTAAGACTCCAAAGTTTAAATCAGAAGATGTGTGGTTTTCAGCTACACCTCAATAGCTTATGTGTATTTGCTTCCTTGGTACTGATCTCTAGCTGGATTAGGCAAAGTATCTCTGTGGTTTGTAACAGCAGTACTGGATAACAGCATTGGAATAAAATAAAAAAAAACCTCAAATAAATTTAGTCTTTACAGTGGCTTGTCAAAGAGTGTGAGTGTCTTCTTTCAGCAAAGAGGTATTAAAAAGAGACTGTGTATAGCCTTTTGGATTCAGATCTATAACTTGTCTGTTCTCATATGGGCCTTTTGTTAATATAAGCAAAAGCCAAGAAATGCTTGAACTATTTGAATTAATGAGATCATCTATGTTCATAGAGCTCTTCAGAGTAATTAGGCTTTAAATTCTATTGAAGATTGGTGCACTATTATTACATCTCTACTCTTATGCATAATCTTGTGACTTGCGTGCAATACTGACAGCTTTGTACAATCCTGTTGAAGTTTGGAGGTTATGAAGACAACATACACTTCCATCAAAGCATATAAAATATATGGACTGGTTACAGACTGAGATATGATTCTTGTCTTGTCTTATAAAAATATATGATATGCAATCCTTCTCTGCAGTCTGTACATGTACAATCTAGTGAAACCCTACTTTGGAAAAGAGGACCAGGAGTGTAATCCAACTGGTGTGGTCCTGTTCATGAAAACTAGTCGTTATATGGTTGCACACATTACAACTAAGCCAAATTTCACATTTTTTCTGCTTATTCAGACAGAGTAGGAAGGAAAGTCTGGAGACAAATCAATCTTTCCATCCCGAGCCGTAACAAAAATCAAACTCTAGGCTTTTGGGGGAAAAAATGAATTTATATCTTAGTTATGATTATACTGAAAATATTGGGACCCTAAGAATTAGTGAAGAATTTAACTTCCATTGATTCTTTTTTAAAATACAATTTGATGTACCTAACTGTGATTTGGGGTTGAAAGTTCTCATGAATGTATATATGTACATGTGCCAATTCAGTTCAATAGGGCTATAGGCACAAAATTGGATTACATCAATCCAGTTCTAAACAGAAGTATGGCCATTTTTTTAAGGATGGCAGTTTAACTGGACATTTTTTAGAAGAGAAGGAAAAAATTCAGAAAGAAAATTCCCTTTAATCACTTATATTTTCACTATCCGCATTCAAAAATATTAAGCTATTTCTCCTTATGTCTTCAGTTCTTTAAGTAAAAAAGCTACCTCCAAAAAAAGTCTTCAACTTTTTATTATCAAGAAATGCTTTCCACTTCCATTCTTTATAATGAAGATTTTTTTCTGTCAAATGTATGTTCCAAAATCTCAGCATTTCTCAAAGGTTTCAATTTAACTTTAGTTAAATTTTATTATTTAGATAGGACTCTTGAATTTATAAGAACATAATGAAAAGGGTCATTCAATGTTATTTCAAATATTAGTGCTTCACAGCAGCACAGAACTTGCATGCAAATCCCTAACGTACGAACATTGTTGCTTTGTTTTTAATTATTTCACTTGAAATAATACAGCTCTTTCAAAAAGCATGGAAATTCTGATGACTTTGATTAATTACTAATAACTTGAATTATTGTCAGAACCTAATTTTGATAACATTGCTGGCAGACCAATACTATTTTGGTAGGGGATATAGAATTATTTGCTGGTTTAACATTGCAAATTTTGATTTATGGTTTATATTTCTATATGGACTTATTATTGTTAAAATAATTAAATGAAGGGGGAAAATAAAGTTCTTTATTTACACTTTTCAGAGCCATGTAATAATTAACAGACTTGCAAACTTTGCAGCTCAGTTTGTGTCAATCAAAGTATCTCTTAAATTTCTCCAAGCAATGAGAATATATTGTCTTTGTCAAATGGGTGACTTTCTTAAGAAAAAGAAGAATTTCCCTGACTCACTTACACTATTGGTGAAAATCACTGAGAAAAAATCTTAAAAGTATGCAATTATAATAATAAATCAATTCTGTGTGTCATTTCTGCTTTTCGCTATTAATAAATTAACCATGTAACATTGTTCAAAATTATGTCAGTTGTGCATATAATCATCTTTTAAATTAATGAAGTGATAAAGCGGTTTGATGACACCCATGATTTACAGGGCTGCTTTTAGCTAATGTTAAAAGCCTTTCATTTAATAAATTGTCCCCTTGAGAAATTACCAAAAATGAATATTTTGTATGCTAAATGTTTCAAGGTTTATACTTTTGCAATATATTAACAAATGACAAGGGAAAGCATTTTTCAAAATAGATCTTCTTTTACATATATTTAATTGAAATTAATTAGTATATTACTTTAGAAGGAAATGATAAGTGAGAAGGGTACAGGGTCATTTATGAGAATTTCTTATGGCAATAAAACACAATTTAAACAATGGAATTAATCATGTCCTTTAAAATATTTTATGATAGATTAGGAATTACTTCAAGAGTTTTGATTAAACAGACATATCTAACGGTGTATGTGTATATATGTTTGTAGCAGAGATAGATGAGAGAAAACCCCTCCTAACTATTCTCCGGTAATTAATATTTCCCTTACTTAATTATGCTGGAATATGTTCCTACTGAATATTTACAAAACTTAAAAAATTGGAAGTGCAGCTGATTAGTCATTATGCTTTGGCTTTTGTGCAATGCTACTTGTGACTACTTAATTTTTCTGTACTTTCTGTATGTATAGAAATAAACTTTACTAGCTATTTCTTGGCCTCAAACAAGACCAATTGAGATTCAAGATGTCATATACACATTTATCATTTCTCCATTATACTATTCTTTTCTAATTTCAGATCACTATATAAATTCTAGGCAGGATTGCTTGGAGAAAAATTGTAATCCTTTGTGAGAAGAACCTTGGTGCATCTCCATCTCAAACAGCCAAATATAGGTATGAATATTCCTCATACCCTATACTCAGAAAATCTTTCAAGTAAATACTAAACAAAGCAGATGCATTGAAAAAGATTAAGAAATATCAACCGTCTTAGAGGGTGTATAGCTATAGTGACCATACAATCAGATACCGGTATTATATTATCATATGTGGTGGATTTTATGTATGTATGTATGTATGTATGTATGTATGTATGTATGTATTTATTTATTTATTTATTTATTTATTTGTCAATCACTTACAAGATAATAGGTATAAGTATAAACATAGTTGTGAATACATGGAATGGAAACATATAAGAAAAATAAAAATAAAAATAAAAAGAATCAATAGGACAGAGACGGTAGGCACGTTGGTGCACTTATGCACACCCCCTACAGACCTCTTAGGAAAGGGGTGAGGCCAATAGTAGACAGTCTAAGTGTTATGTATGTAGGTTTGAATGTTATTGGTTTATTTGAGCTGTTCTTGTAAAATGTTAAATGGTATTGGTTTAAATAGTGCGGGAAGAAACCCTGCACTCCCATTGGCTGGCAACTACGGCTGCTGGCTATAAGAAGCAGCCGTAGCCCAGCCAAGTTGGGTCCATTCAAGCTGTAGTCACTGAATAAACTCTTTACTGAAGCTCTTCGCGTCTGACTCTTCATGCAAACTTAACACTAAGGTTAAAGTTTTTGGAGTTTGGGGAAGAAACCACAGAGTCAGGTAGAGTATTCCAGACATTGACCACTCTGTTGCTGAAGTTGTATTTCCTGCAATCAAGTTTGGTGCGGTTAACCTTGAGTTTGTATCTATTGTGTGCTCTTGTATTGTTATGGTTGAAACTGAAGTATTCATTGACAGGTAGGACATTGCAATGTATGATTTTATATACTATACTTAGATCAGACCGAAGGCGGCGTAGTTCTAGGTTTTCTAGGTCTAGAATTTCAAGTCTGGTGGCATAAGGTATTCTGCAATGAGTAGAGGAGTGGAGAACTCTTCTTGTGAAGAGTTCAAATTTGGATTTGTTTAAAGGCAAAAAAAATTGAACGAAAATACATACATCGTTAGAAAAAAAATGATAAAGTAACGTATAGCTTTAAAGCCAGAAATATTTTTGTTAGGTATTTTGCCATAAAAATACAATTAAGGGAATATATATTTAATTTGAGCTTTGGTGGCTCAGGCTGTTAAATGCCTGCTCTTAAGATCCAGCTGTCTACAATTACCGTAGGCTCGAATCCCACCAGGCTCAAGGTTGACTCAGCCTTCCATCCTCTCGGGGTAGGTAAATTGAGGACCCAAGATTGTTGGGGGCAATTAGCTTACCTTGTAAAAATGCCGCTTAGTAATAAGCAGGCATATACAATGGAATGAAGGCTATTGCTGAGCGCATTGGGTTGTGCTCCAAAAATTGTAAGCCGCCCTGAGTCTTCGGAGAAGGGCGGCATATAAATGTAATTAAAAAAAAAAAAAAAAAAAAAATTTACATGTTTTGATGGCAGCGAGAATTGTATTTGCACAACATTGGAAAAATATAGGAAACTCCTTCAGATGAAATATAATTAAAAAAATACTAAAGTATGTGGAAATGGATAGGTTAACATTAAAGATAAAGAATAAAGAAGACATGGAATATTTTTTAACTTGGGATTTGTTTTATCAATGGTTAGATAATAAAAGTAGAAATTAGGAGTGGGAAAAATATTATTATATACAAGTAAATATGATAATGATGATGATGTAAAATGACCCAGACAATACACTGTTTATTGAATACTTATGTATGTTAAAGAAAAATGTATAAATATTTTTTAAAAAAAAAACTATAGTGACCATACATCTTTTTTTGCAAAGGACATCCCATTATGTTGGAAAGTTGTCCTTTAGGTTTATTTAATTTTCAAAAACTTAATTTTGTATTTCCTTTTAGCCATTTAACTTTTACTGTACAGATGCACAAACATTCACATTTGCGTGAAAAATGGAACATTGAATTGTCTTTTTGAACTAAATTTATATATACTGTTTGATTTTAGATATTTGTATTAGAATATGTGTTTTTCTAAAGTTTTTTTTGTTTTACTCTTTAGTTTTCCTTTGTAAAGCAAAGTTAGAAAGATAAAACAATTAAGATATTTTATTTTTAGTACCTCTTCAGATCTGTCCCTTTTTCAGGGTTATCCTTTACTTTTTCCAACAAAGTATACTTCCCACATCCTAACCAGTTACCTCTTGCCCTTTTATTTTTTTGAGAAGAAATTGTCAAACCTAACATCCAAGGTAGATATAATTTTGTTACATGAATATCAGTTCCTGTGAGTTTCTTATTTAATGCTTTCTTTGTGATATTAGAAGGTGTTCTTGTGTCCCTATTATCAAAAGCTAGTGTATGTATGTGTATGTGTGTGTATGTATATATATATATATATATATGTTTTCGTAGATTTTCACGGGTAAAGGTATGTAGGTCTTGGTGTATTGGTCTTGTCCCGTGTAAGATTGAGAATACCTTGGCAATGTTTCGATGAAATCTCATCTATCATCTTCAGGCTGGTGTCTTCAGCTTCGTTCTTCTGGGAGAAGTGTGTGATAGTGGCTGTTTTCCCTTTAAACTCCAGAGTTGGCTGTGTTGTTACTTCTTGATTGGTTGATGGAGTTGATATATGCAGATTGGATGGCTTTTTCTGAGACCCTGTGTGGCTGAGGTGCTGACTATGTGTCTCTCAGCCTTTTGTGTTGTAACGACCTGGGTAATGGGCTGTGTGATGACCTTCTGAGTTCTATTGTTGTGACATCCTGGGTGTGGTGCTGTAATCTCCTGGGTCGTTGTCTGTGAGGAGGTTGCAACACAGACAATGACCCAGGAGATTACAGCACCACACCCAGGATGTCACAACAATAGAACTCAGAAGGTCCACACAGCCCATTACCCAGGTCATTACAACACAAAAGGCTGAGAGACACACAGCCAGCACCTCAGCCACACAGGGTCTCAGGAAAAAGCCCATCCAATCAGCCATACATCACAACTCCACTCAACCAATCAAGAAGTAACAGACACCAGCCAACTCTGTCCTGAGTTTTCATTGACACACTCCATAAGGAGGGAAAGCCTCAAAAGGTAATTGCAAAAGAAGTTGGATGTTCCCAAAGTGCTGTATCAAAGCAGAATAATAGAAAGTTATGTGGAAGGAGAAAGTGTGGAAGAAAAAGGTGCACAAGCAGCAGGGATGACCGCAGCCTAGAGAGGATTGTCAGGAAAAGGCCATTCAAAAGTGTTGGGGACTTTCACAAGGAGTGGACTGAGGCTGGAGTAAGTGCGTCAAGAGCCACCACACACAGACAGATCCTGGACATGGGCTTCAAATGTCGTATTCCTCTTGTCAAGCCGCTCCTGAACAACAAACAATGTCAGAAGCATCTTACCTGGGCTAAAGAAAAACAGACGTGGTCTGTTGCTCAGTGGTCCAAAGTCCTGTTTGCTGATGACAGCAACTTTTGCATGTCATTAGGAAACCAAGGACCCAGAATCTGGAGCAAGAATAGAGAGGCATACACTGCAAGATGCTTGAAGTCCAGTGTGAAGTTTCCACAGTCTGTGTAGACTTGGGGAGCCATGTCATCTGCTGGTGTTGGTCCACTGTGCTTCATTAAGTCCAGGGTCAACACAGCCGTCTACCAGGAGATTTTGGAGCACTTCATGCTTCTTTCCGCAGACAAGCTTTATGGGGATGCTGACTTCATTTTCCAGCAGGACTTGGCACCTGCCACACTGCCAAAAGAACTAAAACCTGGTTCAATGACTGTGGGATTACTGTGCTTGATTGGCCAGCAAACTTGCCTGACCTGAACCCCATAGAGAATCTATGGAGCATTGCCAAGAGAAAGATGAGAGACATGAGACCGAACAATGCAGAAGTGCTGAAGGCCACTATTGAAACATCCTGGTCTTCCATAACATCTCAGCAGTGCCACAGGCTGATAGCTTCCATGCCATGCCGCATTGAGGCAGTAATTGCTGCAAAAGGGGCCCAAACCAAGTACTGCGTACATATGCATGCTTATACTTTTCAGAGGTCCGATATTGTTCTATGTACAATCCTTGTTTTATTGATTGCATGTAATATTCTAATTTTCTGAGATTGTGGATTTGGGGTTTTCATGAGCTGTAAGCCATAATCATCACAATTATGACAAATCACGACTTGAACTATTTATTATTTATTTATTAATTCAACTTATATGCCGCCCCCTCTCCAAAAGGACTTGGGGTGGCTTACAACTAAAATACAACAATAAATTAATTAATTAAAAATATTAAACAAATTAAGCCGAATTAAGATTTTAAAAACCCTAGTTAAAATAACCCCAACCCAAGAGAATCAGCACAGCCCAGATTGTAAAAAGAGCCAAGTTTTCAAGTCGTGGTGGAAGGTGCGAAGATCGGGGGCCAAACGGAGCTCTAGCGGAAGAAGATTCCACCAAGTGGGAGCCGCCACAGAATAGGCCCTCTCCCGGGTCACCGCCAAGCGACATTGTGTCGCAGACGGCACCCCGAGGAGACCCCGTCTGTGAGCCCGTACAGGGCGGTTAGTATTTGATGTTGGGAGGAGCCGTTCTCACAGATAGCCTGGACCCATGCCCTGTTGGACTTTGAATGTTAATACCAAAACCTTGAATCTCACCCAGAGGGCAACCAGAAGCCAATGCAGGTCACGCAGGAGGGGTGTAATATGGGAGTATCGGGAAGCTCCCATCACAACCCGCGCGGCCGCATTTTGCACCAGTTGAAGCCTCCAAGTGGTACGCAAGAGCAGTCCAAGGTAGAGAGCGTTACAGTAGTCGAGGCGGGAGATAATGAGGGCCTGAGTGACTGTGCGCAGGGCATCTCAGTCCAGGAATGGGCGTAACTGGCGAACCAGCCAGATCTGGGCAAAGGCCCCCCTGGCCACGGCCCCCACCTGCTCCTCCAATTTGAGCCGTGAGTCCAGGAGGACCCCCAGATTCCGTGCCCTGTCCACGGGGGGCAACACCTCCTCCCCCATGACCAAAGATGGAACCTCCAAACTGGACTGAGATGTCGGTATGCACAGCCACTCTGTCTTGGCTGGATTGAGTCGAAGCATGTTCCTGTCCATCCAGATCCGTACCGCTTCCAGACAACGGGACATCACAGAAAGAGCATCACTGATGTGGCCTGGGGTGGAAATGTATAGCTGAGTATCATCAGCATACTGGTGATAACTCACCGCAAAGCCACGGATGATCTCACCCAGCGGTTTCATATAAATGTTGAACAGGAGGGGTGAGAGGACCGAGCCCTGGGGCACCCCACAAGTGAGGTACCTTGAAGTCGACCTCTGCCTCCTGCCAACACCGTTTGCGAACGTCCCGAGAGGTAGGAGGAGAACCACCGTAAAACAGTGCCTCCCACTCCCAGCCCCCCGAGACGTCGCAATAGGATACCATGGTCGATGGTATCGAAAGCCGCTGAGAGATCTAACAGGACCAGGACAGAGGACAAGCCCCTGTCCCGAGCCCTAGAGAGATCATCAATCAGCGTGACCAATGCTGTCTCCGTGCTGTACCCGGGCCGGAAGCTCGATTGGTACGGATCCAGGTAGACCACTTCCTCCAGGAAAAGTGGCAATTGCTGAGCCACCACACTCTCAACAACCTTCGCTAAAAAGTGAAGAACTATCTTGCTTTGCATGTAATGAGTCTATCTCACATATTAGTTTCACCTTTTAAGTTGCATTACTGAAATAAATAAACTTTTGCATGATATTCTAATTTTTCAAGTTTCACCTGTACATACCTTTGCACATTTTGAAATGTGCAGTGGTTTGTATGTCTGTGTGTGTGTGTGTGTGTGTGTGTGTATGTATGTATATTCCTAAACTGAATAAAATGAAGCTAATAGCTTGAATGAAATCAAGGGCCTATGTGTTTGTTATATTTTTGCTATGAGGGAAATAAATGCTTGTGATCAATGGGTGTTAGCATCTCATTCATTCCTTTTTAACCAATTGAATGATGAACAATCAATGTGCATTGGAAGTAAGTACCTCATGTAATGGTTCATCAAAATGAAAAATTTTCACAGCAGTTCATTCATAGATAATTTTTGTTCCTTAAATGAAATCCATTTGTTAAAAGGGTATTCTAAGAAGAAACAATTGAAAAATGAAAATAAATGCAACATATATTAAACCTACTTGTGAGATTTCCATCTTTTTGGAAATGACACCAATGGATAGGCAAATGCTTTGAGAAAAATGATAGTTTAGTAACCCATGAAACCTTATAAGGTATTTGCTTTATCAATAATGTCTTTGTATAGTTCCCTTTTGTTCTTATGCAGATTTGTATTACAGTTGCTTTACAGTTATTACTGTGTGAATTTTAATAAACAAAACATCCACAACAAATGACCTGTGACTACAGGTATTTTAACAACCAGGCACCTAATGTCAACCTTCACAAAACTAAAAAATAAACAAACGAAAAAATACCTATCATCACTACCACCACAGATGGCAAAGATATTTCTTCTCTTTGTTGTTCCTTAAATGTTGTGCTTAGCCCAAAAGTTGTGAACTTTGAGGACCTCAGGAATAATAATAGCCATATCTTTCTGTGAAAGCAAATAGTATCTAGAAAAGAGACTATTCAGATTACTATAAATGTAATAAGATAAAAATGTGTTTCCTTTTCTAGCTCACCCTCCATAAATAAAAGTTAAGGAGGAAACTGTTATATATGCAGAGTTTGAATATGATTGGTTGTTCTTGTAAAGTGTTTGAAATTGTTGGTTTAAAAGTGCGGGAACACCCTGCACCCTGATTGGCTGTCAGCCACGGTAGCCGGCTATAAAAAGCTACCGCGGCTGAGCCTTTTCAGGTCTGTTCTGAGCTGAAGTCACAATAAACTAAGAGCTGAAGCACTCGTGTCCTGCCTCTCAATGCGAACATAACACTGGCGACGAGGGTGGGATTTCCCTGAAGAGAAGGCAACGCGGAACAGAAGAAGAGCGAGATGGCTGCACTGAACACACCCCCAGCCCCATTCGACCCAAAGAATGAAGACTGGGAGTCGTATGCAGATCGGTTTCAGATGTATTTGGAAGGAGCCATTTCAGAGCAGTGGAAAAGGGTGGTCTTTCTCACATATTGCGGTCCGGCAGTTTTCAAGATGGTGAAGGCATTGGCTGGCGCAGCAGACGTGAAGGTAATGGCATGGCCTGACTTAGAGAGACTTTTAAGGGCACACTACATGCCCCAAGTATCGTGCCTCATTAAGAGACACGAGTTTTATCGCTGCGATCAGGGAGAGGACGAAAGCGTCAACGAATTCGTGGCAAGTTTAAGAGACACTGGGGGTGCGTGAGAATTCTGCAGCTTAGAGGAGGCCATGCACAATCATTTTGTGTTGGGCCTTAAAGACAAGGTCTTGCAGAGCAAATTATTAATGAAACCTAAAATCACGCTGAAAGAAGCCATAGAGGAAGCAGCTTCAGCAGAAGCCACTAAATCCTCAGCTGCAGCCATGAGGAAGATGAACAAGACTACGGGCCATGTTGATGGGGAAAAGACCACCACAACTCATTTTGATGAACTTGAATCTGAGTCAGATTACAGTGGAGAAGAAGAAGGAATTAACAGACTCAGATTGGAGCGGAAGCGGAACGATCTGGGAAGAAAGAGGCAAGATTTCCACTGCATAGGTTGTGGGGGAAACCACCCCCGCACTGAATGCAAATTCCTGGACGCCATTTGCCTCCATTGTGAAAAAAGAGGGCACATTGCAAGAGTTTGCAAATCATCCAGAACCCCACCAAACAGAAGGAAGTTTGCTGTGAACAACAAAGACAGAGAAGTCAAGCCTAACAACACCAGCGAGAAAATGGGGCGCAACACAGAAGCAAATGGAAGAAATGAAACTCATCAAACAGTGACTATTGGTCATTCTTCCTCATTAAATAACAGGAAAGTGCATGTCAAGGTACTTATTGAAGGAAGGCCTTGCCAAATGGAAGTGGACTCAGGTTCATACCTATCCATGGTATCATGGGACACTATTCAAAGACTGATACCAGATATTCAGAAGACTCATTTCAAGAAACAAGCACTAACTCTTAAAGACTACCAAGGGGACAAGATTCCAGTAGTTGGAACAAGAGAATTCAACGTGAAATTCAAAGGCCACACCAAGCGCCTGCCATTGACCATCGTAGGTAAAGATCGCCCAAGTTTGCTGGGACTTGAGTGGTTCACCCCACTGGGCATCAAAGTAACCGGCATCAATCACGTGAGCAACACTGACTGGGAAGAATCATCGAAGTCTGAGTTTCCAGAGGTCTTCAGCGACGGATTAGGCAAGTACTTGGGGACCCCTATCACTTTTAACCTAGATCCCAAGGTACAACCAATCCGTTTAAAGCCCAGGAGGGTACCATTTGCCTTAAAGGAAAAAATTGATGAACAATTAGATAAACTAATAGCTCAAGGGGTTCTAGAGCCCACTGACCACTCCAGGTGGGAGACACCCATAGTCATGCCAGTCAAGGCCGATGGTTCAGTGAGAATCTGTGGGGATTTCAAGGGGACATTGAACCATGAGCTACAACAGAGCGCATATCCGGTTCCAGTGGTCCATCATTTATTACATTCTCTGGGCGGGGGCACAGTCTTCGCCAAATTGGACTTGGCCCAAGCATACCAACAGTTAACAGTAGATGACTTAACTGCAGAAGCCCAAACCATTATAACCCATCGGGGCTCATTCAAATGCAAGAGGTTACAATTCGGAGTAAGCGTGGCACCAGCTATATTTGAAAGCCTTATGGAAAGAATGCTACAAGGGTTGCCTGGGGTGGTGCCTTATTTTGATGACGTTTTAATCTCAGCTGAAAATGACACTCAGCTGCTCGAGAAACTCAAAGAAGTTTTATCCAGATTTAAGAAAGCGGGATTAAAAGTCAAAAAAGAGAAATGCACACTAAAAACTGACAAAGTAGAATTCTTGGGTTATATGATTGATAAACAGGGTATCCACCCCACAGAAGCCAAAGTGCAGGCAATCAAAGAAGCCCCCAGATCAAAATGCAAAACTGACGTGCAAGCGTTCCTGGGACTTATTAATTTCTATCATATGTTTCTACCTCAGAAAGCAACCACGGCTGAACCTTTACATAGATTACTGGATAAAAAATCTGTATGGGTCTGGGGCAGAAAAGAAGAAGCTGCATTTAACAATATCAAGAGACAAATTATTTCTGATTGTGTACTGATACAGTTTTCTGAGAATTTGCCTGTAATATTAACCTGTGATGCCTCCCCTTTTGGAGTGGGGGCGGGTACTGAGTCACATGCTTCCCAGTGGAAGGGAATCCCCTATTACATTTTACTCTCGCACTTTGACTAAAGCAGAGAGAAACTACAGTCAATTGGACAAGGAAGTGTTGGCAATCGTGGCAGCAGTCAAGAAGTTCCATGAGTACGTATATGGAAGGAGATTCACCATTGTTACAGATCACAAACCTCTTTTAGGCATTGTGGCAGGGAATAGACCAACGCCAACCATCCTGTCACCAAGAATGCTGAGATGGACCGAATTTCTTGCTGCTTATTCATATAAACTCATCCACAAACCTGGAAAGAACATTGGGCATGCAGATGCTTTGAGTCGTTGCCCGCTTCCTTTGCACACTGAGGACCCTGCTCCTGAATCTTATACATTCTTTCTAGAAACTGTTGCCAAACTTCCAGTACATGCTGCTGAAATTGCAAGAGAAACGGCCAAAGACACTTTATTGGCTCCTATTGTAGGCTGGATTAAAAAAGGTTGGCCACTACAAGATCTACCTCAGGTTTCCCAAACTTTTAAATCCAGACAAACTACATTATCTGTCTTAAGGGGATGTATTTTGTGGGGTAACAGGGTGGTTATTCCTGCAAAACTGCAGAAAGAGGTTTTGGAAATGTTACATGAGGGTCATCCAGGAATTGTCAGAATGAAGGGATTGGCCAGGAGTTATGTGTGGTGGCCAGGTATTGACAAGATGGTTGAAAACTGGGTTGCATCCTGCCCAAACTATCAGGAAGTTAGGCCTACCCCACCTCTTGCCCCCATACAGGAATGGGAATGTCCTAGGGGTCCATGGTCCAGGATACACATTGATTTTGCTGGCCCTACCAGAGGGCACACTTTCCTTATTGTAGTTGATGCCTACTCCAGATGGTTAGAGGTTATCCCCATGACATCTACACCACAGCAGATGCTGTTATCAAACAGCTAAAGAAACTTTTTGTAACTCATGGGTTACCCGATGTCATTGTTTCTGACAATGGTCCTCAATTTACTGCTAACCTTTTTGAATCATATTTAGCGCAGCAGGGTATCAGACATGCCCTTACTGCCCCTGAGCATCCTTCAGCTAACGGCCAGCCTGAACGCATGGTATGATTTACCAAGGAGAAGTTCCAACAATTGGGTCCAGGGGACATCACTGAGAAAGTTGAAAAACTACTCAGTATCCAACACATCACTCCTAACCCATCCACTAACTTAACTCCAGCCGAGTTGTTGATGGGTAGGAAACTCAGGTCTTCCCTAGACCGCCTTCACCCCACTTACGCACCCAATGCACCACTAGATTCCACTAGCAAAACTCACACATTCACTGTGGGTGATTCTGTGTATGCAAAAACCTTGTGGGTGAACCATTATGGATTCCTGCAGAGATAACCCAAATTACAGACCCCAGGTTTTACAGGGTTCAAACTGAGGATGGTGTTCTGTGGAGCAGGCTCATAGATCAGTTATGGTCCAGACTACCTCAGGTGCATTGCCCTTGCTCCTTTCTGGATTCCATACCCACTGCCTCTCCTATGGGGGAAGGGGGGGATAATGGAGGTAATCAGCAAGCAAGAATCAACCCCATGTGTAACGAGCTAACACGACAGGAACCATCCCAAAACCTGTCACAGGGCCAACAACCATTTTTACAAATGGAAAATTGCACATCACTACCAGACTTAGGTGATGACATTGGGCTGGAGATGGATTGGGAGGAGAGACCAGGTTGTAGTAACCTAACAGGTTCTAACAATACTGGAAGTCCAAGTAAGGAGATGTTAACAGATACATTTCCTCCCTCACAATGTGAGAATCCTAAAACACCAGAACCACGTAGGTCTCATGTGTAGTCTCGTACACATAAGAGCCCCACCTATTTACAAGAGTATATTAGATAGATGGGGTTTGAGTATGGACCAAACCTAGTGGGGAGGGGTGTTATGTATGCAGAGTTTGAATATGATTGGTTGTTCTTGTAAAGTGTTTGAAATCGTTGGTTTGAAAGTGCGGGAAAATCCTGCACCCTGATTGGCTGTCAGCTGCGGTAGCTGGCTATAAAAAGCTACCATGGCTGAGCCTTTTCGGGTCTGTTCTGAACTGAAGTCACAATAAACTAAGAGCTGAAGCACTCCGTGTCCTGCCTCTCAATGCGAACATAACAGAAACCTTACCTTTTGACAAATACTTAACCAGAACAGAGAGCTTAACCTTTTTCTTCAGAGGAAAGGCCTTAAAACTTAGATTCTGGTAAAAAAAAAAACACCCATTTCGGTTTATTTTCCCATTTCCTATTGCCCTTGTTAAAAAACTGACATTATCCACAAGGATAATCCATGAGCATGACTCCAAATAACATCTTTGCTTCTTAATTGAAGATGCAATTTTAAAATGCCACAAATTTCACAGATTATTAAATATATCAGAAGGTAAGGGAACCTTTCATGATTTGACCATTTATTTATTGATGGGAGGAGGGGAATTCCATAAGATTGCATGATAGCATCTGCGGTCTAAACATTTTACCTACCCCATTATAAAAATGGAGCAGGCAGAATACTTATTCCCAATACTTATTCATCATGTCCTTGTCTATGGAGATGCTAGAACCTCCTGTATAAGTCCAGTCTAAAATCTGGGACTCTACTATGGTTTGTTCTGACATGCTCTGGATTTCCACTTCTTAAGTCCTTCCTCTACAGAAAGGATATATGTTGCCATACCCAGACTAAAATCTATCTGAATCTACCTTCTAGACAGATTTTCCTATGACACAGCCTTATATTAAACATGTACTGTTGGAATAATCTAGAGCAGGGGTGTCAAACTCATATCATCATGGTATTGTCACGTGATGTATCATGACTTTTCCCCCTTCACTAAACCAGGTGTGGGTGTGGCCAGTGCATGGTGCATCCAAGTTTGACACCCATGATCTAGAGGTATCTGATTACTCATCCAAGGCATTGATTGGTCAGTCTGAAGTTTCTCCAATACCCTTCAAAAAGCTCTGTTGGATCAGTTTGTCTTGCTTTGAGAAGATGGTGGAGAGGAAACTAGTCAAGGAGTCCAAGGAATTGCTCCATAAGTATAATCAAAAAATTAATTTCCTAATAACTTCAAATAGTAATTTCCTAATAAGTTCAAATAGCTAAGTCTGAGGAATTTGAATTAGTAATGTCTATGGTTTTTTTAATTTGAATTGCTGCTACTGACCGTTTTTTTTACTCCTGTCTACTAGACTATTTAATAACTTTATTGATGTAGTTGAATTAATCTTTTTTGCCTAGTCTGCAGAGCTGTTTTATTCATGTGGCAGACCTTCCTTAAGAACAGAAAAGAATTGCTCTGAAAAAAAGAATCCTGAAGTATCAACTTTGGGCCTGGATTCTTACATTTTCCAACTGAAGTTTAGTCATTACTGTAAATCACAAACATGATTGCAGCATATCCCAACTGTATAAGAAAATGGTCTTGGCATTCTATTTTACAGGATTAGTAAGGCAGACGCCTCCCAGGGCAGTCATAATTACACAGGGAACTTCTGGGATTGAAATGTTCCCACAGTAAGGATCTGACACAGAATCAAAATGACATTGGTTAACCAGAATTATTGTAAAGCAAGGGAGAAATTTCCACATATGCTGCAGTAGTGAACCAGGTACAATGATGTACTAATTGATGGCAAACCAAACACAAGGACATTAGAATATTAGTTCTTACACTAGATCCCTTAAAAGGGTGGCAGAATCAAATCAAAAGCTAAGGGGAAAAGAAACCATGAATTAATGTGCATAACTCGATTAATAAACAGTATGTTGCACATAATTATTTCAAGATCATCAAAAAGGAAGGTAGTGTCAAAACTACATTTTACATCACTTTCCATGAATCTAAAAACATTGGAAAGTATCTGACATTAGAAGGGATATGTTATTATTTAGAACAGCTTCACAATATTATTCTTGCCCCAGTTTTTAAAAAATGGCCAGAGTAATTAACTCAGAGCTACTATTAATAATGTTTATGGTGGATTTTGCACTGATTATAAACCTTAGGAAGAGAGAAAACTGCAGTATATTAAAATAAATAATGAAGAGGAGATAAAAAAAATCTCTTGGGATCATTCGCTGTAGAAATTTAATGAAGAAATAAATTTAATTGCAACTTTCTAAATAACAAAAAAATGAAGGGGGGTATATTTTTTATTACAGCTTAAGACCTCCAAATGACATGAAATTTGGGGGCTGGAAAAGGATGGAGCATATATTTGACAATGCACCATTTTGTTTCAATTAGATGCAGCATATTTTCTACTAGTGAAAAGCGAAGACATCGTATATCTTAAAAGTTCAGCAAACGCAGAGCTGCTGAGATATCACTAAATTGCCATGAGTTCAAAGCAACATAAAAGCAAAGAAACCACACAGCAGCCTCCTAGTGCCCTCCAGATGGGTTAAAACACAACTTCTAATATGCTCCCAAGATGAAAGTTGTCATCAGGGCAAGACCAAGACATTTGCTCCAGAAGTGAAGACTAGTTTTGTTCCCACATCTAAAGCCATCCAGACTGATAATTGAATCTTATTTCAAAAGTGGCAACAGTAGAACATCTTTCACCATATCTGCAGGCAAGAAAATAGTTTAGCAGCCAGCCAGCCAACTCTGTCTTTCAAGACTTCACTGACACTCCTCCCAGATACCTGGTGTCTACTCTACTGTATGAAGTGACTACCTCATTCTGCATAATAGACCAGCCCAGAAGCACCAAGGTGGGAAAACCTGTCATGTTTTGTTGCCTTAAGCTCATTTTCCACTAACCAATTAGCTCTCATTATCTTGCTTTTTTATTTTGAAATCATTTTATCTGTGTTCTATTATGCATAAACATTACTCTTCAATGCTAAAATATTCACTACAGGAAATTGTAAATGTCGATGCCAGATGTTGTGCAAATCTTTAATAGTGGCATAGTTCACCCATCCATTGGTTTTGGTACCAGTGGTTCTGCTAAAATCTTTCTGCTCCGAAACAGCATCAAGCTTCCTGTGAAGAACTAAATATGTGGAGGAAGAGAAACTGCAAACTGCATATTATAGATCTCTCTGAAACATGTCATGTTTCTTAAAAAGATAATGAAGAAATATGGATGTAGGAGTTTAAAATGTTCTCTAAAATTATTTTCCAGTGTGTTATGGGGGAAAGCATCACATACTGTCATTTCTCCTCCTGCAACTTTGACTGAGGGCATTTTCAGAATAATTGACTACTGGCAAACACCTAAGCAAAATTGAGGTATGCATCTATATTTCCTGTTTTCTTATTCATCCTTATTTTACAAGTTTAAAAGCAGTCAAATCAATATTTTTCTTTTTAAAAATATCTACAAGGGTCACCTTATTTTCTTCTACCTACTATGCAACAGCAAGCAGCAGAAATTGTAATATATTTTGTAGGCAATATGCTTGATTATAAGGAAAGATTTTTGGACTAACTGTTTTCTGTTGTATGTCAAAGGCTGCTGTCTGGCAAACATACTCAGCACTGAATTATGAAACAGCAGAGATAGCTGAAATCCATCTTACCAGTGTAAGAAGTGGTCCATCCCAATATTTATCATTTTTACCCAATCCATCCCGTGATATTGCAAAAACCAGCAACAAGCCTCATAATCTTTGAAGCTCTAAAAAATGAGACCCATGGATAAACCTCAGCAAAGATCCAAGGAGAGAAGTGAATAGTTTTCAGTTGCCATAACTGTGTTCTAGTATGTGTTCACACATACTAACATGGTCATATTGAGAAGGAATTGTAGAAATGGCTGTGAATGTCCTTCCATGTGTAGATACTACCTTGCCCTGACTACACTTCATAATGATAAATTGCAATCCACTGTATTATGGATGACTGAAGTTATTTGCAACCTGCACAGCATCCTTTTCAGATGTCAACCTATTTGTTCTTTTACTTCATTGTACCGGATGATTACATTTAAAATGGCAAATAAACAAATGGCATAATTCAGCTGTGCTGAACATTTAAAAGCCTCACTTGATCCTGTGAAAAATAAAAGAAGATCCATTTTTCACAAAGAAAGCTTTTCCAGATATTAAAGACCAGTCAGACAGTTAATAAAGTTTTATCATTCAGTGCAATGTTCAAAATCCCAATGACCTTGAAGTTAAAAACTAACTGCTGGTTGATTTGCTTTGTAGCCATTTAGATGGCTATTGTCTAAGTGAGTTTTGTGACATAGACAGGATTTACAAATCTGGCTTCGGTTCTGAGCAATTAGAAATGTATACCTGGAGCTATGCATTTAAACAATAATATGCAATAAAGCATAGGGAGGCTATATAATACACTTCAATGGGTTTGTGTTTTTCAACTTTTTTAAAAAAAAAAGGATATTGATGATGGTCAGTTTAGTGTAGTGCTAAGGTGCTGTCCTAGAAACTAGAAGGCTAGTCATGTTTAGGCATGAAAGCTGGTTGGGTGACTTTTGACTAGTCACTCTCTCAGCCCAACAATTTTACAAGTCTCTTTATTGTAAATGGGCTAGAAGGATAGAGAAGCTTTGATATGGAGAAAATAAGAGGAGGAAGGATTTTAGGTATGTTCACCACCTTGACCTACTTAGAAAGTAATAAAAAATTAAAAACAAATATCTGTGATCAAATTTGATTTTCAGTCAACTGCAAATATATAGAAAGATAGCATCCATTTCCTATTACATTCCCCTGCTCTAGAAGCTAAGAACTGTAATCTCTGATCCTAATTTATTCCCCTGGATCCGTTGATGAGCAAAATACTGGGATCATGTAAAGCTGACTCTGTTTGCAAAAAAATGTATACTCTTCACAATGTTAATGCTATTTTAAAAAACTTTATGGAACTGCCTCTGTGTGGATGTGGCACAGTAATCCATAACAATAGACACATTCCTACCAAAATGAATCCGCAGAAATGTATCTATAGCACCAAAGAAGCTGGGATAGTTGTTTTGGAAATTGCCAAGTTCCACATCCCATCTGATTTTATGTATTGAGGCTCTTTACATTAAATATAAATAACCAGGAAGCCCACATGCTGCAAAGTGCCAGCCTCAAGTATAATTTTATTTCCAATAATGTTTTTGGCCCCCGAAGGCATTCTTAGAAAATAATAGTAGTGGCTAGTGGTCAGAAGTATATTCCAAAGAGGAGGAGGAGGAGGAGGAAGACAAAGGCAGACTGAAATGGTAAGAGACTGTGAGGCAAGAAAAAACTCAGTAGTTTAACTCATGAACATTTTTCTTCTTCTAACACATTTACCAGGTTAACCATTTTGTGGTGGGTATCAATAACATATTCTCAAAATTCCAAATATGCCCACTAGCCTCAGAGGTTTGGGATGTCTGCTCTACGCTAGTCATTTTTATTGTATGAGAAACCTTATACCAAGATCAAGTACTACCAATATACAACACTGATGTGATAGATGCAATTCATCCAACCCCACCCCCATCAATTGATTATTAATATTGATGGTTACATCGATGTGTAGTTTACACCACAGCACAAGCATAAAGCATTATGTTCAAGAAATTTGTTGGGCTTCCTTACTCTTCAGCCATAATATTTTGTACACAGATGTCTGAACTAAATTTTTCATGGATAGATTGATTTTGTTTTTTGCATATAGCCCATGTTTGAAAGCTAGTCTGTACATATCCCTTTTGATATACCTTACAGTGAATGATTGAAACTTCAAAAACAAAGTTTAGTTTATCATAATAGCCCAGAAAATCTTAATCTAAAACAGATATACTATAGGATTTCAGTGCAATATGTCACTGTGTGCTGGTAATATTAGCATGTGAGAAGCCACATTTGCCAAGCAATAGATAACATGAAGTTAAGAAGCATCACTACAATGAATCCAACCTTTTCTCTCCCCAACCACCAAACATCTTTTAAAAGAAGAAACAAAAGCAGACCTGTGTTTCTTCAAATTTGACTTCCCCCACTGTTGTATTTTATACTATATGCTGGAATCACCTGGAATACATCCAATCAGGTCCTTTCAGCAATTGATGGGTTATTCAAATGTCCTTCTATAGCAATTATCTAGCTATTTTAAAATACCATATGTGAAAGAGAGAGATATCTTTAAATAATTTGGCAAACAGTCAAAACTTTGACATTTCTTCATGCCACAGCGGCCTCCCTACAAGCTATACTGGCAGGAATTTCTTCAAGGTTCAAGAGATGCTAAGTATTAGATAATTAATCCTGGGTTTCACCATGATTGGCTATTTCTGAACTTCTTTCTGCTTGAATTGTTAATAAGCAGACTCATCGGAAAAACAGAATAATTTCTGTTCTTTTGGCTAGCTGTAGGATGATTTTAATCATATACCAGACACTGGACCTACTTGCTTTTTAAGGGTTTGCAAATCAGGCAAAATTCTATATGAATTTGTAAGATGAATTAAAAGTTACTTTTTGGTTGGAATGATGACTTAATTTAAAAATAGTCATGTCTATAAAAAGCATAGATGTGATGGTACAAAACTCCAACAAACCTTCAAATCAGTGCAAAGTTAGCCAATTTGATTAGATAGGTGCATTAAAACAAATTAAAAACTGATTTGAAGGAATGAGTCAAAATAATCATCACTGAATATAAGCTTTGCATAGTTCTTATGTTTATCTCATTTTTAAGGAGTATAAAGGAGAGATCTGAACACAGTATAATAATCTGAGCTCATTAATTTTCAGAGTTAAGAATTACCGATAAGTATGGGTTGTGCAATGAAAATCTTATCAACTATACAACATGCTTAGCAATTTGACCTATTTTATAAGTCTATTTGTCACAAGCATAAACATGGAAAGAGAACAAAAGTCTGGAAATCTCATTTTAAAGACCTTTCTGTTTTTGGAAAAAGCCAGGATGTATTGTAGACTCCCCATTGGAGATTCTTCTCTGTGCAAGTCTAGGTCTGTACTTAAATAGTAATATAAACATTGAGTTGCAATTTAAACCATAGAGAAGGATGGATCTGATCCATTTGTCTCAAATTAGATAACATTCTGGCTATACTATATCACTATTTGCCTAGCCATATCTCTTTAAATAGTTTTGTTAAAAAGGGATTAGTTTTCTGAAAAAGCAATTCAGAAAATAAAAGGGCATAGATAAAATATGAAAGAAATGAAGTAAAAAAAAAGCATTTTTGCCAAAAATGGAAATTGAGAGTAACAGGAAAAGATAAGTAAGCATGGAGGTGGGGGAATCTGAACATGTTTTGGAAACATTTGAAATCCTTAATTACAAACTTGTGAAATCATTTAATATGTACGACATTTGTGGCTTGTGAAATTGAGGGACTGAAAAGCAGAATAAATAATACAGAAGAATGATACAGACCAATAATACAAAAGTAAAATTTTGTAGGCCTGTAAGAAAGTAAGTGCATTTCCAAATGATAGCATAAATTGGGTTTATTTTTTTCTTACAAATTAATGGCTTCCATTCAATAAAAAGAGGAGAGGGGGGCAGCGGGAGGGGAGGGGAGGAGAGACATGGGAATTTACAGACTGCCTTGTGGACAGAAGGATGGGTTAGAATATCTAATGGCAATCATGCTACTCACTTTGAGGGGGTAAGCAATATAATGCAGAGCAGTAGCAAAACCTGACTGTGGTACTTCAGGTAATCGTTGACATAAAATTACAATTGACCCCAAAATTTCCATTGCTTAGCAAAACAGTTGTTAAGTGAGTTTGCCTGATTTTATGTCCTTTCTTGTGAAAGTTGTTAAGGAGCCGTGCATAAGCGCACCAACATGCCTACTGTCCCTGTCCTATTGTTTCTTTTTATTTTTTCTTATATGTGTCCATTTCATGTATTCATAACTATGTTTATAGTTATCTTGTAAGCAATTGACAAATCAAATAAATAAAATAAATAAATAAAGTGAATCATTGTAGTTGTTAAGTTTGTAACATGGTTGTTAAGCGGATCTGGCTTCCCTGTTGACTTTTTTTTATCAGAAGGACACTGCAACCATCATAAATACATGCCAGTTGCCAAGCTTCTGAATTTTAATCACGTGACCATGAAGATGCTGCAATGATCACAAATGTGAAAAACGATTATAAGTCACTTTTTTCAGGGCTGTTGTAACTTTGAACAATCACTAAAACAAATGGTGGTAAGTCAGGGATTATCTGCATCTCCATAAATTCTCAGATGGAGCAATATTGTAGCAATATCATTATCACGTTTATTTGTCTTAAGGTATAAAATATTTATATTGAGTAGCATGCAAGCCGTATATGAAGTTGCAGTTAAAAATATCATTGTGATATGTGTGACATGAAAACCTCACCGCGCTATAGACACCGAGGATTGAAAATCAGAAGGTGTGACAGGATTTGCACAACAGCTTCATAATAATCCTTTTTTTGCACCCTCATCTACTGTATGAATAGGAAGTCTGACAGGTCATGTCTCAAAGAGGACATGTGAATTCTGAGCAATTCTGTCAATGGGAAAAGACACGTTTTCCTGTATATGAATATGTAACGTAGTGGAGAAAGGAGAGGCACTGAATCTAACCTTGCCTCCAGTATGCTAACTTTCCATAGGCAGAGATGACTTTGATGCAGGTTACATTCAAATAAATATATTTGGAGTAGTTCTCCAGTTTTAAAATATGCTTATGGGCACAAAATATATAAAGCTGCCTTGGCCAATTTCATTACAGTTACACCATGCAATTAAGTCAGCTCAGATGCAAATTGCAATAGGTGGAATAGAAAGATATGTCTCATAAATATTTTCCCTGTCTTAATTTCTCCTGTCCTTCTCTCTCAATGCACTGATACAACTCTGTGCACAGGAGGCATTCATGTAAACTAAATGAGAAACATATATTGATGTACACATTTATTGGCTCAGTGGCTAATTCTATTCCCTCCAACCACGAGGAGGCATGAAAAACAGGATCCAAAATAGGTGCTTTCTCAGTAGTCCCTCACATTTGCTACTTTGAGGCAATAAGTGTGCTGGTCCCTTACTCAGCTTGTGAAGCAACAGAACAAAAACCCCAAAGATGGCAACTTTAATCGAGAAAGGGAAAGCAGGCATGCAAAGAACAAGCAAGCAAGCAAACAAAAGAAGCTAATATGTAAGGCTAATAATAACCAGGGATAACAATTATTGCAGCCCTGCTAGAAATCCTGACCTTTCCTTTAGGGCACAAAGCAACAGGTTAACATTTGGAAGTTTCAGTCAGTCAGATGACATGGCAGAACAACCTATCAAAATAAGAGCAGAGAAAATTATGCTAGGAAAAGAAAATGCATAGTAAGTATACACTGATCCACAACGTGAGATTTATTAGGGCAATAAACTCTCAGTTCAAATCAGGTCTTCCTGTATTTTTAAGAAGGTCCTAGATAAAACAGAAATATGTATCTGTGAACATTAAATATTCCAGTCATTGGAGTAATAACTTTAGTCCATGTTGCCTAGTTAAGTATAACTGAAAAATAAGAAGCACTGGTCATCTAATGACAGATTTCAAGTTTAGCCTTTGCATTTAGTAAAGTGAATATAGAAAGTTAGTTTGGTGTAATAGTTTAAAGCAGTAGGGTATGAGCCAGAAAATTATGAGTTCTAGTCCCAATTTAGCAGAAATCCAGCTGTCTAACCTTGGGCCAGTCGTGCTCCCTCAGTCCTAGGAAGGCAACAATGGCAGGTTGCTCTAAAATCTTGCTAGGAAAATTGCATAGGCTGGACTAGCCTCTTGCCAGAAGTAAGCTCTCCCCCTTCTCTCTCTCTCTCTCTCTCATTCCCTCCCTCCCTCTCTGTCTCCCCGTGTGTACTTAATATACAATCTTTTTAAATAGTAAATTTTATTAAGTTACATACACATTAGTGTGTAATTTAATAAAATTTACTATTCAAAAGGTTGTATATTAAGTTTATGCATTACAAAAAGAATTATATGCATTTTCAGAAAGCTGCTTTATCTTATCTTATAACATAAAACAGTAGTTCTATAATATAGGCTTTGGAGTCACTCATAATCCCCACTGCCCTGATGAATTAATCAAGTCCTACTGAAGTCTAAGTGGGAGAAAGGGCAACAGAATCTACAGAATTGTACCCGTAACCATTAATAAAAATGCAGATACGTCTCTCCATGCCCACCACATTCAATTATTTAAAATAGATATAATGTCTAAAATAATGGGAGGCTAGAACATTGAAAGGCACATTACAACTTCTGGTATGAACTTTATTTCACTTGACTTAAAACCAAGTGGAATTTGTAGAAAATAAGTGATGAGTGACTGTAGCCCAGTACTTTGAGATATGTTGAACTAAGGATAGTAAAGTATGCTGGTAGATTGTAAGATATTTTGAGAATATTTTTAGCAGTTTGCCTTCTGGTAAGTATTTTTGTATGATCATGTATACAGCAGCTACCAAGTGTAAATAACTAAGCTCTGGTCTCCATGTAAATTGTTTTTTGCATAACATATTCCTGAAAGTTTAAATATGTCCAAAATAGTTAATAATGTATTATTTAAAATGACTAAATAATGTGCACCAGACAATGTACTTGAAAGTAGTATGAATTTCATAGTTCATATACCGTTCATTGAGTCCACTGGCACAATTCTAAAACACAAATTTGTTTCTATATCCATTGGGTTCAGTTAAGTTTTGTTTGAAATTTATATAAATATTCTTTAAAGAATATAATTATTTTTTTAAAAAATAAAATGATATATATGTGTATGTAAAACTGCCTTTGTAAACCTGAGAAAATATAAATGTAACACATTTTTAAGGGCTGAAGAATTGGATAATATATAGCTTATTGTTAGTTTAAGGCTGAGTAATAGCGTTTCTTTATGTTATAAGTACGGCAGTACATAGATTGTAATTCATGGGCTGGCTGTAGTCCAACAGAAAAGTTTTTAAAGTCCTGGAAAAGGTGAATAGTGCTGATTTTTAAACAAGGGAAGGAAACATCCTAAAAAGTGTTGTTCATTGTTTTCATGATACAAGTTGTTTTATGTCTTATAAAACATATATCTGGATGGAATAAATAAAAGGATCCTGAACAACAGACAAGAAGAATGAGTTAACTTAATTCCATTTTCTTTAAGATCTCATGTTTAAAGTAATCTCAGTGTCTGCTAGACATTTGTTTCCTGTTAAAAGGTCTGAGACAACACATCACAAGTTTTTGAAGTTTGACTTGATATGCAAATCGTATTACAAAAGTCTATCTGAAATTTTAACCAGAGACACTGCATAAATTAAGAGTCTGAAATGTTGGATTCTGCCTTCAAACGTACATCATGTAATTTGAGTCAAACAATATTATGAAATGTGGTTGTTGCCTGTGACACAATGCATTGTTCTATCATTAGGTGCACTCTTGATAGGGAATCCTCACCAAACCCAGCTACTTATTTATAGACCCCTTACATCCCGTACATAAACTGTTTCAACTCTTTCCCTCAAAACAACGCTATAGAGCACTGCACACCAGAACAACTAGACCCAAGAACAGTTTTTCCCCCGAATGCCATCATTCTGCTAAACAAATAATTCCCTCGACACTGTCCAACTATTTACAAAGTCTGCATTACTATTACTATTAATCTTCTCATCACTCCTTATCGTCCATCCCCTCCCACTTGTGACTGTATGACAGTAACTTTGTTGCTTGTATCCTTACAATTTATATTGACTGTTTCCTAGTACGATTTGATGGCTTATTGTACCCTATGACTATCATTAAGTGTTGTACTTATGATTCTTGACTCTTGACAAATGTATCTTTTCTTTTATGTATACTGAGAGCATTTGCACCCAGACAAATTCCTTCTGTGTCCAATCACACTTGGCCAATAAAGAATTCTAATTCTAATTCTAATTCTTCATGAATGTAAATGGCTCACTTCACATGTATTGAACTCCTGAATACAGACCAGTCCCACTGCAACATTTCTCTTGAAATAACAAAGGAAAACCAGTGGGATCTGGCAGCACATTGAACATATATTTTTAATACATTACTTTTCAGATTGCCACTAAGGTGCTGCACAGACCTGTTGCAACCTGTAATTTCATATAGGCAGTTGCTGCCATGGTATTACATTCCATGTTGACCTATAGCACACATACCCCATCTATAACACAAGCATGTGTGAGACTGAGTGATGCATTTCAAAATGATACATGAAATGGCCATAATCGTGGAGTAACAAAAATCCCTTCATGTCTCATAAGCAGAACAATATAGGAATGAACAACAGATTTTTTTTCCCCAAATTCCTTGTTTAAATTCACTGCCTTAGTCTAGTTTATTTGCAAAATACCAGTTTCCCTATTGCCTCCCTCCCTGGACATTTTGGAAGGAATGCATGGGGGAGAAATTGTGGGTTGGATTCACTCCATTTTCCCTATATTGATGGAAAAGAATGTAACTACTGGAGTTACAATATCGCGCGTGGTTATAAACAATGCTTTGGTAGGATTTCTGATCATATGGAATAGAGTAAGCAGGAGATGGACAGTGTGTTCCTACTTCTCCCCCATCTTCTCTTTCGTCTTGCCTGAAAGGAGTAATTGTGTCATGGATACCACAGTGGAGAACCTGCTTCGTAGGTGGCATTCCATAAATTGAACATATATCTACCCATTGCAGGAGTAATATTCCCGTGATGGTACAGATAAAATAGCAATGTGCTTTTATTTTTATGCTCACATTCAGATCTACTACTTAGGTGAATGCATTCTAGAATAACAACTTATAAAAGTTTAAGTCAAATCAAATTAATAAATAGCAAACATCCTGGCTTGGCTGTCATATATAAGCAGTAAGATTAGGAATTATAATTGGGAATATTTTGAAATGGGTGGCTATAAATACTACTACTAATAATAATAATAACCCAAAGCCTCTGGAGCACAACTTGAATACCATCAGCACTGATAAAATCACCATCAGTCAATTGAAAAAGGCAGCTTTACTCAGAACAGCTTATGTGCTTTAAAGACCATCAAACAACTACATCTCTTTATCCCAGGTCCTGAGAAGGACTTGATAGGTGGATAAAAATGCCAAATCCAGTCTAAACATCTGGCTGACTATGTGATGAAACATAATAGTAATGATAGAAACTGAGGCATTCCTATTTGTGATCATTATGATGAATCCCCCACAATTGTCCATTTACCTAACTGCCAATTACTATGTAGGCACTTCTACCCTCCCTTCCAACCCTTATAAAAACCAGGACTTGATTTACAGCCTCCTTTCAGGGTTGACTTCAAAACACGGAGGTAGCTCTGCTGATGAGCAAAAGAGTGCAAAGGGTGCAGCTCAAACAGACTTAACTCTCCTTTCTGGAATAAGGGAGGAGGAAAAAAAATACCCTTACCCCCACTATACCCAAAAGGTTACAAAGCAAATTGCTCTGACTGCCCACCTCCCCAACTTTCAAGGCGTGTATTTATGTACATCTGCTGGTTTATTTATTTAATTAATTAACTCAGTGTTGAGGCGGCCTGACTCTGGGTGACTTGCAAATAAAAGAAAGAAGATATATCAAACAGAATGCAACTGACAGGAAGACCAATTACATAACCCAAATAAACCAAAACCCAAAGGGATTTGGCCACCATGCTATTCCAAGGCCTGGGAGAACAGCCAAGTTTTTAACAGTTTACAGAAGGTCCATAAGGTGGGAGCAGCAGGGCTCTCTTGGGGGATGCCATTCCAGAGGGCGTGAGCTACCATGGAGAAAGTACTTTCCTGGGTCCCACATTGTTTAATGACAGGACCCAGTGCTTTTCCCCTTCTACTTGACCTCACTGGGTGAGCAGAAATATACAGGGACAGATGGTCCTTCAGGCAGCCAGGCCCTCTGCCATAAAGGCCTTTATAGACGGTAACCAGCACCTTGAATTACACCTAAAAGCCAACTGGTTTCTTGTGTAGCTTCTGAAGCAGTGAGGACATGTGCGCATACCAGAGCAAGTCAACAAATGCCTCCTGACTGTCTAAGAAAAGCACCTAACAGTTGTTAGACTGCAAAAAGAAAAAGAAAAGAAAAAGCTATAAAAAAAAAGTAAATAAAAGCATTGAAATCTCCCAAAGGTTTTCTTGCTTCCATGTGGCATTTTCTACAGGGAATTAAAAAGCCACTTTCACTTATGAAGGGGAGATGATAAAATGTCAGCCTTAGTGAAACTGAGCCCTGTCCCGAGTTGCTGTGATCCTTGTTAAACGTTGCCACAATGCTACCTGGGAAGATGAAGGGATTAAGTGCTACGCAAAGCAGGGCAAGGACCCAGAAATCCTAGCTGGCTTGAGCCCAGGAGCAGAGAGGTGAAGGGGGGGGGGATAATTCCCTCTGATTAAAAGGTAGATCATCCCAAGGTCTGCAGGTATGTAACGATTCCAAAGGGAGGGGGAAAATTTTCAACTCAGCTCTTAAAACAGACAATGCTACGAGATCAGCCAAGTGTGGAACTAAATCCCACGTTCAGCAAAATAGTAAGATGGCAATGCTCAAACGACTCCAAAGCATCATGAGATCGGAGGCAGTGCCATGCCAAATATTAACTTTTTGAACCAGAACTAAGTTAGGTTAGGGGGAAGGGGGAGAAAATAGGCAAGGCTTGCCAAATGTTTCTTCCTACTCCTGTTGGTGACTTTATATAATCCTTTCTCACCCACCCAAGGATTTAAGGAGATCATTAATATCTTAATTGCAGCGAGGCGAATGTTATGGTTGTTTCCTGAATCACAAACAAGATCAACAAGCTCTGCCTGCTTTTGCTGTTGAGCCCTGGATTCCCCGTGGGCCGACCTGACCCCCCCCCTCCCGTGGAGCAATAAGAAGATTACATGGGCCTGTCTGGTTCGAACACCACGGATCAACTTTCCCTATGCTGTCACCCTTAAGATGTCTTGGGTTATCATTCCCAGCATCACCTCTTCTTTATGGTCTAGTAATAGTTGCGTGCCAGCCAAAACGTCCACAAGTGTTGAATTTCCATTATTATAACCACTGCTTGGGGAGGAGTTGATTTCTGCTTATAAAGAGTTAATACACTAAATTCCTTTAAGGACATCACAAAATGCCTAGCATGCTATCAGACTCAGGAGATGATCGTCTGGGGGAAAAATACACAGCAGCACAGATTCAAATTCTACCAGAAAGCTGCTACTCTTTTATGCAAGAGAGACGAGCATAAACCAGCCTAACAGGCAAATGTCCACATTCACAGCTTCCTTCAGCCTGGAGGTTCAACTCCAGAATGGTCCAGAGCTCCAGCATGGAGAAGAGACCCTTTTCACCTCTGGAGAAAGTTACTGAGCTCTTCCAGGGGCTTAAAGAATTGGCAGTGGAGCACACCCTTCCAGAGCTGAAGCGGATCAGTGGAACAGCTTGGCTGGAGTGGCAGGAAAAGATGCTATTGGCTGGACTGTGACTTCAGCTATGAAAAAAATGAAAAGCAAAATGCATTGCAGGAGAGCTTTGTGTATCCAATCTGACCCCTCTTTTTATTTTTATTCATTGCATTTATTTATTTAACCACCTTTCCAAAACAAAGGTTACTGACACAGAAACTAACCAACAATTCATATCCTGCAAGTGCATACTGTTTTGGGGGTTAGCTCCTCTATCATCAGAAAAATACCGTTAGTAAACAGGGGTTGTAAATTGTCCTCCTAACACTGATCTGCTGCTATTTCTGAATATTTGGATTCAGAAGTGGACACATCTGTACTATCTCAGCTTAGGAGCTTAGGTCTGGGAAGAGAAGCCTTCCAGGGTTGGTATAATACATGTACAGTTGGGCTGTGATGGAGCGAAGGGCTCTACAAATGAACAGAAGGAAAAAAGGAGCGCCAGGAAAGAATTTTATGTTATAATTTTCTTTATACTTTTGTAAGATGGGGAGGAACAGGCTCCAGCTCAACCCTGCCAAGACTGAGTGGCTGTCCGTACCGGCATCTCGGGTGGTCCAGAGTGTTCCATTGTTGGTTTTGGGGGAAGAGGTGTTGCCCCCCCGTAGACAGGGCTCACAACTTGGGTGTCCTCCTGGATTCACGCCTCAGTTTGGAGGAGCAGGTGGGAGCCATGGCCAGGGGGGCATTCGCCCAGGTCCTCCTGGTGCGCCAGTTGCGTCCCTACCTGGACCGAGATGCGCTACGCACAGTCACTCATGTGTTTGTTACGTCCCAGATCGACTACTGCAATGCACTCTACATGGGGCTTCCCTTGAGGACCATGCGGAGGCTTCAGCTGGTGCAGAATGCGGCCGCACGGGTTGTGATGGGGGTGTCCCGATACTCCCATATTACACCCCTCCTGCGCAAGCTGCATTGGTTGCCGGCTGCCCTCCGCATGAGATTCAAGGTGTTGGTGCTTACCTACAAAGCTCTCCATGGCTTAGGGCTGGGGTACTTGCGGGAACGTCTCCTGTCAGCATTGAATACCAATCGCCCGGTGCGCGCCCACAGACAGGGCTTGACAATGGCTAGACAATGTTGGCTGGTGGTCCCTAGGGGGAGGGCCTTCTCTGTGGGGGCGCCCACTTTGTGGAACCAGCTTCCCCTGGAGCTGCGACTGGCCCCCGACCTTCGCTCCTTTCGCCACGGCCTAAAGACTTGGTTATTTGAACAGGCCAGCCTGGACTGAGGGGGGGTTGTTTTAATATTTTAAATGTTTGTTAGTGGGTTTTAATGATTATTTGATCAAATTTGGTTTAATTCTTTTTTAACTTTTGTAATTTGTATGGTTGTTTTTATGTGAGCCGCCCTCAGTCCCTCGGGAGAGAGGGCGGCATATAAGACCAAATAATAAATAAATAAATAAATAAATAAATAAATAAATAAATAAGATGCAGGACTAACAGACTTGGATTGTAAACAGGCAGGTGAGCCAGAGTTTTCTGTATACTTATGTTTTAGTCTAGTGGTACTCTAGATTCTTACAGGCCAGATCTACTCTACCAAGTTTTACTGATGACAAATACATTTTTCTAAATAGATAGGCATATGATGATGAAATAATAATCCAGTATTTTAAATAACCTAATCCTAGGAGTAAATGTACCCAAAATGAATGACACTTAAATTTCAAATGGACATTTATATAATTGCTATCCATTTTCTTCTAAAAATGAAGTAATATGGATGGAAATGTGTGCCTTTCTTCCACCCCACAAAGGTTCAATTTTTTTAGTATAAAATATAGGTCTTGTTGTTGATTTCAAAGGATATTTCTCTCCAAAATCTCTGTGAGAGAAACATCCAGAAAGAGTTTGGGATGCATTTTGTTACTTTTGAACAAGTTTTGTTTTACTTATGTTTGGTAGACATAATGGCTGGATCCACACGTTACATTGAAGTCTGAATCATGGATAATAAACAAACTGAGCCATAAAACCCATAAAGCTAAACAGACCCATTTTTGTCTTTGCACAAATTTGCCTGTATTATGCAGTGCACAATTGGCCATTTTGAAGTGACAGGATGCTTGCTTCAAAAGGTTAATAATATAACACAGGATATTTAGCTCCTTGCCCCCAATACATGGCATTCAGGCTTTCTTTTGCCTTCAAAAGATAAAAATGTTCCTTGTTTTCATTTTCACAACAACTTGGTTAAAAACATTTGGCGGATGGAGCAATGACTGTTTCCCTAGTAAAGAATGAGGAATAGCAAACATTTGTTATCCTAGCAAGATAAAACACCTCTCTGTAAATGGAATTTTCTAAAATTAAGGTGGCAACTGAACTAATATGCACTTTGGGTGTCTTTCAATAGTTTGTGTGTGCACGAATGCAAATATGTATATTAGAAATGTTCTATATACACTTATGTTTCCTCTGCCAGTATGTTATATATTACAAAGGATGACTTTATAATAGAGATGTTGGGCTCGTAGTTTAGTTTTCTACTATGGGCGAAGTCTTTTGCTTCTGGGAAATCATGGAAGATAATTTCCCAGAAATTTATAGAAAACAAAATATTTTAATGTTTTTGTTGAAACAACCAATCTTTCCCTGCCAATTTCATTACATATTGTAGACTTATTTTTATCCGTAGAAAGTTCGGCACAAGGCGAAAAAGGATACGCACAAAGGATACAAGCAAAATGTTCAAAAGTAATGATATTTATGTAGTTACTTACCAAGCACATCTTTACAATCCCCAAGGCATGTCACAACTTTTGAGCATCACTAATGTTTGGAAATTGAAAGTTGAAAAATTTAACATGCCCTAACTGCACATACACAGTCAAATAAACAAAATCACATACTTCTTAGCACTTGTTCTCTGAGATCTCAAAATTGTAGATATTATAGTGTTAGTTTGGGCTGGACATGCTCAGTGTTCAATCCCTGCTTGGCCAGGAAGCTATTGAGAAGCATATCTCATAGATAGATAGATAGATAGATAGATAGATAGATAGATAGATAGATAGATATAGAGAGATAGAGTTAGAGATAGAGATACAGACAGAGACAGACAGAGATAGAGATAAAGATAGACAGACAGATATATAGATATAAATATATATATATATAGAGAGAGAGATGAATAGATATTCAAGTACAGCAACTTTTCCCTCATTTAGCAATGAGAGCATGGTGATGATTGCCAGTCGCTTAATTTCTGTCTATCTTCCAGTTGAAAATATTAAGCACTAAGTTATGGGGGGAAAGGAAACAGGTCTACTATTCATAAATACCACCATGGATTTGTTTTTCTTTCAACCTATAGTCATCTATAGTATAAGAGAGGCTACCTTATCCATTTCATTCATTAGATTTGGTAAATGGAAGGCAGCACTATTTTAACTTAAAGCCTCAGCTGTAAACACCCTCTATGTTCTGTCAGCAAGATGTACACAGGTAGTCATGGGGAAACCAGATTCACTCAGGCACAACCGTATTACTCATTGAACAGCTTGCCGTGATTCACTTAACAACAGGGGCAAGAAATGTCATTAACTGGAGCAAAACTCCCTCAATAAAGCTTTTGCTTAACCACAGAAATGTTGGGCTGCATTGAGGTCATAAGTTGGGGACTACCTGCATGTGATCAAAAGTACAAAAATATATTCTTGCAGTCACCGTTATGAGGATGGTGGCAGCGGGGGTGGGGGAGCATCATGAGACAGCTGAATGGATTCTCAGATGGAAAGCAAAGAAAATGCAGGAAGTGCAAATGTTTATTTGTAATAAAACCCACTGAGTTCAACAATACTGCTGGATTTGTAATGTCTTTAGGTCTGCAGATGTCCCACCTAAGGAATTAGCAATCAAACATGTCTGAGTCCTCATCAAATACAGGCTAGTCATTCAGATTACTAATGTAGAAGTACAGGTAGTCCACAACTTACAACAGTTCATTTAGTGACTGCCCAAAGTTGCAACAGCACTTTAAAAAGTGACTTATGACCGTTTTTTCACAGTGACCACCTTTGCAGCATCCCCATGATCATGTGATCATGATTCAGATGCTTGGCAACTGGTTCATATTTATGACGGTCACAGGGTCCCTGGTTCATGTGATCCCCTCTTGCAACCTTCTGATAAGTAAAGTCAATGGGGAAGTCAGATTCACTTAACAATCAGGTGACTAGGTAATCAACTGCACTGCTTCCCTTAGCAATTGTGGCAAGAATGGTTGTAAAACTCACTTTAAAAGTGTCTCACTTAACAACATAAATTTTGGGGTTAATTGTGATCGTAAGTTGAGGACTGCCTGTATCTACATATCTGGCTAAGAAACTACTCGGCTTCATGTCAATTCAGATGGTATATGAGCCTCAGTGGCGCAGTGGTTATACTGCAGTACTGCAGGCTACTTCTGTTAACTGCTGGCTGCCTGCAATTTGGCAGTTCAAATCCCACCAGGCTCAAGATTGACTCAGCCTTCCATCCTTCTGAGGTGGATAAAATGAGGACCCAGATTGTTGGGGGCAATATGCTGACTCTGTAAACCGCTTAGAGAGGGCTGTAAAGCACTATAAAGCGGTATGAAAGTCTAAGAGCTATTGCTATATAGATGAGCACATTACTCTATAATCAGGCTACCACATTTGAGCTGTTGAAATCTGGACAACCATCAGATGGCCACAAAGAATTTTTTGGCCAAATGTGGTAGCTGTGCTACACAGAGAACTAGTATGCAGTTAATAGTGATGGATTTTCAAGTAGTGGTAGTTTAACTACTTTAAGTATTTCAAGCGTTATTTACTGTGTTAACTATGCTGTCAGCTAGAGGCTGTCAAATTTTGCCAAAAACCCAGTAAAGCTTTTTGGTAAAATTCCTTTAACAGATTCTTGAATGCTTTGGGGGAATTGGGTCAATCATCTCCATCTCATCCTAACTTACACCAGGGTAACAGCCAACTTTAGCACATACTATAGGGTTACTTTTTCTTTTAAGAGTAACTATATTAGTCAGTTGCAACAAGCACCAGGATCAGAGCCTTGACATAACCAAAGGTCATTATTATCAGCATTGCTTCCTTACTAATGTTTGGATTCCAGCAGGTTCATTGGGAACTGTAGTCTAGAACAGACTAAGCCAAATGAATAGATGTTTTAGAGTTGTTTGCCACAGCCGCCGGCTCTTTGTGTAACTTTTTCACTTGATTTACGAGTTGAGCAAATTATTTAGGAATTTTGTGGACAAGGTGGAAGGAGAGGTGGGAAGAGGGAAAGAGGGAAGGGAGAAAGAGAGAGAGAAAGAGAGAGGAGAGAAAGAGAGGGATAAAGTGAAAGAGAGAGAGAAAGAGAAAGAAAGAGAGAACGAGAGAGAGAGAGAAAGAAAGAGAGAAAGAAAGAGAGAAAAGAGAAAATGAAAGAGCGAGAGAGAGAAAGAAAGAGAGAAAGAAAAAGAGAAAATGAAAGAGAGAGAAAGAGAAAGAAAGAGAGGGGGAAAGAGAGAGAGAGAAAGAGAGAAAGAGAGAGAAAGAGAGAGAAAGAAGAAAGAAAGAAAGAAAGAAAGAAAGAAAGAAAGAAAGAAAGAAAGAAAGAAAAAATAAGGCTGCCCCCAGAACCTGACAGCCCTTCGCGTGGCAGCGGGGTTGTTTGCGGATGGGAAATGATCGATGTTCAAATAACCGGGTGGCTCCATTTGCTAAAGTCAATATGCAATTATGCAAAAGACTCTGGTAATGCGGTGACCGCACAGATCACGGCTCCAGCCTTTGAGAGTGGACCTGCGCCTCCGCCTTGCTTCAGGGCCCCATCTCGGCGCGCTTGATCGCGGCCATTTGTTGGCTCCGCCGAGCCCTCGGCTGAAGGCTGCGCTCCCCATCTCCTCTGCCTTTGAAGAGCGTGAGCTCTTTCACACCCAGACACTTGGCCCTTCTCCTCTTCCTCCCTCCACTCCCCAGACTCTGCTTTCCGGGCGGGGGCTTGAATTAGCAGCCGGCTCCGGCCGGGGGCTGCTGCTTCTGCTGCTTTTTAAGTCTCACTTCGGTTCTGACTCGTCCGACGGCACTGGCTTTGCGCACCCGTCCGCCTCGCGGCTGCTGAAAACGCTGCCTTCATTCTGAGTATCTGGATCGGGGACACATTTGAAATGTTATCTAGATGCGCGTATGTAACCAAAACCCAGCCGGAGAAGTGGGGGTGAGGAATAACGTGTGTGTGGGTACCGTGCTGGTACCTGCACGACAAAATCCTGCGCGCCCTCAGATTTTTTTCACACGCCTCTAATCCCATTATCACACCTGAAATAATAGCCTCAGTGGGTGACAAACACCGCCTCCTTTTCTTGATTTTTGCCGCTTAGCAGAATAAAAGTGAGGATTTCTCAGAGCGGCTGCCTGGGTGTTTTGTTTTTCCTTACATAGGGGAGGAATTCAATCCCAGGATCAAAGGTTGGGGTACCCACCACATTTTCTTGAAAGTTACTCCTACTGAACTCACTGCAGCGTCCACCCAGGGTGTCCCCTATTGATATGCAATGAAGAGGAGGAGGGAACTGGTGATTGGGAATTCCCCCCCCCCTTCTTCTCTCCCAATTTAGCAAAACGCCAGTATCCCTTTCCTATGCTTGGTTATTCCAAGTTAACTCCCCACTGTGTTTCAGTAGGGTTTACTCCTGGGAAATGATGCATAGGGTTGCTTCCTACATCTTTCCTCCTATTAGCGAAATGTTACTTGGAAACAGAGATACTGCCTTGGAATTTACCTCCCAGGCTGCATATTTGAGATGAACCACCTTCTATTGGGGCCGGCTGATTTTATCTGAAAGATATTTCCTGGTGCAGAAGGGCCCACTGGCTTCAGTGAGACTCGCTGAATTGGCCTTAATTAATATACTGCCCGAGGTGATGCCATCATAGTTATCTCTGATAATGGCTAGTTCCCAGCTTGATCGGCAAACCAGTCAAGGGACTGTTCTCCTAAACATTAATTTGGAAATAAACCTGTCAAAGTTTACAGAGCAGTTCTGTAATCTCCAGGACCCTGCGTTATTTGGGGCTGGGTTAGACAAGAGTGCAACTAAAGAGTTGCAAATGTTGTTCTTTTTTTTAAAAAATCACAATTTAAAATAAGTTTTGCCTTGTTAGCTGCTGCTTCTTTCTCTTCCTCTTCTTCCTCCTCCCCCTTTCTTCTTCTTCTTCTTCTTCTTCTTCTTCTTCTTCTTCTTCCACTTCTTCTTCCTCTTCCTCTTCTTCTTCTTCTTCTTCTTCCTCTTCTTCTTCTTCTTCTTCTTCTTCTTCTTCTTCTTCTTCTTCTTCCTCTTCCTCTTCTTCTTCTTCTTCTTCTTCTTCTTCTTCTTCTTCTTCTTCTTCTTCTTCTTCTTCTTCTTCTTCTTCTTCTTCTTCTTTCTTCTTCTTCCTACTTCTTCTTCTTCTCCTCCTCCTCCTCCATCTCCCAATGAATTGATCTGATATTCATCAAGGGATTCTCAAGCCCCATATGATGCACAGGACATCGCCTTCAAATGGCTCTGCTTATTTGAGGCAACAAAGAATCAAACTTTGCTGTAGTTAAGAAACTGCTTTAAGGGCCCTCTAAATGTAACCTGAAGGTTTAGTGTTAGAAAATAATTTCTACCAGATTAAATGAAATGGATTTATGAGAAGGCCTGCTTATTATGATGCCCCCAAACCTCTTGAGGCCTTTTTCCTGAGTGAGTTTTATGGAACAGGAATGTTGTGATTTGAGCTTCTGTAAATCAGCAGTTCTCTGTCTACACACATCCACTTCTTACAGTATTCTTCTACCTCTTTTAACTTTGCTAAATAGTAACCACTGGGGAAACTTTTCTACCTCTGAAGAAACAAAGAGACAAACAATGGGGAAATGGTTATAAGCCCTTTTAGCAAAGGCAGAGAAACCCATCTAGAAACCAACCAGTAGGGCTGGTTCAGACATTTGGGACCAACAAACATGTTGGGAAAAAAGTGTTAAAAGTGTTAAAATGACCACAGGATTGCTGGGAAACGAATTAAAATCGATGGATGTAACTCTGCCTGTGATTGAACTATTTTCATTGAAGCTCCCAATTCCAGCCCTTCCTTCTATAGCTATTTCCAAAGCCACTGCACTTTCCCCAGTCAATATCTCCAATGTCCCATCCCAGAATGTTATCTTATGACACTTCTTTGAGTTACTCCAGCTCGATGAAACAATCTCTTCCACAAATCAAGAAATAAATAGAGTAAGAGGAATAGAAGGAATATTAAAAAGGAGCTGATTATGAATTGATTCCTAGAAAGAAAGAAAGAAAAAGAAAAACCAGGTACCAATTCTTCCCCATATCCATTGGTGTAGCCCCTAAGAAGGTAGCCCCTAAGAAAGCAATGATTTTGAGATGGTCTGAGTCAGAGACCACCATGGGGGTAGTGGTAATTGCTATTTTGGATAAGTAAACAATGTAATCAGTCATTGTTGCCTTTCTTGACCCTGCCCTTCTACAGTGGACAATTTCATTGGAAGAACGGTGACTTGTCATACACCAGCACAAGGCAGAGCAAAGCAAATTTGCTGTGGCTATTCACCTCACCCCCACATCCCAAGGAACATTTCTCCCCAGCCACAATCCTTATGCATACCAGGGGCTTCTGCTCCAGGCTCAAACACAAGTATGTGTGCCAGGAGGGGGGATGGCTGGGTGCAGGAATGGTAAACCACTCAGACTTACTTCTTCTGCCCCATCCCATCAAAAAAAAAAAACAAGGGAAGTGAATTGTCCAGGGAGAAAGTGGGGGAAGGGGTTTGCAGTGTCTGCGAGACTTGCCCTGTTAGTAGATGTTTAGGGCTGACAATCAGAAGAAAAGAACATATCGATCTTCACCCCTTACTTTTAAAATCACAGGCTGCCTTAAGTCTCATTCTTGTGATTGATGCCTTGGGTTCAATATTGCGATAGAGTAACTTCTGAACAGACTTTGGCACTGATGAAATTTTAGCCTTCCCCATCCCTATCACATCATAAAATAAATAATGTATCAGACAATATGTGACTGACTGATTAAAAAAAGAGAGAACCCAGGCAATATATTGGGCTGGATATATTCAAATCCAAATTAGTAATATTTTACAGGGTTTTTTTCTCCTATTGAACCCAACAGACCCTACTTCTGAGTTTAAGGGCAGGGCAGATTTTAAGGAGTTAGACAATTAAAGTTCCTTGTTGATGGGTAACACACACAAACACAAGTCCATGGATTATCCCCAAAACTTCTTCATATGTCTAATACTTCAAACATTTTTAAAAAAAGAATCTGCATTGGTTGTTCTACGTTGCTAGTTAGAAATTACAGCTGATTAAATACTTTCATTTAAAAAGGCACTTGAGATGGATTAAATCCAAAGAGGTATTAGTGATTCTGAGGTTACTCTCTCTATATATATATGAGTGTGTATATGTACAAATGCCTAAGAATTTATAGAATTGGAATTTCATTGAATTTTTAAAAATACAATAACCCAAATTCAAATATACTAAGCTATTCTGAATTGCTTACACAATTATTACAACTTCAAATCTCCTTATCTGGAAGTGAAGTCTTACAGAATGGAAGGAAGGTTCCTCTACCAGGATGAAGTATAAATGCTTGACGTTGGGTTTTGTTTTTTTTTAAGGTTAGTTTACTTTCGCTTTAAAGCTATTTTGTAATGTAAGTTAGCACAAGAATAAATTTAAGTAACTTTTCCCCCCTTTTAATTAAAAAAAACTGTAGGGAAACATTCCTCCCCCTATGAATACAGTGTATTAACCAATATAAATTATTTGGTGGAAGGGCACATTTGAAAACCATATTAAGTTTCTGCTTCATTGTAGGGGAAATTTTTCACCTTGTCCTGGGCAGGTGAAATTATTTGGAGAGAGGAGAGGCCCCATGGAGAGTATCATTTTTAATCTCACCCTTTTCCTTTCTCCCTCAAAGTCACCTTTGAATGTTTCATAATTTCCCAGAATGTATTTCAAGTGATCAGCTTTTTATCCCCTATTTAAATTGGATAGATGCATTTCAGGAAGTAATTGGCTGGTGTTGTATTAAATTACCGCAGATAACTCCAGCTTTAATATATTTTGGGTGCTTCTGTCTTCAATTTAATATAAAGAGGCTATAGTCTCCATCACATTTTCACCAGTGATTTCTCAGTAGGAGCAACCCTTCCTGTTCTTCAGAAGCCACTAAAAATATACAAGACACACACACCTTCTCCCAACGTATATGCCATTGAACAATAAAATGCTCTTGCTGGTGTCCACATTAAAAAACAAAACAAAATACACACTGAATTCAGCAAGATTTCAACCTGAAGATGTGGTCATTCGTATAAAAGGCACTCCAACTTTCATCTAACTCACACAAGTAAATTTCCAAATGCCCTTTTTATAATAATTAGTTTAATTAAACTCGGTTTATGTCCAGATTTTATTCTTTTTTATTTATATATTTAATATTCCCTTTTATATTACTTAGGCCACAATTCTCTATTAATTTGGGGGGGTACATCTTGTTGAATTTAGAGAAGATAGGACGTGTGTTGATACTTTCCCTACAAGGTTTGCCCATAAACTCCCAAAGTAATAATCCTAATTGTTTCCATGTTATAATTCCCAGCACACCAGTATATTCTTTGGCTTCAGTAATTCTACCTCAAGCGGGTTTGTTGTTTTTGTTTTAAAGAAAGACACATATTATAAATGAAGCTTGGGTGGCTGATTCCTGAGAATACCCCTTAAACAGTGTCTCTGTCTTTCACTGACTGTTTCGCTCAGCCACGTTCTGAGTAAAAATGTCCTCTCTACCTGCCCCCCCCCCCAAGTTTTGTCAATGGCTGTTGTAGTTTTACCATCGTCCAGTAGACGGCGTAAATGCTCAAGTCTTCAAATAAACAGGCGATCCAGCGGGTTTTGTTTCAAATAATGAAGGCAGCTGCATTTTAATTCCAGACAATATTTTTATTAATACTAATTATTATAAGAAGAGTCCATTCATATTATTGATGACACTGTTTGGAAGTATCACTATTGTATAAAAAGTGGAGGGGATGCTCCAACCACTGCATATTATAAACAAGATGAATCTTCAGTCATATTCAGCCCTCCGATTAAAGTAAAGCAAACTCTCCCATGACGGTATCCTCAAAAACCTTCGAAAAGGAGAACTTCAAAAGACGAACTGGTTTGTAGCTGGGTAGTATTATCGCCTCATAATGCGCTCATGGAATTTTCTGTTGTTAAACAAAAGTGAACTGTTGTCCCTGAAATTTAAATCTATGAAGAAGGTAATCGACGGTCAGATAATTTCCAAAAAAAAGAATTTCACAGCGGCTTTCTACAATTGTTTGAATTAGGGTGGGGTGGGGTCGCACGGAGAGACCCTCGGGACTTCTTCTATATGTATACATCCGGAAACTTAATATCTGAGCTACCTCTCAACTTTCTTTGAATTGCAACTTCCAATCCCATTTCCCACTTCCAGAAATTAAAGGAAAACAAGACACAGCAAAAGCAACAAACCACGACACAAAACAACCTGCAATTTGACTTCAGGCCACCCTCTCGCATAGTGTCCTCACTCCACCCCAAGCGACAAACGTCCAGGCCAGTAATAATAGTAACTCATTCCCCAGTTGGGGACGGCGGTGGGGGGGAGGGAGGACGGAGTGGAGGTTGTAGTTTAAGTGTAAATTATACCATTTGGGTTCAAAAAGTTGTTAGGTGGGGAGTAACAATTTTTTAGGGGGGGAATGTTTTATGAAGTCCTTCATTCATTAATAAAAGGTCTATAACTTTTGAAAAATGGCAGACCTGGTCATTAAACGGAGCAGCCTTGTTGCTTTTTCTCGTTGGTCATTCACACACACCCACGCGGTCCGTCCGTGCCCCCCCCTCCCACTGCCTGCTTTCTCCACCAGTCATCCGCCGCATTCGCTCCCTGGTCCGGAGAGTGGGGGGGGGAGATTCAGACATTTTAAAGCCCTGGAACGAAAACGTTCTTTTGCAAAGTGTTGCAAAAAAATATATCTTTTCGGATCCCGCTTCTTCAACTCGGAGTGTTTACTAAATACAGTAATGCTTGAGCATTTCGCCTCCCCTCGCTGTCCCGAATGGCCAGCCTGACCTCTGATTGACTCCTGAACTGGACCGGGGCTCTTTGTTTTCCCAAGTCGGAATCCAGTAAACAAACCATCTCTAACTCTCCGAGTCCCGCCTTTGCTTCGCAAACGGCCGCTCGCACCATCTTCACTTAATCTCCCCCTCCATCCCCAATCCCCGCTGAACCTCCTTTCTTTTTCACCTCAGGTTTTACCCTCTAATGGATCTTTAAATAGTTTTCTCTTTCGCGCTGCCATTCATTCAGGATTTTCTGGATTTGCTTTTTTTGCGGGGGTGGTGGTGTGTGGGGTGGCGGGTCAGGTCCCTGCTATCACTCCAAGTCTTATCTCAGCATTCCTTCATTATCTTTATGCCCTGTTTTAAAAAATCTGTTTTCTTCTGTTTGTTTTTCCACGTTTGGTGCCCTAAAATCTAAACACCGAAGGATCGGAGAAACGGAGCGGGTGTTTGTGTTTGTGTTTTTGTGAGGGATAGGTTGGGTTGGGTTGGGAAGCTGTGCAATCCCAGCGGGCCGCCCCACACCTTTAGGGAAGCATATTTTGAGTCCCCTTCGAAGTCCTTGGAGGTCCCATGAAAAGGACAGCATTTAGGAAGTTGGGAGTCAGGGGCGCCCATCGTCGGGCTGAGTTTTCGGAAATTAGGGTGACTCCTCCAGAGTAGATCGTGAACGACCCGCCTCAAGCTGTTACCTCCGACAGAAGCAGCTGGAATCCGAGGCACACTCCACTGGGAGCAAGCTCAGTTCCCCTCCTTTTGAAAACCTCTTCGCTGCCGCCACCGCCTCGGGACTGGAGCCCCCGCGGGACAACAACGGGGCTTCTCTTCCCCCCCCCCCCGGGAGGCCTGCAGAGTGTCTGCAGCATTAAAGAGGCTCCGAAGAATTTCCCCCTGGGAAGGCCAGGGCCCCTTCCCGTCTCCCTGCAGAGTGGGACAGAGAACGGCTGGAGTTGCCCTCAGCTCGAAGTGCGCCAGAGCCTGGGAATCAGGCTGGCTCGCTGGGCTTCGCCTGAGATCAACTTGTTCGACTCGAAATGGCCGAGAGGCTTTTTCAGCCCTTTCCCACGTGCTGGGGGTGGGGGTGGAAGGGAAGAAGGGGGTCCCTGTGGGCCGGGTTTCAAGTCCGGGGTCCTAGTCCAAAAGAGCCATTTCGTGAATCCCTGGGCCTCAGGTTTGGGGTTGGATGGGGTCACAGCTGGCAGGAGAGCGGGAAGGCCGAGAGCGGGTGGGGGTGGGGGTCCTAGCTGCATTTCCTAAAAAGGCCATCTAGTCGAAAAGCTTGGGTCGCTGGGACGTAAAAGTAAAAAGGTCGCAGAATGGACTCCGGGGAGGTTATGGAGCTAGAGCAGGGAGCTGGCCCGTTTCTTTTCCCGCCCTTTAATAGATGATTAATTGCTTGCCCGGTTTAGTCTTTTTATGGCCGGTATATTGCAACTGGAGACGGCTACGGCGCAATTGCTCACAGCAAGCCTCAACAGTGGGGACTGTTTGCTAATTGTAAAAACACACACACACACACACACACACAACCACCTTATCCAGAAGGAGCTTTGTGCAAACAATTTGTCGTCCTACTGTAATTACACTGTAAAAGTGCTTTCACCTCAATTGGGTCGCTTTCGTCTGCTAGGCTAGAGGCCTGGGAACTTTGATAGGGCAAAAGAGCAGCGGCACCTCACACACACACCCCACTCTCTGCTGTGCAGAAGGAGGGCACGGTTTGGGATTAGTCAAATACACTCACCCAGGGCAGCTCCGTTCTGGGTAACGAAAGCAAGCAGGGGAGCGACAGCTGTGGTCCAGTTATTCAGGATTAGAGGGATTCGCACCACCTTACCTGGGGAGCCTTAGAGGCGATGATGATGATGATGATGAGTGATGATGAGTGATGATGATTTCATTCGCTGCAGCCGGTTCGGAAAACTATTGCGTGACATAAGCGCCTGAGGGAGATGCGCTGGGCCGTTTTTTGGGGGGAAGGAAGTTTAAAACTCCTTGCCACGGACGTAAAGGAAGGACAATAATATTTGCTAGTAAAAGCAGCAGCGGATCGCTTTCTCTTCTATCATGGCTAATAGGGGGAATCCTTCAACACCCCCGCCCCACCCAAGACAACCCTCGCACCCAGGAGTCACTTTCCTGAGTCACTTTCAGGCTCATGTCCACATCGGTGTGACCCCCCCCCCCAAAGAATAGATAAGTTGACTGCTGCATTTTGCGTTATGCCCTCCACCTCTTGGAGAAATCTTGTCAATGCCAGGTCCTGGTTTTCTTTCCCCGAAAAAAAGCCCAGCTTGGCGGTGGTTGTCATTTGCCCTCCGGTTGCCTTACCAAGGAGCACTTTATATTCTAGAGAAAGCAGTAGGCAATCTCCCCAAATACCAAACCTTATTGTGAGCAAAGAAAACAGATTTATTGGGCATCTTCATCATCAGCTAATACAAGGGCAATAATTTGTTGCTGTTACACATCACATCGGGGGAAGGGAGGGAAATCATGATCTCCTCCCTCACCCTTAAAACACATATTTTTGCCCCCCCCCACCGAAAAATCATAAATCGCTGCAAGCAGGAGAGAGAAGCTTAAACTAAAGAGACTGCTGTTGGTGCGGCCGCGAATTCTTTCTATAGAGGTTATGCTCTCAGTCTAAAACAAGCTTGGCCCAAACCGTCCCGGACTGATTTCTGTTTGAATCTATTGACGGGGCATATGAAAAAGTGTCCCATAACTTTACTATACATCCCAGGATACAGTTTTTCTTAATTTTAATTCGAATAAAGTATTGGGCCAATAATAGCCAAAACAAAACAAAAAATCAGGCTGGATTGCTTCGTGATATCTAGATTGGCTGGCAGCCTCTTAACCCCTTTGACTTGGAGACTCCTTGCCAGACTGCTGGTTTGGCGCTCAAGAGGGCCTTGAGTGCGATACCCACGGTCCCCGAAGCTGCTTTATTGGAACTACGTACTCGTACTACGTACGAAACCTCTTTATAAAAAGTAAGAGAAAGGCCAGAAGTGACAAATGAGTCTACGTGATTTTTTTTCCCCCTTCGGGAAGAGATGGAGCCAGACTTCATGCGTTAAGCCTTTTAAAGAGTTAAATAAGAGAAGAAACTTTTATACAATTCTTCCCCCTTCTTATCTCCTTGGGCGAAGACAGGGTGACATCACCATCCTCATCATTAACTATTAATTATTGGTGTTATTTATCTCGCTGAGCAAGTACTAACGCCCGGCCACAAATGAACAATCCCGCTGCCTTCTCCAGCTTTAGGCACTCTTGGACGAGGCTGAAAAGATTGGTCGCGCGAGGACTTTCCCCGCAGATCGAAGCTCCCTGCTGATCGATTATTTGATAATTGATTTCTCCCTCAACTAATGCTCGCCTGGCTTTCGCAGGAAAGATCCTGATTGGACTACGGCTCCTCCACTGCTGCCTGCTGAGGTTTGGGTGAGCTCATTTTCTAACATTCGGAGGGGGAGCCCTTTTTTTCCCTCTCCCTCCCCTTCTGTGGGGTTTTTAAAAGCTTAGGAAGAGAACCGAGACGACTCTGTGGGGGCGGGGGAAAAACTCGGTCTCACGGAGATCTCTGTTCGGGGGGGGGGAAGAGAGAGGGAAGAGATGTTGCAGTTTCGAGACAACTCCTTGTGTAAACGTCTGGCTGTGGACCACAGAAGCGCAGTGCAAGCCAATCAGCCCAGACCCATCCCCTTAATAGGGCTTTTTGTCCCTTAACTGGTCTCCCTTTTGTATAGAGGGGCAAAGAAAACAGCAGCGAAGCAAGCAAGCGAGCCGCTGAAAAGTCCTTGCGATTCCGGGGCGCTCTGCTTTGTCGTTTGTAGGGAACGGGGGAAATAAATGGAACTTAAGCCCTACTGCTAGACAAAGGAAATGGCCACTACTACCCTCCGAGGTTGCTAAACACCACAGTGTGGATCGCTGCTGGATATGTCCTAGATGTGACACGGTGCCAAGGGGAGGGGAGGGACAAAGGGGTGATCTTCTACCCTAGACAGCTGCCGCGTGTGCGTGTGTGTGTGTTTGTCCAGAAGAGTCCCCTTGGTGTCGTTTGATGAGCGTAACCAGAATAACGATCGATCGATGCCTCTGAAGTCATAAAAAAAAGGAAAAGAAATAAATACAAACTACTAGAGAAAGAAAAAAGCCTGCTAGGGTGGGCGTTGTAAGGAAAGGAAGAAACACTAAAACGGCGAAGGCGCCGGCGTTGAAAACAAGATCTCTGGTACAACTCTCTCTCCTTTCCCTTTCAAACACACACATACACACACACACACACTCTCGAGCCAAAGATCTCGCCGGGTGAGTTTAAAAAGAACACCCCCCCTTCCACAGTGACGGAGCCCCCCTTTCCTCTCGTCTTTTGCACCGCTAAAGAAGTCAAGAACCGGGAAGGGAAGGGGGAGAGGCTGGAACTCTTCCGAATTGCGCTCCGAGGCTCGGCTCATTGTTCGCTTCTTTTAGCCAGCGCGCGAGCGAGCGAGCGAGCGAGCGAGACAGCCAGCGTGTGTGTGTGTGTGTGTGTGTGTTTTGTTAATGGGGAAGCCTCTCCGTGCAGCTCTTCCCAGCCGCTCTTTCTTGCCTTGCGGCTCACCCAACCCACCCCTGCGCTACGAGCTGAGTTGATGCAGCCCGCTGCATTGTGTAAGACGCGACCTGTTATGGCCACCACTACTTCCGGGTTCCAGCATTCTGGTCCAAATCCACCTCTCCGCCTGTGTGCAACACACACTTTACACACGCGCAGGGGACTTGCAGCAGGCAGCATCGACCGTGGCTCCTTTAAGGCAAACTCAGACAGCCTTTTTTTTTTTTCCTTTAACCTTCTTCCTCTAGGCTTCTCCAATTGCTCGGAGGGAAGAGAGAAAATCTGATTAGGAATTAGGACTGAATCAAGCGAGGGAGAAAGAGAAAGGGGGAGAGGAGGAGGAGGAGGAGGAGGAGGAAAAAAAAGGAAGAAAGGAAGCTTTTAGACCTCTTATGCTTTTGATGTTAACATTTGAGGTGTCCTGACCAGTTGGAAGCACACACAGCGGAGTCTCATCATTCATTCACCACCTTGACAAGCTCGCCTTTGATTGACAGCTGGAGTGGCAAAAAGTCATGCGAGTTGGTAGTTGGGTTTGAGAGGCACTTTTTTTTTTTTTGAAAAAAAAACCCAACAACCAGATTTGGGGGTAAGGATATTTCCTTTCTCCCCATCGCTGTCTTGGAAACCAGAAGGGAAGAGTGTGAGAGACGCAAGGAGGGAGAGAAAGGAAGAAAAGGAGAAAGGAGAAGAGCGAGCGAGCGAGCGAGAGCGCGTTTCTCTTCCCCTCTCCGCTTTTTTTTCTTTTTTTTTTAATGCTGAATGCTCGTGCCGCTTCCCTGAGGTCCATCTGGCTGAAGACTCCCCTGATCGGCTGCTCAAGCGACTGGCGACTTTAAAGGATTCTCCTTTATTCCTTTTATTTTGGGGGTGGGTGGGTGGGAGGGAGGGGGAGCGCGTTTTGTTTCTTTTCACACTGGCCCTAAAGAGGATATATTAGAAGTTGAAAAGGAAGGGTGAGAAGCAGGCCGATGGCGCAAAGGGTACGTATTTTTAAATCATAATTTCCAAGTAACATAATATTGAGTAAAATGGATCTTAGAGACGTTGTGGGGCCCCGAAGGAGAGTTTTGCATTTTCTGAAACGCACCGGAGGGGGCGGGAGTAAATTAAGATATTTTATAAAATAGACCGCTGTTTTGAGAAATTCAAATATTTTAATAACTGCATGGTTCAGTCAGGGAGACCTAGGTCAGACTTTTTCTTAAAGATAGATGTATATTCACAATTCCTTGGTCCTGTTAATTCATATCACTTGGTCATTTAGTGGAAAGAAACGCTGCCTAAATGCAGCCTTGAAACAACTTAAGTCCTTCTAATATTGCTTTCAGTTTAGGGATTCTAAATTTATCTTTGGCCTTTTCAGATATGCTAATAATATCTTCACAAATAATAAATAACTTTTAAAACTATTGTAAGTTTATATACCTGCTGGGGATTTATTTAGAGAAGTCCACGGACCACAGTAAAGATGTTGTTCCCATACTGAGGACAAGAGACAAAATTATACACATGTGTACCTAGAGCTAGAATTTATTATTTAATTCTTTGATATGAAACTTCACCAGAATGAAGTTTCCTGGACTAACAAAAGGAAAAAAAACCTGACTTATTTTCAAGGAATAGTAGAGCCAATATAGATATATATTTAGAAGGCAATGCAACTTTTAAATACATTCGGTGGCACTATTTTGTCAAACGTATCTCCTCCATAAAGTTGCCCGATTGTTTATCTTGCGTTTAGTTTTATAGCTCAAGAGCTTTAATTATATTTGCCCTTAAATTGAAATGGCAACGTGTGATATTCCTGACCCCCCACCCCCACCACACACACATATAGACACATCCTTTCACCTGAGGAATTCTAACATTCGGCTTCTGCTACTAAGGAGGAAAAGTATTTTAAGTTTAGTTGCCCGCAGCAGAAGGAAAGCCAGTCAGCAGATGGAACTTTAGAATAGGGACAGTACTATATAGCACCTTAAAGAAAACACACTGCCTCTTCCTCAAGAAAACACACGGCCTTAGAACTGTCCCAAATATATTTGAAGTCTGATATTTGTGCATGTGACTTCTCAACAATAGGAAAATTAAATTGAAAACAGAAGGGCTGCTTTCCAACTATTGTTTATTAATTATACAAAAATCCCCCCAAACAAAACCCGCCACTTCACTTTTCTTACCCTTTCCCCCAAAAAGTCTAGAAAGGAAAGAGTCTCCAAGAAATTTCCCTGAGAGTCATTCTGAATGGAGCTTCCTATTTTTGTGCACCATACCTCAGAGTGTCTTTGCAACATCAGGGAAGGTCTTCTCCACTTGGGGCTGCTTGCATGCACAACTGATGCCCACAGGGAAATCTCTTAAGAATAAAGGACTATCTTAATGCACGTGTTAATAATAGGTGTCCTCATTTTAACTTCTGCTGGGGAACCCTACTGAACAGAGGCAGCTTTTCAGCATGCATTTATGATGAATTGGACTCCAAAGCAGCCAGTCTACCACCCATCTGTTAACTTTTTCCTGTCCATAAGATTGTTATGCCAGGAACTCAGAAAGGACAGAGATGGCCTTACTGGAAAATTAATTGGCATCTATATTAATTTAAAAAATAAATAAAAATAAAGTGGGGGGAGCGAAAACCTTCACATTTAAAGCCAGGCCTTTTCCTGTTGTCTGATTTGGTGCCATCTCCCCTAACTTACAAGCCATTCTTCCCAACTCAACTCCCTGGCGCACAAAGTTGCTTCCTCTCTTCTTCCCACCCCTGCATAAACTACTCTTCAGATTGGCTTTCCTTTTGACCCTTTTTTCTTTTCCCTCCTGTTTATTATGCAGTACGACGATTTACCCCATTACGGTGGGATGGATGGAGTGGGGATTCCGAGCACCATGTATGGGGACCCCCATGCCGCCAGATCCATGCAGCCTGTCCACCACCTGAACCATGGTCCTCCGCTTCACTCCCATCAATACCCGCACACAGCTCACACAAACGCCATGCCCCCCAGCATGGGCTCCTCTGTCAATGACGCTTTAAAGAGAGATAAAGATGCAATTTATGGGTAGGTACAGCTAGCATCAGTTTTATTCTCTGGGAAATGTGTTGCTTCCTCCCTGGTTCTTTTTTTCTTCTTCTTCCCACCCTTACCTACTCAGTGATCAGGGCCAAACGGAGCTCATTGCCCACTGCAGAGTCTGGTCTCAAACTAGGAAAACTGTGTAGGATGGGGGTGAATGTGCCATGGTTGGATTCCTTTGCTGTGGTGCTCTGCTCTTACTAATCTCTGCTGGACCTCAAATAAAAATTCCCCCCAATTCAAAGAAATTGTTTTGGAAAGAAAATGCACGAGTCCCTTTGCAAAATTTAGACTGCCTCCCCTCCCCCTAAGATCTGGGAAGTATTGTGCAGAAAGAAAGACCCTTCTTCTCATTATTTTTTTTTAGTAACTTCAATATGTTGAAGGCAGGATTGAAACTATCCTTTGGTTGTTTTGGCTACAACTTTTTGCAATAAGCTGCAAAGTCTTGTGAAAAGTGGAGAGAGAGAAAGAAAAAGAAAGAGAAAGAAAGAGAGACTTTATGGTAGAAAATAAATAAAATAAATAAAAATAGAAATTTCTCGGAAAGTAGGTATTTTACGAAGTATTAAGAAATATGCATTCATGTATTCATTACATTTATGCAGAAATAAGGTGCATTTTCTTTTCCTCTTCCTATACTAAGACTTTTTTAAGAACAACTTGACAGCTTCCTTTAAATTCAAATTTAAAAGGGGATTTTCAGGACTAATTGCAGAATTGCTCCTATACCCCACCCCACCCCCAACTGAGTTTAGATAAGGTTTGGGGCTTCTCTGAAGTGGTTTTTTTTTTTTTTTAAATAAGTGTGCAGTTTATTCCTCCAGTGTAACTTCGGATGAATTTGCCTTTTGCAGTCACCGCTGCTATTTGCGGGAATCTGAAGAAATTCTGCATATTTAACATACTTATCCCTTTGCGTTTCTATTACTTTCAGTTCTACAGCTCTAAAGAGGTTAGAAGGGAAGGTGAATGGGAAACTTGCAGATGAAAGGGGCATGTTTTGACTTAGGGAATAATAACCTATTAACGCGTTACAAATAAAGTTTAAAATATGAAAAGTTACTAGTTCCGCAGGGCACCTTCACATGCTCCATCCAGTAATAAGTCCGCATTACCTTACTGAGTTTGTGAAGGAAAGGCATAATCTCCAGATCCAACTGGGAGGAAGAGCTGGTGATCCACATATAAACAGTTCAAATTCCTTTCAGGGAACCTTTATTTCTCTGTCTCCCCCTCCCCCCACCCCATGGGGAAACTTTGACAATTTAGCTTACCCAAGTACCTTTCTTTAACCCGCTCCCCCTGAAAACAATTACAATAAATCCCAAGGCTAATTTCTCATTCCCCATCCCAAGAACTAAAGTGCATGTGGGGAGGGGAGGCGGGAAGTGGATTCAAAATGGCTGCTAAATCCATTTGGTTAATAGTCTTAGCTAACGCTGCTCAGGTCCTCTGACCAGCTTTCAGACGGGCAACCCAGACTGGGTACCAGGGCTCGGATCCAGGTTTCTGGTTCTGCAGGGGAGGAGACCGGGCTGTGCCGGGCTAGGCGCGCTGGAGTACGCGGGGCTGGAAAGTTCACTTGCGGGGGTGGGTGGATGGGTGGGTTTCTCCCCGACGGAGACCAGGCTTTGCCCGAAGCCCGGCCTCCTGGAGCCCGCGCGACTCACGGGGGTCTCTGCTTTGGTGACTCTTACCCTTTTTTTCCCCCCCGTTTCAGACATCCCCTCTTCCCACTCTTAGCACTGATTTTTGAGAAATGTGAACTAGCGACGTGCACGCCCCGGGAGCCCGGGGTAGCGGGAGGCGACGTTTGTTCTTCTGAATCTTTCAACGAAGATATAGCCGTGTTCGCGAAACAGGTCAGCAACTCGATCCTAAGGCCCCCCATGATCCATGGCGCGCTTCCCCCGGGCCTGGCGACCCTCCCGGGGGAAGGACAAGGACGGTTCGCCCGCCGCCTCCTAGCCCTTGTCGCCTCGCCTTCATTCCTCGCAGCCCCTCGATTCCGGCTCTCCCCCCCTCCTCTCCGGAAGCGAGGGCAGCCCTCCGGCCCACATATTGACTCGAAGGGTCGCCCTAGGGCTTCGATTGCCCCCTCCGCTCTCCTGGTCACTTTCCCAAGAAGACTGCCAGCTTCTGGGTGCATGGGGACTGAAGCACAGCAGACAGCTGTCCCGCAGGCTTGGCAAGCGCGCTGGGCACCTTTGCTTGAGTCTTTCGGCTAAGCCTAGCAGTTTTGTGGGTGGGTTTTGTGGGGATGGTTGTATGGGGAGGGGGCGCGGTGTAATGTAGCAAGGGTGAAGACGCAATGCAACCGAGTTGCCTCGGTCTCTCAAACTGCTTTTTCTTTCTTCTTTTTTTAATCCCTTCGCCCCGGACTTTACCCTGTGTCTAGATACGAGCAGAAAAACCCTTATTTTCTTCTAACCCCGAACTGGATAACTTGGTAAGAGTTCAGATACGTCTCCCCGACATATGTGTTTTCCCCTGTTTTCTTAAGAGGCAAGTGCCCCCACTCCCCGCCCCTGAATAGGGGTGGTGGGTACTATTGGGGGGGGGGACCCGAACTGGGAAGTTTTTGAGGTTCAGGCAACCACATTTTAGGAGCACAATCCAAAAGCGAAGTTGGGTGGAATACCCGAGACATTTGGCTCATTTTACCTTAACTGCGATTATGCAAATCTTGAGGTATCCTTTGCGTTAGAGACCGCTGGGTAGTCCTGGAATAATGGCAGTCTGAGGTAAAGATCTTGAGTCAAATTGACTCTGAAAAAATTAAATTAGTCCTTTGCAATGGAAACTTATTCTCTTCAGCTTTCTTCCCAAATTTGCTTGGCTCTACTGGAGCAGCAATATTACTATCTACATTACCGTTTGCTAAAGAAATATTTATGATCCGTGTAATTTGGCCAATTGATTGCAACAGCAGTCAAAAGTAAAAAAATCAGAGGTTTCTTTTTGTTAAACAGTCTGCAGAAAGACGGCTTTTAAGTTTTAGTGTTGCTGTAATAAATCAAAATATTCATACACATCAAGGCATACGTCTGCATATACAAGAAGTACATGCAGCGACTCCTGGATAGTAAACAGGAAGAGAAGTATTGGAGAAACCCTAAAATCAGGGACAGAGACTTACACTGTTTTGTATTTTTACAGATGATCCAAGCCATACAAGTATTAAGGTTTCATCTGTTGGAATTAGAGAAGGTAACGCTCTCTCTTTTTCTTATCCTCACCCCTACCTAATATTTCATAAAGTTGAAGCTACAGCAGAATTTCTATAAATGTCTTTCCTTCTGGTAATTAGTGTCAAAACCAATCATGGCATCCATTTCTCATTGCAGTTTAATTACAATTCCAGCCACTAAAAATCTGGATCACTAACGCCCTGGCCTTGTATCTCTTTTTACTACCTTTGCACAAATGCATTGGATAATATTTAGATGGATGCTTGTCTTTCGGCTTGTGCTTCTTCCCGTAAGGTAGCTATTTCTATCCAGGTACTTTAGTTTTCAGTTAGTTTTTCAGCCCCCCCCCTTTTTTTCTTTCCCCCTTTTCTTTTAAAGAGCCATCTGCAGGGTCACACACAGGGCACAGTTTGTCCTGCAACATTTTGCAGAAACAAGCCAGAGTTGCTTGTTTCTTTTGTGGGGGCTACTCCTTTTTCCCAAGAAGGCAGTCATCAGATCAATCTGAATATATGTTCTACTACTAATAATAATGTTATGGAACCCAAGCACATTTCAAAGTAGGAATGGAGTAGAAACATTTCAGGGCCTCCTGGAATATTGTTTCTACTCTCTCTCTCTCTCATTATATATATATATCTAAATGAGATATTTATACATACATGTAAGGAAAGGGGGTGGGGGTGAATTGGGCCATTTTAGATATTTTTTCCCTGATGATAACAAGCGGCATGCTTGTGCTTTGTAATAAATGGTTAATATGGGCCTGTTCACAGTGGAAATAACATTACAGAAGCTCATAATGTGAAGTCATGGATTCATGTACTTTTAGAGCATTCAACTTTTTGTACAATTGGAGCAAGGGACCTTTTGTGTCCACATCCTTGGGAAAAAGCTTGTGATGCTATAACGGGGTAAAATTAAACAGTTTACCTTAAATGTCATCCATGCAGGCTACCTCACTAATAGTCACAGCTCTGAGAGCAGATGAATTTAACACGGGTGTTGAATATGTTGTAGGCTGTGAATCATCTTGTCACTGTCAATTTTCTGGGATATCTCTATTTTGCCAGAAAAAGAAAGTTCTTCTTAATTCTGAATGTGTCTTGGGGGGGGGGGATAATTGCAGTCTGTTTCCCCCTATTTAGAACTTTTGATGTCAGGCAAGGGGGGGAGGGGAATTGATTGCTCTTGTCAATTTCACTTAACATGTCCTTGATTATATTTTGGTGTTGTTACCTTTGTCATAATGCAGGTACACGAATTGTGTGACAATTTCTGCCACCGGTACATTAGCTGTTTGAAAGGGAAAATGCCAATCGATTTGGTGATAGACGATAGAGAAGGCGGATCAAAATCAGACAGCGAAGACATAACGAGATCAGCAAACCTAACAGATCAGGTATGATCACCCCCAGCTTCGCAGTTGCTGTGCAAATCTGTATGCAGATCGTTTGCTGGGTCACTACGCCCCCTTTTATTATTTGCATATGATTAAGTCCCTTTTGGATAAATTTCCATCGAAATGAAAATTTTTGAATAATGTGGCTATTATTACTTCATTAAGTCTTGCTCCGGGATTCGACCTGGCGGAATGAGCTTGTAAAAGCATTGCCTTCAAACTTGACCTGCTCCTTGTCGCTTTTAATTTTTGTCTTTATTTTATTTACTCCCTTTTTTAATGACAATAGAAGGCTCTACTTGTGAATCGTGGGGGCTTCCGGGTAAAGAGATGCTAGAAAGGGGTGGGAGGGGGAAAAAGAGGAAGAGTCAAATCCGAGATTGGTGGTCTGGGGAAAGAAGACAAGAGAAGGTTTGAAATCTAGCAAACATTGGCTATTTTCTTCCTGTCTCTACGGTTCATTAGCCTGTCTTGTCAGTTTTCCTTGGCCAACCGCTTTTTTAGACCTCAGTGAACATTGCTTTGTACAAAGATTGCCTGCTGCAAGGGCATTGGGCTTTATTGGATTTAGCAGGGGAAAAATAATAATAAAATCAGAAGAATCAGCAAGAGATAGTGAGGGAGGGAATGATTTTGCGGTTGCTCTGTGTCATCTCTGCCTCTTTGGGTTCCCCTTATTAGGGGTATCTGAATAGTCTTAAAGGGTAGGCCCTGTGCAATCTATGCCGGGCATCGGTCTGAATCTTCCAACTTCACCTGGTTTCCCCAAACCCTTGTCTTGCTGGGATAAGGTGCATTTTCTTTTGAAAGGAAAAGTATCATTTTGGTTTAAAAGGAGAAGTGATATTAACTAATCAGTGCTCCTTAACACTACAATTAGTGTCCCTCGTCCTGGAGTTGCATTTGCAGAAGGTGACAATAATGGGCAACGCCAGTGGTTTAGTTGCAATTACTGCTTCCTTTGAAAAGAAAAAGATTCCAAAACACCCCCCCCCACTTTCTTCCTTCTTTATGGTCTGTTGTGTTGGAGACTTCTGAAAGCCATTGGACTCTAGTTCTAGAAATATTTTTGTTTGGTTGGTTTGTTTTGCGGAAAATCAAAGCAGGCAGAGCTTTGAGAAGGCATCTATCAGAATGCTGTTGGCTTGATTAAGGCGATTTTATGCCTCAGTTCGGTTCAAGGTGCCCCTCATTTGCTGCTCCTTCTTTTTGGTGACTGGTGTCTGTTCCTGAGGATGGGACAGAAGAAGCAACGTGTTGATCGCGGCCATGAGATTTTTATGAAGGTCTTGGATAAAATGCCTGTTTTTAAAAAGTATTCAATGAGCAATGGAAGATTTGTAAGTCGGTTGTAATTTTGCTTGTCAGAATCTCATTCCCTGCATGTATACATGGGTGGGCCGGCAGTGGTCTCTCGTGGCTTTTTAGACCTTGGAAGGCGGGTGGCTGCGGTTTGGTGGGGGTACCGTGCGCCCCTATAGATATCGCTGAAAACACGGACTGTAGCTGAAGAGGGCTGTTGTTGAATCAAAATTGTAATCCAACAAGTCTAACGAGAAAATAGGTGTCTAAAAGCTTCAGAGTGCTTGGTACATAAAGCTATTTGAGCAAATTACAAGAACCGCTTAGGGGCATGAATGAAATCAACACTTTAATTGCGTCCAAAATGAAGATTTATGCCCCATTTTCCCAATGAATCATTATTTTGTTAAAGCGGAAGCAAAATGTGGGAGTTTTGTTGTTGTTGTTGTGCTCAAGGAAAGAAAGCGGCAGCTTGGTTTATCGCCTCCAATTTTTCTCACCCGCACCCCTCTTTCATTCTCTACATCGCTAAGATGTTGATAAACTTCCCTAAAGTTTAGACGCGGCAAATATGCGAGCGCGCTTACACGTACGTGTATTGATACTCTTTAAAAACGTCCCGATATTTGTTTACAGCGGCTCATGTGAGTTTTAATGGGCCGTCTCCGAATTGTCCTTTTTTTTTGGTCCCTTCAAGCAGAGAAGTTCATGGGTGGCTGAATATTTCCTCCTTCCTTTTTGTTTCTTTTTAACCCACCTTGGCGAAGGTTCCTTGCCCTTCGCCTGCCAGACCACTCCGAGCACGGCGGAAAAGCTACAAGTATCCCTTGGCCCCGCGCTTAACGTACTGCGCGTGCGCCGCGCGGGAATTTGCCCATTTCGCAGCCTGTGTTGCGAAGGCTACGGCGCGTTCCTCGGAGATAGCCCGCAAGGCTTCATCTCGTTTCCCCAAAAGACGCCCTTTCTGTCGTTCTCTTTCTCTCCCGCCCCCCTCCCACCACGAGGGAGACAGAAATTTCCCTCTTTTTCTTTGTTACGAATGTGGCCCAACCAGTTTACAAGCAGGTCGCCATGTCTCCTTTTAGGCTGGCCTGGGTCCCTTTACTGTAGGACCAGACCCGGTTAATCTACGTATGGTGGCAAATAAATAAAAATGAAGAGGCCAAACCAAAAGGGTAGGCATTTGAATAAAAGGGGTTACTCAAAAATGGTGCTACAACCCTCCCTTCGGCATTCTACGAACCGCCAGGGCTCGTTAGCCAATTCATCCTTAACGTCTCCAGAGTTTGGTCACCTTTGCCTATCGCAGGAACAAAAGCGAGCCAGGCTTTGGCGGCAGAAAGAGAAATGGCCCTCGTTTTTCTGTCAGGGAAGGCGAAGACGGCTGGCCGCCCTGCTAGCCAAGCCTTCAGCCAAAGGCAACCTCAGAGACCCGGACAACCGATCCCGGGTACTGCGCTGGCTGGCGCCCCCTTCTGCTCAATGGTGCTAACGCCCCTGTCTTAAAAAAGCGAGCGCCGGCCGGACTTAAGACAAAACTGGGGTTGGAGAGTCCCACTTTTGCTTGCCGGGGCAGTTTTTTGGCCTTCCAAGAGCGCAGGTGGAGAAGGCGTTCAAGGGAGAAGGTGGTGGAAGCCGGCAGGGCTTTGGTGGGGAAGGTAGGCGGCGGGAAACAACGAAATAAGCGGCCGTCTGAATCCCTCAGTGACATCCGAAGACCGAAAGAGACGCTCAGGGCGCAGGGCCGGAGTCACGTCTAGCAAGAGGTTGCGAGGGCGCCTACCTATCTACCCCGCGTGAGCGGACACCCTTGTCCTGAAAAGCAGTTTTCTGAAGCTTTCCTTCCCTCCCCCCCCCCAGGCCTACATAAATTAAAACATTTCACCGCCCCCAATTACAGAGAGTGAAGTGGCCCAACACCACGTTGGGTTCCTGAAAAGCCTCGCCTCGCCTATTATTTATTTATTTAATTAAACTTATATGCCGCCCAACTCCCAAAAGACTATGGCTGTGGCGGGGTATATATGTGTGTAGCTCCGGACACTGAAAGCAGGCCGCGAGCTCAGAGTTTTACCTCGGGGAGAGGGAAAAAAATCAGACGGCTGTTTGCTGCGAGGAGGTTGGAGCCCATAAGCTCCCGCGGCCGCGCAGAAAAAGGCGGGCTTGCGGGCCTAACCGAGCCTCAGGGGGAAAGCGCTAGGTCGTCGTCGCCGTTCCCCCCCCCCTCCCCGTGCTATCCTTCCTTTGGTCCTTTGCTCACAGCCTCCTCAGTTCCTCACTCGGGGCGTCCCGGTTTCACACACCCTTCCCCGGGAAAGGTGTCCGGAGGCCTGCGAAATGGCGAACGGTGCCTGGTGTTTAAGGGCGGGTCGTGAGCCAGTTAAGGATGAAGGAAGGGCATCGTTTGGGTGGGTGGGAAGGTTTTTGCTCCTTCGGGGGTGTGGGGGGCGAGAGAAGAGAGAGAGAAGAGTGTAAGCAACAGAGCTTGGAGGCAGGCAGAGGTCACCCTGTGCTTCCCTTGGCCTCCCGCTGAGGTTTAGTCATGCCCTGACGGCGTGTCCAAGGAAGACAATGGGGCAAGTGGGCAGGGATGGGAAAAGAGGGAAGAAAGGCACCAAAGAAGCCAGCAATTGTGTCTGCTCTCTGCTACACCCGCCCCAGCGGGAAAAGGAGGAATAAGGGAGAGCAAGTGGCCCAGGGCTTGCTCTGCCTTTGAGGCTTGAGTAGGCCTTTGTGACTCTGGTATCACTGGTCTGCTGCTATTCAGTGGTGGCAGGGAGCCTCAGTGACACCCGACCTTTTCTCTAAGGAACCTTCTACATTGGGAAAGGAAGACGATTTTATGGGCACACTTTAGTTAACTTGTGTGTGTGTGTGTGTGAGAGAGAGAGAGGGAGCGCATGTGTTAAATTAAACCAGGCAACTTTAAGAGGGAATGCTTGCTGCTGTGGAAGAGGTTAGGTATGTGTCAGGTAGAAGGTGTAACAGTGGCCTATTTTACTGCAGAATCTAGTGGAGGGAATAAAAATCATTGCCATGTCTCCTTGAACTGGCCATCTGCTTATAGAGAATGAAGGAAATTTATGAGACTTGGGTAGAGGTGAGCAATCAGCATAATGTAGCAATTCTCTTAGCCCAGCAGATTGACTTTCAGAGCCTAAAATATTTTTGGGGAAATAACTTTATCCCCAGAATAAAGTTTTTTTATTAAAAAAAGAATCAACTTAAAATAGTTATACAATTTGTATAGAAATTTTGTACAAAGCTGACTAGAAAATTGAGAATTTAGGATTGAGAATGGTGATGGAGAGATAATTGCTGAGAATTTTTCCCCTGAACTTGTATGCGGATTGCTTGTATTCATAGAGAGCATGGGAAGTTCAACTTCTGAATATACCAAAACAAAATAAAACTGCACACCTTTTAACTGAACAGCTGAACTGGTATGGAATTTGCTATTTGAAGCTGAAAAGTGGGTTTGATCATGGAATTTATTTCCAACAATTATGAAACTAACATGCTCTCTTCCTCCTCCCTCCCTTTCACTCAAAATATATTTAGTTTAAAAGCAAAACCTATTGACTTCAGTGCTTAAATTCCATCTTAAGCTCACTTATTTCAACATAACAAATAAGCATGCCTCAGAATTATAAATCTTGCACAAACTAAATTGAGCCTCATTTGCACGTCTAAGAATTGATTAGCCTGTAATATTAGCTCACAGATTATATTGTGAATACGTGAATAGGTTGTTTCCCTTAATGCAAGTTGACTCTTTATCCAGTTTTGAAATGAACGTTACATACCGGTATCAGGATGTTAAATTTCTCTTAGTTACATATTTTAAAAATTTACAGAATTTATTTTTTTATCGTTTATCTGTTTACCTGGAATGTATATTTGGTAAAATTCTTATGGTTACAATGTAGCAATTAAAGCAGTACCTGTACATAATCAACTTTTATATCCATATTATATATTTATGATTTAGTTGTTTTGGATGTTGGTTAATAAGCATTTAAATACTTTATTGCATTTTTTAAAAAGAACATGTTTTTATTAATGTTTCTCACCAATAGGTATTAATGTATCTTATTCTAAGCATTTTATGCTATCATAGCAACTGTTGGCAGTTAAACTGTAATTTTGAAATACTTTTATTGTACAATTAACTTATTTTGTTGCATTAGTATTTACTTCTGTGAAAATATGGATAGGATTTTGCTGCACAATTCTAACTGTGGTAATTTAACTATGCTAAGCAGATCAAAAACCAAGCTTCCTTTAAATCACTTGGATTTGTTTTTTAGTAAAAGTGATTTTGATAGCTTGTACATTCATATAAATTCCACTTTCCCTGAAGGGAAACTGTAGATAAATACTGCAACAGTTTACAAAACAATAACAAACACTGTGAATTGGTCATTAGTAGCATTCTGTCAAGTGATGAGAATCCTATTACTGCTTAGTTTTTTTTTAAGCATGGTAAAATTCTTCTTATCCTTATAGAAGGATAAGTCCTTTTAAGGATAAAGTTATAACTTATTGCTACTCCATGTATTATAATTTAATTAACCACTTCTAAGTATTAAACAATGTTTCTATATATGTCTTCCTGCTAGAAGGATGTTCAGAGTAGATGATAATAGTTTCTTTCCCAGAATTAACTACAGGTTTTCTACAGATTATCACTGCATTTGATATACTTTCAGGAGACAAAACTGATTTATTATGATTTACAAGCTGTTTTATAGGAACTGGAGTTTAAGTTTGTGAATGTAAATAAATGTATATTTAATTGGGTGTTAAGTTTAATGAAGTTCGGTGCCACTTTTTTCTTTGCAAGTGCTCCGCTTTGTATCGCTAACAAAATCAGCTAAATATCTACATAGTTCTTAAAATGTTTATCAGAATAAATAATCATTTAAGAACATCAAGGTGCTCCTTGTTGCTGGTAAGAAAATGTATATGTGGATATATAGTCTCAGACTAAACAGAACAAAGTGGTCCCGTAAATCATAGAAGAGGGTGTTGGTTTCATAGGTAATTCTTATCCTTTCAACCAGTGCCCAGGGAGTCTTCACTGTAAGTTGCTTCATCTCAGCTTTCAGGTGCCACTGGGTGAGCTGTAAAAGATTATGACACTTACCTTTCAATAATGTATATGCAAGTTGCTTTTATCGACTAGGGTTTTTTTTGAAGACACCGCAGTATAAAATAATTGCTAGCACAGATCCAAATAAAGTGTGTGAGCATATATACAGTGTATTCAGGCAACAGTATTTTTCTTGTGTAAAATAAATGTTAACAAATATAAAAATAATAATCTTTGACAGAATCATCATTTAATCTTCCCATGTAAGCCAAATGCAGTATGTATATAGAAACATAAATGGAAACTGGCAACCAGCCAAATTCCTATAGGGGCTAGCAGAGAAATGATAAAAAAAATGAAATAAGAGTTCTTGTGAGGAGGTCTATAATTCAACATTATTTGATTCCACTGTCAAGGAAATTGTTGAAGGGATAGTAAACTGATACTAGAGTCTCAGTCATTTTTTAAGAGTCTTAAATATTTGCAACCTTGATGCATGGATGGTTGTAGACGGGATATAGGATTTGAGATATAATAGTAATCCTTGTATTTAGTTGAAATACATAGGTTACAGTAATTAAAAAGTGGAACAAGCAGAGGACACAAAAGCTTTACATAGATTGCAAACATTCTTCTGTGGAGGAATAATATTTAATTTTCCTCTTGGTAGCAGGTTACTGGAAAAGACAAAAGAGCTTTACAGCCTGTTCATAAACACATGGCTTCAATGTACATCTCACTGAAATCAGTGCAACATACATTCCCATGTTATACTTTTGGTTTGGGGTAATGATGTCAGTCAGCTTAAGGCAAGTTGTCTGATGAAACTTATTTTTAGACTGAAGTTCCACACTTAAACATCCCAGTTAAGAAGATTGGACTTGGAGCTAATAAGCTTCTAAGTAAAAGTGTACATTTTAGAGTATGGCAGAATTATGAAACTAAACATTTAACTAAACAGCTGAACGCAATGACTGAATAACTTGTAAATATATTCATCAAGTATGTATCTGCAACATGCACAAGTTTATCTGAAAAGAAGCCATGCTCATTGCTCTATGCAATATGTAAAATTGTAGCCTAAAGAAACCTGTTTAGGAATTGACTTTTAGGCAATAATTTGAGCATCGAAATTTAAATGACCAAATCCTGAAAATGCATGTTTCAACAAATGTGAATGCAGTTAGATATAATTAAAAGCTGTGTGAACACATTTTTCACGAACTTTCTAGGAACACACACTACAACTGAAATTCACAAATGTTTGGGGATTGATTACATCCCCACGGTATTGGAGTTTCTTCAGGTGTGCATGAAATTGGTCTTAATTTAAGAAAGAAGCTGACAAATCATAGTAATTTTCAGTTTGTATGTTATATAAATTATACAAAGTGTGAAATGACTAAAGCATACTAGCTGGAATATGTATCATAGTAAAATGGTACGTGTGGTTTTCGTTAAAGTTAAGGCTAACATTTATTGTAATTTTAAATTAAGTCTTTTGTGGGAGGGCTTCCAAATTCAGAATCATTGCTATTTGTCAACCTAAATGGGGATCTGTTGGATATCTGAACTACCTTCAGAGACATTGAGATTGTCTGAAAGAAAATTTTTGTGATATCTCATACACAGAATACATATTTCTGAGTAATTTTAATGAGACTTTGTAAGCAAAACTAAATATGGAAGTTGTTACTGTATATGATCAAAAGCAGTATGTACAGCATTCTGTGGAGTTCATTTAGCATATATTAGCTCTCTCTCACTCTCTGTCTTTCTAATTCTTATGCCAGAAATGTTAGAGAAGGAAGAAGAAAAAAGGCAACCAGAGCATGGGCTGGCTATGATATTAATTATATTCAGTACAATGGTTGATTTGTTCCTTAGAATATTGCCTCATTTCTATTGTTTGAAGCGCACAAGAAACATAATCTTGAGAAATATGAAGCCTTGAAAATTAATCTGTAGTTGGAAGCACGTTTCGTGTATTCACTGAAACATAAATTGTGAATCTTATATCCAAAGAAGAATGCTTTAGGAATAGAATCCTAATTACAGAATTCATCAAAATAATGCTTCAAACATGTTCTTATTAAATAAATGCACACGTACACCTAGAGATAGTTCAGTTAGTTAAGTTGCCAATAGTGAACATTGCAGTAGGAATCTTAAAACAAAATATTTTATTTTTTTATAGTATTTAATTGCGTTGATATGTAATCTGTAAGATTTATATCTATATATTTCTAAAAGTGAAATCACGAATGTACTGAACTATTATATGAATATAGCACTATTCTATTAATCTTAATATTTTAGAAATTATCATTCCATATCATTCCATTCTAACATTCTACTTTTGATAAAATCAATACAATATTTTATTATATTAATTAGCTTTGTTCATTAGCATAACCATTTAAACATTTTAATTGTGTATATTGCTTTATTTAAATAGATACATACTCTCTTCATATCTAGCTGAAACAAATCAGCGTTTTCTTCTTTTTCAGTTTTTCTAATTATCCATATATTATTAGTGATAGAAAAACACTGCACTGCACTTGTTCTAATTATTATCTGTTTTATAATTCAAATCTATTGAACTTTTAATTGTTTCTGCCTACTTTCTATTTCTAATGCTCTCTATATTAGTGCATGTTCCTCAGTCAGTGTTGTAAAACTATTTCCATTATTTTCAGTAGACTCCATTAAATATGAATAGTTTTAAGAAAGCAACTGAGTATCCAGTGTTGAATACACTTACCTGGGAGTAAATTCCATTGAACTCAATAGAACTGGCTCCTGAGGAGACATATATTGAGTTGACTGTCAGGAATGAAATAATAAGCCTTTTGTCTTCTGTATGCTCCCACATCTAGCTCCTTGTATTTCTCCTGCTCTTGTTACTTAATTTAGAGCTGATGCATGGTCCTGAGGTTTAAAATGTGTGCCCTTCTATGTAGAAGGAAATAGTTTAATGCAGAGAATGTAGGTGAAACTAGAACTCTTGCAATACATTGAGGCTGCTTTTGTTAATTTAGTGGAGATCACTGGAAAATCTCATTATGATCTATCATGTCTAGTTAAGGGTCTGGCATCTGTTAGTGTGTAGTGTGAATTTTTGACATGTTAGATCTGTATCAGCTTCTTCAGACTCAACATGTCAAATCTTGTTTGTTGGTTGTTTGGTAGCTATTTTATTTATCTTGGTTTTGTAAAGATATGTTTATGAAGTCAAGATCCAGAATGTTATTCATCCCTTTATGCTTTTCATACAGTCTTCAATAAGGTTCCAATTGGAAACAGATATACTCAAGAGGAAGCACAATTAAAATAAATGTTTTGATAAAAAATGCCTTTTATTTAGGTGTGTTCTCATAATAGCGTTCATATATTTTAATATTTTTAATTGCCTTATTGACAAAAAAAATGGCTTGAGTAGTGTTGCGTACAATGCTTTATCCTCCGGATCAGGATATAAATGGGCATTTTTTATTTGATGGAACCTTCAAAATATGACTCTTTATGTTAAAGTGGTTTTTTAAAAATGATATTAAGACTGCAAGATAATAAATATCCTGTTGTAGCCAGTTTCTGTTTTTAGCATGGCATGTTTGAATACCAATGACTGTGTAAGATAAAAACTATAATACCTTCAAACGTAGTTTAAATTATAAATGTCTAACTCTTAATGTTTGTGGGTTAAATTGCATGATATATATATATATATAAAGCATGCTCTGTGTGTGTGTGTGTGCGTGTGTGTGTGTGTATGTTACTTTGCTATCTGGATCTGCTCCTCATAGCCATAAGTTGTCAGTGGAAGCGTTAACTGGCCATATATGTACCTGACCAGAAAAACTAAATCTTCAAGTGACTATAGTGACATAACTTTTGAGGAACTGATTCAGAGGGCCACTACTTGCAAGTGAAACATGTGTCCAGAAGATTTTCATAGACCTAGGATATATTTATACTAATGCAGCACCCTCATTCTGCCATCTTTTCAGTTCGTTCTCTCTCTCCCTCCGTCCCTCCCTCTCTCTTTTCTCCCTGTGGTATGTAATGTTTATTAGTGGATGGTCTACTCATGAAAATAGTCAATGGCTGTTAGCAGCAATCACAGTTAGGAAGCATTAGTATGAATCTCTTTTTATTTTGTACTTTTATGGATCTCCATTTATTGTATTATCTAATTATACTTGATTTTCTATCTTGATGGTAAATGATCATAATAATAATTCCATTTTAAATTTATATGAAGAAATTTGTACAATGTTACATTTTCTCTGATGCGTTGCAGCGCAGAACAGAACCATAAGGTTGTTGTTACAGAAAAATTTACTAGCAACAAATTTGTGATATGCCAAATGCCCATGTATATTACTTTCTTAATTTAATTTAATTTTTTTAATTGGGCATATGGCTTTCCATTAAAATCATAGCTTTCTTAAACTTGTTTCAAAGGTAAACAAAGAAGCACAAATGTTAAAAATGAGGCTATTGCTGTCTGTGGTGTGTCTAAATGGATATTTCAAAATTAATGCAGCATTTAACACGAGTCATAAAAATCCACTATAATTATTCTAAATAATATTGTATCTCAAAGGTATAAGTTTTATTGCCTGAACTTCTATTGTACTGTTAATAGAAGTTGGAAACAGAGGAGAAAGAAGAGTCACTGTCAATAATTTTAATGTTTTTCTGAACAGAATCACAAGTATGAGGGCAGTTGACTTTATACTGACAGCAGTTTAAGTCATCTACATTTCTATAATGTTCCAGGAAATTATACATAGGAAAAACCTTCAGTTTTTTGTAAATGACAGTTGTAATCTAACATATGTATACCATCAAAAGGCTGGATGTTCTTTTTGACAAAAGGCTACCTTGCTTCTAAGACATTTATAGTTTTCAAAATAGCCACTGAGCATATCCCCCTCCATGATCAGCTGAAATTAAAAGTTGTTATTCAGAAAATACCAAACAGAAATGATTAATTTTTCATTGTAGGAATCATAAGACACACTGTTTTAAAAATTGAAGTACCTTACTTGTGAAGGTACTCCTAGTCTAGGGAGTGAAAACAATGCGCTTTTAGTAACACACCATGTTAAGAGGCAAGGCACATGTGTATTATTCAAGGAGTACTTGAGTACTGTTCAAGGACTGCTGTAAATATAGGGCAGGAAAGTAATTAAATGTTTTATGACTGTCAGACTAGATGATCACCCTAAGGGTGTGAACTCGAAAATAAATTGATTTCTATTGGTGATATGCTTTTCAAAGCAAAAATGTATGAAGATTCCATAGGTCTGAGGTAAAAGAATCTATCATGACCAGAAACTGAGGATATTTTTATATCTTGTAGAAAACTGGATATATTTTTGACCTATTTATTTTCTTGTACTAAGTAGAAAAGATGACCTGGAGTAATTCTTTTCACTGTGAAGAAATTAAATTTTTGAAGTGCTAGGTACAAATTCATTTTGAGTTACATACCTGCAAAATAATAATAATAATAATAATAATAATAATAATAATAATAATAATGCCAAATGTTCAGACTGGATTTGGCATTTTTGTTCACATTATTATATTATTACATGTGGTCTTAAACCATGAAACCATTAGGGGGAGACAACATGGAAAATTATACTTCTTCTGAAATACATGTTGCTTAAGTAAATGAAATAAAGGATAAATAGAAATAAATAGAATCAAATTAATTTCTTTATAAAAATGACTGGGTAAATGTTAACTATTTAATTCAGATGGAACTTTTATAAAGCTTGCTAATACAAGTACAGAAATCTGAACATCCCTAATTTATTTATTTGTATCTCTCCTTTTTTCTAAGGAGCTCAAAATATTACTTTGATGTCCCAAAAGATAATGCAGTTTGCCCAAAAAAATCTCCCAACTTTTAAGTAAGCGTCATAATTCAAGAAATGAACAAGGATTTGGACTGACTTCCCCACATTTAAACTTTGTATTCCAGTCACCACACTGTTGGGATTTAATGAGATATTAAATACAGGCAGTTCTGGAATAGTTAGTTGTCTAAGCATCAGCCACATTCAGAACTGGATAGAAATGTTTTATTATACATTTTTTCATGATTTTGGCAATCACAATTGCAGCATTGTTCACATGCGATATGTCTATACATGGTTGGTTAGCAGAAGGCATGCAAATTATAAAGTTGGTAACCAGAACTACTCTGAAATATCTGTTGTTTTATACTTTTATACATTGTACATAGAACCAATAGGCAGCTTTTTCTCATTGTAAACTCACTCCTGTATTACTTTCATAAATATTTCACTAATGCTAATAAAAATAATATGAGAGCTTCACCCCCTCAAAAATCATACAACTATTATTCCCCTATTTAAAGCCTAAGCAGTACCTTTATCACACAGCACTGGCCTTGCTTAGTTTGTAATCCAGTTATTTGTTATTGTTATCATTTTGTATTTGTTAGACAGATACACACATACACCAAAAGCAATAGGGTTGAATCACAGTAATATATGTGCAGTTTCACAGCCTCCATCCCTGTTTGTTTCTTTTTTGCAAATAGATCTCTTAACTGTCCCAAATATGCTTTTTTCAAGAGGCAACTGGACTTCCTGATTTTTCTTTGAAGATGTTTCACTTCTCATCAAAAGTGAAATGTCTTCAAAGAAAAACCAGAAAGTCCAGTTGCCTCTTGAAAAAAGCATCATTGGGACAACCATGACCTGGATGACTGAGAATCTCCATAGACAGATCAGTTAACTGTTTCTGTATGTTGCCACACATACGGATATCTCTAGAAGTGTAGTCATTCTTTTTCTCTAGAACCATTTTTCTTGGAGTCTACACTTTCAGTTAGGACTGGAACCACAATCTTTTCTTTGTAGCTCCCTTTTTTGAACTCAAGATCAGTACATTTGACTGTACATATGCCCTGATGCTGCTCCCAACATTGAAGTTAGTCAATACCTAACTATAACATTCCCCTAAAAGTGAATGCTCTGTGATGCAGTGAACAATACAGTTGAGTATGTAATAAGGGAGCGATGGTATTTTCCAGTGCCCAAAGTCAGTGGTTTTTCTTCAAAAATAAAGCTAGTTTTGCTTTTCAGCATAACTGAATGAAATTCAATGTGTCTTGTACCACCCTACTACGGTAATAGCTGTGATAAGATAACACTGTTATCAAAGAGGATGAAAGTTCAGAAAGGAAATTGGCACAACTGCAAGTGAGGACAAGCAGAGTTTGTAATTCTAGAATGGTAGGACAGAGTTGATTTGGACAACCACATTTGTGATGGCAGTGACTCTGAAGTAGAGTAATGGCTAATGTCTCCCCAAAAAGCATTCATCATGACTGTATGAAAAGCATAAAGGCATCAGAATAGGGCAGCAATCTAATTGGCTGCCCTAATGTATCCACCCTGATTTATTCCCATCTTTTGCCAGGTAAAACTGGTGGATATCAAGCTGTGATAATGGGTAACATGAAGATAGAAGTTCAATAGAGGATGAAAGTTCAGAAAGGAAGTTTATTGGCACAACTGCAAGTGAGGACAAGCAGAGTTTGACCATAATTCTAGAATGGTAGGACAGAGTTGATTTGGACAACCACATTTGTGATGGCAGTGACTCTGAAGTAGAGTAATGGCTAATGTCTCCCCAAAAAAGCATTCTTAATCATGACTGTATAAGCAAACCTGACTATGTGTGCATTATTAATAATCTGTTAGGCTTATTGTGAAGTGATAGCAATGGTGTAGAAGTAGGGCAGCAATCTAATTGGCTGCTGTTGGGTTTTTATTTTTTAAGCTTGGCATGTAATAAAATGTGAGTGGTGTTAATGAATTATTCATATATTTATATCCTATATTTATTAATACTTTTCTCAGTATGGATTTTGTGTGCAGGTCAGGACTTATTTTCCTAATTGTTTCAAGCCAGGTAAAAAGGCCCAGAGTTGGTTGGATATCAAGGAGAATGTTCCTGTGCTATAAACCTAAATCCAATATATGGTCCTGTAACATCTTGAACTTGATAGAAGTTCAGTGCTGTGATAAGGAAGTTTTGAAATGTCCTAGCATTGGTCTATTTGATACACCTAGGAATGGTTGGACCTAGGAATATGTCCCCCCCCCCGTCTCCTGTGCCTTTAATAGAGGCATGAAAAGGAAAGGATAAGAAAGATAGGAGTCTTTCTTATCTCTTCATGCCTGGAAAAACTTGATATACTAACGTTCAGTATACCAGGACCTATTAAAGACCTGGTGCACAATGGTGGTAAGTTTCGCTTTTGGAAACTTCCATTCTTTGGAATTGTGTGCAGTTAACTAGCTCTGATTATCATAGCAATCCTGGGGCCATTACTAGCAGTTCAATTCAGAAATGAAGTTGGCATTCACCATAGTATCAGTAGCAATGCATTCAGCTCTTTTTACAGCATACTGCTTTTTATAGACAATTATCTATGAGCAACTGCTGGTCAGGAATGACAGTGATAATTCAGCTATCCATATGTCTATGACAAATATTTTTGTTCAGTAGCTTTAGATCTAGTACTAAAGGAGGTTGCTCTTATTCCTCAAAGTGAGCATTAAAACATTTTGTATAATCTCACGTAGGGAATGCCACAGGCATGCTATATGCATGCCCTTTGCCAGGCTTTTTCACATGTAGGACTTTGTTCATTATTTGTGAATCCCAGTGGAAAAAATATTACTGAGTTATGTAGGTGTTATTTTTCAAGTACACAGCGTGTGAGTATTTAAGAGTTCATGCTGAAGTGGCTGTGGGGTAGTGAAACACCACAATTGTAGGGTGGGGATGAAGGCTCGCTTTTTCTTTGGTGTTTTGATCTTCTATCTTGCAAGAGAAAGATGACTCACGCAGGCTTTTGGAGAAGGTCTTCCATTTATGCTTGGGAAATCCTTGAGCAAATATAAAAAATGGATGGGAAGAAAATATTTATAAAGGAAGTTTTATGCCGATCGTATAAGGAGAATGGAAACATGACTTTTTCTGAGATGCCAAGATGTTAATGGTAATGTTTCTGTGGAACCTCTACTGCTCTAGGGATTCCACCCAGGAGTCCAATACCTTCTTTGGATCTGTGCAAACATTAGAGAAGAGCTAAACTGCAATTTATGCCAGCATGGCTTGCCATTGTTTGAGAACAGACTAAGCAAAAATGGTATAAGAAATTTCATAGCCTTTCTCCAGTAGAGAGTGTAGGGGTTTGATGATGTTTAAAATTAGAAGTTGATGGTCTATATTATGGAAGATGCCAAATTAAAATGTTTTACAGAAAATCTCAATTTCTGTGAATTGGACACAACTTTATTGTTTAGATTATTCATATTCAGTTTACTAAAATAGTTAATATAATATATTTTAATGACTGAGAGAATATGCAGGTTCTAAAGTAGTCTTGCATTGTTTAAGTTTTATTAGCTATTTTAATGAAATGACTGCCATTGTTATTGAAGGTTGACTGATATCAGGGTGATACCAGAGAGCAAATGTGTTTCATAGCAACAATGTCTTGTCTGTCTCTGTCTCTGTCTCTGTCTCTGTCTCTGTCTCTGTCCGTCCGTCCATCCATCCATCCATCTATCTAAAAGATATTCATTACAATTAGCAATTTGTACTTATTCTTGAATATAGGCTTATTAAGCCTGCTAGCATATTTCCTTATTCACCTTGTTTTCTTTCCATTAACCAAGATTATTCTTTGGTTCCTGAATTAAAGAACACACATTTGGTATGATAACAGAATAAGAGTTCAGTGACAGAGAAAAATAAGACATTCACTGACTGAGCTTTTGAAATGGATTCTTCCTGGGGGTGGGTGATAAAAATAATCAAGATGGCAATTGTGACACTAGGGTCAAAGTCCACCCATTTTGTGTGTGCATCAACATTGCACACGCACACACACATATGCATCACACAAAGGACAGTGCTTCAGTCATGCAACTGCAATCACTATACTAACTTTGGCATTCTTCTTCTACCCACCATGGATGCTGCTGGGTGTGATTCTCTTTTCTTTTTTAAATATTGCAAATTAGCGATATAGTGAAGGAATGTTGACAGTACTCAAAATGTATGTTCACTTTAGATGTATAAACTACCATATAGTTTAAATTTTATATGATTTTGCTAGATTAGTACATTATCTTCTGCCAAATATAAACATCTGTTTTTGAATGACTGAAGATGAAATTAAAATGGCCAGCTATCAATTCATTTTGAATGCAAAGTTAAGAAACAGTACAGGTCATTTCCTTCAAATGTGTTGCTTGTTTATCTTTCTGATTAATATGTTAATGTAGTTGCTTTAAATATATACTGAAACACGATATTTAGAAATGGAAGAGGAAATATACTATGGACATGGTTGTCTGGAGTTTTTATAAGATAATTCTGGAGAGAAACCTCTTTTGTTTTCATTTAAAAATAACAGGGTAAAGATGGTTGGTCAATTATGAAATGGTGTATTAATATGGTACATGATTTTTACAGTGACACCTTTTATATATATATGTGATGAAAAATATCCAAAACATTTGGGATTAGAAATGCAGAGTTATATGATAATGGTATGAATTTTAAACTAGATAGGGTTGTAGCATTATAGCTAAGCAAATGGCTTATGGTCTTTTAATGCATTATTCCCAAGGAGAACTCACCATTTGACACAGATCTCAAATTCCGATGCCTACTTTTGCCTCACAGATAACATATTGTTAAAAAGGAGAAAAAAAAGCAGAATTATATATGTTGGAGTGATATGTCCCTCATTTTATGGATGAAAAGTCCTTAAATGGTGTTAAAAGAAACAGACTTACATGTTATATACCAGACAAACAATTTCAGTATTGGAAGACTATTTAACCAATTCGGATAGATGGAGAAAATCTTACGTTTATCTTCCTCTCCCTCCCCCTCTCTCTGTTGTTTGCATGTTTGTATCTGTGTGTAGAAAACTGAGAAAAGTTCTAATCAAGTTTTCAGTATGGTCCTCTAGTTTACTATGAACATGAAATTATTTTATTAATATAATTTTCATGCTTCTAAGTAAACATTCGATCAGATACAGTCATTCCCCATTTTGCAGTTTTAAACTGATACCATCTTAAGAATTCTATGCTTAAAATGCCTTGAGAATACAGTTCCCAACTGGGTGGTTTGTTTCATCTAAAAGCAGGGCAGGATGTTACACTGTGGAGTAGCTAGCAGTTCTAGTAAAGCATGAGAAATGTCTACCTTACAGTTGAAAAAACTGACAGGTGTTGGCATCATGGGGTGGATTTCATAATTATGTTTGTATATTTCAATTTCTAACATTTTCTGCAATTAAAAAGATACCCCACATGTGTCATAGTCTGCTATGTATTCCTTATTATTAGGTTAGTTAGTAAAGAACAAAAAGAAATGTGTGTGTTCCCTATGTTATATGTGTTTCAGCTAGAGACTTCCCCATCCATTAGGACAGAACGGGAGAAAAACAGTAGTATAATACCTATATGAAAGTGAGCAGAGATAACCATCTTGGATTGATTACATTGGCAATAAATGTTCTGTAGGAGAAATTTAAAGGCATAAAGGAAGGTATAATTAAAGGCTGTGATTAGCTTCCACAGGATGGAGTTAGTTCTCTGCTCCACTTATTTTTTTTTAAGAATCTTCAAAATAAATAAACAAGAAGCTGGCATGATGCAGAGCAAAGCACCAGCATCATTTATTTACAATAATACCACTGGGACCTACATGGGCCATGTAGAAAATCTTAGAAATAGAAATGTTGAGAGACTGCAGCCCAGTGCTTCAGTTAGAAATGTGCCTATCTGTTCAGAACTACAAACAAACAAACCAAAAATACAGAACTCAACTAGGTGATAGTGAACAACTTGAAAACAGACAAAAATCACACCTGTTTGTCATCTAGTGCAGGGATGTTTTGTGTTTATCCCTATGGCAACCATTTTGTGAGATTGCCTGTGACATATGATCAAAATTCCCAAAGGGCTCTCCATCCTCTCTTATAAGAGATTTGTAAATATGTGTCAAACCAGAATCAAAGGTTTGAAAAAGAGCAATGGCTGAAGGTAGAATGGGAGCAATTTCACCTCCATGGCTTTAGCAGACAGATGTAACAAAAATGGGAAAGAAATCAAAGGGTAATATTTATGGTTCTTACCTGTTTTTCAGTGTTGAAAAAAAATCCACAAATAGGAAACAAATTAAAATAAACATTAAAATAGTTAAACAAAAACAATTCAGTAAAACATTTTGAAAACAACATGCTTAAAACTGTAGCTTATTTATTTATTTTATTGGACTTATATGCCGCCCCATCTCCGAAGACTCAGGCTCACAGTTAAAACATACAAATACAATAAATAATTAAAAAGAAATTAAATCACTATAAGGTCCAATAAAACCGAATTAAAAATTAAAACTGTCCCCTGCCCCCGGTAAGGTAATCACATCCCGACTTGGTCAAATAGCCAGGTCTTCAAATCACGGCGGAAGGTGCGGAGGTCAGGGGCCAGGTGGAGGTCCAGAGGCAGTTGATTCCATAAGTCGGGGGCCGCCACAGAGTAGGCTCGCCATCAGGGGACCACCAGCCGACATTGGCTTGCCGATGGGACCCCGAGGAGCCCCTGTGTGCCCGTACAGGGCGGTTGGTCCCCGATATCGGTAGGAGGCGCTCCCTTAAATATTGTGGACCCATGTCGTGTAGGACTTTGAATGTTAAAGCCAAAACCTTGAACCTCACCCGGAGCGCAACCGGCAACCAATGCAAGCCACGCAGGAGGGGGGTAATATGGGAGAATTGGGTAACTCCCATCAGCTGCAACCTCCGGATGGTGTGCAAGGGCAGTCCTAAATAGAGAGCATTGCAGTAGTCGAGTCGCGAGGTAGTCAAGTCGCGAGCTTAAATGCAGGCAATTAGCATATCAAATCAGAAAGAATATCAGATCTGCTTTCAGATATTGGGTTGAATTTGGCATTAGCAATATCCCTTCCCCAAAAAAAACATTTTGCAAAACACAAGCCTGGGCCAAACTGGGAAAATTGCATAAACTTTCCAACAAAATAACATTTTAATAATGCTTTAATAATTGAAAATATTTCATGGAGAGATCCACAGATGGTTTGCATTACTTTATTCTTTATTCTAAATATTTATATAATTTTGACTTACTTTGCTCATCTTAAGGATTTTTTTGAACTAAGTTGGTTAAAAATACTATTCTCTGTGTTCTAAGTTTTAAATAATAATTGTTACATGGAAGTACAATTATCTCCTCAGCTGTTTTAGCCTTTCAGTGTTTTAAATTTTTGTAAGACAATACTATTTTCCACATATGGAAATATATATTATAGAAATAATTTAATTGATTATATGAATGTTTATACCATTCAGACAAAATATTCTTGTTTTATAATAAAATTGAAATAACTAGCATTGAAAATGAAAATTATGGAGGTAATGATGAACTGTGAAAGAATATAATATCTTTTTTAAATTGTCATTTTTTTGTGATTTTTGAATTGATTACTTCTTGAATACTGTATGTATAACTTAAAATGTCAAATCAAAAAAACCGTAGGGATTATTTTATCAGTAGTATTGCAGTTTATAGGATTGTACCGTATCGCAAGGACAAAGTTGGTGTATTCTTTATGTTTTATTCTACGGAATGCAAAAATTATTTCATGATATATTTCTGTCAAATTTCTTCTGTAAGATTTATTTGCACTCAAGGCAGCATTATATTGTTTGATGATATGCAAAAGTTGTATGGAATACTGTATAACAAACATTCTGCTAAAGCTGTGATACTGTAACTTCAAAAATCTGAACAATCATAAGAGGACAGAAAACAGATACATGAAAACTTTTAGTGTGTATTCAACTGGCTGTCCCCTTTTTCTAACCTCAATATGCTAGTCACACATTTTATTTCAAAATTATATACTTTCAATATAAGAACTATTTATGATAGTAAATCTTAGTTAAGGCTGTTTCAAGAGCATTATAAAAACATGTTTCATTATTTTGAGATTGGACAGCTAGGTAGCAAAAGTGAAATTTGTATTATAAGGAATTATTTTGCTCTTTACTTACTTAACTAGCTGTATAATTATGTCCTAAGCACTTGCAACCAAGCATCTAAGCAATTCTTTGAGATTCATGCTAGATGTACAAAACAGATGTAAGAGAAGTTAAAATAAAAATAAAAAAATAGGCCAAATGTAGTCACTATGAAGTCTGCAATCAGAAGGACTAGAGTATACATAGTATGCTTGATCACAAAGCAGTGGGCAATGTCAGTTCTGAAACCACAATTGGCTACATCCCAAATCTTGCCTGAGGTAACATACACATGGATTTGGCCTAACAGACAACAGAAACAAAGGAAAATGTATTGGTTTGTATCATGGCAAGGAGATTAATTTTAGATGGTGAAATTGGGGAAAAAGTAATTTGAAACTAAGTAGATGCAAAGTGGAGATGGAACTACTTTGAAGTGTTGAATATCTTTTCCTTTGAACAGCTGAATATGGCATTTTCTAAGAATAAAGATAACTATGCTAGTCCATAAAGAAAAAAGATAAACATTCATAATTGCACAAGATTTTTATTAAAACCAATCAGCGTGCTACAAAAGCAATTGAAAAGTTAAGCAAAACATGTAGTTTGATTTAGAATTCCCAAGAATTTATGAACTTACATAGTTTTAATGGCATTTGGGTTGATCGCAGTATAGGTATAACTCCAAGGTAAGCAAAATTATATGTAACGACTTACTGATACAGTCATCTTCCATCCTTTGCCCAATCATGCATTCGGTGAGTCTTTATTTTTTTACATTCTTACATTTTTATGTAGTAGTAGCACTGTTTGGTAAACTACTCAAGATGTAACCCAGTGGAATCTCCCAGGCTCCAATGAAAGCCAAAATTGTTTAGAGGACATTTCTAAATCTGAATAAATGCGTAATCCTGTTCTTATGTTGGAGTAATGTCTTTTCTATACAAACAGCATATTTTAAGGAAAATAGATTCACTTTTGAAAAATTTTTTTTTAAAACAAATACTATTTTGATCATACTACAGATGTTTAATACTAACAGCAGATGGAACAGGACAGCTTGATATGAACTAAACAAACAAACACGTGTGTGTATATATGTGTATGTATATATGTGTGTGTGTGTGTATATGTATATGTGTATGTGTGTGTATACACACACACACACACACACACATACCATATTGACTTATAAACACTCCTTTGTTGAGTGCCTCAGGGCTTTCTCCCCTCTTATTCACATAAACCACTGCTTAAGGCAATTTCCTGGTTCAGGAGTTCAGTATCATCATTACGCTGATACTCAATTATATATTTCAACCCAAGGCTTCTAGCTGTGCCAGAACACTGTGTAGGTCTCAATAAGAAGGAACCATTTCCACTTCAATCTTACTAAGATCCCTTGGCCATAGAAAATTAGGGTCACCTACTTTTTCCATTTTTAACCTTGGATGAAAAAGCACTTCCCTATTCAAGAGTGGTACATAATTTGGGATTTGTCCTGGATTTACAGCTCCTCTCAATGAGGAGATGTCAGCTGTGAACCAGAAGACCTTTACACGACTTGTACTGGTGCCTCCTAATCCTTCAGACTGTGACTCATGTTCTAGTCTAACGGGATGGGGAGGAACAGGCTCCGGCTCAACCCAGCCAAGACTGAGTGGCTGTGTGTACCGGCATCTCGGATGATCCAGGATGTTCCATCGTTAGGTATGGGGCAGAGGTGTTGCCCCCCATGGATAGGGTGCGCAACTTGGGTGTCCTTCTGGATACACGGCTCAGTTTGGAGGAGCAGGTAGGAGCTGTGACCAGGGGGGCATTTGCCCAGGTTCGCCTGGTCCGTCAGTTGCGCCCCTATCTGGACCGAGATGCCTTACGCGTCACTCATCGCGCCCCAAATCGACTACTGCAATGCTCTCTATATGGGGCTGCCCTTGCGGACCACGTGGAGGCTTCAACTGGTGCAGAATGCGGCCGCGCGGGTTGTGATGGGGGTGTCCCGATACTCCCATATTACACCCCTCCTGCGCGAGTTGCATTGGTTGCCGGTTGCCCTCCGGGTGAGATTCAAGGAGCTGGTACTTACCTATAAAGCCCTATATGGCTTGGGGCCAGGGCACTTGCAGGAATGTCTCCTGCCAGCATCGAATGCCTATCGCCTGGTGCGCACCCACAGGGCCTCCTTGGGGTGCCGTTGGCCAGACAATGTCAGCTGGTGGCCCCTAGGGGTAGGGCCTTCTCTGTGGGAGTACCCACTCTATGGAAACAGCTTCCCCTTTAGCTACGATTGGCCCCCAACCTCTGCTCCTTCCACCGCGGCCTAAAGACATGATTATTTGAACAAGCTGGCCTGGACTGAGGGGTGGGGGTTCTTAGTTTTATAATGTTAGTGTCTTTTGGGTCTTAGATAATTTGTTTGGCTTGAATTGGGTTTAATATTTTTTTTAAGTAACTTTAATTTTTGTATCGTGTGTTTTTATGATGTGAGCCGCCCTGAGTCCTTCGGGAGATAGGGTGGCATACAAGACCAAACAAACAAATAAATTAATTAATAAATAGTCACTTTATGATTCTTGCTTTACGTGGGGCTGTCCTTGAAGACCTTGTGGAAGTTTCAGCTAATTCAGAATGTAGCAGCATGGGCAGTGATGGGCGTTCTCCAGTATGCGTGTACAGGCCCACCTTTGCAAGCTGCACTGATTGCCAGTTTGCTTTTGGGTGTGATTCAAGGTGCCAGTTCTGACTTATAAAACCTTACATGGCATACTGCTTATCTCCTGTGATGTTGGACCAGCCATGTCAATGTAATAGGGTTAATGCATTCCAGGTTGCTTTGATTAAACAGTGCCCTCTATGAAAATTTGGGAAGTTCTTCACTGCAGCACCTGCCTTCTGGAATATGGTTCATACTGAAATCTGGATAGCTTCTACTTTGATTGCTTTAGGCTAGCATGGTTGGAGCCCTTTGCTGGATATATTATTTGTTTTTGTTTTTTTTAATTACATTTATATGCCGCCCTTCTCCGAAGACTCAGGGCGGCTTACAATTTTTGGGATACAACCCAGTGTGCTCAGCAATAGCCTTCATTCCATTGTATATGCCTGCTTATTACTAAGTGGCATTTTACAAGGTCAGCTAATTGCCCCCAACAATCTTGGGTCCTCAATTTACCTACCCCGAGAGGATGGAAGGCTGAGTGAACCTTGAGCCTGGTGGGATTCGAGCCTACAGTAATTGTAGACAGCTGGATCTTAAGAGCAGGCATTTACAGCCTGAGCCACCAAGGCTCTTTGTGGTTGCTGAACCAGATTTGCGAAATTATTTACTGATTTATGTTCTATTTTTTTGATTGTATGTTTGTGGTCTTGTTTTAGGCTGCAAGCTACTCATTGCAGTTGGGAGATGTCTAAGCTAAATAAATAAATGGCATGAACTTAAGGAAACATATAAAATTAGCTTAGATCTGGCTTCCACAAATTCTAAAGGGAAAAGGGCCACTTTGATAATTAGAAACAATGGTAGATACAAATAATACCTACCTGGGAGCTGATCAGCTTTTACGGTGCTAGTTGAGCAGTGGCAGTGTTGAAGCCAGGGATGGTGCCTGCAGGTGTTGCAGATGTTCTACAGCATGTCTTTCAGATTAGTGGCAACAAATTTATTGACTTTTTAAAATGATGTTCAAGATTGCTTGATGTTCCATGGGTGATAAGTTTGTAAGCTCAACTTACACTAGTACCATTCATTACACATTTCCATAGCTTGCTATCCTTGCCAACCATCCTTACTTCCATTGAATCCCTATTTTGGCTTTTAAATCTTTAAACTCTTCACCTCTGCTTTCTTGTACAACTCATCGGCTTTAATCAACCACAAATCTACTATACCTACTCTTCTTCTTGATGTATACACTCTTTATTCATGTTTTTGTTTTGTCATTTAATATTCATTCATTCATTCATTCTCTCTATGTGAGCAAGCCACCTCAAGGACTTCACCTCAACTCAAACACAGTCCACATTCATCCACAACACATTCATGCTTGAATCTATCCTTTCTTGTTTTATCATACACATTTTAAAGGACCTCCTTTCAACTACTTTCATCTTTTATGTTGCCCATAACATGCTCAACTCCCATTTTCACATGGCAAGATAGGCAAAGCATACTCTTACTTACTACAGAATGCATGCTGGCCATTTTATCCTTTCTACCAGTTTTGTATTTATTAGAACTTAGCATTTAGCACTTAGATTTATATACCGCTTCATAGCGCTTTATAGCCCTCTCTGAGTGGTTTACACAGTCAGCATAATGCCCCCCAACCATCTGGGTCCTCATTTTACTGACCTTGGAAGGATGAAAGATTGAGTTAAAGAGCTGGTGAGAATCGAATTGCTGGCAGTTGGCAGAATTAGCCTGCAATATTCCACTGCGCCACCTATTACAATTTCTATTACAATTTCTCCTTACATTTCCTCATCTTTAGTGATCATTCCAGCTAAATAACTTGTTCTTATAGATCTTGTAATCATTCATTCCATTTTCCTCATCACACAGCTATCTGGATCTCTCATTCATTAATTCACAGACTATATTTGCATTGCATTATAAAATCTACTGATATTTGCTGCAAATAATTATCATGTATTTTTACTTCCTATCATATATCAATCTCACTGCATTCAGTAATTAACCCTCAACTCCATATTTATGCAAAATGTCACATAATTTGTTATCATACATATTTTCTAAATCAGAAGATAACTAATAAATTATTGTACTATATTCAAACATTTCTCAGTGACTTGCTGAACAGAAAGCAATGTCTGATCTCCATACTTTTTCCTTGGGATGAAACTGTACTGCTAATCCTAAATTCTGGTTATTGTCACCTCTCATTACCTTACAATTAGAATTCTGCAAAACACCTTCTGAGGTATATTTAAACTAATTCCTGATGCTTCTGTATTCAGTCTTACTGTTTATATAATGGAAAATAGCATTATATGAACTGCCAGGCACCAATGTATACCTCACACTTAAACAAGTGACATGGCTATTCCAATAGGAAGTCATATCCATAGTTTAACTTTTTTTTCCAGTTATTCGATTTATACCAGCAGTCATGATTCATCACTCTCAAAGCATTTATGTTAGCTCTTTCAGGTAGTCATGACAAGAAGCCACAAACACGAGTACTCTAACTCTATTGTAAGATTATATTAACAGAATCTTGCAAGACTAAAATAATTACTTCCCTTGTTTGCTTTTATTCTGTGGAACTCTAGGGAAGGTTCCTTCTGAAATCCTTCATAGGCTCTCCTCCTCTCCTTCTATAGACTGAGGTACCTTTTTACACACTGGTTATCCAGTCTGAGGCTCTTCCTCCTTTCTCCCAGTCATTCCCATACATACTACAATTTATGACTTCCTTTTCATAAGTTCTTTTTTCTTGCACTACACTGATAGCATTCATTTCACTTCCTCTCTGGCATTATCATTCCTATTGATTGAGTATGTGCCTTCAAATCAGTGCTGACACATAGATAAATTTTCTCCATGGTGATCTGTCCCTAACCTGGTCTTTCAAGGCTTTCAATGGTGCACTCATTGTCACTGTAACTCACGGCTGTCAAACTTGCGGCCTGTGGGTCAGATGTGTCATGCACTGGCCACGCCCATGCCTGCTTTGGCAAAGGGGAAAAAAGGTCATGATACGTCACATGATGCTGCCATGACGCCACCAGTTTGACACCCATGCTGTAACTGAATCCATCTTCCTTCTTGCTGGTTGTCCTCTTTTCTTTCAACTTTCCCAGCACTAGCACCTTTTCCAGAAAGCTGGTCTTTGCATAATGTGTCTGAAATGTGATCATTTGAACATGGTCATTTATACATTGAGATCTCTGAGGTGATTTATTCAATGAGCCTTTTTTTGTTTTTGTTTTTTTGTTTTGACCATGATATTCTCAGGAGTTTTCTCCAACATCAGAGTTCAAATACTTTTCCTATCCTGCTTCCTCAATGTTTGCTTCCATAATTCCTCAGAGGGAATACTACTGCCTGAACTGAACTGTTCTAATCTTTGTAAGTGAAGCAGATAATCTTCAACTTATGGCTATTCATTTAATGATGGTTCCAATTTTCAACAGCCTCAAAAAAGTGTCCTATAATCTGTCCTCAAAATTACAATCATTGCAACCCATCTCTGGGGTCATGTGATTGCAATTCAAACACTGAGCATTGGCTTTCATTTACAACAGTTGCCATGTCTTGCAGCCATGTGATTACAATTTGCAGCCTTCCCAACAATTGGGGAAGCTGGTTTCACTTAATAACTGTGTGATTTACTTGCATTCTTCTCTTGGCAGCACCTTGTTTAGCCTCTTCAGCCACCTCCATTAAAAAAATCATTAAAATTACTCCATGTTTACTTTACCTCTCTCTATCTTTCCTTGCTGTCTTTGACTACATTTTGGTAACTATCTTTTTCTTTACATACACATTGTGCACAGTATTTCATCCTCATCTTTGCAGTAGTTATTCTTGTATATTCAGTTTTCTCATGCATAGTATTTTTCATTTAATTATTCTACTTTTTTATAATTCCTTTCAATTAAGTCACACAAACATTTGCACCATGCAATGTTTTACTCTCTGTTTCAAACAGCTTCCATATCTGCTTTCCTTGAGTCTACTTTCCGCTCTCTTTCTAAAAACATTAGTCTGTTTTCCACCAATACTTTTCCATTGGGACTTTTCAGTTCCTAAAGTAGACTCTTTTCTACAGATCTTAATGACTCAACAGGTTCAGAAAGGAAAGGGCAAATAGATAGTCCAGAGATAGCCATCATTCCACTCTACAGGTGGGAAAATGATTCTTGGAAGATATACAGGTAGCCCTCGACTTACAATCATCTATTTAGTAACCGTTTGAAGTTGCAACAGCACAGAAAAAAAGCGGCTTGTAACTGTTTTTCACACAATTGTTGCAACATCCTCTTAGTCACATGATCAAAATTTGGGTGCTTGGCAACTGGTTCCCGTTTATGACTGTTGCAGTGTCCTGGGGTCATGAGATCAACTTCTGTGACCTTCAGACAAGCAGAGTCAATGAGGAATCCAGATTCACTTCAGTTACTGACTTAAAACTGCAGCGATTCACTTAACAACCATGGCAAGAAAGGTAAAAAATGGGGCAAAACTCATATAACAAATGTCTCGCTTAGCAACAGAAATTTTGGGCTCAACTGTGATCATATGTTGAGGACTACCTATACCTACCAAAGAGCAGAAACTGACAAATAATGAGTGAAGGATTCCCATAGGAATCTAAAATGAAAATTAATTCTAACTATGATGAATATCACCATGGTCATTTTGTTGTAATTTTTTCCTACTTTTTACTGATGAGTGGTATATAAGTCTTGCCACATGACTAATCCATGCTGTCCAAACAAGCTGTAATTTTGTCCTGTTAAATTGTTGGTGGATTAAGTGTTATGGAACAATGGCAAGTTAGTGGCCATGAGAGGCAAATATTATTTTATATAGACTCACTGAGGTTGATGGCAGTTTCTTTGTAACAGATGCATATGTGTAGAAATGATAACCATAAATTATTAGATAACCAAAGTCTGCATTATTTGAATTTAATTGATTAAATTTAGTCCTCATTTACTATATGACCTCTAAGCTCCACACAACTACTCTGTTTCCTTTCTTTTAATCTCATTTTCCAGATGTTTGCTGCTATCTTTCATTGGTCCTTTTTCCACAGTGTCCAGACATCTGAACAATGTTCCACTATCTTCCTTGAGACCAAAATCCATTCAATTTTCATAGCCTTTGCTTACTTCTCAGCGTTTACACTTTTTCTCAAATATTTTTTCGTTTAAATTTCTGTGAAATATTTTCATCCAGTCAGTTTAAACATTCCCTTTTCAGCAAACACTCTGATTGTCACAATTTTATAACTGAACTTTCCCTCTCATATTATATTTGAAGAATTAGTGATGCCCTGCTAATGGCTGGTACATAGTGACTGTTCTGTCTGAAAAAGCAATGTTGGATCTACTTGGGGTAATTATGTAGAATTACTGTATTACTGTCAATTTATTTCATGGATGCACTGTGCAGTAGCCAAACCCCTTGAGTAATTTACAAAACAGAATTTATAATCTTAAATATAAGAACGTATCCTGCTGTGATATCTTGGAAGACAGACAGTGATAAACACTGGAGTTTCTTTGTGTGGAATTGTTATGAACAGCCAGCAACCCAAGTCCATGTATATCTTTTAACAAGACTGAGAATTCTGTTCTTAATAATTTACTGAAGTAACTCAGAAGAACCAGGGAAGGGAAGACCCCCCCCCCCAAAAAAACTCAAAACCTACAGCTCTTTTGACTGTAAGCTGAGAATCCAAATACAAGTTAGCAAAAAGTTGCCACTCAGAGTTTGTCATTAAAAGTAACTTGAACTGATATGCAATGAGTGTATAAATCTGGAGGAGGGGCAATGCTCTACTGCTTGTTGGCAGATACGCCTTTGAGGTAGATGTCATTTTGAGAGCTATCATTCAGTTTAGTTCGTTACTTGTATTCCATGTTGGTTTGTCTAGTGGTTTGGTATTGCTGAAAATACAATTGTTTGTTTTATGTGGAATTCTTCACAAGAAAAATTCATGACAATTTTTCTACATAGGTACTCTTGAATGACTGTAATTTTTGTGTCTATTGCATAAATGGCAACCATGATTCCTACCATGGTTAGGAAGCATATTGGTAACTTGTTGCTTAAATGCCAGAATTAAAGATGAGAAGATTTGTACTATTAATCTATAATATGAGTTAGCTTTCTCTAATTTTCCATTATTTGTCAAGAAATTGAGTCTACCATTAAATTTTAATAAACCTGATTCAAGAAGTAGATTCTCAGTAATGTTAGAGTTTGCTCCTGCTCTTATACATACATATTGTATAAGTTGTTGGATCTCCAAATTTTAATAAACAGTACCTTATTCTTATCTATAATGCATCGTATTCGGTTCTTAGGGTAATACTTTTAAAAATATCCTTACTGCCAATTGTAAAAAAAGAAAATTTCTTAACCTATATAAATATAGCAATCTAAAACATTATGTAACAGTGCAGAATAGTTGATTCTGTTTTGAAACCATGGATGTTGTGAGTTCAAAGAACTATCTTTTGTCTATGAAGGTAGAACTATAGCTGAGTATCTCATATACCACTTAGGAATTCTCTAATTTGAATCTTGAATGCCAATAAATTGTATAGATAATCTAATCAAGGCAATTTTTAAACTTTACTCTTTCTCCTCCTCCAGCATTTAAGATAACCTGTCCTATTTATACATGTTAATATGTATAAACACTTTTAATGCTAGAAGGAGCCATCAGAGCTGATCATCAACATGATCATCAGTTTTTAAGCAAACAACAAAAAAATACAGAAAAAGCTATTTTAGTACAAAGTTTAAATTTGACCAAACAGCAGCAAAATAGAGTTGACATTTAAGGGGCTGAAGTTGAAATGGCAGGAAGCAGCAGTTAGGGTTACATTTAAGTAGAACTGTTATATAAACATTGACCAAGTGACTTCCAATCTCAGGCTTGGGGAAAAACCTAGAATTTAAATCTTATATATGGCTCTGTTTCTGTGTTTTGCAGTAAGAAGCTCCTATATGTATGAATTCTATCTTGTTTGCAAAAAAGGTGCCTAGTTAGCAATGTCATACCTGTGAGTTTCTGCTGTAAGTAAGTTCCTGAATATAGGCCTGGAGAATCAAGATTTATTGCCGTGCCTGACATGATTGCTTGTTACAGCTTAGAAAGTTGCATGCATATCTTCTATATAGACCTCAGTCCATTGTTGCAATAGTTCATTGTTGAATTTAAGAACTATTAATTTGGTTGAGGGAATTAAACCAATTAAGACGAGTCTATCAAGTATTCTGTAAAGTGTATATTATATTGAATGTAACGTCTGTGATGAAGTTCTGTACAGCAAAAGTACATCCATCTGTCTATACTACTTTTGATAGAAGATGTGATTTTAAGGTTTGCTGCTCTCATTTCTAATTCTCAAGGTCAAAAAAGAAGACAAGAGAGTGAAGTACCAACAGTATAGGACAATCTGTTAACTGTTCTGCAGATTAAAAAATTCTTAAACTGTTCAGCCACAGCAGACTGATTAGGTAAAATGATTTTATGCCAGAGTGGTAAGCAGTAGGATATGTTGATGTTATTGCATTGGGAACCATCCTAATGGTCAGATGTGATATGTAAAACATACCAAGCCATTATCATGGTAAAGAAAAATGGTGATGGGGACATTGTGGAGTCTGGGGCTGGAATGTGTTCATTTAAAAGCCCTTACGGGCTTTAGGGAACCTGTCACAAGTGCTGCTCTATATGGCTGGTGTATGGTGATACTAACCTTTTTTAATGGAACTATAGCACAGTAAGTTGTGTTATTTCCCTACCTCCCCTGCCCCCAAGCTGTTTTTAAAAAATACAAGGCATGTCTGTATTTACCACAGCACAAAGATGTGCTATTTGTATCTAGGAAGAAATATGGGAAAATATTGTACAAATTGGAGAACTGATCTCAGGGATTCTTTAGGTTAATCAGTGTTAATCAGACTGATGAGCTAGCAATCTTTGTTCATTCTTTGTTTTCATTTGGAAGTCAGTCTATTAGAAACGTGGATGGATCCTCTGAAAATATATTCTCAACATTATGCTGTTGAGAGAATATAGAATATCAACCATGAATAGCTAAATGTCTGTGCTTTGACTTATTTGGGGGGGGCAGTTTTGTTGGAGTGATTTATGAAACATATGTGCTTTTTTAAAATAAATAATATATTTCCACAAACCACAAGCTATTAAACTGAAACTTCCAGTATTTATTTTCAAATGTAATATAAATAAAACCTGGTTCTTCCATTCTGACAAGGATAGAATATAGTAAACACAGACTATATAGTTTCCCATAGACTGGTAGAATACAACCTATATGAAGGCATTTCTTGCTTATTTTCCTTTCCAGAGATATGCTAATGTATCCCAGAAAAAGATATGGCATATAAATGTAATAATAATAATAATAATAATAATAATAATAATAATAATAATGTAGGTTAATGAACAAGAAGGGAATCTTATAATATGATCTTCATTCAATATATTTGCAATAATATTGCAAATAATGCAATAGTTCAGTATATAATATTTACTGCTGTTGCAGAAGCACAAAAATGGATACTTTTGAGCTGGGTTACTTTGGATGCATTCATTATGGGCAGATCACTTTCACCCAACAGATTTATCTTTCTTGTAAGAGTTCCAACTATCCACTATTTAAGGAGACTCAGAAATAATTTCTAGTGTAGGTTAGTAGAAAAGCACTGTTTTTTTAAAAAGGATTCTTTTGAAAACAACACCAATTTCAACATTGCTTTTAGAAGCATTTTAGTTTTCAACAGGTCTGAAACAGAGAAAGAACAACTCAGTCAGAGTGCAAATAGGCATAAATATTAAGCGATGCCTCTGAATACAGAAATGTAAACACAAGGGATGCACAAAATTTTGATAAACTGAGGTGGAATCCAACATTTCTTGCATGAGTGGCTGTATAATGTGGCCATGGCTGTGAGAAAAGAAGAGCCCAGCATCTAAGACCTAACACAATAGAAATGCAATGAATCGGAATGCCTCACAGATCATAGCGGAATCAGAATTTCCAGCAAGGAAAATCTTTTCATGGTGAATTAAGTGGTGGAGGAAGAAAAATGGTGATTGAAAAAAAGGTAGGCGCAGATCAGAAACACGGGGCTCAGGGCTCACCGCTGAAGATTTAAGAACTTCAGTTAAAGCTGTGCAGAATAGAATGTGGAAAATTGAATTTACTAAACAATTAAGCATTGAATTAATCTACATCCCGCACAGTAGAGAAGTGGGGGAGTAAACCAAATGGTGCTGAATAAATCAGTGGAGCTCATTAAAAGATAGTGAATATTTCAGGTCTGTTGTCACATAAAGGAGGACAGGCTATCCACAGCATATAGATAGCATGGCATATCATTCTTTTATTTCTGAGCCACTCTTTTCCTTGAATAGCAGTAGCGTCCTACTTCTAATCATATTAATGAACACTTCTGCTGAGGTTATGGTGGTGGTTCAATATTTTACCTTGTTATCTGTGGCTTTTCTATTAATTACAAGTCAGATCACTAGTCAACAATAGTAGTCAGGAGCAACATAAATAGCATGAGTGCACCCTGGAGATGTAACTCTGAGGATCTGATGCATCCTGCAGCTCCCATGGGTTCTTGCTACCTCCCACATGCTTTGCTAGCCTTTTCTTCAATTACAGTTAATGCAATAGTTTGCCATTTTCTCTTTCTAATTATATTTTCAAGTGGGATTTGTAGCACATAGAAAAACATCCTCCTTTTACATGTTGAGGCACCAGGGCTTTGTGCCTGGCATTGTCTGTCCCCTGGGTGCTGTACCATTCTTTCTGCAGAGCTCTGAATAAACAAGTCCCCCTTTTAAAGCTGCAGTTGTACAAACTGGAAATTTATGCATTAACTGTTTGCATTCTGAGCATGTGTCCCAGATTTCCTCTCACAGCATTCTTATGCTGCTGTGTGCTGCAAACAATTTTGTTTGTCAGAGGGGGATTTCTTTTTCAGAATTTGCACATCAGTGTTTCAATTACTGGATCAATGAACGAATTTGGCTTTCACAGTTTGGGTGATGGAAGAATTAAAATACAATGTGGGCTTTTTCCAGACCTTGTCTTTAATTGTGAGGATGCAATTTATCCATAACATATGTTGCTCTTTCTCTCTGTCTCTTTCTCTCTGTCTCTCTCTGTGTGTGTGCGCATGTGTGTACCAAGTTTTTTAAAAATAGAAAAGGGTATTTTAATTGGTTAGAATTACATTTTGACATATAAACCTGTATTTTATTAACTGAATTAGAAGTTTGTGAACATCTTCCTTAAAGATGCTTGCTTTGGGGACAAATTACACATGATGGGAGGCAGTCACTTTTGGCTTTGCATTCATTGATTTCTCTTTCTCTCTCTCTCTCTCTCTCACACACACACACATACACACACACACACACGTTATGTTAATAACATGCTAAGTGAAGGTAGATGAAGCTCTATTTAATTTCTTCATTATCCTTCCCTCCAACACTTTTCCTCTGTTAATCCACATTCACTAGTCATTGACAAACCTCAAATAGCAAAGACAATGGTTTCACCCTTATCTGAGTTCCTCCATTGTGCAAAGCTAGATTTTGATTATTGATTTGGTGCATGGAAATATGTCACATGTGCTTCTACCATTTAAATTCTGCTTGACTTAATGGTCTAAAGTTTATATTGTAATTATTTTAACATAATTAATGTCATTAAAACAGTTCTGGTTGTGATAGAAATATAGTGGTTGACTTGATTTATCTTTCTCAGCCACTAATTACCTGTGGACAATATCACAATATTACTTACTTACAAATATAGATGTCCAGTGAGTCACTGGTATTTTTAATAGCTTAGTACTAAAAGCTAATTAAAATAAATTCTGAAGATAAAGGAAGATGGGAGGATTGTTGCCATGATTATTTTCCTTAAGAATTTATTTCACAGAGAATTTTTTCCTAGATGTCATTTTTAATATGCTTAATGATAAGAACCAACATCTGTTTTCTGTTCAGTACTACATGTACTAATGTTCCACATAAAGTTGAATATATACAATCTATATGAAGACATTGTTGCTCTAATTTACATTTGATTCTAAAGTCTGACTCTATTACCCATACACTATTCAGAAGACATAATATTAAGTATGCTAAACCTGATTCCTAATTATATTTTTACATTTTCCTGTGTTTGCAGTATGAGATTGCATTATACAAACTGTTATGCATTAATTTCTCCTTTCTAAGGTAATTTCTCTTTAAAATAGGCAATACTGTATCTTCAGAAACTTATCCAAGTTGTTGTTTTTCTGTGCTGTGGAGGATATCCCTTGTTCTTTAATAATTTGTTTGATTTCCATCCAGCAGCCTTCTTGGAATAGAGACCATGATGACACAGCATCCACACGGTCAGGAGGAACGCCAGGACCCTCCAGTGGGGGCCACACATCACACAGTGGGGACAACAGCAGTGAACAAGGTAGGAATCTTGGTGTTTTGGGGTTTCCAACCCCCTAGCACAATAATTTCACTGTTTTTAGAAATAGTTTTTGTAATGAAATTTAAATCTGATATGGAAACATGTAATAAGCTTTGCTTGAATTCATAGGGGTAAATGCCTGTCCTTGATAGTCTGTTCAAGGTGACCTTCACCACCGAGATGGGGTTTTTATTGTGCAAATCTTTTTAAGGGAGGCAGCCACCAGCCTTGCTCTATCTCTATTAAAGAAATAAAGATGAAATCTGTAGCTCTGGGTGTCTTTTCATTGGTAATGCAAGAATCCCTGTATCTGGTTTCTAGATATCTCTGGAACACAGGTTTTCTTTTCAATTATATGGATAGTAAATTACAAGAGGGCCATCATACAACAGGCAGATAATGTGCAAATATATTACATTCCCAGTATAGTTTCCCTTTAAATTGTAAAACAGTATACCACTATGGTACAATAATTCAGACTTGCAAAATGGAATCTTCTTTTCCCTTTCTATTTAGGCTCACCTTTCTACACCTACCGTTTGCTTTCTCCTTTGTCTCTCCACCTCAACCAATGTTTTACTTTGATTAGGGAGGAAAAATATCGAACAGTATTTTCCCTATGGTTGTTCCAGGCAGATCCCAGTTTAGACTGGAAAGGAATCCACCATTTTTGTTTCTGTATCTTAGTAATTGACAGAAAGGATTAAATAGAGAGAAAAGAAGGAGAGTGGAATATTAAATGTTTTAAATCTAAATGTTTTGTGCATGAAGAAATTTTAAAATTACACGTTATGTATAGCTGTTCTTGGCCCTTCCCATGTTCTACTTATTTTACAAAATGCCAATTACTTTGTTTCAGAGCCAAACTAATGGTTCATTGAAGGAGAAAGAGATGGATCTTTGTAATAAGTATTTGATGTTGTATGTCCTATGCATAATTGGTTATTTTAAAAAAAACACACACTGCTGAAACCAGAAAGTACATTTTTTTACTTATGCAAACTCCAACTGCAATTGATTGCATGATAATTACATGCAATTGAGTTTAAAAGGAACTTTCTTCTGTTACTGAAGAAAGTTCTAAATCTACAATGCCCATACATTAAAAAAATAATTTTATGTTCTTGTTTCATTCAAATGTTGGACAACCAATGATTTAGCTGTTCAAAAATTTGGAAAGATTTGCTACAATAGCAAAATTTTATGTTCAATAAAAATAGATTTTAAATTGAGATAGTCTTCTATTTTTTGTCCAAATGCAAGTCTACATCTGTTCAGGCCATATATCTTTATATGGAATTTTAAGTATTTATTATTTATTTATTTTTTTAAAAAGATGCTGACTTAATCACAAGTGAAACCTAGTAAAAACTGGGCCCCAGAATGGGCAAATTGTTGAAGAGTTGAAGCAGAAACGGGTAACCCCCTGACCTCTGACTTTACTGGAAAATGATATGCAACATAAATTTAAGGGGCTTTTTTTCTTTTAAGTATTTCTTCATATATGTGTTGCTGCAAAATTGGAACATTTTACAAATTCATCCCAATTGTAACATTAAATTTCTTGTTGCATAATTTATCTTTATGAAGTGAACTCTTCTTTAAGAGTGCAGTACTTTTGCTGCTAAAAATACTTAAATGATTTAATGTGTGAATAATACTGCTTTTAGTGAGGCCTTTCAAAGTATCAATACAAAAGAAAAATCCATGTGTAACCCTTTTCTGCACATTTGATACCCACTTGCTTGAATTGGTTTTATCCAGGTGCCCTAATGCATGCTGCAGCTCCAGCAACTTTTTTATTATTATTTTAGTTTTTCTTATTAGTGTTTCATTTCCTACTGTCATGTTCAACTGAATAGGCTTGCCGTTAATGGTTGAAGTTTCTTGAATCTAACTTGATCAAGAAGATCAATATGGATCATTGGAATACCCATAAAAAGAACCCCTAGATCTAAAATGAATTTGTTTTCTTTTTAAAATCTTTTTAAAATGCTGATTGCATTTGTGCAAATAAATCAGTTTCATTTGAAAAAGTTCCTTCCTTGAGTAACTATCCCGACTGCAGATTCATTCCATTTATCACTAGTAGCAGTCAATATAATAGGTGTGTAATGCTCCAATGTTTTTAATGGGGAAAAGAGGAAGATAACTTTTGTGGTCCCAGTTTAGGCAAAGGATGCATTGGATTTTTATATTCACTCGCTCGCTCACTCTAAATGCTTTTCCCTGCCCCCTTATTATATTTCCATTCATATCCTGCCATTTGGCTTGGAGTGCAAGGAGAAATGTAGAAAAATATCCCTGTAGCAACAATTCTTGTGATGTAGGCTGGGCTGAGAGAAGATAATTGACAAAGGTTTTGCTGTACTCAGAATGATGTATAGTGATACTTCTAATTATATTGTACATTGGATAATACTGTGCACACCCACTTCTTTATTTTCTTGGCTATTTCTGGTATCTTAATAAGGTATTCAGTGACTAGGTGCATGCTACAAAGAGCAAGAAGTAATGAGCTACAGAATCAGAGTCAGAATCTCTGCAGAATCCTTGTTAAAGAAATCTAGCTTTCCAAAGCAAGTCTGAATATTCTCTAGTATTTAAAAATAAAAATGAGAATATTATTTAAAAAACCAACACAGCTGGGTAAGCTTAATTGTGATGATTGGTACTATGGTAGAATACCATGTAGGAAGCAAACTTTATGGAAGGGACTTTGCTGCAAAAGATCTGATAGAGTGATTGGGGAGTAATCTGCATTATTCTTTATGCATTTTTTTACTGTATGGTGGAGCAGAGCTCCATTATTTGCCTAGTCACTATGGAGAAAGAAAGATTTTCCTTCATGCATAAATTACACTGGTTGGTTTTAGAGAAAAAAGTTTGGCATTTTGTAACCTTGACTTTTAATAAGCTGTAGATTGATGATGATGATGGAAGAAATAATATGCAATTTTAGAAATCTAGTTTGGATCCAGAAGGGGACTTTTTGGAATAGAATGAGGTATGGTATAAAGATACAGAGGAAAGGAAAGGAAGAGATATATGATCACATAAACATCCACCTTCGGATTTAAAATTTCTCCTCAAAGGCCTTTTTAAAAAAAAAAAACATTTTTACTCAACTAGTGTTAAAAAAAAACCTCAAAAGGGAGAACAGGCCTTGAAAGAGATGAATCTCTTTAAATCTTCTGTCCTTTCAGATCTTTGTTCTTGTATTCAGGAACCTTGTTTTGTATTCAGGAATTAACTTCACAAGTCACAAAGGAGCATAATTATCTATCTATCTATCTATCTATCTATCTATCTATCTATCTATCTATCTATCTATTTATGAGATATGCCACCCTATCTCCCGAAGGACTCAGGGTGGCTTACAAAATAAAACAATACAAATACAAATATACAAATATTAAAAAGTTATTAAACCAAGGGTCTCATAAATATACCAATTAAAACTATGCTAACCCCCCCCAATCAGTCCGGGTAGGCCAGTTGGAACAGCCAGGTTTTTAGGTCACGGCGGAAGGAACGGAGGTCAGGGGCCACCCGGAGCTCCAGGGGAAGCTGGTTCCACAGGGTGGGTGCTCCTACCGAGAAGGCCCTACTCCTGGGAACTGCCAGCCGACATTGCCGAGTCAACGGCACCTGGAGAAGGCCCTGTTGATGGGAGTGCATGGGACGCCGGGCGGCTGTTATCGGCAACAGGGTTTCCCGTATATATCCTGGTCCAATGCTATGAAGGGCTTTATAGGTCAACACCAGCAGCTTGAATCTCACCCGGAGGGCAACCGGCAACCAGTGCAGCTCACGCAGGAGGGGTGTAACATGGGAGTATCGGGATCCTCCCATCACAACCCATGCCGCTGCATTCTGGAACAGTTGAAGCCTCCGAGTGGTCCTCAAGGGCAGCCCCATGTAAAGAGCATTGCAGTAGTCCAGACGGGAGACAACGAGTGCATGAGTGACTGTACACAGGGCATCTTGGTCCAGATAGGAACGCAACTGGCGCACCAGGCGAACCTGGGCAAATGCACCCCTGTCCAAGGCTCCCACCTGCTCCTCTAGACTGAGCCATGCATCCAGGAGGACACCCAAGTTGTGCGCCCTATCTATGGGAGGCAACACCTCTCCCCCCATAGCCAAAGGTGGAATATCCTGGACAACTCGAGATGCCGGTACATACAGCCATTCGGTCTTAGCCGGGTTGAGCCGGAGCCTGTTCCTCCCCATCCAGACCTGCACCGCCTCCAGGCACCGGGACATCACGTTAAGGGCGTCACTGGGTTGGTTAGGGGTGGAAATGAAAAGCTGGGTATCATCAGCATACTGATGATACCTCACCCCAAAACCACAGATGATCTCACCCAGCGGCTTTATGTAGATGTTGAACAGGAGGGGCAAGAGAACCGACCCCTGGGGCACCCCACAAAGAAGGGGCCTCGAGGCCAAACTCTGCCCCCCTGCCAACACTACCTGCGTATGGTCCGAGAGGTAGTAGGAGAACCCCTGTAAAACGGTGCGCCCCACTCCCAACCCCTCGAGGCGTCGCAGTAGGATACCATGTTCGATGGTATCAAAAGCCGCTGAGAGATCTAATAGGACCAGGACAGAGGAATAACCTCTGTCCCGCCCTCCAGAGATCATCCACCAGCACAACCAACGCCGTCTCCATGCTGTATCCGGGCCTGAAGCCCAATTGATACGGGTCTAGATAGTCAGTTTCCTCCAGGAACAGTGGGAGCTGCCGAGCCACCACGCTCTCAACAACCTTCGCAATGAAGCGAAGGTTGGAGACCGGACGAAAGTTGTTCAAGTTGTCCAGGGCAGGCCTCTTGAGGAGGGGCCTCACCACCGCCTCTTTCAAGGTGGCAGGGAAGGAACCCTCACTCAAGGAGGCGTTGATTACTGCCTGGAGCCAGCCTCGTGTGACCTCCCGGGCAGCATAGACCAGCCAGGAGGGACACGGGTCCAATAAACATGTGGCAGCACTCAGCCTCCCCATGATCCTGTCCACCTCATTTGGAGTCACAGGATCGAACTCCTCCCAGATGATATCTCTTAAGACCAACCATCATACTCCTGTCGAACTGTGCCCAGTTGGAGTCCAAGCCTGTCCGGATCTGAGCGATCTTGTCTATCAGATGTTGACTAAACTCCTCGGCATGTCCCTGCAGAGGGTCTTCTCCCTTCCCCTGGTTAAGGAGGGAGTGGGAGACCCTAAACAGGGCGGCCGGGCGGTTATTTGTGGACGCAATGAGAGCAGAGAAATATACACGCTTCGCCGCTTTGCCACTTCACCATCTGTGATGGCATCAGGGTTTAAGTCCAGGGTAAATGCTCCACAAGGGTTTCAGGGCCAAAGTAGCCCAGAGACTCTCTTCCTTATATAATTCCTCAAAGCCAAAACACATGGACCAATAGCTAAAACTGTTATGAGCATTCTACTTAAGGTTGCAACTCTTTACATATTGAGCATTAGGAAATCTGTCTTCACTTGAGAAGTATTGCTTTTGAAGGATAGTCACCCCAATTACTTTTTAGAGTTCAATCCAAAGAAACCTGACACAGTCAGAGGGGAGTTCCTGATTCAGCTTAGTTACTGTTTTAGGTCTGTCCTTATGTAAGGGAAATTTTTAGAATGAATGAGTAAGAATACTGTTTCTCCTTGCTTTGCTTCTTTCACCTACTTGAAAGTTTTCAAGGAATTTCAGCTTGTTTGTTTTGCTTCTTGGTTTCAAATACAGTTGAGTAAAAGTTCTCAGTGCAAATTCAATGCCATGCCTTAAATATATAGCTTAAATACATCCCTATGTTTAATTGGATCAAATTCTTATTTGGGCATTGAAATCATTTCCTATTTATTTATATTCTATATATTTATATAATATTGTAAGACACTCAGAGTCGCTTCGAAACGAGATGGGCAGCAAATAAATTTAATAAATATTCCAAAGCCTAGGCTATGTGTAATGCCTAAACCCCTTCCTCCCCTCCCCAGTTGGGCTACTAGTGTCCATGACTCAGACCTTGATATGCAATGTTGTTCTTTAAAGCAAAAGGAAATGAATGTGTTTTTTTAAGAGAAAAAGCATCGGCACTGGCAGTGTTTTCTTGGCTTTTGTAGAAGTGTTCAGGCAACCTATTGGCAAAAGGCAATTCCATTTATTATTGAAGAGAATTTCAAGGCAGTTGTTTGGAGGTTGTGAAGCTAGCAGACAGAGCTAGATGAACTGGGAAGGGAGGGGCACACATTATGTTCCAGATGACTGAGCAACGATTTATACATCAGCTCGCCTTTTTACATGAAGAAGAAAAGTAATAACAGCACAGACCCAGACATCTGAAGCAGTCAGATATCTGATGACTAATGGGATAGGTGGGAAAGAGCTCTCTGATTGGATGTCTTAATGAGCACATTTTGCACAGAGTTTGGGCAGCAGTTCCCCTTGACCTTTACCCTTTATTGACCTAGCTGACACTTCATTTTTCACATACTTCCAATTATGGCACAGCTTAAGTGTTCCTTCACTCTTTTATAGTTTGCTCCTATATGGACAACTTGAGAGTGGTTGAGATATTTTCATTTGAGCAACGCCATGGCAGTTCACTATTTAGTATGTAATCTGAAACTGCCATCATTCTGTAATTTTCCCTTAATATTTTTCTTTTAATTTTTCAGGTAACATTTTAAAGTAAACATTCAAATACATAGATAAAGCTTGTGTTTAAAGTCCCTCCTTGTTGCTCTCCTACTCTGTAAATTCAAGAGTTTGAATGATACGTTATTTGTTCCCACACATCTGTTTCTCAAGAGACTCCTGTAATGTGATGCCCTAAAATGCATTTTGACTTCCTACTCTTCAAAGAGAGCAAAACATAATTGTGGCTACAGTTGTCAAGTCCTTAGAGTACATCAAAACAGCATTGTTATTCACATAATTATTTAATGTGTGAATGCAAATTAAAAGTATAGATCTTTAAAATGATCGCTAAAAATAAGTTTTTGTTCAGTGTGTTCATATGAGTAATATAGGAAGGACTTCCTTAAATAGTTTGTTAGAGAATATCAATTATAGCTAGGGAATACTGTAGGGAATATTCTATGTAGTATAGAAGCCAAATCAAGCAGTTTTGTATTGTAAGATAGAAAAAGTATGATTTCAAAGGAAAAGTTAAAACTCATGACTTCAATTTTCTGTTATCGCTTCTTCAAATTTGAACATGTTTCCCACCAATCTAATAAAAATAGGAGACTAAACTTCCAATAAGCACCTGCACAAGTTGATCTCTAGAGTTAAAGGTTGGATATCTCTTTAATAAAACTATTGCTTAATATTTGGAATATTTGGAAAGATCAATAACCTGTATCCAGAGAACCTTTAGAAAAAGTCGTATTTATTTCAAAATGTATGATGTGTTACCTACTTTATTATGTAGCCCTCTGGCACTGTAATAGCATGCATATTTTTTACTGTAGTATGGTAATAAAGAGATACGTAAAAGGCAGACAAAGGTGCTGTCTTTTCAATAAGGTGACCTCTGTTACCAAGTAACTGCTTTACTTATGAGCTTATTAAAAACTAAAAAAATGAGCTTTTCATACTTCATAGGCATTGATGTGAAAATGAGCTTTCCTGTGAGTAGTTTTCTTGATCATTTCTAGAACAATTGATTAGCCAAAGAGCTGCTGTCATTAGCTGACATTGACTGATAGCAATTTGTCACAAGCACCGAAGGTCAGCCAGAGAGGGAGCTACAGCTTGTCTTTGACTGACCTTTCCTGATGCCATTATCATACTACTGGCTTGACTAGATGTGACCCTCAATTGAAAAAGACAAGGCATCCATCAGGAAGGGGCTTTCTGATTATGAATATGTTCTGTAATGCCAGTTGCTTCCAACTACCTTAGTTTGGGACTTAACTTCTAAATAGAGTACTGTCTTTAAAACGTATCTTTGGATCAAGATGAAAATTCAACTCAGCTTAAGTCATCCAGAGATGTCCTTCTAAAGAACAGGGAGTTCTGATGTGTTAATTTCTTATTTTTCCTGTTTATGAAATCCCCCAAAAGTATTGGAGGGGGGCTATGTTTTGGGAAGGAAACAATTTCATGAACTAACCATAATTTATTTTTGTACTTTAAGACACTTGGAAAAAATAAGTTTGATTGGTAACCTCATATTTCTCCCCAAATTTCATTTACATAAAAATTAATTGCTTTTCAAAATTAAGCTGTAAAAGAGGGTTATTGTTTGTGAAACAGCAATTAAAATTGTATTTTTAACCCTATTAAAATCATTTATCACTGTTAATGTATAATTAATCAACTGCTACATTTCTTTGTGATTTTACACCCTAGATCCTTATATATTATGTATCTTATGCTGTATATTGTCATGTCTATTTGTTTAGAATTAAACTAAATATTCAACATTAATTATTTTAATGTGTGTTTTCAGTATCTTATTTGCCACAGGGATATCATTATTATTCACATTTAGAAATAAAATGCTTTCCTCATACTTCAGAATGGCTTATCTTAACCTTTTCAAATGTGTAGTACTGAATACTCACTAATTTTGTTCCTCTATGTTCCATTATTTATTTCATTTGTTTGATTTGCACACCACCATAACTGAACCCGAATCTCAATTGCTGTGGATAGGATAGTCATAAACTAATTCATCTCCAATAAATTTCACCTTTCTGTTATCTCACATGGCTTATCAGGATTGTTAAAAGAACTTTCTTTTTCCAAGTCACTCTTTACAAACCCTTATACTATCTAAAAAGAAACAGTAAATATAGGCACGGTAGTCCTCATTTAGTGATTGCCTCATACACTACAACAACTGTTCACAGTTATGATGATATTGAAAGGTAACTGCAACCAATACCTGCATTTATGATCCTCGCAGGTCTGTAAAGCAAATTAAACCTGCAGTAAGAACATAAGAATGGTTGCACTTTCACTTTGCTTAATGACTGAATTGCCACTCCCAGTTGCTAAATGAGGATTACCTGTAAATAAATGTGGCCGTTGTGATAGGAAAGACAAAAAAGATCTGGATTAGATCAATCAGATGAATTACCTGTAGAGAAAAACTGATAATCAAAAGCCATAGATAGTTGTGGGGAGAAAAATAGTAATTCTGACTACCATATATGTATTCTTCAGGCTCTCTCTGTAATTCATTCATGCATGCATACACATGCGCATGCACGCACACACAGAGATCAATTTAGGATATTCCTTAAGTGTAGCCTACTTTCTGAATTAGAAAGTTGAGTGAACATTTGACTTTACTGACCTTGGAGCTATTGCAAATTTCATAAGAGTCACCCACATAAAAGAGTACCTAGGAGGATAAAATGGGACAGAGCTGACTGAATACATACCCTTGAGCTATTTGGAGGAATAGTGGGATGTAAATACAACAAACAGTTTTTGCTGACATCCTGTCCCTCTTCTCCTTTCCCCTTCTTTTCCTTTTCTCTCAGGTATATAAGTAACTAAGGCAGATACGTGAAAAATGATCGTTAAATGCATTATGTCTTTTCTGATTTTTCAGGTGACTGGTTACATTTTTAAAAAAAATCACTATGCCAATATTGCTAAAATCTCACGGGGATCAGAATAAATTTCTAGAATTGAAAGCAAAGTAAACATTTCCTCCTCCCAACCTTGTAAACAGCAGAAAAAAAACGTTTCAATTATTTATGCATAAATCTCTCAGAAGATAGTAGGACATTCAAATAACTAATTGGAGTAAGTTGCAATAACCTTCGACTTATTTATGTAGTCACCATTGAATACGCTATTGTGATCAACATTTATTTTTAAAAAAATGATGCATATTAATTGGAAACAATATTGATTCTTCAGATATTGACTGAATTGTCATTGTTCAGGTATTGAACTTTGACTCATACAAAAGGCCAACAAGCATGGCCTATGCTCAAGGATCATGGAAATTATACCCCAGTAACATTGCTAAGTAAATGGAAGTTTGGGTTTGGAGTGGAAACATCAGTTTCTCTCACTCGCTTTTAATGATTGCTGTAGCAATGATAAAATTTGATCTTTGTTCTTTATTTGAGAGCAGAAGATGATTTTTTTCAGCCCTCATGAGTTTTCTCATATTCTTCTGACTTTGTACTATATTTTTGTTTTTTCATCAATGTGTATTTGTAAAACTGTGTTTGAAGTTATGGCTGTTGGTTCTGCTGCACAGTCCATGGACCTGCGATAATCAGAATGCCATTCAGAAAGTGCTCTAAATAAGATAGTAAGGTGACTCCTTTGACAGCCATTCTGTTTATTTCATTCAGAGTATAATTCAGAATATAAAACCTGCCCTCATTGCCAAGTATTTACCAAATAAGCCAAACAGAATAAGCCTTGCTGAAGCCATTCCTGCATCAATACTAACCACTCTGGATGCCTTCCCCTGGTCACTTTGCGGTTGATTGAATTTTCAGTCCTGTTACAGCCAGTGCAATCGGGATCTGCTGTTCTTCCTCCAGCAAAATCTAATAAAGAGATGTTGCTCTGAGTTTGTCTATGCAGACATCCTGGTAAAGACAAAATAAGGTTTTTACTCTTTTATGGTTTGGTATGAGGAGATGTTACCATGAAGACTGTTCAGCTGTTTAGTTTTGTCTAGTGAACCTTCAGTAGGAAATCTCCTTCCACAAAGATTTTAGTCTTTCCCACAGAACACACATGGGGAATATTAATTGTTGGACTGAGCCTCTGACAGAGTGACCAGAAAACCTTTGGTTTTCAAAGATAGAGGTATCAGTGCTTCATGTTGATGATACTCTTAATTTCATTTTTAATGTGTGCCTGTGTGCCCCCTGTAAAAATGACACTAAAGGTTATCTATCTAGTCCCCTTGAAACAGGATTTTTTAAAAAGGAATTTCTCATCTTTAAGAGCCCATAACACAATTATCTTCTCTATTTTAGAAAGCCTTGGTATCTCAGTCCAGATATGATTGCTCCCCATCCTGGGAACACAAATCTTATTTGGACTGAACATAACATGGAACATGTCAGTTCCACATTCTTATATCCACTTGAAGCTATTTTGTTACCCAAATTGTAAAGCCCATTCTCCAAACCCTGTTCTTTTTGAACTATCAAAGGATAATTGTCAAAAGTCTAATAAAATGTCATATAAGTCCAATAAAATAAAATTTTTAAAAAGCCATCTCTATGCTCTTTATGTTTAAAGTGTATTGAGAATATGTGTGAATTCAAGAGGAGGAATTAAATGGCTTTTTGGCATCTTAGAATACGTTTGGCCCAAACAACAGTCAGCATCTGTACATAGAAACTGCAAGAAACATGGGGCTAAATGATGGCTACCTTTTCCCTCTGCATATTAAAGCATGAAGCATATTTTGCTGCTTTTATCAGCAAATCATTAAGGAAAAAACACCCATCTCCTTGTTTACATACATCTGACAAGATTAAAAAGAAAGATAACTTCATACACTTAAGAAAAAGAGTGCAAGACTGCATAGAAAAGCAGCGGCTGCAATAGGAAATATGGCTGATTATGATCAACAGACTTGCCCCAGGATAACTGTTGAGCACAAAGGGAGACAATACTTTAGAGTCTAAAAATGGAAGTATACTGAAGAGAGAAACAGGATGGTGCTGCATTGACAGTCATTCCAAGTGAATCAGCCTTTGTCCTAAGGTTTCCCTCACCCACTAAGTCATTATTCCCCAAATTTAGATACAGCCTTGGTCTCTCTACATTACAGGAACCCCTTCTATTCTGTAAAATAACAACCCAATTAAAAGAAAAAATAATAATCTAGGTATTAGCTAATGCAGTGCCTTTTATTTACTCATTCCCTTGTTGTGTTCCATTTTACTTTTTTGTATGTGATAACCAGGGGCGGGATTCTACCAGTTTGGACTGGTTCTATAGAACCAGTTGTTTTGATTCTGCACAGTTTGGAGAACCGGTAAATGGTGCTCCTGGCTGGCCCTGCCCCTCCTCGCCCAGTCAGTCCTTATTGTGCATGTGCGATGCGTGCATGCCTGACATTGCTGACTGCATTCTCCCTTGCCCTTTTACTCCTTAAAGTATTTCTATTTTTTGCTCCCTCTTGACGATCAGCTGTGCTGGTATCCCACTCGCTGTCTTATTGCCTAGGAGGCTTCCCTGAGGCCCAGGAGGCCCAAAGAGCATGGGGAAGGTGCTGCGTGGCCCCCCCAGGCTCCATTTTTTGCCTTCCTGGGTCCGAGGGAAGCTTCCTGGGAGCAAAAACGCCCCCCCCCAGGAGGCTTCCCTGAGGTCCAGGAGACAAAAAAAAATGGAGGGGGGGTTTGCTGCAAAAAAAGCCACACCCACCCAGTCACATGGCCATGCCCACCTAGCTATGCCCACAGAACCGGTTGTTAAAAAATTTGAATCCCACCCCAGTGATAACATCAAACTTGAGAGTGATCACAATCTTTCTGATAGGATATGTGGCTGGATTTTACCTTTACTATCTTATGGTTTCATTCTGTATTGTCTTATTTTGCTATACTCTGGAACAAGCTCAAAAAAATGTAGTAGAACAAATGTTTCTTTAGTCCACAATCAGAGGTTTTAGCCCAGTATTTCCTGCTAAGGAAAAGGATAGTGTTGTTCATTAAATCTAAATCTGAGAGATTACCTTGCCACTGTGTCAAGTGTTTTCAAAAAGTGTATACCTCCTTGGTGAGAGTTAAGAGAAACAGATACTGAACATACTTTAGTTGTACATCTAGTGCTTTGTTCTTTCAGTTCTGGTTTTGAAACCATTTTAGTTCCTTATGGAGTTTGGTTTTAAAACTGTCGTATTGATGGTAGTTCTGTCCAGCTTATATTTCAATGAATGACTTATCCTATGTCTTTAACCTTTTTTATAAAAAAAACTCAATGCGGCACACACATACATAACATTCTGACCCAAAGTCACCATGCCTAAGGCGGGACTAGAACTCACAGTCTCCTAGTTTTTAGTCTGGTGCCTCAACCACTAAACTGAACTGGCTCATGCACAGAAGTAATGAAGAAGAAGAACACTGCTTATTTGTGACTAATTCTTTCAATTATAATCTGTGTATTCACACAAGCCACTAATGTTTCTTTCTACAAAGTCTGAATTCTTATACTACATATCCGTGTTTTCTTGTGCTGCTGCAGGAGAAAATCAGGACCATGCTGAGAAGTATGCCAATGAGTGGTCCAGCTTCTCTCCTAAAGCTTTCTATAACTCTAGAAAAAAATTGTCTTTAGTTTTGTGAAGGTGCATTACCTATAGTGCCACTTCAAGAACTAATTATCAGTAAAATGTATATTTATCTCTCAGTTTAATTCATGTGGAAAATAATTTAGGGATGAGATTAAATGAACCATATATGCTTTCTTATAACCCCTTGGTCTAAAAGGAGTAATATCAGTACAGCAGTGCATAATAAACAATACACTCAGTAATTTGGGTGCAAGAGTAATACATAGTTGTAATACTCTGCTTCTTCACTGTAGTCAAAAAAGTTTGATTTGCTTCTGAATATTCAGCTTGTTTTATGTCAAACTCAAGGGTGATTTCACTATATGGCTATATGTAGAAATTAATTAATGATGTCAATTACAGTTTGGTATGCTGGTCAGGCAACTGAGAGCAGATTTTAGTTATTGCTTCCTACTCTTGGGATCATAGGAGTGAGAATGGTCTGATTCTATTCTTTTAGATTTGAGAGACGAGTTCTGCCATAAATTAATGTGCTCCAGTCATAGTGGTTGCAATAGAATTGTTTAATTGCTTGGCGGTACTTCTCTTTCTCTTTTTCTGTGATAACTTTAGGATCACCTACTTTGCTGAGAGCGTTTGACAATCTTCATGTTTATTGTCCAATTGAATGTTGGTAACAATTGCAGCTAAGATAAACAGAATGCAAGTACTTGTTGACCTTGGCTTTTTTTCCCACATAACATTGCAGCTGATGACTGGATTGCTGTTGTACTGATAAGGGTTATAAATGATTGTTTTAAGGAAAAAAAATATTCCCAGCAGAAAATACCACATTGCTGTGGGAAACAGCAGATGGTTGGTGTCCTATAATTTACATAGTTCACCTTCATTTAGGCTGTGGGAAAAAAAGAGAAGAGTTTCCTTTTTTTATGACATTCATATCTTTTGCAAACATGGATTCCTGTCCCCTTCACAAACTTTCTGAGCAAATTATTTACAATCCAAAAATAAAATCAGGAAGAGGCCAGTCCTATTTTATGGTATTATATATCGTAAATAAAACATTACTCTGTCTTCCTCTTTTTTAAGTATGGCAGGTGCCCAATTTAATGTTTACCTTTATCTTGGGATTTATGAAGAAGTACAATATGTTCAACACTGAAGAGACCGTAATAGGTGTACATGAGTATAATTAAGATATTGGAGTAATAAAACTAGTAATTGGACTGCACTTAAGGCTTGCCTAGGTGCATAAGCTACTAGCAAAGGCAAGCAAGAGAGCATTTGCAGAATTTGTCATTTTTCAGTGGGAAACAAGGCCAGGGGCTAGTGAGATCTGCCCTCTCTGTTATGAGATGATTGGCTAAGGTTAACTTAGAGAAGATAAATAGTACACAGAGGCAGAAAGTTCTATGAATGAATCCTAGAATCCTATTGCATATGAATATCATTCAGATCCCATCCTAAATTTTTCCAGAGTAAAACTTGTGGGATCTTAATCTGGGAAGGTTTTCTTTAAAAAAAACTAAATCACATTAATGGTAATATCTCACATCTTGAAACATGAATGTTACTAATAAAGGAGAATATTTGTAGCTCAGGGTTGAAATGGGAGGGGGGGAGGTCCCTTGGTGCTCTCTGAGCTTGGTTGTTTTCTTGCAGACATTTCATTACCCAGACTAAGTAACATTATCAGCACTGATAATGTTTGGGTTTGGATAATGAAACATCTGCAAGAAAACAGGCAAACTCAGAGACCACCAGGGACCTTTCAGAGGAGTGCTATACCAAAAATATGTCTCTGTGAAGAAATGTCCGAGTATAGTACATTTCTTTGTACATGTGAAGGCTAGAAGGTGCCAATTCTATGCTGAAAGATAATATAGAAAAAGTAATTAAAAAAGTAAGGGGGTGATTTCATAAATATATAACCATCAATATTCATTTTATGTTTATATTCCCTTGATCTGCCACCTAACTTAAACCTGGCATATTTATAAAAATTGGCTTTTTTGTTCTAATCTTACTCTAATCTTACCAGGATTTTATTTTATCAATTCAGTTTCTAGAACAGAGGTGTTAAACTGATTCAGCCCACTATAGAACCAGAGTTGTGCTGCAGGGCTGTCCCAGAGACGGTGAGGGATCGGCCCATGGTGCCTCAACCCATCCCAGCCATGCCCACCCAGCAGGCTGTGATGACTGGGCCACACCCATTCTGGCCCCCAAGGGCAAACAAAATCCTGATACCGCCCACAATGGGATTGAGTTTGAAACCCCTGTTCTAGAACTACAGGCATAATAGAGCCAGATTGTAGTGTAACATTAAAAATTTGATTCAAAAGTTATAGTTAAAGTCACGTTTTATCTCATGAGTAATACCCTCATGGGTTGATTTTCCCATAATATTTTTATCTACTTCTGGCTTAGCATAAATCAGGTGTTAAATCACTTTTATTCTTGCTTTTGTGAAACCATTGGAAACTGTATCTCATCTAATTTACAGATAGGCCCCAATCAATCTTCTGCCCATTTTGATTTTAGCACGCTTCCGGCATGTATGTTGTTCTGAAAACAGAAAACAGGGATAATTCAAACTTGTACTTCATATAGCAATGTATTTTATACTTGAACTGTATTTTGTTAAAAATGACTGTACAAGCCTAAATTAAGTGTAGAGCTGACCTTGGCTGATCCTTAAAATTTAAGCATGGTCAAACTTGGATGAAAGACCTCCAGAGAATCCCAGGGCTACAGTGTAGATTGGAAAGCTGAGGAAAAAAATCTCAGAAAGAAAGGTGATGACAAACTATTTCTGTATTGCTGCCAAAAAACTACATGGATGTCTCCATGTAATCACTAGTACTTGTGCTGGCCTCAAGGGAGTTTATCTCTCTACTGCAACCCTACAGTAATTTCTATTTTACCTTTATACAGCAATTGTGCATAAAATGAGACATGGGCTTTTTGTTAACTTTATGGCCAACTGCCAAGTTTGATGCCTTTTCTCATGGAGTCTGTGACATTAAGATATCTTTTTGTTTAGCCATCATTTTTGGTGCAGGACACTGATTAAGGTTCTAACGTCCTGGGAAGGCATTTATAATTTTGGGTGCCTGTGTTGATCTTCATCAGATTTTTGTATGTGTGTGCACGGTTATTTATTGCAGCAGGTCTATTCAGTTTATATTTGCATTTGTAGCATCTGAAATTGTGTTTCTTCCCTTCAGATTTCATCACACATTTATTTGCTTAGTCTTACTTGTGCACTTAATTTCACTGGTATGTTAACCCTTCCTTTCCAAACTCTCTCTTGCAAAATTACTCCCATTGAGATATAGTCTGATTTAAAATAAACTCCATTATCATCAGTCATAGTTGTATTAAAGCCAAATTGCAGTGTATGTGTTGAATGACACAAAATATCAGGTTTTCTGTGTGTCTGTGTATGGGAAAGTTTACTGAGACTTTCTTTTTTTTTTGTCTAGAGGGTTATATGGATAATTTCAATAGCATTAGATTATTTTTCCAATCTTCCTTCATTAGACTGTTTCTAACATTGTGTGTTATGTTGTATTTTTATTTATTTATTTATGTTATTATTGCTATTTCTGTCCTTATTTTGGGGTCTCTGTATTCATTATTAAAGGCTGTATTCCCATTGTGGTATATCTTCACCCACTCTGGTAATATGTATGTGTATATGTAGATATATTCTGTGTATATGCATGTATGTATTGAATATGTGTGTGTATGTGTATTAATTAATTCATATAGATATAGATTCATTGGTTTATGGATAGATGGATGGATAAATAGATATTCATTCTATAATTTATAGATATAAAAGTATTCCTGAATAAATTATTTCTAGCATTATAGTTTTTGTTAATACAAAAGCTAATAAACATACAAAGTATTAGGGGCTTTGGTTAATTGATAGTTGTCTAGGTCAGATGCAGAGAAAGTAAGCAAAAAAATGAATGTCAGTCATGTATAACTTCCTAAGCCATATGATCAAATGGAAAGTGGCTTGAATGGAGTTGTATTCCTTACACTCCATTTTATTACCGCAGGTCATGGTTTTTATGCATATTTTAAAAGTTGCTGAATCTAATTTATGTGTTCATTTCAGTTTACAATTTTTATACGTTTTTAAACACTAAATTAATGCTTTCTGAACTGGATTGGACTTAATTGTTAAGGGTTTTGTGGCACATTATGAGGTTTCCCCTACCTGTCAAGGCAAAGCACAAAAAGTCTTCAAGGAGAAAAAAAAGCACAACTAAGTGGCTTTATGGTAGAAAAGTTAAGATGCCATTATGAAATAATTCCAGTTATTCCTGTTTCAGATAGACTCTATTTATAGAGGAATCAAGATTGAAATGTTTATATATGTTCCTGCATTTCAAGCAGAACAATAGGCTAGTTACCCTCTCTCCCTCCCTCCCTCTCCCCCTCTCTCCCTCCCTCCCTCTTTTCCTCCCTCCCTCCCTCTCTTTCTCCCGCTCTCTTTCTCCCTTCCTCTCCCTCCCTCTCTCTCCCTCCCACTCTCTCTCCCCCCCTCTCTCCCTCCCTCCTTTTTCTCTCTCACACACAATTGGACCTAGGGTAGGGTTTTTTTTTGTGAATGGGTCTACACTATCCAGAAATTATCCTAAGCTGTGTCTGGTCTGACAATGTAAAAGCAATTAAGAAATTAAACATTTTTCATATTTTACTAGAAGAAGAAAGGAGGTGCAGGGTTGCATATTTAGACTTCCCTTTTACATGTTCAAAAGTGATTTCTGCAGGAAAGTTTTTGCTGCACATGGAGGATCCCTTAGTAATCTTTTTAAATTGCAAGGACAACCTCCATAAATTGAAACAGTTTCCACTTCAAGAGAGCTTTTATCTTCTCTGGCCTTTTAGCTCTGTTCTATTTTTATTGCTATGTTTTGTTTATAGTACTTCTATCTATGTGATGTTCTTTGATTATCTGCTTGGTCTTTGGTACTTTATTGATCACTGAATTTATTTGATTCATTTTAAATTGTGTTCTTAATTGTGTGATTTTATTTATGTTGAGCATTAGTTATAGGATGACTAAAAATTGTAGAAGTTTTTAAATCTTTATGGAACAAACAAGTATTCATCAGATACTTTTTGTACTCCTGCTTTGCATGAATAACATTTGAGGAAGGCTGTAGTAGGATTCAAGGTGACTTTTAAGATAAAACCAATTTAAAGGTTTAGTTTTATGGTGTGAGAGTAAAGGGTAGAGGAATTTTGGGTAAACGATACCTAACAGAGTTAGGTTTCCCCCTTAAGAATTTAATTTTGTCTGCATCTTGGTAGGTAGGAGCTCTTAGTTCATATTTTACGGACTTTAAGCTAGCTTCAGAAGGTTATATGTGTGTGTGTTTCTATATGTATGTGTATGAATACAATATAATAATCTCGGAAGAAGGCAATGGTAGACCACTTCCTTGTTGAGATGTACCAAGTTGAAGTCAGATCGAAGGAGACTTCATTTACTGAAATTTACTGCATGATATAACTATATAGTAAGTAAGAGATAGTGTAGTGGTTAAGGTACCAGGCTAGAATCTGGGAGACAGTGAGTTCAAATTCTGCTTAAGCACAAAGTCAGCTCTGAGAACTTGGGCTGGTCAACTTCTCTCAACCCTTGGAAGAAGACAAGGACAAGCCTCTTCCAAACAATACTGCCAATAACACTTCAGGGACTTAACCAGACAACTGCCGGGAATCAAGACTGACTAGAAAGCAGATAGACAAAAAAGTTAGTAGCTGGTTATTTGGAGTTTTAAAAACTGTGAAAACTGAACTTATAACACTTACTAATCTAATGTAATAACACACTATGGAGGGTTTCTGAACAGTATTACTAAACTTCTCAGTAGAGAAAGAAATGTTCTTACAAAGTAAAAATAGTTATATGCAGATATCTTATAGCTGAGCTAAAATTATAAGAAATAATTTTATTCTACAAGTGACCTATTTTTTTTAAAATCAACATTTCAATGATACTCTATTTTATTTGGTAGCTAGAATTTTCATGGATACTGTGCACAAGATCCCTTTATTACTACACCAAGTTAAAAATGTCCATGTTAGCTTGTGGTCAAAAAAGTGTTTAAAATGCGTTTGTTCAAGATTGTGTCAAGTATTTATTTATTTGTTTATTTATTTATTAATTATCCCATCTTTATCCTCAGAGTAAAGATGGTATTCATGACTCCCTAATTTTATCTCCATATCACAACCCCGGTTGTTCTGAAAGAGAAGACTGGCCCAACTCTGCCACTGACCTTTGTTAGACAAACAGAACTTCAACCTGGATTTCTTTTGTAAACTTTTTTGTAGTTTTGTGTTCTTTTCAGTAGTTGTAACCACCATTGCATATCATTGTATTTGATGGAATGGAGAAGATACTTTCTAAGCAATGCCCACAGAGAGGCACCATGGTCTGGTCACTTAAGATTTAAGGAGTAAGTGTAGAAAGAGAATAATAATTCTAATAGCCAAGAATGGAGTGTGAATAAGAACTCCTGTTAAGAGGAAAAATAAACCTCCCATAAGCTCTGCAGGAGAAAGAAAAGAAAAGACAAACAGACCTTGTGTTCTTTTTGTTAATCAAGATGAATCCAGAAAAAAGAACTTCATTCTCAGTTCGGTTGGTACCATGCAAGCACACAGATTCAAGACCTGGTCTGAAACAGTACTAAATTCACCTGTAAAAGTGCTCATAATTGGCAGTTTATTTACTCATTTGAACAATGTACATAGCCACCTCTCTTGAATAGTGATCCTAGGCAGCTCACAACAACCCTCAAAAATAATTTTAAAAATAGAATGGCATAATGTGCAAAAAATTCCCAATAATTGCCAAACTGTTTATTCAGCAATGTGCTGCCTTTGCATTGCTACATATTTGTTAGATTAATACATTTTTAACATGTTTCAGTATTTCAGATTTGGTTTTGGGCTGCATTCATATATCCAGAACCATCAGCTGCAATAGATTGGGCCGTTTCATGAACAGAACTGGTTTCCATTCACCATGGGGAATTCGGAAACATCCCCCTTCTCTTAAAACCTGCTCAGATTTGGAGTGGATTTTCTTAAAGAGTTTGTAGGAGGAAGGATAATGTAGAGAGGTTGCATATGGTCACTTTATCTCGGGGTCATGCAGTCACCTTTTCCAACTTTCTGACAAGCCAAGACAATGGGGAAACCAGATTCACTTAACAACCATGTCACTAATTTAGCTGCAGTGATTAGTCACCACATTATAAAAAAGATGTTGAGACTCTAGAAAAAGTACAGAGAAGAGTAACCAGGATGATTAGGGGACTGGAGACTAAAACATATGGAGAATGGTTACAAGAACTGGGCTTGGCTAGTCTAGTGAAGAGAAGGACCAGGGGATATGATAGCAGTCTTCCAATATTTGAGGGGCTGCCACGGAGAGGAAGGGGCTCAAGCTATTTTCTAAAGCACCCATAAGCCAGACAAGGAATAATGGATGCAAACTGAACAAGGAGAGATTTAACCTGGAAATAAAGAGAAACTTTCTGACAGTGAGAACAATCAACCAATGGAACACCTTGCCCTCGGAAGTTGTGGGAGCGCCATCACTTGAGACTTTCAAGAAGAGATTGGACTGCCATTTGTCAGAAATGGTGTAGGGTCTCCTGCTTGGGCCGGGGGTTGGACTAGATGACCTATAAAGTCCCTTTATCAGATAAACTCTGATTATCTGTTATCTGATTCACTTAACAAAGGTGGCAAGAAAAGTTGTAAATCTTGGCAAAACTCATTTCACAAATTTCTCATTTAGCAACATAAATTTTGGGCTCAATTGTGGCTGTAAGTTGAGGATTACCTGTATATACTTGGTCTGGTAATGTTTTAAAGAAGAGTCTTAACAAATATAAGTTGGCTAAATTCAGGGTAGGACTTTAGAACAAAAGTCTTATTTTAGTGTAAGACTTTAAAAATAAATTTTGTTTTTAAAAGCATTTGGTATTTTTTTTGACACCCTGCCCCCCCCCAAAAAACCCTCACAGTTTTGAGTTTCTGTCCTGGAGATTGTTTGTGTATTTGTCCCTGATAGTACTTCACAGAAAGCGACTGATGGATCTTCCCAATATGGACCGAGTGTTTATGGATGGAACAAACTGTGATGTAGGCTTGGAGGCTGATTGGAAGCTTTGTGTTAACAACTGGCGAAAAGCTTGACCGTTAAGTGACCTAGGTCAAACAAACCCCCAACTGAAGGGTGCTGTTTTGACATGGATACCTGCTTGGCTGGGCACAACTGAGATAAAAGTGAGGATGAGAAAAAAAACAACAAAAAAACCCCAAACAAAATAAGCACTACCAATGCCGAGTTTTTATTAAAAAGCAACAAATGGAAAGGCTTGGAACAGGATAACACTGTGTATCTCTTCTGTATATCATTTATTCTCTATATCATTTGCCCAGACCTAATAGTAGCATTTATTTAAAAGCATCACTTGCTTTTTAGCTATTGATGCAGATGGTTTGTTAGAAGATTGTCTCTTGCTTAATAGTTGTAATGTGATACTACTTTCAGTTTAGAAAAGCAGTGAATTAACAGTCTAAAAGCTGCCTTGATTGAAGTGTTTGTTAAAATAAAAGATCTGGCATCCAGAAGTAGTGAGTCTACTGTTGATTACTCTCACAACTTGTTTTTCTTAGAGGTTTTTGCATGAACAAATGCATTTTTTTTAAACCAAGCATATAATGGGGTGCTTGGTTTGTATCATAGTAGCACACATGTTCTGGCAAGTAATTTTGACAGGAAGCTTATTATGCCTATTCCAAACAATGACTCTTCTATCTTTATCTCCCCAATTCATTGCTAGCCACAGAAAGTCTTAACCTCAACTTTTTTCTAAATAAAAAAGTTTCTGTTCCTAACTACTAAATTTAGTTAATATCTACCAGTTATCTACCAGCAACAAAAGGTTATTTCAAAGCATTACATATCATTTGTGTTCTATGCTAATAACAGCATCTGAATGTTTTTCTACTGCAAGTTCATCCATATTCAGGTATTAATTAACTTGTAGGTCAACTACAAGTTTGGCTAATTCATAATTAGTATGATGTTTTCGTAAGTTCTATTCAAGAATATTTTCAAAATGTGTGTTTATTTGGAAATGATATAGCAATTTACTAATGTTACATAGCTCTTTGAGTAAAAATTAAGCCCTGTATTATAAATTAGGGGTAATAGATTTTAGATATATGCAAGCTTTTCCTTCCTCCTACCTACCTAACAAGTATTTAACAAGCAATTTATCTTACTGCAAATCATTTATGATCTATCAGGAGATACAGGTCTGCCATGCTCTCTCTTATTATCAGTCAATCAGCTGGTCTAACTGAAATGATAAAAAGTCCGCAGATATCCATGAACCCTGAATAAGCATTTGTTAAGGGAAACTGATAACTGATACAAAGTAAAACGAGAAAGTCTTCTTCAAGGTGAGCTTGACTTCTAATGACTTCATAGATGTGTTCATGTAATTTTCTTGACAAGAATACAGAAGTAATTTTCAGGCTTCTGGGATATTTTACTCTACTTCAGAGTTGCTTTCAACTCTGGTGGAATCCCATTCAATTGACCAGAGTTATTGAGAGTTTATTTATTTATTTTATTTTAATTGGACTTGTATGCCGCCCCCTCTCTGAAAGGACTCGGGGTGGCTCACAACTAAAATACAGACAATAAATACTTTAAAAAAGAATTAAACCCAACAAGCCCAATAAATAAAATCAATTAAACGCTCCCCCCCCAAGAGGTCCGTCCAGCCCAGCCTGCTCAAACAGCCAAGTTTTCAGATCGTGGCGGAAAGAGTGGAGATCAGGAGCCAAACAGAGCCCCAAGGGTAGTTGGTTCCACAAGGCAGGAGCTGAGTGATATATACATTTGATAAATGATGATGATGATGATTAAATATTAGCCAGGCCTGGCCCTGCTTAGTTTTTCAAGATCAGCTCTAACTATGTGTTTTTATGGATCTTTCATCTAGGTGAGTAAGGAATTCAAAGTATATCTTCAAATGTTAGATTTAAGAGAAGGAATTGTGCCTCTCTTTAAAAAATCTTGTCCCTTATCAAATAAGTACTGTAGATAATATCTAGGATTAATACTTAGAAAATTATGAATAGGGTTTGCTATTCCTTTCAAATAACTGGGAATAAGCAGTAACATTCAAACTTTAGTGAGGATATGAATGTGAAACATAATTAGAAAAAATAGTGCAAAAGGGAAGGAATAAAATGCATAAGATATGAACCTCTCAGGAGAAACCATTATTGGATATTAAGCATTTACAATCTTGGCGCCACGTTAATGGAACATTAAAAATACTATAGAACTTAAGATAATTATAGAGGAATGTATAGAGCATTTCCAAAATTGGATTTAGTTCCTTATAAGATACTTTATTTCTTTTCAACATACAAATATAATGATTTCCTGTAAAGGTAGGTTTCCAATAAGAATTAATAGGAATTAAAATGAAATGCCAAAATGAAGTACCAGTGTTTACATGTGGATAATTAAATAAAGGAATGTTCAAGTCCACTAATTTGCAAATTTAAAAATACAAATACAAATTTTCCAAACAGCTAATAAACAAATATCTTATTACATCCAAGACCAGACCATAAAAGTTAAAACAACCAAATGCAATTTGAGAATATAACAAAGCCCTGTTGATTAAATAATTTTGTTGTCAAATCTGAACATAGGGAAGTCATATCTCTTGAGTGCAAAATTAGCCATTGTATAGTTGATTTCAGGATGCTTATCTTTTAGGAAAAAAATTAAATACCATTGGTCTGAATGGCCAGACAGTCTCCAAATGGCCACACAAGGAACATTTCCTGAAGAAGAATGAGCATTCAGTCAAATGTAATTTTCAAAGGAGTACAATGCAGCCTTCTTTTGCTAAAGTGAGACTTGATTAAGAAGCACTAAATACCATAAGAAGTCAGTTTCCATAGTTTACAGACATTAAAACATATATAAATGAAAGCAATTTACAATTATAGTCTAATTATATCCTTTTCTTTAACATTTACTACTCAAACACTATTATTATTATTGATAATCACACACTCAGCCAGATGTTCAGACTGGGTTTGCCATTTTGTCTACCTATCGAGTCATCGCTGGATGGAAGCTGCTCCAAATAAAGCCATCTTCTGCAATTGACTGATGGCAAATTTGTCAATGCCTATGGTGTTCAAGTGATGCTCCAGTTGTTTTGGGATATTATTATTATTATTATTATTATTATTATTATTATTCCATATCCCAATTCTTTCTCACCTTTCATCTGGCTACTTTGTTCTGTTGCTTCCTCACAATATAATACAGAAGATTTGAGATCTGATCTAGCATTAGAAGTCTTCTTGGAGCTGAGTATCCTTAACAAATCCAAAAGATAAATATTATAGTATCAAAAGCAACTGTGAGCTGCTATAGTATAGAAAGTAAAACTGGTTATGTCTCTGCCTTAATATCAAAGAGCTTAAAGGATGATTTGGGGCCAGTCATTGACTGTTAGCACAATCTACCTTTGTGAAATGAAATTGTGGGGCTACCTGCTACGTATACAGTTGCATGCCTTAATGTATTTTATTTGTTGGTGAGAACAAAATTTGGGTGGTGGCAGTGGTGGGATTCAAATTTTTTTTGACTACCAGTCAGAGGTGGTATTTGCCGGTTCTCCGAACTATTCAAAATTTCCGCTACTGGTTCTCCAGAATTGGTCAGAACCTGCTGAATACCACCTCTGGGTAGTAGCCAAAAATCTATTAATCAAATATAAACTTGTGGCAAGACATTTAATTTTCATTCTATGTAGCTAATGTTTTTATAGGATGGACAATAGTAAATATACGGGAGAGGATGACCGAATATATTCCATTAAATTCAAATTCTCCCTGAATTTGTTCTGCCAGACATCATTGCTGGACCTGATCAAAATCAAATTCTTCTCTGTAGATATCACTTTATTTTGGTGGTGCATTAATTTTTGCATGATACAGCTTTATATCATTTATTGCCCTGAATGTTCAGTTACATTGAAGTATATTTCTAGCCTGTCTCCTTCTTTTTGCAGATATACATGTTGAAACCCTAGTGGTAGGAATGTCTTGTTTCAGACCTACAAACAGATTTCTTTGTGTTTCCAAAATAGAATAATTGTATTTTATATTTTGACTCAAAATGAAAAGAAAGCTTTTATTCTTTCTCTTTGTTCAGCCATCTCCTTTATTTCTTTATTTAAGAAATAATGATCCCGTTATATGTTTTGCTAATAATACTTGAATTTGTGGCATGCTCATTTGGGAAGCTGTGAATATGTGCAAAACCCTAAGCACTTGTGGACTTTTGTGGCAGGTGTCCTTTAATTCTTGAGAATGTTTCCAAAGCATATGTGGTAAAAGTATAAGAAGTTAGGAAAATGAATCTTTGCAAAATTCTGTTACAGAAAGGCTTGGATTAAGATCTATTGGAGAAATTTTTTTATTATTCTTCATCTTCTATATTTCTTATTAACATTGTATGTGACAATTATAAAGTCTGCACAGTTTTCTTCTGTTGGAGGATAGGGTTTTGATAAAGATGGGGAGGCACAGAACAAATATTCTGACATGTACTGTACACAGTTTTTTTTAATCTGCTTTATGTGATATTAGAGCTGATGACAGAACACTGTATGCCTCAGCAGATGGCAGCACCTAGTCAACTCAGCTGATCTTTGAAGCTTAAGCAGGGTCAGTCCAGGTTAGTACGTGGAAAAGGGGCTAGGTTGGAAAGTTGAAAAATACCATGAAAGAGAGTAATGGCAAACAATATCTCCAATAATAAGAATTAGTTTGATTTGAATAGTTATTGATTATTTCAAATGCTATGTAGTGAAGGGTTCATTTAATAGTTGTAGAAGTTGCGTACAGCACAGCTTATTCCAATATTTTCCAGAAGCCATTGGTCGTACAAAAAGAGTGACATTCATGCTGCCTTTTCTAGAAACTGAAATTCTGTAAAATGGGACTTCGTTCCCATGAATTTGAAACCCATGATACATAGCAGTAACTTCTCAGTTTTACTATGGTTTGAATATTTTATCTGTTAGAAATTACTGTTAAAATACATGGATTCACCTACTCCTTGATCAAATTTGCATTGAAAATATTGCCAGATTTCTATAGACCGGATATTACTTACGACACAATAATGATGTGTTGCCCACTTGCATAAGTAGTAAGGATGCAGTCTCTGTGTGTTCATTCTGAGTGAGATAGTAAAATTGCAAAGAACCCAAACTGTTGACTTGGGATCATGATCTTCAGTTTTATATAGATCTCAGATAGACTGGGATTGCTTAAGGGTGAAGCTTTCTAATTGTGGCTACAGGCAAAAGCAGTGAAACAATTGCTCTGGGTGTCTAAATTTTTCTAAGGCAAATGTAGATAGGGAAGTGTTGCAATGGTTTATTGGCAGCTGACATAACACTTTGATATGTATTGTGTGCACATTCATGCACACGCACACACACAAACTTAAGTAAAGAAAGATGGCCAACAATTAGTCAAAAATTCCATTGGCTCTTCATTCTCTGAAACAGAAGTGACCACAACCGCAACTTTCTCATATCAACAACTACAAATAGAAACAAATAGCCTTTACATGATACTTTGACCCTAGCTTGTTGAAGGTGAAGCCTAATAAAAACAAATAAAAGTGAATGTAGAACAACCTTATTCTGTATCTATATCCTGGGTGAACTGCAAAAGAGGACATATGTACAATTCCCTCTTAGTGGATAGTGGAGGGAGGTGGAGTTCCTTGACCCCCTTACCTCCCCAAATGTCTGTTAGATTGGGAGAGGTGTACGGCTAAGTCATGCATGCTTGATGTTGAAGAAAAGCCTGTTTTGTGCTTAATACATTGGAGAAATTGTTCAAGATCTGTTCATCCATGTGAAAATATGACCTCTGTGTTACTGGCGAGGTCAGCAAGACCCATGGTGTTCTGCCGAATGAGGGCAGGTCACTGGAGTTAAAGCTGCCTGGGGGCAGATTTGACTTGCACACCTAATTCTGTAAGATTTAGAAAAACAAACAACATGCACAGTGGTGAATGTGTTAAAACTTGTTCTTCTCAGCTAGTATCCTTCTGCTTCCTAAAGTTCAGACATACTTTAAGCTTCCTAATCCTATTTGCTATTCAAATTGTTTTAATGTTGAGTATATTTTAATATATTCAGCTTCCTCATACCCTGTTTACATAATTTTATAGATGAGAGCCTGGAGACCAGCTATTTATATTCCCATCATCTTTTTGTTTTTCTTATCTGCTGTTGGCTGGTGTTTTTTTTAAATAGTGTTGCTTATTATCATATTCTAATTTATTATCTGTTTAATAAGTGTTCTCTGCAATGAATTCCCTCTACAAGATATTCAGACCTCATCCAGATAATTTAGATAAATAGTACATTCTACTAAATGTGACGTAAGGTTGTACTTAAATGTGTCTGATATTGTATCCAGTTCTGTATCTTCAAAAGGGACATGATTAAATTCTGCAAAGACACAAGAGAATTTTGGAGATTTGATTAGGTGAACATGTTTTAGTGTCCATTCTCTCTTTTATTTAATACTCTCATTAAATAAATAAATTGGTTTATTATTATTTATAATGAACGGACATTCCTGACTTTAAGCTGCACAATTTTGTTGCATTGTTTCCAAAGATTTAGTAGCCCTTGCTTGTTTTTTATGAGCTACTGATAGAAGGATACATTTGTAAACTAGAAAGAGATTGGAAACCATGTACTTATCAGAAGATTTGTGTAATTTGTGCAGGAAGATTAAAAGTTTTGTAATTTAAAAATGCCAGAATTTAGATTTTAGGGGAAGTGTCATGAGCTTACTTTTTCTTCCCCAAATTACCTGTTGTTATTAGAAGTAATGAAATAATCTCTCACATTTCACCGATCTTTCCAATCTCCATGCTTGCTTCAAATCGGATTACTATAGCATGTTGGAAGACAACTTAAGCAAGATCATACTAGTTCATAACAAATATTCACTGTGATGCAATATGGCCATCTTACTCAGCTATAAATAAGTTCACAAAGTGATTTATGGAGTTGAGTGATGCTGTGTGCTTGCAGTGAAATTATTTGATTCACTTCTCCTTGAGTACTTATTTTTAAACAATGAACATTCATTTACCAATACAAACCACTTAATACATATTATCCACTTACACTTTAATCCTCTGCAATTAGCATTTGTGAGGAAGGCAATGTCCCATAGCTTATTTGGGAGCAAAGCCGAAGGTCTGAATTATACTAAGCAGCTTGTAGGTCAGATTCCCCCTCCCTCAATAAGTAGACAATAGATTGGAGGTATCAAGTCCTTATACAATATTAATAACATGAAAAAGTAACAATACTTGTAGCTGTATGTAGTCTAGTTGCTACTACCCAATTTTGAAGACATAACATTTTACATTTTTAAAAAACTTAGCCAGATAAATCCCCCCCCATGGAAAGCATTGATTAAAGTTATACATAATCATTATTTTACATAATCACTATTTTATTTATAAGTCTCTCCCTTCTTTTTGGTCCATATTGAAGTAATTAACCCATCTTCATATGTATATGCAGACTAGCACATGATAACAGACAGCACAGTCACAGATAAGTATTTTTTCTACAAGACCACTATATTTAAACAGCAATAACTTTCTGATTATAAACATTCCAGTGTTGTTCCAGCTAATGGAGTTTATCAGAATATTTTGAGAGCCCCTTTTTTCTACATACAAATTTGCTTGATCATTCATTCAACAACAAAGACTCTGTTGATGGTTTCTTCATAGTCTGAAATACAGTGGATATGGCTGAGAAGACACCATGTCATGAAACATACTTGCCAGATATATGTCTTATCACTCTAGAAGGATAAGCCTCTTTTATAGTATGCAGTAGGACTTTAACAGAAAGCCTTTGTGCTTATTTAGTTTTGTTCATGTAATGATTTTACTGCTCTTTTGATTTTTTTAGAATAGACTGCATATTTTTCATTAGAAGGGTAGGTTATCAGTATTGTGATATAAATGAATTTATTAATCTGCAATATTATTAATTATAAACTTGTTATTTTAAATCATTTGCTTAAATATGGATTGCATTAAAATTAATTAATTTCATTATCATGGATCCTTGTGTTTTAATTTATGCTGTTGCACCATCTAACCTTTCCACATATGGAGAGAGGTTGTTAGGTAAGCTGACTTCAAGTTGTGGGATCCAATTTGCTTGTTTACTGTAACTTCAAGCCCTACCACCAAAGCCTGTTGCAAAAGATACTGGCTTAAATTTAAATAACATGGAAACCATGTTTTTCTTGCAGGCATCAGTTCATAGGTTTTCCGCACAAAAATTATTTGTAATTACTAGAAGCTTTCTTCTTTTCACTGTATTGTTTAGGATGGGGATGAAGGAATCATCTTTTACTGAAGTTTTTGTTAAAATTGGAAATCAGAAATCTTTAATAATCTACGATAAATCAATTTGAGATCTCCCATTACACCTACTGTATCTTTAACTGGATCACCACATACATTCAGAAATTTTAAACATTGATCAGGTCAAGACCTGTGTTTGTGAAAATGTTAAATTAATAGCATTGTTACAAAATCCTTAGGCGAGATGATGCAACCTAAAGAATTGCAATATTTTTCTGTGGCTGTATGGATGTGTATTAATTAGGAAAAGATGGAAGAGGCTGTGTCTAAGTTATTTTTACTTTGGTTGGTTAAGCTTACATGCTCTGCTTTGTATTAAGCTGCACTAGGTATTTATAGGTCTTACATAATTAAAGCTTCTGTTGTCTATTCTATATTAAGGGACTCTTGCTGTAGACAGTTGTAGATGATTTGAATGGAAAAAAATACTGCTACCTAGAGGAAACATAATTGAGTCTTGGTTTGCTAGTTGTATGAGGTCACCCAAATGCTGTCAGAATTATTCTTAGAAGAAGGAAAACTATATGGGTTTCACAATAATTCTCTTTACTAATTTTGAGAAGATACCACTTGTAGAATAAAGAAGGGTATGGTGGTAATCAGTGGTGGGATTCAGCCAGTTCACACCAGTTCGGGAGAACCGGTTGTTAACTTTCTGAGCAGTTTAGTGAACTGGTTGTTGGAATAAATCATTAAAGCAGAAAACCAGTTGTTAAATTATTTGAATCCCACCACTGGTGGTAACCTGCTTCTATTTTTCTTTCTTTCTTTGTTCTTCATGATTGTAGATTGCTGATGGGCTGCTAGGTACCATATATTCAAATGAGTAGAATAAAGTGAGCAACCTGAGAGATATACACTCTCTGAGAACTCTCTATGAATGAGATTCCACTCTGTCCCTCAAGCAAAACTGCAGTATGAATAAGGAGAATTACCAACCTCCTGGCTGGTAAACAATTTACCTGCTGCAAATATAGATAATTTCCATTTCCAGACCTATGAATGATAAGAGGGAATGTCTCCAGTACTCATGAATTGTCAAGTCTCACCAAAATTATAGGCAAACTCTTTGCCTTTGGCTCTCGATTAAAAAAAACAAAACAAAACCAGGCTCGCCTTTAGTTGCCCTCCCTTTTTTAGTTTATAATTAGTAGACCCATGACATGTTGCATCATCTTTTCAGATATATTTCCTTATCTTAAAATGAAGACCAGAATAACCATGAGCAGACAAAGAGGTTGTGGGAATAACTTCTGATTTCCTGCCAGTTTCCCCATTGACTTAGCTTGTGGGAAGCTGGAAGGGAGCCTTGGAAATCATCATCAGGTGTCAGTGGCCAACTGTGGTGACTCTGTAGTGGCTGTTATTCTGGTGGTGAAATTCTTGAAATTATGATTACACAGGAGTAATGGATCTTGGATTTTTTTACACATTTTTTACATTAACAGATTTGAGGTACCTTGATCCAAATTGTTTTGTACTCTGATGCACCAATTTTTTGTACTATAATGCTAATTAAAGGTTACAAGCAAATAAACAGACGAGAGGTTTATTAGTATATAGATGTTCTAATTAAATCTTTGTTACGGAATTGTTATAGTTGATTTTTGCCTTATTTAAACAATTTTCACACACAAACATTCCTTAGAAGAGCTATATGTCTATGAAGATTCTTAGTCATCCAGGTCATGGTTGTTCCAAAGATGCTTTTTCAAGAAGCAACTGGGCTTTCTGGTTTTTCTTTGAAGATGTTTCGCTTCTCATCCAAGAAGCTTCTTCAGCTCTGATTGGATGATGCGGAATGGAAGGATTTATACTCCTTAGAAGAGCTATGTTACTTGGTTTTTAATGGTTAAGGATCTTACCATTAATTCTAGCTTCATGTATTTATTATTCTAACAAACTTAATCGAGATATTGGGATATATAGATGAAGTTCTGTTTTCTTTAAGAGATCATAGTTATTGTTTAAAAAATAAGCAACCCTAATATTTTTCCAAATGACAACTCTTTCTCAAAGTATCACATAGAAATGTGTAATGCATTCAAGTTATGGCGTCAGTGAATTGGTTTGTATGTACTTGAATTAAGGGCTGCATTCTTTTCAGAGCATGTTCAATTTTAAACAAAAGCATTACTTAATTTTCTTCCAGTGGAGATTTTGAGTTTAGTATTACTCAGTTGTATGTTTTTGTGGTCAGGGGTGGGATGCTACCGGTTCGGCCCGGTTCTATAGAACCTTTAGCTGGGAAGAGCAGCTGACACCGAACCAGTTCGGTGTTTGGTCCACCTGCCTGCCCAGGCTTTAGGCTGTCCTTTATTCCCTGCTTTTCCCTCCTCAGCTGCTTTGTGTGGCACAGCTGAGGCTGAAAAAGCAGGAAACAAGAGGATTTTCAAATGCTGCAAGCACAGCTTGTCAGCTGTCCAGGCGGCACAGCTGATGTTTTCTTGCAAACACTACACACACGATGCAGTTCGGAGAACCGGCAAATCGCTCCACTGGTTGGCCCTGCCCTTCCCCGCCCACTCACTCCTTACCTGGCATGCGAGCCATCCAATTTGCCTGGTTTGGTAAGTTGCTATTTTTCCTTTTTTTCTTGACCATCAGCTGTTCTGCTCTGCCGGGAGATTTAGATTAGCTAGAAAGCGGGAAATCCTTGGATTTCTTGCTTTCTAGCTAATTTAAAATAGAGCCAAACTTTCCTTAGGACTGAAGTTTTTCAGTGCAGACTCAAGTAGCCGATTGCAGATAGATAAATCTCTAAGTTAATCTGTGATTCTGTGGGCAACTCAATCTGCCTGCCTGCTTTGCCTGCTTTTGGGTAAAAGTTGCTCTTTTTTAAAATAAAAAATTCAATATTTACATACATGATGTGTTGTCAGTTAATTTTGTGAGTTTGCTTGCTAGCAAATTTTATGAGTTTGCTTGCTAGCAAATTTTATGTGATAGACTCATAGACTATGTGCTGCTGCCTGCTTTGCCTGCTTTTGGGTAAAAGTTGCTCTTTTTTATTAAAAAAATCAGTATTTACATAAATATTTACAATATTTACATACAAGCCATGCCCACCCAGTCACATGACCACCAAGCCACACCCACAAATTAGACCACACCCACAGAACTGGTTGTTAAGAAATTTGAATCCCACCCCTGACTGTAATGGTGTTGCATAATGAAAAACCTGTCTTGTTCCTACATGATGTTGTTGAAAACATAGGTCTGTTCCAAGAGTCAAGCTTTATGTTTAAGCCAATTTTGTGGTTTAACTTTTGTATTACTCTTTTAAATTAGTCCACTCAGCATGTGTTGTATGTAAAAAAATGTAGGTAGCATTGAAGTTCCCTCACCCAATACCAGATTAAAACATTGTGTCAGACTTTTATCATGCACTGTAAATGTGTATTTAAGTATCTTTTGGTAAAAGAAATCATTTGTTAGCTTCAAATTAATTATTACAAATATTTTATTACTTTTCAAATCATTTTATGACTTCAAAATCTGTACTAGCTTGTTGCTCTCAGTTAAAGTGTGTTAAACTATGTAAAACTTTTCACATTTGTTTTAAAATATTCAGATTAGCTGTAAATGTGCAGAATATGTTAAATTGACAAAACCTAAAATATATTTTTATTTAAGGCTGATTTTCATTTCTATGTATAGATTTACTAATTTATTGAGAAACATCAGGTAATACAGTTTACTGTTTAGAGAAAGAGTAGTAATCTGTGATTTCCAGATGTCATGGAATTTCTATTCCTGTCACTGCAAACAACAGTGATCAGTGATTATGGCAACTGTAGTCCAGTAATATGTGAAAGACAAGCAATTTTCCATCTTCGTTAAGGTACAACTGATTATAGTTGTTTCACTTTTCACTCACAGATGTTTATCATTTTAAAAACATCAATTGTTGCTAGAAGTTAAGGATTTCTAAATTTGCATCCTTTTATCAACTAAGTGAGTTTGACATATACTGTATGTCAAAGTTATATGAAAGATTACACTGGAAAAGTGCAATTATTATTTTGGTTATTATCAGCTTTTGTTTTCATTAGTTTTCCCAGTCAGGAGTGCTCCAGATTTCAGTTTCCATCATTCTCATCAGCAATAGTGGTACAAATCTGAATAATGTTAGGTAGGAGATGAGTGGTATTTAAGGAATTTTCATAGCAGTCTTTTCCACTATTCTGTGTTCTCTTTCTAGAAGTTAAATCTATGACTATAGGAGTCTATCAAAATACATTCAGCAGTGCAAATGTTTCCTAAGTATACATTTTTCAGTTTCTGTTAATCCTCTTCCTTTATAATGTTATTATATTAATACAAATGATAATTCTTCCATATTTGATTATCTGTGAATCATGAGTGGTCTCAATATAGACCAGATCCTCCCTAACACATCTTTTGTAAGTTTCTGTTTGAACAGTGTTGAGTCGATTTTAAGCCCTTTCAGGCATTTAATTCATGCAAAGGCTGCAGCAGCAGCCCCCAAGTTTTTGGGCATCAGGGACTGGTTCTCTAGAGAGAGGTTTTTCCATGGACCAGAGGGGGCGTGGTTTTGTGTGCTGTCTGCATTCCACAAATGGGGCTTCATTTGTTTGTGTGGCCCAATTTCTGGCATGCCATGGACTGGTGTCAGTCCACGGACCGGGGTTGGGGACTCCTGGGCTACAAGACCAACCAAATGTGATGGGCATGGCAACTTCATATAAAATCTTTTAGGGAACAAGTGTGTTGTTGAGTTACATTTGTTGATCTTATTGCTTAACCTTGAAAAGCTAGAGACGAGTTTACAAATTCTCTTTGAGCTCAACAATTGAAGAATGCCCCCTAAATAATGGCTGGTCATTTTCTCTAGTTAATATGTAGAAGTTGAACACTTTGCATCTTTGGGTTCCTTCACATCAGTAAAACGTCCATGACAGAAGTATAAAAGTGGTTGTCCTTGCTTTCTTCTGAGATTTATTCCAATGTCCCAATATACACTATAGTCATAGGATTTCTCGGGAGGGGGGAATGTCCTTTTCTAAGTATTAGATGAGACTGACTCTTATTTTCTGAGCTAGATAAGGTTCTTTATGTATTGCTCATGCACTGCTGAAACTCTTTTTTCCTTTAAAGGTCCAAAATAGACCATTGCTACTTCAAATCTCAGTCATCTATTTACACATATATGTAGCATATTCTTAATGTCCATGTGTATCACAGTAACAGTAACTGCAACTTGTCCATATGATCTATGAATATTCATAGACAAAGTACCATGTGGAAATCTTTAAATATCAGCTCAAGCATGAAGCTGTTCATTGAAGTTGGTTCAAATATCCAACTGCTAGTTATCTTTTTAAAACAGCTTAGTGTTCACTTTCTGATGCTTTAATTCTATCTTCATTTAATTGGCAGTAAAACTTCCATTGAACTCATATGGATTTGTTTCTGTGAATATTTTAATCCAGACATGAAATATGTATCTGCAGTTTTGGAAACGAAAGCCCAGAAATTTTGTTCAATGATAAATCTGAATAATTAGGGTTTTTAATGAATTTACTTTGATCATATGATCCTTAGTTTATTGTGCATGAAACAAAAATCTAAATGTTTAAAATTGAGAAAGGTTGCCAAGATAAAATTCTGCTTAATGTGCAAAAGAAAGAGATGTTTGAAGATGGCTTTAGGGGCAGATAATTTAAAGATTCATATGTTAACTCATGTATTTGATTGACATGTAAAAAATTCATATTCCAAAGTTCTGAATATGAAAGCTCTGAAATAAAACTACACTTTTAGAAGAGACAATGTATTATGTTAAATTACTAATTGAAGGAAAAGGATATTTGAGGAAAGATATATTTAAAATCTTCATTTAATGCACAATAAAATAAAATACAAAAATGCATTATCTTAAAGGATCACACACTGAGGTAGGATGCATCGTTTTTATTATTTAACTGCAACTGAACATAACATGCCAACTAAAATCTAACAGTCTCTGGTCAGACTAGATATTTTTATTGTATTAGCTTCTTGAGAACAAAAATGTGCTTCGCAAATGTTTTCTTTTAAATGACTAAAATTACTTCTATTGTGAAAAATGGAGAGAAGCTAAGTTAGAGGGAAAAAGGGGGAAGAAGCTTAACCAGAAGGTGCTTAATTTGGCAGACCTCAGTAATGCTGTATTACAGGCAAAGGCACATTTTAAAGCTTTCTTCACATGCACTTCCTGAAAAAAATTTAAAGTAGTGGAGATAGATTCTTATCTAAATGGATTGTTACAAGTTGGAGCTTGGAATGCAGGCTTATGCGCTGTTCCTTAGCACAGTAAATTCCAGTGCTTTGTCCAAATTTTTCTAAATAGCTTTAATTTATCACACATAATCCACTTGAAGGAGACATTTTAAATGTTCTAAATGGGCAGTCAGTGAGCAAGGCTTATTGGAGTTTAATATTTTTTAAAAAATGAATGAGAGAAATGTGAGTACTTTTTTAAAAAATAGCAGATTGGCATGATGTGATGACAGTTGGATGATGTTTGTGGTCTGGAACAATCACTGGGAAAGAAAAGTTTTAAGGTGCTATCTGTATGGTGTGCATTTTTCTTTGCTGACCTTCACCTTTTGCTGTCTTGTTCTTTTTAAGAAATATACATTAGGGAATAAAGCTACCCTTGGAATATTATTTTTCTACTCAAATATTGGTACAATAGCATGCCTAATGCTACTCCAAAATTTTATCCTGTATTGAATCCAACCATTATCATTAAACTGAATGGAGAAGTGTTTTCAATTTTCTTTAAAATAAAACTAATACAGTAAATGAATTTTCAGTGGTAAAGGGTAGAGTGCTGATAATTTTTTTAATTATGCAATGGCCAATGTGAATATCCTACCTTTGTGTCTGTAGTAACTTCTCCAAAAGTCAGCACTCTCTGACTTTATACATTTCACTTAATTTCAGGAAAGAAAACATGGGGGAATTCCTCTGTGGGAATTTTTAGATCAGGAAGTATAGATAACTGAGGAAGGCCACAGAGTGGTGGAGGAATGTGTAACAGAACACACACACACACACACAGAGAGAGAGAGAGAGAGAGAGAGAGAGAGATTTCTATTATCTTGCAGGAAAAAAGTCAAAAATAGAACATGAAAAAACAGAAACCTCTTTCTCAGGAGGAAAGAAACTTCGGGAAAATGGGCAAATGATTTCAGCACAATCTGAATTCTAACTTTTTCCACAGCAGTTCATCTAGAATCAGGTGTAGTATATATTTTGTGTGTGAGTGTGAGTACACAATTTGCATAATGTGATATAATACAAATGCAACACACAGACACCAGAGGACAATACTGCATTATTATTTTTTACTTTATTTTCTCTTTGACTACCACTGCAGGATTCTTTATGCATAGGGCCTTTTACTTAATTGTTAATCTGATGTTTGTTCTTCATATCTTTATGGTAATATCAGAAATGATTACAGACCAGTGGGGGTACCTAGAAGTTTAATATCTCCCTATGTTACCCTATTTCATATGATATTAAGAAATTATATCCTACCATTTGATTTTTACCCATTTGTTCTATCACAGTTTTAAAACCATTGAGAATTTGGAATTTTGTTGTTATTGTTGAAATGTGTGAAATGGAGATAAACTCTCAAACTGGGAATTTGGGCCAGCAGGGGTCTCTTTAAATTATCAGTGTTTTCCTTAGTCTAAATTTTGAGCCTAATCACTTATGATGTCTATTCTAAAGAATAATAATGCTAACGTTAGTTCAAAATGTGGATTTTCTTAAAACCAAATATTCTAAACACGTAGTAGTAAACATTTCAATTTTACTCATGGGAATTTTAAAAAAACCAAGATTCTTTTGTGTCCACAGTTTCAGGGCATATAGAAAACTCTCAAAAGATTTGTTGATGCTTCTGCTTATTATGTCAACTTATTATTGTAGCTGGTAATTATTTGTGAAATCTTAGGTTGGAAGGGATCTCAGGGGTCTTTGTTACTTTCAAACCATTTTTCTCTCTTATCAATTTGATTTGGAGCACTATTTCTCTCTTCTAGAGTTTTAGCAATCCCACAGAATAAATGTTTAAGTCTGTCAATATACATGTATACCCTGAGTCCCTCTCTCTCCTTATCTAGGAAGCTATTTATAATAACATTGAAGAACACTGGGCTCAGGACAAAGCTCTGATATATTTCCCTCTGTGTAAAGATGGATCCATTAAGAACCATGTGTTGCTTCTTCAGTACTATGAATTCATCTCATAAAAGGACTCCCCTGTCCCAAACTACTCCACTTCATCAAGAAGGAGTCTATGATCAGCTATACCAGATGCTTAACTAAGTATTACATATACTATATCCACAGCATTCCCTTATTTACTAAATTAGTCACTTGTCAAAAAAAGTAGTAAGGTTTGTATAGGACAAATGATTTTTAATAAACCTATGCTAGCTTCTACTAATAACTTCTAAATTATTACGATCAGTGGTTCTGAGATCACATCCACTTATCCCATTAGTACCTTCAAATATAATCTGTCTGATCCTAGTGACTTGAATTCACACAAAACAACTAGGTATTTTCATTTTACTTCCTTGACTATTTGAACTTGCATTTTTCTTCTGCTCTCATATGGTATAGTTCCTGACATTTTTTTTCTTTTGTAAAAAGTAGATGCAAAATAGGAATTTAACATCTGAGCCTTCTTCCTGTTCTCTCTGCCCATCATGCCATCTTCTCCAACCAATGGACATTTTCCTTGACTTTTGTTCCTCACATACCCAAAGAATCTTTTTTGGGGGGTATGTAAGAAACAAGAGAAAAGTCAAAGAACTTTTTTGTTATTTTTGGCATTCATTGCGAGCCTTAGCTCATTCAATGTAATGTTGCTGAAGAATGGAATTCTAGGATTTTTTTCCTATACATTCTCTGTGTGTAACTTTCTTGGGAGTGAGGGGAAGTAAAAAGGGACAATCAAGAGAACCAAAGGGGAACTTTTAGGAAGAGAAAGGGTAGAGATTTGACCTGAATGAGAGGAACCCCTGCTGACATGGCCAGTCTGAGTCACTGAATGGCCTGAATACAATAAATGCTTCTTTATCCTGTCTTGAAAGAAACAAGATAGCACAGCCTAAATGCTGGGGTATGCTTAAATAGGCAACTCTGAGCTGTTTGAGGTAAGTGCGTTTGAAATCTGAGCCTCAGGACAATCTGTGAGTTGTCACAGGTCATCTGCCCTGCTCTGCGGGTTAGGCCCCAAATTTGTGAGGAATTGTATGTGGGCAGATTGTTGTACAAATATCTTGGTTAGCTGTCCCCTTTCACGAAACCACAACCTGAAAAGTATTTTAAAAATAATACTTAAATATTATTTGAAAGATCAAAAGGCCACACTAAAAGGGTTAAAAAGTTTAACATATGTTGCATTGTTTCAAGATCTGAGAAAGTGCACTGTAGAGCTGTAGCTGTCATTTTAGTTGTTGTTAAGATTTGTGATGTATGTGTTTTATATTGTTTTGTTTTGCTTAAATAGTGTCTTCTACTTGCTATGTTGAGTTCTTATGCTTCTAGCAATTTCGCAGGCAATGAGTCTGCTTCACTGATCTCAAATCCTTTTAGACTAATTTGCGAAACAGGAGAAAAAGAACTAGCTCTTTTTGTCATCCACTCATTGTTCAAAAGCAGGGGTCCAGGTATTTTGCAAGCAAAGTTTATTTACAAGCAAGGCTTATCAAGGTACTTTTTAAGGGCTAAATTACTCCGATAATGTCATTAGTGTTGAAAGAAGAAAGGAAATGGATTTCCCTTCCCCTTCCCAAAATATGCTCCTCCAAGAGCCTATTGTGCAGGCCAACTCATCAATGGCCATGAGAAAGATGCCAGTGACAACCAGACTTTTGCATTAGAAACTTGCATATACGTGCAACACAAATTCAAGCAATGCCCTTATATAGCCAAGGGGCATTTTTAAAAGCCTCTGGCCCCTCAGTCACTGGACTACTAGTTAATTGCCACATGGACATTGTGGCACATGGACAGATAATATGACATTTTCAGTTTCTCTTACTAGCAAACGCCACAGCGTTGCTTGCACTAGTTGCTAAGAAGCTGTCAGAAACCATTAGGAGTTGGCTGAAGTTGCCCTATGGCATTTCCTCATGGCATCAGCAAAACGAGTATAAATCACCCAGTGGAATCTACTGCTATACTAATGAGGCTGTAAGCTTGTTTATGGACTAGCATCATTTTTATGATTATTTCCACCTTTTCAGCTTGCCTTCATTGGCAGTGGGAGAAGTCAACTTCAAGCATGAAGTCACTGCTGACATTTCACAAACGTGGTTCATAGTTGCTACCATGTGGTTAGTTAGTTAGCCAGTCTTGGAGTCCCTTTTTTTTTTAAAGTAGGGTAGAGAAAGCAGAAGAGGAAAAGTATTCTCAAGAGACCTTATAGAGGTGACAGTATTGAATTGCAGAGTGAATGGACATGCTGTTTAGCCTTTTAGCTGAGATTTTTCCTTTACAAAGAATCGAGTTTCCGAATCCTTCCCCCCTCCCTCTTCCAGAAACAATTGCATTAAAATTTACAGAAGTAATTTCTTCTAAAGGACCTTGGTTTCATTAATTTGCTTCCCCCCCCTCTTATCCTTTTATCTTCTGTTGGACTGGGCTGGAGTTTATTGTTTTAAGTTTCTCTGAGCGTGCACAAGTATTTTACATGGGATTGAAAGCATTTGCTTCCAATGAAAACCTTGTCTTAGATTACAGCCCAGCAGTGTAATTTCCCTCCCAGATGGGAGTAAAGTAGCTGTATTTGCCTAAAAACAGTAGGAAGAACAAACTGCGCATTAAGCCAAGGCTGTTTTTGGCTTGAGCTAATGATGTAACAGAAATCTTTTATTTGGGATAGGTCACTGCCTGGGACTGACGGGAGGTGATCTGGGTCTTGCTTGAAAGGTTTTTCCATTGTATCTCCATAAGCCTCCCCTTTCAAAAAGGGGTGGCAATGGTGGTTTCTGTCCCTAATGTTTCTGCTTTCATACAGCAGAAATAAACAGGAAAGGTTCTGAGGGAGTGTTCTTCATGGAATGCAGAAAGCCTTCCCCTCCTAATGGAGTCTATAATTCAGGTGCCCCGAAGGCATGCTTTCAGGAATTCTTTGGCCTGAGGTAATGCTAAGCTAAGGCTGCTTTGAGGCCTTGATTATCTATTGATGCACAAAGCTGGAAAAAAAATCTCCATTGAATTATAGTAGATATTTCCATAAATTATCAATGAATTCTCTTCTATCCAGGCACAAGGCATGGCTTACTAAAATAATTTGAAGCCAGGATGGGGGTGGGGTGGGGTGGATGTGTGGTAAGGGGGCTGAAAGTATATTTAAAAAAAGAACAAGCAATAGGATGTCATCACGTTAGAAGCCCTTTTACTTTTAACCATTGACCGCCTGATAACATTTCTCCTTCCTTGCCTCTTTTTAATTGCCCATCATACTAGAGGATGTGGATTAGTACAGGGGGATTTTAAATGCCGTTGTTTGCTTATGTTTATTTTATGAATCATTACTTTATATGGGGAATTGCTTCCCTGAATAAAACCTTTCAAAGACTTTTATCAGCCTAAGACATCTAAAGTATTACTATGAGGGTTCCTTTTTAGAAATATGAATGCCTCAGTTGAACTTTCATGAAGCAAAGAGCTTTCCCATGAAGGTAGACACACTCATTTTTTAAAGAATGAATTCTTACAAGATTGCATGCTCAATCATTATTTTGAAGAATTAAAATGCCTATTGAAAACAAAGACTTTTTAAGTGTTTCTTTTTTTAAATAGTAATTGCCTAAATTACATCAAAACACAAATGCTTATAAAGATTGTGACAGTAGAGAACTCTTAATCTGACACCGTGTCTGTATGAAAAAGATGAAATTGAAATATAAGTAATTATTCTAAGCTATCCTGAAAAATGCTTTTCAGGTTTTAAACTGCTGTGTTTCTTGCAGTATGAAAAAATAATCTAAAAGCACAGCATAAATAACTGGTTTCTATTAAGTTTGAATTTCACTAATAAAATTCAGAAAGGCAGGCTTTTGATGGATATACAGTGATTGTAGATGGCGTAACAATGATAAGAGTTGAATGAATCATTCTATTTCTGCGCTACCCAGGGTTTGTATGTGCCCATTCACAATTTGTTTGACTCTGGTTTTGTTTTTATATGATAATTTGAAAAAAGGATTACAAAAGTTTTATTTAAATATGTGTGGCTATTTTTTAATTCCCCAAATAAATATTTATATATGGTTTTATCTTAAGTATACCTTCCTAAGGATTTTTTTCCCTAAAAAGTACATACATTTTAATGCAATTTGAACCTGTTTTATGAGAAACAGAGAATGCATAACAGCATTTGAACAAATAGAAAAGTCCAAAATATAATTATATTCTAATCTTAATGTGAGAAGATGATATTATATAACTTCTCATCAGAATGTGAAAGCATTTAATTTGTAATGGTGATTCACCTTATTTAAATCGCCCAGACGTGGTCCCAAATAATGTCTTCCATATTTACAAATAGCTTTAGTTGTAAGTGCTTGGCATTGTTTAAAAAGTCTATAAAATTCAATCTGGTTTGTATATATGGCGTGTAGCTCAGTAAGAGAGCACATTATTGGCATTCAGAAAACCTCAGCTTTAATGGTTAGCATCTTAAAGTGGGACTTGAAGGAATATCCTTAGAGCTGCAACCAGAAAATAGATGATATTGTGCTGCAGTTGCGATTTAGAATTCACAACAGCAAAAAAAAATTGTGATAGGTTTAAAATTATTTCATGAAATAGTGTGAGTTTTCATTAGGTTTATGATTGTTCGTGTGTGTGTTTAGTACACATGTTGGGTGTGTATGTACTTACCCAATTTTTAGTCATAGAATCTCAAGGTAACTAAAGTGAAACATTTGTTCACTGTGTTTACAGGTGATGGCTTGGACAACAGTGTAGCTTCTCCTAGCACAGGTGATGATGATGATCCAGATAAGGACAAAAAGCGACATAAAAAGCGCGGCATCTTTCCCAAAGTAGCCACAAATATCATGAGAGCATGGCTGTTCCAGCATCTAACAGTAAGTGAAATCCAGCTCATGTATAAAATGACACCTGGGTAGAAAATGTTATAGTAAAAAATGCATATAATGCATTAATCAAATACTAGTCCTTGAGATATTTTGTTTATCTTATGCAAGTAATCTGCTTTGTTTCTTATTTTGCATAAAGTGTATTCTTTTGTCATTTTTCCCCCTTCAGCCTCTTGTTTAAGACAGAAACAACAATCTGGCTAATGTTAATTTATGCTGTTCAGTGTCTAGTAAATCTAAACAAAGAGACTTTATATTTGTTTTCTTTCTGGACATCGAAATAATGTAAAGCAAAGATTTCTTTTCTGTTGCACCTTTTTTTCCCTCCATTTAATCAGTGAGAGAAGGAGCATGCACTGTCTAGCTTGCAAGATGTGGGTATCTGCCAGTCCTCAATCCTTGCAACTTAGCAGAATCAAGTAACAGACCTTGTATCTGGGCCCTCTAGATTTTGAAAATGATTTAGATAAAGAACATCAGGCAACATATGCGCAGCATCTATCTTCTATTTCTTTAATCAGCTTGACATGATTCTGAATTAAAAAAAGAAGCCTATGCTTTAAAAGTCATATTCCTTTTAACAAGAAGGTTTCTTAAAGCAGGACTGCTTTTTCCTCCATTTTCAAAGTGTGCCACATTCTATTTAAAACTCTATGTATCCCAGAGAGTCTCCATCAAAGCTTGGATGACTTTCTAAACCAAGATTTCTGAATATTTCTTTCCTATACATTTGAATGGGAACAGGGCAGGTCTTTGCCTGTAGGTTGGGAGAGAGGCAAGGTCAAACATCCATCTTTTAGCTCTCTCCACTCCTTGAATAAAGATGTTCTTCTGAAGTTTCAGAAACCATGTGGCATGGGATATGTGTGTATGGGGAGCAATTTTATCTTGTCAGATGTATAAGCATCTGATGTGAGACCCTTTGGTTAAGGAAATTCTCTCTTGTCACTGAAGCATTTGGTCATAATTCAGTCAGTCTGGCGACATTCTCATGATCCAGATATTTGTGTATTTAGCAGAATTTTTTTTTGTCTTCCCTGTACTTCAGCTGGTTCCCGCCTGTTAACCCCAGCTGCCTCCTCTAATTCATCACCAAAAAGAGCTTTCTATGTAGTAACAGGGAATGGGAAGTGGTAGTGCTGTATGAAACCCTGAGTGTCAATTCGAGATATTTGATGGAGAATTCAGGATTATGCTGTTGTATTTATAATCCTGGGCATGGTTTGCATGTAAATATATGTGAAAGTGAATTTTAGTTGCTGCAATTATAAACAATTAGCCAATTCAAAAATTTTAAATGTATTTTAAATGAGGTATTTGAATGTGGTGCATTATACCACACATTCATTATAAGTGGCTGACTAACATTCCTCCTCATTATTCCATTCCTTAATTTGAATCTGGTAAATGAGTCAATGTGTTTATTGTTATTATGAGTGTGTGATCTTTCTGCATCATTTTACATATAACTTTTATTCGACTAATTAAATAGAAAGAATGTCTAAAACAATATGATTTTTCAGATTCTTGGAGGCCCATTAATAGTTTCTAGAAATTTACGAAATCTTGATTTAAGACATTATTATTTATGTTTTAAAAAGAGATTTTTAGTACTCATGATTGCATTTGAAAAACACCCTCAATATTGTAATGTAAACTTAATGTTAAAAGAGAAGATTGAAGTTGAACATCCATTTTTTCAAATCCAGAAATAGATAGTCTATGCCCAGTACAACACAGGACCAAAAATATTAGTGGCTAATAGTGGAACTTGTAACCTTCTTGTAACCTTCACACCCACTGGGCACAGTTTATATAGGAAAGGAATCAGGCATCTCAAAGGCCATAACATATATAGCTGAGTGCATAAAGACATGGATTTGTCAGCACTAATTGAGAGCTAAAGGGATATTTCCTCTCTTGGGTATTATAAAGTAGACTTCACACAGACTTTGCTAGGACATCACTTGCCCTGTGTGAGACCACCATGCACACTACTGCTGGCAATATAGTTACATGGAATATAAAGTGGACCTAAACATGCTGAATTGCTGTGCCTGGAGAGAAGGGTCACAGGTGTGGAGGCTGAAACATCCATTTCACAAATGAGTAAGGCTAAATAATCATATCTAGAATTGATCCAAACAAATTCAAACTTTATATGTAGTACAAGGATTAGTTAGTTAGAGACTGTTCTTCCTATCTATTTTCTTATAAATTCAGGCCAGTAGTTTTTCCCTTTACTTTCTTTTCTTCTTAGTACTGTCAGAGAAAATGCAAAAAAGATTACAAAATTATTGTTTCTAATACATAAGCTTGTAGTTGAACAGATTTGAATGGTATGAAAATGTGTAGAAGCAATTTTGCATTATCTCTTCGCATTTTAAAAATATGCCAAACTATTAACTTTTGAAAGATTTGCATTTACTAAATAAATGAAGACCTAGATTGGAGATGGATTTTTTTTAATGAAACAGGCAAGATAATGGTTTTGAAGTGAGTCCACAGTTCTGTTCAGACCATTTTGGATTTTTGGGCTTTATGTGAATGGACCTTTGGTTTTCTTTAATACTGGTAAGGAACATCTTGGATATCGAGTTAAGGAAGTGAAACCCAAGTTTTTGTGTTAAAGCCTGAAAGGTTAATGTCTTAAGATAAATATAATTAATGTAATTGCTGCAATTGACATGATATTTATACATATAGTCAGTGTTATACATGTTATGTGTTTCATTATAGGATGAACTTTTATAGACTATGTTGTCAATTACATGGTATATATTTCATAAGATGAAGAATCTGCACTGGTGCAAAATGAACACATCCTGTTTTTTTATTTTTTGTTTTAAAAAGAACCCTTTTCTTTTAAAAGAAATAACTGTCATATGAGAAGCTAGTCCTCATTAGCTAAAACTTTATAAATGGGTATATTGGATATCGCCTTGAATTCCTGGAAATATCTCACAAATGAAAATTTCCATTTTTGATTGTTAAAAATAATAATCCTCAGTTTTGTCCAGATTTAATTTATTAGACCCCATATTATTTGCATGGGTATATTGTAAGTATAAAATATAAGCTTGGAGTACATATAGTAATTTGTAAATTAAAACGGTATGGAAGAGCTGGGAATAATTAACACTGAAATACTCTGCATCCTGACTGAGCACTAACATTTCTTAATTTTACCGTTATCTCAAAGGACTGCTCATAAAATTATAATACTAATATCCATTAGAATACTAACACCCATTATAATACTAATACCCCAGTAACATAGTAATTACCATGTCAGTCATATTAATGATTGGTCAATGGAATTATTAAAATAAAAATAGGAAACTTTTGTAAGTTTTTATAAAATTAATCCATAATGCTTGAGACCAACTTTTAGACTGTGACTTACACAAACAAGCAAGCAAAAATTTAAAAAGTACAAAGGAAATGTTGGCAGTTTTATTTCATATAGTATGCAGCTAGTGTTTGAAGTCATTTCTAGCAATGCCGTTTCAGACACCTTATACAACATTGAACACACACATTGTGGGTTGATGATGTTTGTACAGTATCTTGTTCCTTCTACATCTCTCTCTGCCTCTTTCTTAATCTCATATGCACACAGCATACCTGGCCATAGCTCAGGAGTATAAAATATATGCTGCATATAGACAGTCCCACATTCTACCTCAAAGAAAACTGAATAAGAGATTGCTGCCTTAGGGCATATACTATTGTCCTTCAGAGCTGGTAATACTTAGCTAGATCGACTAATTACCTAGCCTGTGTGTTTTAATATAATGTTTTCTACTTTGTGTTAATACATAAAAAATCTAGAATTAATCATTAAATACAAATGCATTTATTTTGGCTACTTCTATTTCCTTTTTAGTTGGGTTTTTAAAATTATGTTTGTTCTTCCCATTGAAATAAGTGTACTGCCTTTTCTTTAAAAACTAGATTATATCCTATATATGCAATATTGGTATATTGTAATTATCAGTAAACTGCTGAAATAGATACAAGTGGAATTGAGATAATAAACAATGTTAAATGAATTTATTAAGTTAAAACCCTTAAGTTCTCTTGCCATGGATTTTAAGATTTTTAAGAATCTGCCTCATTTGAATTTTATTTAATACCGGAGAGGCACCATTGAATTGAACAAATGTACAGGTTGCCATTCTTTAAACATTGCTTTCATAAAATCACATTTATTAGCTTGCTCACTTACTTAGGTTTATATGCCTCCCCGTTACTGAAGATTGTATATCTTACAATATCCTGACACAAGGATTTAAAAAAAAAAATTTCTTCATTTGAATCCAAGAAAGTATTTGTGGGTCAATTATTTTGCAAAAAAGAGGGTTACAGTTAATAATCAAATTTTTAATCCTAAAAAGTTCTCTATCTTTTCATTCCTTTAATTAGTCATATCAAGTCAAGTCAAATAAATAATAATATCAAGCATGGGTGATGAAGATGGAGAGAAATTAGGAACCAAAACTTGTTTCCAACTTTCTGTAGGGATTTGTGATAGTAAGAATTATTATTTTTAAATATTGAGGAGGAATTGCATTACCTAATTGAATGAAGATAGCCAGTTTTGTCTGATGGACTAGAAGCAGGAAAATCAGAAGAAGCAGGGAAGTTCTAGTCCTGCTTTAGACACAAAAGCAGTTAGATGACCTTGGGGGCCAGTCACTTCCTTGTAGTACTAGAAAGTAGGCAATGACAGATCACATATAGTTATGCTAGTTGAAAACTACATAAGTTCATCCATGTGGTTGTCAGGAGTCAGTGGGAAGAGAAAAGAAAAGAAAACCCACAAGAGTCTTAGCTATTGGACAACTTTTGATTTCCAAATAATTCCATCATATGAATGAATAGTTTTAACTATAAAGTGGAAAAATATTTTTTTCAGATTTGGTATCTAAACCTCCATTACACCTTTCCTTGTATTCTTGGTTTGTTTGGTGCTACCGTGTTTCCCCGAAAATAAGACCTACCCCGAAAGTAAGACCTAGCACTATTTTCTAAACCTGCCCTAATATAAGACCTACCCCGAAAATAAGACCTAGTGTAAATCTCCAGTTCCAGGAAGACTTTTCAGGGAGCAACCGTGCACCATAAAACACCCCCTACACACTCACACCCACTATTTGGCATCATAAATATATAAGACCTACCCCGAAAATAAGACCTAGTGTGTTTTTGGGAGCCAAAAAAAATATAAGACAGTGTCTTATTTTCGGGGAAACACGGTATATAGAAATACATATTTTTCTGCCATGAATAAAGTCAAATAATTGATAAGAGATCTAGAATTATTTCAAACTGAAAAAATAATTAGGGGTAGGCATTGATTATTATGGCTATTTTGCTAGCAATAACACAGATAGTTTTATCTTTCAGAAGACAGGTTCATATTTATTTAAAAGGCACCAATCCCTTGTACATATTCCTGATTATTTAAATCCACCTGGGGATTTAAAGAAGTCCAGTAGTTTTGTGCAATTTTTTTTGCTTCAGTATTGCTTATTGAGAATGGTTTATCAAGATTGGCTCCAGATCTTGCTACTATGAAATTTATTCAATTAATATTGTAAATAAGATTTACGCTATGCTAGAATTTTGAAAAAAATACGTTATCTGCAAATAGATTTGTTGTCTGTATTCTTTATTGGTATTGTATTCTGTTTGTCTTGTAATACCTAATGGAGCAACGATTGTTACGTTGTACCACTAAAGGTGAATATTTGCAGCTCAGGGGTCAAATGAGGGGTTCTTTGGTGTTCTCCGAGCTCGGCTGTTCTTTTGCAGATGTTTCATTACCCAAGCTAGGTAAAATCATCAGTGCTAGTCTAGCATTTTCTATTAGCATTGACGATGTTACCAGTTTGGGTAATGAAATGTCTGCAAGAAAACAACCAAACTCAGAGGGTACCAAAGACCTCTCATTGTTATGTTGCCCAGGATAAATTCTCATATGCTAACAATATTTAATCTATGTTTTTGTTTTTTTGAGTGGAGTATTGTTGATTTCTTGCAGTAAAAAATTGCAAAATTCAAGCTATCCCTTAAACAACAGTGCTTGAATTTTCAGGAGGTAAAGTAAGGCAATCTTCTCTTTGGCTCCTCTTTTTCAGCACCTTGGAGAAAAATGAGAGAAGATGGTGGATTATAAAGTAGAAAGGGGGCCTAGTAAATTCCTGTAAATTCAAGCACTCTTCAACAGTCAGAATTGAAAACAATAGCAGGTTGGGATTTTGGTGAGTTTTTCTTAAGTATCATAATGCCAGGACCGAGATTTGTAATGCTGTATCATCCTATATGTAAAAGATAGGATGTTTTTCAGGCCTAAAAGCAACATAGCAACATAATGCCATCATTTTCGAAACTCTTTCTTTCTGTGCATGTGCATGTATGTGTGCGCATAAGTAGAGAATTATATAAGGAGGAGTATTGTAAACTGAAAACTTCTATGGAACTTTTGATTTGTCAAATATTATATCTGAAGGACTGTAGATTGCTATTTAGGATTGTAGATTACTAGTATTAAAAGCTATTTATTCTTCAGTTTGGTTCTTTATTTTTTATATTCGTTTGGTCAATCCCATTTTTACCATTATAAGTACTATTTTGTTTTACTTTATTTACATATATCAGCTGTCAGTGTTCCATCTTTCTAGGTAATTGAGGAAATTTACAAAAAGCTGAACAAATAGGGATATGTTCTGTTCTCTGAAAATATTTTGTGTATTATTTCCATTTGCTATAAACTTTTATATTCTACCCCATGACAGCAAAATTTTCCAGACTAGTTTACAAAACACAAGCAATAGAACCAAAAAAATACAACACAGCAACAAAATTTAGACTCTGACTTGCTTGCGATATTGTTTGTTTGTTACTTCCATTATATTTCATCTCAAGATGATTATTTAAAGCCAGTTCTTTAAAATGAATGGTAAAGCTTATAAAGATTGTAGCATAGATAGATAGATAGATAGATAGATAGATAGATAGATAGATAGATAGATAGATAATAGATATAGATATGTATATGTATATATGTATGTATGTATGTGTATATATGTGTGTGTGTGTGTGTGTGTGTGTGTGTGTATATATATTTATTGTTTAAACTATAACATACTGTAGCCATTGTAGAAAAATGAATTGCCAGCCTGGTTTAAAATCTCATCTATCTTGCCCTCTAGATGCCCTCCGAATAGGGAGTTCCAAAGAGATTATACTGTTGCTGAAATAGCTTTGTCCCCAGCCCCCCCTCTCCCCCCCCACTCCTCCACTGAGCTCTGAGGATCTTTGTGTACATGGAGCCTGATAAAGGCAAAAGTGTCCCCTTAGTTAACCAGCTATTTAGGCTTAAGAAAAATACATTGAATCGTACCCTGAAATGAACTGATGACTTCTGGTGCTTTATTAAAACCAGAAGAATATTTTGTCCTGTGTTATATAATAAAGAAGATAGGCAAATTGTGTATGAATTGAATAATTCAGACTTTGTCTTCAAAGAATACTTCATAGTACAGCTGGAATTTGCCAAAGCACTATCTAAGGAATGTGGTATATACTGTGGTGACTTGAGACAAGATGATATAATATCTCATGCATATTAACATTTACTGCTAATTTATAGAGCAGTTTATTTACGGAAAGGAAAACCACGACTTTAAGATAATTCTGTCAAAGAGGCAGTACAGAAAAAAAAGAGAGAGGAATAGATACGGTCAAAATATAGTGCCATGCCTGTTAGAATCTCTGCGAAAAAAGAACAGACCCCAAAGAAAAAAAAATTATTTGAATTGATGTCAAGTGTAATTGCTTGTAAAATAAGGTTTCTCATTAATAAATTAATTGATTGTCATCTGCATATACCCACCATACCTCTCACATGAAAACAAAAACATGTATCTATTCCTAGCTTTCCTTTTAACAGAAATGAGACAAGAAAATGAAGACACAAGAAGAGGAAAAAGTGGAAAGGGGAGTGAGGGAAATAAAGATTGATACAGAGGATGCAAAGAGAAAGGGGAACTGGAGTAGAAGAGAGGAAATCAAAGAGAGAGAGAGAAACACTTTAGATATTACAAAAAGGATTAAAATTCAGCAAGTAAGCAGCCCTCCAAGTAATGGTTAATTGTGGGAAATTCACATTTTTTAGCAGTGTGTGCAGCCAATTTCATTCCCGCCCATTCACTAGTTTCCAAAGGCATTTTTTCTCACTGTATGTAAGATGAGCTCCTCCCCACAATTCACAGGCAATTAGTGGGGGGAGGGACTATATATGAATAATCTATGGTAAGAGGTAGGTAGTTAAGTAGGTAGATCAGTAGCTTCTAAAAAATACTACATTGACTAATACTGTTAAATATAATATACTTATGGTATCTGACGATTCTGTGCAGTCTTCAGCTACATATTAGGTTTTTTTTTTTTAATTACATTTATATGCCGCCCTTCTCCGGAGACTCAGGGCGGCTTACAATTTTTGGGATACAACCCAGTGTGCTCAGCAATAGCCTTCATTCCATTGTATATGCCTGCTTATTACTAAGCGGCATTTTTACAAAGTCAGCTAATTGCCCCCAACAATCTTGGCTCCTCAATTTACCTACCCCGAGAGGATGGAAGGCTGAGTCAACCTTGAACCTTTTTAAATGACTTCATAAGAAATCATACTGAAGCAAAAAGTACCAACAAAAACTCGAAAGGAAATGTAACTGTCTGCACTAGAATACTTTGCAATTAAATCTGTTTCAGATTATAATTGTAATTTGCAACAAGCCAAAATACAAAACTACTTTGTTGTCTTGGTCTCAGTGGGACCACATAGGCTGGATTTTATGAACTGTAATTGGAAACATGTGATTGGCTCCAAAAGGTTCTTTACCCACAAAAGGAATCCTGTGAATCCAACCCAATATTTCATAAATCACAATCCAGATGCCATATATACTAGCCTTGCATTGAGGCCACTCAAGTTAATTGTGCATGCAAACTAGCCTTGCCTCTCTTCACCAAATTTTTTTTCCATAAATAGCAATAGCACTTAAACTTATCTACCACCTCATATCCCTCTTTAAGAGTCAGCCTATTGCCACCAACAATCTGAGTCCTCATTTTACCAATCTCAGAAGGATGGAAGGCTGAGTCAACCTTGAGGATTAAACTCCTGGTGTGGGTAGAGATAATCTGCAATACTGCATTCTAACCACTGTGCCACCAGGGCTCTTTTCTTAAGTTAATTCTGATTTTCAAAAAGTTTAACTTTGTAAGTGAACTGAGTTGGAGTAATGCAGGGAGCTGCTGAAGATTATATAATAATATTTTCCTGCACTTGCCTGTGAATCCTTTAGTATTGCTAATAATTTTCTAAGGGTTCATTTTTTTTAATGGTGGACTCTGAAGCCATTGTGCTCCTTCTAGATGTTAGTCACACCCATCCTATAAAATTTGTTTCTGCCACATAATTACCTTTGCTTGTTTTTAAACAGAGCAAGAACCACTTGAGTTTTCCATGCTTCAAAGAGGATAACTTTTTCACAGGACAATTATGAGGCTTACAGGTGCATCTGTACTGTCATCTTCCATCTTATCATGAAAATACCTGGCTAATAAACCATTAAGCCATAGTCTGGGTCTCCAGTGTGATGTGGGCAGGGCCAAGATGCCTGATAATACCTCCCTTAGAGCCCTCAGGCTCCACACTTCATCTGATTTTAATTTATTTTGTTTTATTAAGCTTCTTTTAATTAAAAAAATGAAATGGGAAGCTAGGTGTTATATAGCAAGCTATCATATTTATTTCTAAGAATACCTTAGAGTCCTAAATAGACACCGGGGTGTTCTCTGAAATTAAAAATAGTGAATGGCTGCTGTTTGGGGAAAAAGAAGGTAAACTGAGATATGGAGAGAATTTGTGGGCAAGGGCAGTGGCAGCAAACATCCTTACCAATTTATTTTATGTATAGTAAAGGTTGCCTTGTGACTGGCCATACCCTCCAAGACAGTCATTTTGTGTGAATTCTCATGCTATGTTCTTATGAATCAAACCTGCTTCCCAGCCCCAAAAGTTTAGGAATTAGTTTAGGAATTTTTGAGCTGAGGAAACAAAAAGTTGTATTTTTGAAATTAAAAAAACTCCTAGAAATTAATCTATTTAAAAAGAATGTGGACGGCTCCTATAGAAAGTTATAATGAACAAGGTTATTTACAAAAGAAACAATTTTCTAAGCAATATAGCGGCTGGTTTGGGGTACAAGAATAAGTAATAAAAATAAGTGGTGATTAGTTATAGTAGGTAGTTTTCAACTATCTGTTTTCCTTTGAATTCTAAGGAGTTGAACTCTGACTATTATACCTCCAGTCAGGGCTCAGATAATATAACTTGCTGTACTTATACATTCTACCTTTAAAATACATATCTTGCAATCTATTTGCAGAATTGGCATCATAGATTGATGTTGTTTTTGAAACAGACAATTGTTGTTTGGTTAGATTTCTATCTTGTTTTTCCTCCAGGATTCCACAGTGTGTACTTAGCCCTTCATCCTCTGTTGGCCCCCCCAAAAGTGACTGTCCAAGCTGGATGAAAGTGACTGCCCCAAAGTCACCTGCTGAGTTCCCATGCTTGGACTTGAACCTAGATTTCCCCAATCCTATTCCAACACATTACTTACTTTGGTTCTTTGAAATTGTTCATTTTACACACACACACACACACAATTTTTTTTAAAAAACCTTACTTTGTTAAATCTAGATGTTTGTTTCTAGAATTTGAAATAATGTATATTATTTACAGTTGTTTGTGGTACGATAGGTTGGAGCTAGACACTAATGTTTAATAATAATGAACATGAGTTGAAATTGAGTTAAGGTAGTATAATTTCCTATGGTGTTCACAGACATTTTTGTCCTAATATGGGCTCTACTTTAAGGATTCTTGAGGATTTACTTTTGTTACTAGGTATAATTAGAGGCATCTCTATGCTTTGGACAGCACTTCCCAAGCAGTATTTAGATCCATCTGTTTCATATGCACATATGATATCACATTTAGGCAACACTGCTTTCATAATTTACTTCCCCCTCTCTCCAATTTTTCATAACATCTCTGCCTATATTGACCAAAATTTAATATATACTTTTTGGACTAAGGCTCAAAGTTCCATATGCTTTTGCTTGCATTTTAAAATCTCCAGATTTAAAATACAGTTTTCTCAGTTTTTACAAAAAGACCACACACACTTATGCTTATATTTGGGCTTCCCTATGATTAAAAACAAAATGTGTGTGTGTGTGTGTGTGTTTTGTGAAGAGTTCCATTTTTGGGGGCGGGGGAGGCGCAATGGCTCACCTGTTAAAGATGCTGAGCTTGTCATCTGGAAAGTCAACAGACCAGGTTCGAGACCCAAACACAACAGTGTGAGCTCCCATTCCTTGCCCCAGCTCCTGCCCCTCTAGCAGTTCAAAAGCATGCAAATGCAAGTAGATTAATAGGTACCATTTCGGTGGGAAGGTCATGACGTTTCATGCACCTTTGGCATATAGCCATGCTGACCACATGCAGAACATGGAAAATGTTTTCGAACAACACTGGCTCCCTCAGCCTAGAAATGGAGATGAGCACCACCCCCTAAAGTTGGACACAACTGGTCAGGGAAACCTTTACTTTTACATTTTGGTTAAGAAAAAGATGTTTAAATTTGAAATGTTCATTCATTAAAACAAAAACAAGTTGGTGCAGAAATGCGATATCATGGAGAAAGTGATTGCATGTGAAAGTGATATGAATCAGAAGTAGATTTTGTCTATCCTTATTCTGAATTTCACAGTTGGAAATGATTTAGTGGAGATCAAGAGCCCAATACTATTCCCTGATGAGTAACAATGAGACCTGTCCACTCCAGGCTTTAATGTGCTAGAAACAGAAAGTGGGAACTAAGGGCAGATATAGTAGCAATGGATAGCAAACACAGTCATTTGGCGCCTCTCTGTATGGCAAATTAAAAGTATCTGCTATGATATATTTACATATGTGCTAGTTTGTGGCTAAGAAATACTGAAACAATTTTTTTAAATTCATATTTATATGCCGGCCTTCTCCGGAGTCTCAGGGCAGCTTACAATTTTTGGAGCGCAACCCAGTGCGCTCAGCAATAGCCTTCATTCCATTGTATATGCCTGCTTATTACTAAGCGGCATTTTTACAAAGTCAGCTTATTGCCCCCAACAATCTTGGGTCCTCAATTTACCTACCCTGAGAGGATGGAAGGCTGAGTCAACCTTGAGCCTGGTGGGATTCGAGCCTGCAATAATTGCAGGCAGCTGGAATTAAGTGCTAGGCGTTTAATAGCCTGCACCACCAAGGCTCCTTGTGCTAGTTACTTGTCTAAAATTACTAATTATTGAGTGAATTCAAAATAGTTAAGTATTAATAAATTATCCCACATATTCTCTGAGAAAGTATCCTTTTCTTCCCATTTAGTATTAAGAAACATGACTTTGAGAAAAAAAAATCAAACCTAAGCATTTCTTTCTTTCTCTCGCTCCCTCTCCCCACATATTAATGCAACACAATCATCGTTTATCCCCTCTTCCAACAACTTTTCATAAAAATAGGCACTCCTTTTTGTCTTGCACAGACAAGTTCCAAACACGCTCCTGCCTCTCAATTTGTTTGTGCAAAGACTTTAACCTAGCAGCCTATTTTCATCACCAAAGTTAGATTTTAGAGCACTGCGTAAAATGCCTCTGAGGAATGCATAAAAGGCGTTTCTATCACCACAGATTCTCCAGTCTCCTACTTCTCCATAAATTCCTAATTCAAGCGCAGGTTACATTTATCATTATATTCATAAGTGTCTTCCTTGTAATGGCTGAACTCTTAATTTTCACCCTTCATCTTTCACTATCCCAGCCAATCTTACAAAGTCTTAAAAGTCAGTATCTCCTTAGAATAGTGCCACTGGTGGTCCTGTTGCAATGCCAACTGCTGCTGTCATTTATTCATTCCCTTCCTCCTATGGGCAAATTTATTCCATAAAATATGTGGAAAGGATGGTAGTTTAGTTACCAAGTAGGCCTTCATTGGATAGATGCCATTTTAGATGTGCCAAATACAGTATCCATGTTATCTAAGATGGGGGCTCCCTTTTGAGTCAGCCTGAATTGCTTTTTTTGTTGCTGTTTTCTTGCCTAAAAAACAAGTTTCCATCACAGAGTGAATCAAGCACTTGTTCTAACATAAACTTTCCTCTGCAGATATTTGAGGGGTGATATGAATCAAGATGTATCAGAGTAAGAACCATTCAACAGAGATGCCTAGAGAAGTGGTGAAGATCCTTCATTTGGATGTGTTCCAACTGAAGCTAGAGATAGCTCATAAGATTGCTTTCATTCACAAGCAGAAAGCTGGACTCAATGGCTTATCTTCCTGATTCACCACTGCAAAGATCAGTGGATATGTTTTGAGCAGCTTCTTTGAACAGTTCATGCTTATTTAGCAGTCACACTGCCAACAGAGAGTGGATCTAATCTGCATTTAGCATTATGACTTTTGAAAGGATATTTCCAAATATGTAGTGGGAAGTGTGGAATCAGAGCTTATATTTAATGGACTTACCTTTGTGCTAGTGTTAGTAAAATATTTTATTTACAGAGTTATGTGCTATAATATTAATTTCTGACATCACCATGAGGTAAAGCACATACAGAATACAATTTCTGACATGTGATATTGGGTTAGTTTCTTTTAGTCCCCCACTCCTATGGCTTTAGCAAATGTAGTGAAAAACATAGTGGTGAGAAAAATCAAATTCTCAATTAACCTGGGAAAGATAATGTTAATGTTAAGCAGGTGCTTGAAGCAAAAGAGAAACTTGAAAAATGCATCTACCTGAAATGAAAGTTAAGAATTTTCAGAATTTAAAAAATGACCTATAATTCTGTATATGTTCTGTATCTATAAAGAAATACTTCTTGATGTTGTCGCAATGTATTGGGAACTCAAGATTTGGTGGCATTCCTAGCTTTTGCTGTCTTCAGTGAAACTGAAAAAGACAGGCTATAGATTTTTTGTTATAGAGAATCTTTGCAACATATCGACATCTCTGTTGATGTTTGTTCTTCCTTCCACATGTCCCACTTTAAAATATACTCCCCCCCACAATAATAGTGAATTTATAAAAGATATAAAAGCCTATTTGTGATATTGAGTTTGATTCTTCAATACCCAGAATTTTCAGGACGTGGTACATTTAAGTATGTACCATGTAAGTATGTACCATGTATGCAAGTCTTCTCTTAGTCATATGTATTTCAGATACTGGGAGCTGGATTTCGGGCATATGTTAGAAAATGTTTTAGCATGTATGTGCAATTATCCTCTGTTTTCAAGGTGGAATAGAATGTTTGCCGTTTACATCCATGCAAGAGAGCTCATTCAACCTTGGAGTGCTATTAAATCACAAATATGAGGTGGGATCATTCTGTAAGCAGGCAATAATAGGAGTTTTAGGATTTGTGGGAATAATATGTATTTTTAGTTATGTTTTCATAAATATGAGGCATACCATTTTGGGGGATAAACAATTACACTACTTACAACAAAATGGTACCACATTGGCTTTTAAATTATTCCACCTGTCTGTGAGTAGGATTTCTAATGTGGGAATGTACAAACAGCTGCTGCTTATGTTTTCCCTCTGCAGAGAATTGGAGCAGAGCTTTCTGCTGCTGATGTGAAATGGTAGCGGTACAGAAGAACAATATCGCTTTTAAAACAACTGTATTTAGTCCTGAGTTTGACTGGTTATCAAAATGTCATCTGAGTTGTAAACTTAACGTAGAAAACAATATAACCCTTAGGTCTCTACTGCTGTTTTTAAGCTGAAATTCTGTCCTATTAATAGGGAAAGAACTGAGGGTTCCACCCAGAGCAATTATTGATTCCTCATGCAAATTTCACTCATCTTCGGGAAGAGAACATGTGTGTGTGAAGAATTGAAAGTATGTGTGACCATTAAATGTTTTATTTATTTTATTGCTTTTTAAAATGACAAAAAATCACAAAAATAAAATCAAAGGAAAAATATACTTTATATAAAAGTGCTATAAAAAGTGAAAAAAGGGGAAAAAAGATATATGTGTGACTATTAAATATGGCATCATGGCTACTTAAACCAGTTGTGTTATATAGTAGTTCTTTCTACTACATATTTTAGAGACTTGAAATCTATCCAAATCATAATCAATGTGGCTTGGTTTTTATAGGGCACAATTGGGCTTTAATAGACATTTGCTCACCACAACAATATCAGATGTTTGGATTTATTAGCATTAGTACAACACATTATGAGTTGAAGGTTTGTAATTGTCCTAGAAACCACTTTGATGTTGGTCCGTATAAAATGTATTTGTGTGATTGATATAATGTTACATTGCTGGCAGTGATATTATCTCCAGAGCTTAGGAAATATTGTATTTTTGTTTGCTTTTCTAGAGTTTGCTAGTTGCAATTCTGACAATATACTAGGACTTCAAAAGGGTTAAGGGACACAGCACTGCAATTAAAAATGCAAGCTATTTTCTAACAGTGGTATGAATATGAGATCTGCTTGTCTGGCTCATTTACAAGCCTTCATTTTGACTTCTTTCACACAACTGGTGTTTTTGTGTTTAATTTAACAAGAAATGAGTAGTAAATGAAAGCTGCCGCCTGAAATCCCACTGTGAGTGTGTTTTGCACTTGGCTCCCCAGCGAAAAGGCAATTTGTGAAATTATGTGATAGAGTAATTAGATGAAGCCTGGGCTTTTGATTGTTGCCATGCATATGTGGTGGAGGTTTGCTAGAACAGGGATGGCGTGGAGTAGGGGAGGGGAAAAAACACCCTCAGATGATTATTCTTGAAAAGTTGGCTCAAGGCTTCATGGTTTATTTGTAAACAGAATATTTAGTGACAACCTAAGAAGTTGTAGTAATCATCTGCTCACAAAGGAACTGCAGCAGAGCTCTGTGTGTTTAGAGAGGGCTCATGTAGCATTTAAGCTAGGAGGCAGATTCCATGTTAATATAATTAGAACCTAATTTGCACCCTTTGCACAGAGATTTATAAAGTCTCGATATTATTTTCTATTTTAAAGCACATTAGGTATACTTCAGTGCAGCAATTCACTGAATAGAACAGGTGTGAGTCATCTTCCAGACATCTCCCTACCCCCCACTCTGCCTTTTGCATCATAAATACAGAAGCATTTTTTAAGCATTTATACCAAAAGGGGAGAGGCACGGTGGGTTGGGGTGGAGAATGAATAGAAAGAATGTCTGCAAATGAGGCAGTAATGGACAGTTGCCCTTTATGTACTGATGGATTTCTCAATGGTTAAGTAAATTAAAGCAAATGCTAGAAAAATCAATAGGCTTGCAGAGTCTTGGTTGTGCCTCATAGACTTCAGGACAGAATGACAGATGTAGTGCATATGACCCATTTAAGTATTAATGCTTGGGAAATTGCTTCTGCGTGCAAGGTTATAGGCCTAGAAATATTGTTAGATTAAATTACAGACAATAATATTTTTTAAGGATATGTGCGATTTATATGTTTCAGCTTAGCTGTTCTTATGTGGCACATTTGTCCTGGAAGATTAGTTGCTTAGTTGTGTCTGTGGAACAGTAAATCAAATTTTAAAGTGATCATGCAATGAACTGTCTTCTGATAAAGCTGTATTTAGAAGGCACATGTGTTACACAATCAAGCATGCAGAGAATTTGTTAAAACAACATTATAGGCAATTGTGTTTCAACACAGCAAACATCATATATTAATCCTGTTTTGTGGTGTTGATGCAAACCTAGGGAAAGACATTGTGGTGCTCTGTGTAGATTTTAAAGCAAGTCACAGTGATTTAATGGGAAAAACACACACCTGAGGAGACACATGGTAAAATTTGAATATCTGTCTCCTGATCCGCATGAATGTTTTTGAGGCTCACTAATGGTTGACAAGCATGCCTAGAGTTTATCGTCATTGCATACACAAAAAATCTTATCTATTTGTAGCAATTCTTTGAAGGGATCCCCAGTGCAAGAATAATTGAAATTGAAATTGAAATTTAAATTGAAAAAAAAAAAAACCCTGTAGAGCTTGGGTTCTCAGCAACACTTAGAAGAACTGCAAACTGAGAAAATACATGGGTACCTGGTCAGGTTTTTCTGGCAATAATTTTCTGGCAATAATTTCAGAAGTGTTTTACCTTTGCCTCCTTCCTGGGGCTGTGAAACATTTGACTGGCTCAAAGTCACTCAGCTGGCTTTGCGCCTATAGCAGGACCAGAAGTCAAAGTCTTCCAATTTCTATCATGGTGTGCTTAACCGCTCTACCAAACTGGTTCTCTGTTTCTGCTTGAAGGCAGTATTTATTTCTAAATATTCATCTGTTCCCATATAGAAAATTTTATAGTATATCTGTATTCTGTTATTTCCTCTGCTTTCTTCAACATTTCATTTATCTGATAGGCTTCATTGTGAATGACTAATTGTGATAAACAAAGAAATAACTAGTCCCCTCTCTTTTTCAACTAAATAAATTCATGTAGAAAACTTGCATATTTCTGTAGAAAGGATGTCTAAAGCTTTTCTCCATGACAGCCTAGCTTCTGTGTACAACATTTGTTTTGTGTTGTTTGGGCATTCCCCCTACCCAACTAAGACTAGGTTCATTTTGCCACCTCAGTTTCTGTTTGTGCTTCAAAGTTGGTTCCAAAGGCTTTGACTGCACAGTAGAGGAGGCAAATGGCCAAGGGAAGTCATTTTATATGACAGCTACTTTGAAGTAATATTAACATCCTGCTGATGGTAACAGAATTGAGGACCAGCCACATGCTGATCAGGCAACTTCTTCATGACTCTTGAAGAATATTAAGAGATTGTGTCAAAACACAGACACCTCCTATCACAAGTGACAAAGAACTATTGCTGTGTATCTTCTCTATTAGAACTCTCTATTCACACACAAATTCTCCATCCCAGTGAAAAATCACACTTTCAAAAGAAGATATGTGCATGGCATTATTGAAATATGACAATAATTCTTCCCTTGATATTAGATGAAATCAGATTATAACATTTGTTGCATTTATATGTATATGTATATGTTAAAGTATCAGTTAAAAGTAATTGGGGGTGATCATGTTTGGATGAAGTGAAGCAAATATATGTGCAAAAATTAATTTGGCAGTAAATAGAAAGAACAGTACTGGCTAAGCTTTTGGAACTAATTCAAAATATTTGAGACAGCTAGTAAGAAGATGTAATTGTATACATTACACAACTGTATATATAACAACCACATTCCAGTACCAATAACATACCAACAACACAGTGGTATGATATAAGATTTGTTTTTAGCACAGATTTCTGTGATTTATTATCCAGAGTCTTAAGCCTATATACATCTACATGGTGGTAAATTCCACTGAATTCAGTCAGGCTTACTTCTGAGTAGATATGCATTGAATTACATTTTTAGATTACTAAGTCCTGAGAAAGAAAATTCCATGCTCTCAAGTGAATAGGATTTGATGAGAACAATAATTTTGAAAATATTTATCGCTTATAGTATTCCTGATTTAATATTCAGTTATGTATGAGCATATGCACAGACACAGACACACAGACACAGACACATACACACACACACTGATACATTCACTAATTCAAACAGGATAGATAAGAAAGATTTCAGCCTTATTTTACTTATGCGTGTTTATGTCCATAGGTATACCTCTCTGTGTGTGATTCTCTTTGTGTGTGTGTTATGGGTGTGGGGTGGGTATGTGAGAATGAAACATGAAAGGCAAGTAGGGCAAAATGAAGCATGCATAACTTAAAATTTGGTATTGGCAGTCTATTATCTTTCCAACTGCTCCTTCCTTTTACTGTATATAATTAATTTTAGAAATATTATCTTTTATATGGTTACCCATTTTGAAAACAGCAGCAACAACAACGAAGAGAACTGGGTCATTCCTTATTCATGCATACAATGATTCAAAATAATTATCTTAAGCAGCTGTATTTTTCAATTAATAACTTTTACAACTCACAACAACACAGAAAGCATCAGATATTATTTGGAAGCCCACTGAGAATGTATTTGGGTGTTCAGGCTGGATGAGAGAATCATCCTAAAGTCTGACAGGCCTGGGTTGTGTAATGTGAATATGAGTGAAGACAGAATCCTGTCATTTGCCTGCATGTAGTTTCATTGCTATGGTGACAATATGCTGTAAAGTTATCATTTAAGGTCCAGACAGTACAGAGTGTGGTGAATATAGTCTTCAGTTTCCTATGCTGCAGGAGATAGTACTCAGTGTCTGAATGACACCAAAGTATCTAATGATATAAATGGAATGGAGGGCAATTGACTTCTGGTTAGCAGCTTTGCATTTGTGGAAAAGCTACCTTTCACTAATATGCCTCAGTCTTTTTAGGTTTTGCTGATTAAATAAATAAAAGGTGAACAAACATTGTGTGTATATGTCTCTGGTTAGCTGATTAGTAAAGAACTGGTCAGGTTTCAGCAAATGAGCAAATACATTAATCAATCTTTAATTGACAACTGTACTCTTAAAATGCATATGTTTGTAGGAGTCTCTCAGACTGGGTCATTTGTTTTTAGCCAGACCATTAAGGATCAAAGGTCATTGGGCATTCAGAAGCCATTAGCCAGTTGTTGTTTTCTGCTAGGCCCCCATATTGTCAACTCTCTAATCACCCTGGGCATTTTGCCAGTAAAAAGGTGGGGAGCCCAAGATTTAGATTGTGAATGGATCCTAGCACATTTTTCTGATTTGGAATAAATATACAACTTATTTATTTAACATACAAGGCATGTTCTTTTTCAGTCAATCAAATTATACAAAATTGCCAGGTTTATGAAATCGGTTTAGAAAGCAGATACCAGCTTCATAGTGCTGTATGATTTGCCTTTGCCCTGCTGTTTGAAATCTGCAATTTCATAGGGTCTTGTTTTGTTGACACACAAATGGCACTCGGATGGAAGGGTTGTTCCTTGCATTTTCTCTAATTTTGGAATGTGTGTGTGTGTGTGTGTGTGTTTGTATGTGTGTGTACGTGTGTGTGTGTGTGTGTGTATATATATATATATATTTATTTTCATATTCCTGTAAAATTGATTGGTATTATTTCTCTGTGCTGGTAAAGAACATTTAGCCATAATAGGGTTGTGTTCTTAGAAACAAAGATAAATGATTTTAGCTGCTGAGTCAATCCACTCAGTTTACATCCCTCACAGTGAAAACATCATCAATTACTGGGTTGACAGGAGCCTGAGACTCAGTGTAAGTTGCTCCTTGGGGTATTCATATTGGACCAAAATCCATTGGCACTCAGCAGCATTCATCACTTCTACCTACATAAAATGATTGGGTAAACGGCAAGGTGAATTATCAGAGGAAAAGAAAGAAACATTGATTTTGAATAAATTCAGATAACTAACTTTGGCCTTGAATAAGAGAAAGAAAAAGCATTCATAAAGCTGCTGCTTAGAAACTTTTCTTGCCATTTAGCAGAGAGTAACCCAATACCCCTAACAAGCTCCTCTTTAAGATGCCATGAGTTTTCTTTGTGAGAGCATAATTTGCCAGTTAATCTGTCAGGCTTTGTTACAAATCTAAAAATGTGCTCTCAAGTTAATTAGCCAGCAAATTAATTTTTTAGAACATTTTTAAATGCACAAATACTAAGCAACTGTCGAGAGAGGAGATAAGGATACCTACTTGACTTTATTTATTAGGGAATTCATTTTTCCGTATATTCATTTCTTGCATTGATTGATCATTTAAACCCAGTACAGATAATTTTGGTTTTGGAACATTGTTCTATTTCTTGGCCTTCTCCATTCTATACAAATAGATTGTAGTTCTAGACAGTTGCATTTAAGTCTCTTTTTACATTTGAAATCTTACATATCATACTCATGTAAACTAGTGAAATCTACTTAATTGTATGCTACACATTTATTTGCAACAAATTTGACTACTTCGAAAAGGAAAGTATGAGTATTTTTTGTAATGTGTGGATTTTAACCACCTGCCAATTACCCTTGAATAGGTTTGTGTATGTTTGCATGCACACAGTTTTGGCTCTGAGAACTGCCTGGAAAAGGCCCTGCAATTTTCCTGCCAACATTTCAGAAGTGATGTTACCATTGCCTCCTTCCTAGGGCTGAGACACAGTGTTTGTTTCAAGGTCACCCAGCTGATTTAATGCCTAGAACTAGAGCTCATGGTCTTCTAGCTTCTGTTCTGATACCTTAAACATTACACCAGACTGGCTCTTAGACTGGAATATAGACCAATATAATTAAATACGGGCTTGCATTTTTAAAAAGATAGAATAATTGAATGATACGTAAGTGTTATCTCATCTTATCTTCTGAAATCTTCTGCAGTCTCCAGAATGTGCTCAGATGGATCTGAGCAGCTTTGAGAAAAATATGGGGATAGGTGGATTGCAAGATGTTGTGGTTCACTGGCAGCAGGTGCAGCAGACAGCTGAGGTCTCGGAGAGCGAGGACTCAGATGAAGGGCCTGTGTGTGATGCAGGGATGGGGCCAGGAGCATCAGGGAGTGGAATACTGTCTTCGGAGATTGTGGAGGATGGCAGCAGTGATGAAGAGGTCCCTGAGGACCTGTGCCCAGTGCATGTGCGCGCAGGATTGCTTGAAGGAAAGAGCAGCCGCAGCAGCACGGGCAACTCAGGAGTAAGGCTGCAAGGTAATGGCCCCTCCCTCAAGAGATAAAAGCCAGCTGAGAGACTGGAGTTCTTTGCAGGAAGCAAAGAAGTTTTTGCACTTAAGCCTTGTGGACCTTCAGAATATCTTGGTTGGTGTTTGGAGACTTTGTGTTTGAAATATTTCTTAGTAACTTTATCTAGTGTTCTTGGCAGCCTTGCACAACCTTGGCAAGGCTCGTTCTTATCAGAGATAATTAATTTGAAACAGCCTTTTAACCGTGAAGGAACGGAATTCGTAAAGAATCATTAAAAGTTTTTTCTATTACCTCTGTTTCGTGTTTGTTTCCTTGGAACAAGATTTGGGTCAGAACACAAGATGGAGAAAGATGTGTTTTGCTGAAAATCCTGTTTCATGAAGAAATCATATCTGTATCTACCAAAAATCATTACTGTGTTTCAAACAATAGGATGTATTTGTAGTTTTGATATTTTTAACAGAAGTGGGAATGTATGACCTTTTAGAAAATGGATTTATCTGTTTACAATTGGTGGCTTTAAAAAATGGAACATGGTTATTTCTAGAGAAAAATGTGAAGATATGATGAACCAGGGATGGGGCAGCAAATGGATTTTAAAAGATGCACAGTAGTTGAAAGGTTGTGTGAATATTTTATCTCAGAAGTGACAGTTGTTGATATACTGTTTCATTTTCTCCCATCCCATCCCAAAGTGCTATTTGGATGGAAGAAATGCAGTTGGCAACATCTAAAATCTTAGCTTATATCTGAGATGAGGAACAATGCGACACCCCCCCCCCCGCCAATATGACTTGTGGACTTGAATTCCCAGAATTCCTAAGCCAGCATTGCTGGCTCAGGAATTCTGGGAGTTGTTGTCCACAAGTCATTAAAGGGGCATTATTCCTCACCTTTGATTTAAGACAATAATAGCATCATAACATTCAGAAACTGTAGTGCAATTTCTTAGTTCTGAGTTGAGCAAACATTTGTTTTAGGAACCAAATTTCCAGATGGCTTAGGGTTATAGTAATATATAGTTTAAAATATTCTAAGATTAGAAAATTATAATAGGTGCAGTGCATTGCTCAGATTATGGTTTTAAGTTAGATGTCTTTTGAAAACTACAACAGAACATTCTTTAAAATAAAAGTTATTGTCTTCCATTCAAACCCATTGCCTTATATTTACTGTCCACAGTGAGCTAATCATGCCACAACACTGAAAGGAAAGACTGCTGTTATTACTTCAGCTTGATATTGAAATATTAGATGACCTATGATCCATTGGGTCATCCTGTGAAGGATACTTCCTTACCTAAACAGAGAAGCAGAATGACCTCTGGCAGGTAAAAAAGCAGTGTGAGCAGGAGTACCTTTCAGCTTCCTGCCAGCTTCCCCATTGACTTTGCTGATGGGAAGCCAGCAGGAAGTGTTGAAAATCATGATCATGTGACCATGGTTCACCAAGCTGGTGGTGCAGGGCCAACAACTTTCCCAATACAACTGGTCTGAATAACCTTGAAACGTCAATCTTACCAGAATCATGGATTTTGGATACGTTCTTTAAGTTATTCTATTTGACATACCTTGATTTAAAAATGGATGTCTGTCCTATGATGGACTTTTTTTTTGCCTAATTGAAGGTTACAAACAGATAGGATAGTTTTAGTACTATATAGATATTCATTTAGACAGAAAATAAGTAATTGATTGTAAAATAAGAGATACTGCATAGCATTCTTTTTAAAAGATGATTTTACCTAATTGTGAGCCTAAACATGTGCATGTTTGTGTGTATGTCCTTTTTGAGATAGCAATTACATAGTAGGAAATTGGAATGAGTGTGAAAGTCCTTAAGGTTTTCCCAGCATCTATTACAAATGAAATATCAAAGTGCCTTACTCCATTCAGTAGTGTCACCATTACACTGGAATGTATAAAAAGAAATCTTCCTTCCTTCCTTCCTTCCTTCCTTCCTTCCTTCCTTCCTTCCTTCCTTCCTTCCTTCCTTCCTTCCTTCCCTCCCTCCCTCCCTCCCTCCCTCCCTTCTTGTGTTAATTATTATGTTCCTTATAAAACTTTAAATATTTTTTATATAAAAAAACCTTGTTATATTAGAAAGCCAGCTCATAATGCCTGGTTCCTGACTACTGCTTCCTAATTTGATTTATTATCTGCCAGGTGCTCAATTACACAATGCATAAAGAGGAGGGTTATTTCTAGGACAGATAATTGAATGTTAATATGCATTGACATAGTTGTAGGAATGATGGCCAGTGATCTTGCCTCTCTGATTGGCTACAGAGGAAGAGTGCAGTTGTCACCTCAGACTTGGAGCCTCCTTGCAGTAGAGCCAAATGAAACTATTGGAACTATGGCACTATTGATCTTCAGCTGCTTTTCTAGGCAGAGGTCCCTTTTATGAAATATTTTTTCATGCTCAGGCTTCTGGGAATAAAAGTAGCTTACAAAACTGCTCATTTTAGTCCTTTATGCTGCCCAGATAGAGACATGTTGCATGGTCCAGTACATGAAGAATCCTTTCAGCACTTTGGATACCTAGGTTGAAACTGTTCCCCCCACACTCCCACCCCAAAATATATTGCTGGTCTAATAAAATACCTAACATGCAAAGGAGGCTTGTATTCTGAGTTAGGCATTCCTTCAGTTGTCAATTAGCTGTCTGGGGGCATTTTATAGTTCACAGCATAACTCTACATACTTTGCATCTCGAAATTAAACTAACAGCATTTTTTTTGCAAGATGCATAAAATGTAAGTAAAAAAATAGCTAAGTGATGTCATCAGGTTTCCACCCTTATATTTGCTATATAGGTGTATACTTCAGAAAAATGAGAAGCAGATTGGGGGCAATTACCAAAGCCTCTGGCAACTATCAATATTACATTCTTAAAACAGGGATAAACTGGACATTGGTAATTGCAGAAGTATAAGTTTGCATTTTGCCCCCCTATAAAATTGTTTATAAATGGGACCCCTGAGAACATCCATTATCACATTTTGGTTAATGTCATAGATTTAAAAAGGAAAAAATAATGCTGCGATCATGCTCTTTCTCCTTTATTATTAAAGCAAGTTGCAGTGAAAAGAGAGGCAGAACATGTCTGCACACAAAGATCAACTGCACATCATCAAGACAACAGGATTTCAAAAAAAAAAAAATTAAACAATGTGAAAAACCAAGATTTAATCATTGTCTTTCTCTTTCGGATTTCTTAGCAGAGACCCTTTGCACTATAACTTTTTATTTAGCTTTTTGCAAAAAAGAAAAATGAGATGCTATCTAGAAAAACAGGGCCTTCTTTCACCTAGCATGTACCAAACAGACTAAAGGATCGTGTGTTTTTACCTCTATGCATTTTTAATGGCCATCACAACATAAATGTGCTGAAAGCTACATTAAATCCAAATGCTTTTCTTTCAAAATCCATTGATTTGACTTTTTTTTCTCTTTTGATGAAGTAGTACTTGCAGAGGATTATAAGTCTTTGTTCCTTTATTGAGAGGCATTTGGAGAAGAGGATATGCTTTTTGTCTTTTTTTCCTTGCAGATTCTCCAGTTACCTTCCAAATGGTTAAAACGAATGCCCAGGTATGCATGAGGGTTTTTTTGTCTTTAAAAGAGGAAAAAAGCCAACTCCAAATGAGATGATTATCAGTGAATTACTTAAATCAGGCCTTAGAAATGATTCTGTTTTACTTTACGTGTATATACCTCACATACCTCATGGTTTCCTGTTGAGTACCAGCTTCCACGGGGCTTTTTGATAGGCATAAACATATATGTGTATGTTTGTTGGTTGAGATATGATCAGCCCAAGCCAAGTAGCTGAGAGCAGCATGCTATGAATAGTTCCAGTGTAGCATTCCAAGAGAATGAGGCAGAGGGGTCTGGTCTTTTGAACTTCACAGAGGATGTTTGTTTTCATTGCCTTCAACAAGAGATGAGTAGCTCCTAAAGGACTGGTATCCTGGAAATCCTATTTAGTTTAAGCCTTTTACATAGCTACACTCTCATTTCAAACGCCCTGCCTGCTAAAGGAATGCCCATTGACATCAACAGAACTTTTTGTATTTATTTAGAAATTAGACTCTCACACGACAGAGATTAACATATTTATTTGGGATTTACTGTCATGTTAGAAGGTCGAGGATTGCAGATTTAGGGTTATATCTACCATGTACATAGGAAAACACACAAAGCTAAGAATAAATTTGCTTGCACTTGAATGCAAACTTTATTATCTCATGCCACTATAATTCAGTGGAGATACTCAATAGATCAACAGAGAGAGCCAATAGGGATGTCATTCTTACCAAGAACAAATTTGATTTGGTAGTCTGGATTTTGGAAAATACAGGGATAACATTTTCCACTTCATATGCTTTAGCATATGGAAAATGTGGTCTTATCCCAAGTAGTGCTCCACATTTATAAACTGAAAAATCAACTTTTCCCCAAGCTGTTCTGTTGCAGGTGGGGGGTTGTAAAGCTTCAGACACCGTCTCCAAAAGCTGCATAAATCTTTGCTGGGGTGCAAATAGAGCAATTCTCTATGTCAGCTTAAAGTTGTTGCCTCATTTCATAGGATCCTATGGCAGCTTTAAAGTGTCGCTGGCAGCAGCCATATTCACTCTTTCAAGGAATGTGGAAGATTGAAACTGAAGCATTGCACAGCACTGCCATGATATTATTCATAGGTCAATCCATTTTAAGAATTCAAATAAAAGAAGAAGAAAAGTAAGAGGAAAAGCAACTAGGGCAGGAGTCAGAAGCTTCTGTTTTCTCCTGGTCCTGAAGAGTTATCCTCTTCTCCATACTTGCAGTATGTTGACTTTGAGCATGGTACTTGAAGCTCCAGCCACTGATATCTGAATAGGACAAAGTTCCTCCTCCTTCTCCATAGCAACTTGGCTTGAGAAAATAATGTCATATTGAGAATGATAGGATGTCTGTCTGTCTGTCTGTCTGTCTGTCCGTCCGTCCGTCCGTCCATCCATCCATCGATATTATGTAGCCGTTTATCTTAATAAATGTGACTCTGGATAGAAAAGAAGAACATTCCTTCCTTTTATATTCATCTCTTGCCGGTTGGGGTCAAGGAACAGAATCTATAGTCTAATTTTGGCAACTTACAGTATACAGGTTCATGGATAAAATTGTTTTTTAAGAAACAGGTTGTCTTCTGTACCTTTTCTCCATGATTTTCCATTCTGAAAAAAAATGTATGCATTTTTCAGAAGTGTATCATTTCTTAATATGAGGCGAACATTTATTTGAGGTCATGTACTATATATACCGTGTTTCCCCAAAAATAAGACACTGTCTTATATTTTTTTGGCTCCCAAAAACACACTAGGTCTTATTTTCGGGGTAGGTCTTATATATTTATGGTGCCAAATAGTGGGTGTGAGTGTGTGGGGGTGTTTGGGTGCACGGTTGCTCCCTGAAAAGTCTTCCTGGAACTGGAGATTTACACTAGGTCTTATTTTTGGGGTAGGTCTTATATTAGGGCAGGTTTAGAAAATAGTGCTAGGTCTTATTTTCGGGGTAGGTCTTATTTTCGGGGAAACACGGTACTTATACACACAAATATATAACTTATTTATTGCAGGTGAAAAAAACTGAAAGGAGGGTATGGAGGAGGCAAGTGCAATGCTATAAACTTACTCCAACTTGTATTAATAGGAGAAATTTAACCTTGTAATGATCCGTCTAAAGAGGGAGGCATAACCTGAAGCCTCCAGAGTCTAGCCAGATGCCGTTTTGCTGAATTGTAATTTTTGATGTTATGGGGAAAATATCAGATAGCCCTAATATTTAGTCCATTTCAAATAATAAGCATAAATTACACTTAATTATTATTTGGCTCCAACATTACTTTCATTATTGGGGTTCTACCCACTTCTTGAAAATGAATTTTGTAAAGACATCTAAAAGGAGTGTTTAACCCTTGGAAGGAAGTGGGTTATATAATCCTGATAAATAGTATGTAACATCACAGCAAACACAACTGTTACACCTAACATATATTAGTTTTAAATAAAAATACATGTGCACTCACAGGTGTGTGAATATGTCTCTCACTGATTTTGATTTTATGTATAAAACTGCACACAGCTAACAGCTTTGTTGCTTTTAAAAAGCAACACCTTCTTTTAAAAAATGGATCATTCTTTCTAAGAGAATAATCCCAAAGAGATAGGGAGTTAAAGAAAGAAAAACATTTTGTTGTCCGCTTTGAAGTTCATTGTCAGTATGAATAAATGTGCACAGATTAATCTGTAGGAATGGAGTAACCATTTGTTTCCTTAAACAAAGACACACTGCAGCAAAGAAAGTATAGAGCAGAAGTAGGCATTGGGAGTGGGGGGTCTGGTCAGCACATTTGGAATTTTGAGTGTATGTCATTGATACTCTAACAAAATGGTTGCCATGGTAGAGTTAGCCTATTCACAAGACGGCTTCCCTGATGGCTATGGCCAGTGAAAAAAACCCTATTCATTTACTAGGAAGCATAGAGAAGAAGCTGTTCCTGCCACACTCTCCAGGTCTTCTTCGTCTTTCTTTACTCCCGTCCTCCCCTCCCGGTTGCCTGTTTGGGTAGATGGACATACCTCCAGATAAAGTGCTATACTGCAGTTATTTAATACTTTTATTTAATATATTTGTTTTCCTTAAAAGGAAAATAAGGACATTCTTGAAAATAAACATTATGTTAGAAACGGTCATTTGGCTTTTGTACATACCATTTTTAATTTCTTCCTAACTATAGAATCATAGAAGTAGAAATAATTACAAGGATCATCTGGTCTACTCCTCTATTATGTGCAGGAAAACCAGTGAAACAGGTACCTATTGAACCTCTTCTTTAAAAAAAAAACAGAAATGGGGCAACACACAGCTTTTGCAAGGAGACGGATTCAGTGTGCCACTGTTGTACAAATCATATCATTAGGAAGCTTGTCCTCATGCTTAAAATCTAGGTAGTAGTTGGTACCATGTTTTCCCAAAAATAAGACCCTGTCTTATATTTCTTTTGCCACCAAAAAAGGCACCAGGTCTTATTTTCAGGAGATGCTATCCACTGACTAACCTCACTTATAACCCTCACCCCCGCCCTCCTTTTCGCTGTCAGAAGCCTTCAGGAACTTCTTATGAGGCCAGCAAGGTTTTCTGAAGGCGCCTGCAGCTAATAACAGAGCTCCAGATCGATCCGGAGCTTTGTTATCAGCTACAGAGACCTTCAGGAAGGCCTTGCTAGCCTTGCCATCTGCAGAAGAAATGGGCAGGCAAGCAGTTGTCGGGGTGTGCGAGGCCTGGCTACAACTGTCCAAAGGTAAGTAGTAGGGCAGTTCCTTTACCCCCATCCCCACCCTAGCTTAATTTTTACCTGTGCATTCTGGAGTGGGCAGGATCTTAATTAGGGCTTATTTTGGGGATAAGTTGTATTTTTGTATATTGGGCACATGTGTAAAACCAAACTAGGACTTAGTTTCAGGGTAGGTTGTATTTTCGGGGAAACAGGGTAATAAGTAACAAAGTAATGGATATATCTAATTATTATTTCCAGTCCTACTCCTGTGACCATGGAAAATAGTTTTAGAAGGAAAGTGTGGTTGGTGATACCAAAAGCCACCTCAAAATCAAGCACCACAAAAATGGATCCAACATTTCAGTCCCAGCTAGTTTTAGATCATCTTCCTCTGGCTTCTTTTCTGTAGACTTGACATCCCAAGTGCCTCTAGTCTATCTTCATGTCTTCGTGTCCCTGTATTAGCCTCTTTCATTTTAAAAATAAAATAAAACGTACAGATGGAGTACAAGCCTGGAAGTTGACAAGGCAGGGCATCTTGAAGATGTTAGGCATCATGTTATCTGTATGTAACTTAAAGTAGGGGTCCCCAATCCCCAGTTTGAGGATTGGCACTGGTCTGCGGCCCATTGGGAACTGGGCTGCATAATCCGCGGGCAAGTGGGCAAAGCTCCTCTGGTTGCAGGCACAAAACCCCTGCCACCGCTGCCAGTCTGCGGAGCTGGAAAGTTCAGGGCTGCTGACTTAAAGGAAATGATCTTCAAAAGGAGGAAAAGAACTAGTCAGGAACTAGTCCTTAGCTACAGTCACAGTACTGAGTCTGCTTCAGCATGAATATGGTACCTGAGAGATTATCTCTTATGGTCATATTGCTATCATTGATGGGGAAAATTCAAATTCCTGCAGTTCTATTCATCTGTCTATTCTTTAAATCCCATAATTTTATCCCCATGCCCATAGTATTAATTCCATGACCTTGAATCACACATGGAATAAATCTAGGAACCAGTGCAGCTCATAGGGCACAGGTGTCACATGGGCATACTGAGGCATTTCCAAACTGCCATCACTACTGCTTCTGGACAGGTTAAGCTTCCAGATGGTCTTCAAAGGCATTCCTATAATGAAGCATATTGCAATATTTGAGATATGAGTGGGTGAAAGGCCTCCAAATCCAGGAGCTTGTCTACTGGCGTACCAGATACAGCTGTGTAAAGGCCTTCCAGGTTACAGCTGCCACCTGCTCATGAAGCAGGAGCTATAAGTCCATGAAGATTGTGCACCATTCTTGAATGGGGAATCCTATCCAAGGCCAAAGGTAGAATAGCCCAGGAATCAGGTGGTCCCAATGCCCATAGCCACTTGGTAGCATCGAGTTGGAGATAGTTCTTCATCACATTTACCCAAATCACACATCTCTAGGACATACCTCCTAATAGCTTTCTTTTACTGACCTTGACTCAAAAGATATAATCGGTGTACTGACTATACTGAACCCCAAACCAGTAAATAATCTCACCAGTACTTTTATGGAATTGTTGAATTGGAGGGGAGAGAAATTGTGGCACTCCACAGAGGAGAATTCTAGGGAGCCAACCTCATTCCCCAATCAATGCCAACTGGAACTGGACCTGAAGAGTGAGAGAGAACCATTGTAAAATAGTGCCCCCCCCAATTTCTTATCCCCACAAACAGTCCAGAAGGATACTGTGGTTGGTGATACCAAAAGCCACCTCAAAATCAAGCACCACAAAAATGGATCCAACATTTCAATCCCAGCTCTGCCACAGGTCATGTACAAGTATGACTTTCCACACATAAGTGACCAAACTAACAGTGCAGAGGTTCCTGTCCATTCCATATATATATATATGTATGTATGTATGTATGTATGTATGTATGTATGTATGTATGTCTTGGTGTATTCGGGTCTTGTCCCGTGTAAGATTGAGAATACCTTGCACGTTCGACGAAATCTCATCCGTCATCTTCAGGCTGGTGTCTTCAGCTTCGTTCTCCTGGGAGAAGTGTGTGATCGTGGCTGTTTTTCCCTTTTAAACTCTAGAGTTGGCTGTGTTGTTACTTCTTGATTGGTTGATGGAGTTGATGTATGCAGATTGGATGGCTTTTTCCTGAGACCCTGTGTGGCTGAGGTGCTGGCTGTGTGTCTCTCAGCCTTTTGTGTTGTAACGACCTGGGTACAACACAAAAGGCTGAGAGACACACAGCCAGCACCTCAGCCACACAGGTCTCAGGAAAGCCATCCATCTGCATACATCAACTCCATCAACCAATCAAGAAGTAACAACACAGCCAACTCTGGAGTTTAAAAGGGAAAAACAGCCACGATCACGCACTTCTCCCAGAAGAACGAAGCTGAAGACACCAGCCTGAAGATGACGGATGAGATTTCGTCAAACGTTGCCAAGGTATTCTCAATCTTACACGGACAAGACCGAATACACCAAGACTATATATATATATATATATATATATATATATATATATATATATATATTTATTTATATATTATATATATATATATATATATATATATTATATTTGTTTGTTTGTAGATTTTACACCAAGACCTACATATATTTATATATTATATACATGTAATGCAAGAAGTTATACAGGTGTATCATCCTTTTCAGTTCCTACTGAGGCAACACATGCAATTAAATCCTTACTGGTTTTACATACATACATACATACATACATACATGCATACATACATCTGAAAAGGATGATATACCTGTGGATGGTAACTTACTGCATTACACAAAAATGTTCTAATCGCTAGAAAAGATACATTGTATCTTCTACATGAAAAGTAGTATAGATTGTATTTGGCTTAGTTCCAAGCTGAATTTTGTCATACTGATTCTGTGGTTCCACAAGGAACAATAGATTCCTCCAAAGTTACTTGAGATGAATTAGGACTTATATGTGAGTCAGCACTTCTGAATACTGCATAAAAGTAGGTGAAGTACTATGTCTGCCAAAATTGCTATTTCTTATGTGAAACATGAGGATGAGAAAAAGCCAGAGGAGACCAATGAGTGACATCTGTACTAGAAGCTAATATAGACCATCTCCAAATTAAATGATTTATCCATATAGAAGGGGCAACCATGCCTGTAAATGTCATATAATTTAGTCCTAAGTGTGCCAACACATGCTTTTACAAAGATCAGAAGAACTCCCAAACTCTGCACAACTTTGAAAGCCAAACTTCGACGTTTCATGAATTACGGTTCAGAGTTGTTTTCCAGAGTGAGATGGGTGGCATATGAATTGAATAACAAATAAGACATTCTTGCTAAAAAAAGTTAGGTAGCTTGGATTTTGGATAGAATCTTGTGGTTATAGCTCATCTTTATACTACTACTGAATATTACATTATCCTAATTGCATCTTCATTCTTTAGTTATTTCTATGTCATTGAACATTATAAATTTGCCATAAAAATTCAGAAGATACAGTCTATAAATTTGGGGATCCCTCATAAGAATTTATCTTTTTGTCAAAGTTACGTAGGATGTGTGTAAGCATTTATTTTTGCTGCAACAAATTCATTTGCAAAGAAGAATATTGTTTCCAAGTTGTTTTCACTTGTTACCTCCCATTCAGCATATCAGCATAATATGCCCCATAGAGTTTTATTGAAACTTTTCCTACACCAGGAAAAATATAATTTGCAGAAACAATGCACTTCAAAAATGCATTCCATTGGTTAATGAGACATATACTAAATATAGGAACTGTTCTTCTTTGGGAACCTATCATCAGCCTTCCCCAATCTGGTATCCTCCCATCATCCTGGCAATCATAATCAAAAATCCTTCTAACTAGGGATTATGAAAGGAGTTCATCAAGTTGTTTGGAGGTTACCTAAAACAGTAGTTCTTAACCTGGGTGATATTGCCCCCCAAGGGGCGATTTTGTTTTTCAGGGGGGCGATGGAATGAAAAGGGGCGACGTGGGGGCGAAGGAATGGAAGGGGGGGCGATATGGGGATGATGGAGCGAGATATATTGGCACAGAGAGAGAGAGATCTATATTGGTAGGTAGGTAGGTAGGTAGACAAAAAGACAGACAGGTAGGTAGATAGGCAGGAAGGCAGGCAGGCAAACAGACAGACCTTTTGGATGGATGGATGGACAGGTGCAGTACAACAGTCAATGGGGTGAGCCTGCAGGGCCGGCGCCTTGAATGCCCCCCTGCCGCCTCTTAGCGTCCCCAAGGGGATCGGCAGAGGGGTGCTAAGAGGTGGCAGGGGGGCGCTTGAGGTGCCGGCCGGCCCTGCAGGTTCACCCATTGACTAGTACTGCTCCGGAGCCGGCACCTCCAATGCGGAAGCAGTGGCACTTTTTTTTTTTAAATTACATTTATATGCCGCCCTTCTCCAAAGACTCAGGGCGGCTTACAATTTTTGGAGCACAACCCAATGTGCTCAGCAGTTACGTGCTGCTGCAGCCACGTTCGATGCGCCACCCCCCTGCCGCCTCTTAGTGCCCCTTTGCTGGTCCCCTTGGGACACTAAGAGGTGGCAGGGGGGGCGGTTATGTTGGGGGAGGGGGGCTATGACAACTTCCTCAATGGCTCAAGGGGGCGATTCTTTCAAAAAGGTTAAGAACCAGTGACCTAAAAGACCTTAGAGCATCTGGGCATCTGGTACACTAAACTGGTAGGAGTGAATCTTACAATATGGGAAACTTTCTTGGATCATACACAAGCAAATAGTACATTTCAAAATATTGCCTTTGTATTTACAGAAACATTGTTTTGCATTTAATCTATACACTAGTGGAATGATAAAGGTTTACTCCTGCAGAATCAATGAGTAAGCTTTTTTTTAAAGGACTATGTAACATTTTGTAACTGTCTATTTTACTTTCATTGTGTTATTCTCTAATACCTTCAGTTGTAATTGTGCAGTATCCCTCAAGTTCAAAGTAATTTAAAAAACACAATTCAAAGTGCCTTATAGAAGTACTGTAGGAAAGGAGCTTGAATTCATGCAAGGAGTTTTGCAGGATTCCAATAGTTACTTTGAAATCTTAGGAGAGGATTTCTGTTGGCTAAATTAAGAGGAAAGATTGGAAAACTCCATTGCAAGAACACTCTTTTACTAATATAAAATTGGGTGCAGCCTATTACTTTCCTGTACCTTTTCACCGTTTATAAAAGTGTGTTGATTCTCTCCCTTGCCTGATCTCTCAAAAGTCCTGCAGAAAAGCTTATTTTCAGGTGTCCATGGTTATTTTGCCCACCTAAAATAAAATTGGTTTGAAGCAACACTTGGAAATTGTACTGTACACTGTGATCCTTTCTTATTAACCCACATCCTATGCTCAGCCCCTTGTTTAGTGGTTGAATCCTTTCGTAGCAACTTTTTTATATATAAATTGCCTATCCATTATCTGCTCTTCCTCTGGATACATACATTGTACTCAAAATGACAACACTTGACAGGATAACTCTCTTAAATATTGTTAGGTAAAATTGCCTTAGCCTAGTCTTGGTTTTTCTGCATACCATGCAGAAAACTACTGATAGGTGTGTGGGGGTTTATGTGTTTTGTAGCAAAATAGCCTTTGAACTTCTCACAATAGTTGTCTCAAAATTAAATAAGTGTTATTCAAGCCAATATAATTTTTAGATCAAAGTAGACCAGAATGATCAGAATAGATCGGTGGAATCAGAATAGATAGGTGGAATCAGTGAACGAGTTGAGTGCTTATGTTTGTTCAGCCATGCCTTTCTACAAAATTCTCCATTATTTCCACTTGCCTCCCTGTCTTCCATTGCTTCTTAGTGATCTGTATCCATGGCCAGAAAGCATGTTCAGCCCTTATTGTTTTGCTGTTGGAGATTCCCTCACTTAAAGAGATCAGTTTTTACATATCTGCACTTCTACAATGCTTGGAGTTTTATATAAGTCTTCTATTTTGTGCATACATAATGCCATTTCATGGTGAAAGGACTCAAAACCACACCCTGAATCTTGGAACTGATCAAATAAAGCTATTAATGTGTGGCAAGGATTATTTACATCTCTAAAGTCTCTGATGTTCTCGGTTTTCCAATAATACTGGCATGTGCTCCAAATGGTCATGTGTAATATAATTTTTATTAATGTTCCCTTTGATTTTCCACTTTCTTTAAAAGGGCTAGGACTCTTTTCTTCATTTTACAGCAATAACATTTATTACTGTTAGGATTATACAAATATTTTCTGCAGTGAACATTTGACAGCTATTAAAAGTGAATAATGTCCCTAAAAAACACAATGTGAGCAGTCAGAAATCCCATGTGTGTGCTCCTATGTGGTTATGATGCCCTTCACACTTACATATTTATTGTAGGCACCACCAATCTAAGGCAAAGTTGATTACTAAATCTCATATGAAAAGCAGCCTTCAGTGTGAATTACTGAATACACTGTGAATAAACATCAGGAGCCTTTGTGTAGCCGATGATATGAAAATGAATTCCACAAGCATAATGTCCATTTGATATTATTTGTCTGGATAAATCATGAAGTTGAAGTCTATACTGCATTCACCTTGCAATAAAAACAGGATGCCCTCTTTGTGAACAATGCTCTTCAATGTAAGATACTTCTGACCCTTGAGTCCAGGGATGTTTCAAAACAACAAAAATAAAAAGCACCTTGGCCGGAAAACAATATTACATTTTCTTCCAGCTTATTCTTAAAAAGGGATGGGTGGGGTGGGGAAGGCAAATCATTACAGTATAGTATTTCCATTATCCAACATTATTTTTCATCTTTATTGCTTATCTATAGTTTTCACTGCACTTTTAATGGCATGGCTGGTCAGAAAAGGTGAGGAGGAATGTGCATACATTTGGCTGCTCTTAGTGCCTACTAGCTGTGCTTGAATCTTTGTCCCTGTAGATTTTAATGTCCCTGCAGACTGCTGGCAGCCTGCTTCCAGCTGTGGCAGGCATGATGCAGTGAATTGCTTTTGAATGTTCTTTACTCAAATAGGCAGTAATTACAAGCTTAAAGAGGTTTAGTGGTCCAGTAAACTACATAATCACCCCTGAATTAGCCTGGGCTCATCAGTTGCAGTCCAGCAAGCTCAAGACTGCTGTTTGTAGGCAGTCTTTATCACATAGCAACCTGAGCAGCAGGTGTGGAACAGCAAGAATCCCCCATAAACACAACTGTCTACTGGGGACAATGATCTCTAATGAGATGAGGCTACACCATCACTGTAATTTAAGTGGGAAAATAAATGCCAGAGAATGTGCTCCTGCCCCCAGCAAGATTCTTTAGATGCACTAGAAACAGGATGATTGCTCTCTCTGGGATGGAAGATTTGTTCCTGTTTTCTAGATTTTACCTTTTTTAAATATATGAGTGTACTTATTTTTTATGGATGATATTAACCTATGATTCTTTATCAGGGAAAAATGGAATATGATGGATAGCCCAAGTGCATCCTTTGAGGAGTCTGACAATTCCAGCATAGAATTTTAAAACTAATACACAGAACACTTCAAATCTTGCCCTAATTTTAATCAGATGCCTGGTTGCTGCTGCTGCTTCTTTAAATAGTTTAGAAATGTTAACGCTTTGCATGCTGACACAGGACATTTTTTATATCGCAGCAAACTAACCTGGAAAACTGCAGTGAGTTGTATTCTTTCTGCATAGGATTGTAACTGGCATGTTGGCCTAATCTAGTAAAAAGTACTCCTGAGCCCAAGAGTTTCTTGGTTTTTTATTATTCCCAAGACCTGTACTTGATCCTTTAGTAGAAGTGAAAGTAAAAAAAATATGAATCTGCTAAATCCATTTTCCTGTCCTCAGTTATTGTAAAAAAATGTAGGTAGATTCAAGAATTTCATTACCATATAGTACAAGAAGATGCTTGGGCCTAAGCGTCATCTATTTACAGATGACATTTAATCCCAAATCTCTGAATAATTTCACCCACTTAATTTCATGTAGAGATAGTTTGCACTCTTTACTGAGTGCACTCTTTATCGTGGCAACCAAATGTCTTTTCAACCCATAACCAGGTTTAAAATCGTTGGAATAGATTTTATTACCAGATCTGATATTGCCAGGAGTTGAAAGGACAACTATAAATTTCAAATGTGATACATTTGATATTTAACAACAGTCCTCTGAAACAATTGGATCTAAATTTCAACAAAAGCTTTTGTCAGTTTTTTTTACTCAAAGCTGCAGTAAGATACAGCTGAGGTCCATATGTACATTTCAACCCTGACAGATTCTCATAAGAAAGAGCAAGTGGTAAGTTCTCCAAACAGTTTATCCATTTCCTGAAAGATATAACTTGTCGCTGAAATAGCTCAACACCACAGTTATCTTCATCCACAGTATCTCTGCCTATAAATATGTTGAAACACTGATATGCATTCAAGTGACCTTATTCACAACATTTCCAAAACTGAAAGTGCAAGGTTTTACATTGTTTTGTTCAAGAACTTTGCAGAACAGAAAAATTAAATCCTGATTAGGTGTTAGAAATTCGTCCATATCCAGCAGCCTCCAGGAGTAGATTGCCTTTCATTCCTGCAGATTGTACAGGCAAATATCACAGATGATCTAGCAACCAATGGAGTGACTGCTGGATCCCAATTTCACATTAAATTCAGAAGTTTACAACTGCCACAGGAAGTGGAGAAGCCTATATTCAATTTATGTCATTTTTTAAAGGATGTTCTTGCATTTTATACATGTTAAACCCACATGTAAGAAAGATCGCTCAATTGGGAATACTGGCTTATCCTTATTTACTATAATTTTGTGGTTCACAAGTACAGGTAGTCCTTGACTTACGTCCAATTGTTTAATGACCTTTTGAATTTACAACAGACAGACACACACATACCTACCAAACCTACTTATGACTCATTTTCAAAGTTATGACAGCTGCACCCTTTCCCTTGCAGCCACATTATTGCATTTTGGATCCTTGCCTTTATAGCCATTTGCAGCATCCCACAGCCATGCGACTGTGAATTGTGACTTTTTTTTGTTGGTTTCCAGCATTTACTTCTGGTTTCTTTCAAAAACGCCCATTGGGGAAATCTGATTCACTTAATCGCTGTAGTATCAACAAATTGCAAAAAACAAAAAAGTCAAAAAAATCAGGTCCAGTAACATAATTCTTCGACTTGTGACTTCAATGACTTACAACAACCATATTCTTTTAAGTTGAGGATTGCCTATATGGCAAAACATTTGTTATCCGATGGATACAAAGGGAGGTCTTGAAACACTGACAAACAGCACAATAAGAAAGCAGGGGAATGATATAGTAGTTAAAGATTCAAGGTGCTGGTATTAACCTATAAAGCCCTGCATGGCTCGGGTCCGGGGTACTTGCAGGAGCGCCTCCTACCAGCATCGAGGTCCGATCGCCCGGTACGCTCCCATAGGCAGGCCCTCCTGGGGGTGCCATCGGCCAGACAATGTCAGTTGGCGGTCCCCCAGGGGAGGGCCTTCTCTGTGGGGGCACCCACCCTTTGGAATCAGCTACCTCTAGAGCTGCGTTTAGCCCCGGACCTGCACTCCTTCCGCCGTGATCTCAAGACTTGGCTGTTTGTACAGGCTGGCCTGGACTGAGCAGGGTTGGGAATTTTAAGGGTATTTTAATTAGATTTTATAATTGGATTAGATAATTTGATAAAGGTGTATTTATTGTTTATACATTTCTGTGTAAGCCACACCGAGTCCCCTTGGAGATGGGGCGGCATATACATCCAAATAAATAAATAAAGTAAGTAAGTAAGTAAGTAAGCAAGTAAGTAAGTGTTGGCCTAGAAACCAGGAGAGTGTGAGTTCTAATCCCACCTTAGGCACAAAAAACCTGGGTTGGTCACATTGGGCCATCCACTCTTCTCAGCCCAACCTACTTCATAGAGTTGTGAGGAAAGCAAGAGGAGGAAAGAATATTCAATATGTTTGTTACACTAACTTATGTATCACTCAAAAAGTAATTCAAACAATTCAATAACTTTTTAAAAAGTGTGATAAAAATCTAAAATAAATTGGTTAAAGGGACAATTCTAATCATACATGGGATGCATCTTTAAGCTTGTTAAAACTGCTTAGATTAAAACATTAAACTATTATTAAAACCTCAACTTCTAGTCCTGAAATATTTACTTGAAGGGATCTAGATTGTATTGTCTACAAACAACATATCCTTTCATCAAACTTTTTATAGCCATTAGAGAAAGAAATGATTTTCCCCCTGATTACATGGTTATTTTCATTAATATCCTAAAGGGTCTCCAGGTAGCTTTTTGGTGGAAACTTTAATTAATTAAAATTTTGGTTTAAATTCATGTGGCTGTTATAATTGACTGGAAATGCTTCTACTAAGTAATTGTCTCAGTGTTGCTTGCATGTAATATTTCATCTCTTTACTATGCTACATTTAAGATAATTTATCATCTGTGCATTTTTAATTAATGAGCCGAGCTGATATCCTTTATATGCAGCCTATTAATTTGTCAGTACTTGAGCTCTTATGTCTGGTCCAAGGGCACATGAACCAACATTTTGCTGAAACTATGCTAGTCTGATTCCAGTTAGTTGCTTGGATTTGAAACCACCTGAGAATCTCCAGTAGACCTGCTTTAGGCTCATGATGGGAAAAGGGAAGATATAAATGTATTATCATACCTCAACTATAGAAAAAGAGAGAGAAACCCATCACTCAGCTATATTATATACAATACTCCTGACTTTTTAGAAATAAAAGTTAACAAAACATAATTTCTTCAACTACATTTACATAGTTAAATGCTTTAGAAACATTACCAGGTGACTCTCAGTAAATGGATTGTAGTATCCAAGCAAGTTGCAATGCATACAGGATTGATACAATCGTAATTTTTGCCACCAGTAGAGCTCTGTGTTGCTTTCAAATATCATTTCATTACAGTCCTTTGTATATATTATACCAATTTTTATAAGTGGGTGAAATAGTTTGGATTAAAGCAATTGCATTATAAACCCCTTGTAGCAATCCAATTTATTACAGCATAATCATAAAAAGAAATGCAGCCTTTAAGCATTTCCAATGTATGCTGTTTCTGCATATTTAAAAGGAAGTGGTTTTCTTCGTGTGATGTAATTTTTTGCTTTTTCTCCTTCACTATAACTTTTTCATTCCCTTCTTCATCAAGCAATATAGAATATTATAGAATCATCAATAGATTTAATCATAATTTGTAAAATAAATGTGTGCATAAATTGCGGAGGGGGGGAGTATATTCAGGAGATCTACAAAAGTAGCTTGCATGAATGACAAGAGGCTATAATAGATGCCCACTTAAATTTTGGCAGTCTTAGCTTAAGAAATCTAGAAATGACACATTTATTTATTTATTTATTTATTTTATTTTTATTTATTTATTTTGTCAAATGCTTACAATATAATAGAAATAAGAATAAACATAAGTTTAAATACATGAAATAGGAACTAATAATTGGGGACAATAGGACAGGGACGGTAGGCATGATTGTGTGCTTATGCACGCCCCTTACAGACCTCTTAGGAATGAGATGAGGTCAATAGAGGTTAGTTTGAGGATAAAGGAGTGCGGGGTTATAGCTACATGAATTTTACCTTTCTCCCCTCCTTCATGTAATGCTTTAAACATAGTATTGATAGTTGTATTGGTAGCACCCGGTTTACCTTATCTGAGCTTGGAGGCTCCTGGAAGCAGGGTCAGATAGCTGGATTGGCAACCACCAGAAAATCTGAGACTTTAGATGAGACTAAAAATTTAGAAAATATTGCATAAAGGTTAACTGCCAATCCATTTGCTTATGTTTGCCAAGAAAACTGTAATGTGAATGTGTCTGTCAAGTTACAAAGAAAACTGAATGTGTCTGTCAAGTTACAAAGAGTTGAATTTGACTCAAAGGAAGCCATAACTTTATAGCTAGGTTTACCACATTGCTAGTTATGGATAATAATGCAAGAAGACGGGAGTGGAGAACAAGATAACTAAGAATGATGGAGCCCATGGTTTTCCCAGTCCATTTCTCAAGCTGTTTATTTTCTTCTTATATTTAGTAGATGGACTACACATGCACAGGGGTGGGATGCTACTGGTTCTGCCTGGTTCTAAAGAATCGGTAGCTCCGAAGAGCAGGAGACACCGAACTGGTTCTGTATTTGCTGCTGTTTGGCCCACCCACCCAGCCCGGCTCTTACCGCGGCACAGCTGAGGTTGAAAAAGCAGGGAAAAAATGGCTTTTCAAGCGCTGCACACCTGCGCGCTGCGCTTTTCAGCTCTCCGGGCAGCACAGCTTAAGGTTTTTTTACACACACATGTGCACAAAGCGTGCATGTGTGCGCAAAACGTAGTCACCGAACCGGTAGTAACACCAGTTGAATCCCACCTCTGCACATGCATGCACACAGACCCACAAAGATAGTTAAAGTAGAATGGAACAAATTTAATTCTAAAAAGCAGCAATAGAATTCTGTGAACTTTGGTAGAACTGAAAGTCACAAGTATTGCACTGTTTTACACTATGTCTTCAAAAAAATCACGTTTTGTGGAATTTCTATCACCTATTTGCAACTTGAGGTCTCAGAAAATTCATCCTCCATCTTAAAAGCAAGGGATACTTTTATTCTAGATAGTGAAAGACGAAACCTAAGAACAACTGTAAGTTTGAAAAAAATGAACTAAATTGTAAACCCTTTGGAACTCATTAGCTTTCTCTGAGAAGCAGTTTTAGAAGTTTAGTTCTTGATGATACTCAAATGATACACCCACCTCTAATTTATGTGCTGAATATGTTGGAATAGTGATATGTTAAAGCACTTTTAATAAGCTTTTTACTTCATTTAAATAATGTAAGAATGTATTCTCATTTTTTGAAAACAGCTTGTTGCCTTTTAGACTTGTGGTTTTTGTACCATTTTCCCTATGCAATTGTAAGTACAGTGGAATGACCTTAATGTTATCAAAACTGCTCTTGTTCATCAGCAGTAGCATGAATAGCAAACTACCATTGTAATAAAGTCTTACTATTGCCAGATGCCAGGCCAACCTCTCCAAGACCTCACCTTGGGAGGCATACAGAGATAGAGTCTCTAATCTGTCCATGGTACAGTAGCTGATACGAGTTATAGGCCTCTGCTAAACATTGTTGGGAGGTAAAGTATTTATCACGGATCACCACATCATTAGTCTCTTAAGCATTCTCCCGGTAATCGTGGAATGGGACCAAATAAACTCCTTTGGTTTTCCTAGTCAGTTAACACTTTACATCAGGACTAAATTCTAAAAAAAAATTTGCAACTCACTCTTGAATTAATTAATACCATCTTCATTAAGTTTTGAACTAAAGCTTTTTTAAAAATGGAGAACAACGAGAGGAGGAACAACAAGTATCTGATCTACTCCTTCCTTGTTCCTAATCTTGTTCCATTTCAGTAACATGTATCCTTTTCAAGTGGCAAATGCTTCAGAGAAGTAGAATCCTTAACAGAGGTTAAAAGTAGGGCATTCAGAAACAGCCAAGGAGCCCTATTATTTATTGAACATATGCCGAACATGTAGCAAAGCAATTATAATTAATCAGGAATAACTGTTCTAACTATATCCTATAACTTATACCTTAAAAGCTGGAAAAAGTTTGTGTGTTTTCTGTTGCTCTTGTGGAAAATAGATGGGAATGAATTATGTTATTTCATAAATTTTCCCTTTCCAAATTATTACACAGGATATTGCTGAAATTCTTTCCATGTCTTACTGAGTTCCTTCAGTGCAATATGCAATAACCAATTTAAGACACAATTAAAATATCAAAATGGAAAAGGCAACTAATAATTACAAATCTTTACATAATAAAATTACAAAAGAACAATCTAATAAAAACTAATTTGTGATCACTAAAAAAGCAAAATTAATTAAGATACATGGAATCTCATGCCACAGCATACTTAACATAAGACAATTCAAATTAGTAAAAACACCCATAAATAATAAAACATTTGAAACTCTTCATATTGCCTGCTTAGTTAAGATCAGATTTTATAATATCGTACAGGTTGTGATCACTTCCTTCCATTATAATGCGGATTGTAATATATTTAAAATCCTTAAAGAAAAATGGCTGTACTTTAGGGATCTGTTTCAACATTCTGGAAGCCTGTGCATTGAAAAACCCTTGAAAATAACATGGAAAAAGAGCATGGACCAATGAACATCTCATTTGAGAATTTAAGCTAACATAATTTGGAAATAGAAACAAAAAAATTTAGCGATTTGTTCCATACATGATAGAAATCACTGAGAAACATGTTGATATTGTTGTTGTTGACCCAGCTGGACCATAAAATGAACCTGTGCAAAGGATCTTTTGCTCATAGTTGCCATCTGCTTGTTGAGCAGTAACTATGAGGACCCCCAAATCATGTTCCAATCTCAAATGGAAAATGCAACATTAACCAAGACCAGTGATGAAAATGTCCCTGTACTGAATATTATTAATATTGAACCAAAGCCTTTTCCTCATTCAGACCAAAGAAGACACCATACGCTAAGATACGGAATAACAGAATTGGGAGTGACGTTAGAGGTTGTCTAGTCTAACCCCCATACTCAAACATGGGACCCTATCTATTTCAGACAAATCGTCGTCTAAAATTTCTTTTAAAATCTCTTGATTAGTTTTCATTCAATGAACATCTCGTTTGAGAATTTAGGCTTGATTAGTTTTCATTCAAGTGCTTCTTGTTCTGCCTTCAGGTGCTTTGGAGAATAGGTTGACCCTGGCCTCTTTGTGGCAGCCCCTTAGATATTGGGAAACTGCTACCATGTCCCCCCCCAATCCTTCTTTTCATTAAACCAGACATACCCAGTTCCTGAAACCATTCTTCATAGCCTCCAGTCTCCTGGTAAGTACATTGACACATTTACCTGCACAGCTTGGGATTGTGATATACAGTTGGTTGTCATCCAGTGGTGGGATTCAAATTCTTTTACTACCGGTTCTGTGGGTGTGAGCGTGGCAGGGGAAGGATCTCCAGTCAGAGGTGGTATTTGCCGGTTCTCCAAACTATTCAAAGTTTCTGCTACCAGTTCTCCAGAACTGGTCAGAACCTGCTGAATACCACCTCTGGTGTCATCCACATACTGATGATACCAAACTCAGAACTGATAAGTGTCTTCATGTAAATGTTAAACAAAAGAGACACCCCACACATCAGGGGTCAAGGTCATCCTAAAGAAGAAGGTAAAGTCTCCTTCGACTTGTGCTTGACTCTTGATGTCTTTCATGCCCTTCTGTTGATAAAACAAGTGAAGTGGTTTGCTGTTGAATGTTTTCTTCAGTCTTCCTTCTAACTATAGCTCTGAAATTCCTTTGGTGTTCCCCAAAGAGATTTTTCCCAGGCCCATCTAAGTAGCTTCTGGTTGGAGAAGAGGTCAGCAAGGTGCTGCCATCTGTTGAGGCATATTTGGAATAAGTTATACAAAAGCGTAAAGAGCACAGTAATTGGTAGAAATGTTCATTTCTTTGTGTATGGATACAGTGAGTTCCCAACAGATGAGCACTTCCTTTGTCACATAAGACCTGGAGTCCAAAAAGTTTGTATATGGGTGCACATGTGTGCATAGAAAAGAGCAATTCACTGCTTGTGGAGCCAAGAACTTAGATTGATAGCATGGAATTCATGGAAAGCTATCATTAAAGATGCTTGCCTTGCCCTAGCATTCAATGATTTTAATATGCCTTTTATAAACATCTGGTATTTCCTGGAAACTGTTTCTGTACACTGTTGCATTGAGCCCTTCCTTCCTTTCTATCAACCTGATTTGATTGCTGTGTTGGTGCCGATTATATTTAACCTCTTTTGTGTGTAAGCAATAGACTTTTCTTATTTTCTATGTTCAGGCTGATGATTCTTTAATAGTAGGAGGCTTTAATTATTAGAGCACCTTTCATTTCTTTTCCACTGAGATGCAGAATATAACTATAATCAGTAAGATATTGACAGCATTGAGGAAGTTCATTATTTTATCATCCGATTAGTGGCAACCTTGACTGATTTCAGAAAAACCTGAGCAGGGTAGGGCCATATTAGTATGTGAATTGAAATCTCCGGCTTAGAAGGAATGACAAAAAAAATGTGCTGGAAGAAAGCAGTATCAAATTATCTCCACATTGTTGCCAAAAATAAAAAAATACACAGATATATCTATGAACTTCTTAGGTGCTGAGCTAGAGTTAAAAAATATTTCATCTTAACATATGTATGCGTCATTTTGCCCAAGTTACAATTTATATGCCTGGTTTATTTCAATGTAAACAGATTATATACATGAGAACAGACATATACACAGACACATACATGCACATAGACACACTCATATACATACTGTATGGAGAGAGTGCAGATATACACACACACACACAAACATATGCATATCCACACAGAGACATATTCACAGATATCTTTGTTTAAGAGAAAGAGGGAAAGGATAAGTCACTTTAGGTTTGCTTCCACAAAGTATTAAATTATTTATCATATATTTTCCATATCTGTAAAAGGACATTTCATCATTGCTTTTATTTAAAGGTTTTCTGTTTTTAGTTTTTTGGGGAGAGCAAAATTAAACTTTTATTTTCTTCATCAATTATAGCAGAATGCAAAATATTTTCTGCATATTTTTCTGTAAATGGGAAAAAAAGAATGTTGCTTGGTTCTCTTTTCTCTTTTAATTTTCCATCCAAATACTACTAAGTGAGAAATAAGAAAGTAGACTGAACTCTTGTGATTTCATTTATAATGTTTGAAACAATTTTAGGAGACACCTTAGTTGTCCTTTTTGGTTTGCCTTTGTATCAGGAGGCAAGGACTCGACTACTATAAATTCAAGCTATGTTCTTAGACTATACTGTGCCCTGCTTTTTTAATGCAAATGAGAGGCACAAAATGTCTCTTTGATAATATGCAGTCAGGACACAAAAAAAGGTTCATTCAAACAGTAAAAGTAATTCATGAAGCTGAAAAAAGAATAAGAAAGCATTATGATTTAAAACAAAAAAAGTCTTCATGAATGTATTATAATGAACATAATTTTCATGAGTTAAATATTCCAGAAGCAAAACATGACAAAATAGTATTACTAGCTTAGCTTGATAGCAAAAAGAAAAAAAGCAAAAGATTCAGCACTGTTGAAAGTTCCATTCATTTATGAAATAATGTTCACACACCCATCACAGTATATGCTTAATATATGAATTATTTAAATGAACAGCTAGTCAGTTAATCTGTACATTACAACTGATGCAGCAATATTAAAGCAAGACAAAAAGTTGCACAGAATTCAATATAATTCCCCCCTCACATGTTAGATGTTAAAGTCATATTTGGGATACAACAGATTGAGATCAAATGACCATAAAGGATACAACATCTTCATTATATATTCAAATTTATCTCAAGCCAACTTTTATGGGTTCATTCAGTTTATTTCAAACAAGGCAAAATCTTTTTTTTTATTAAAAGCTAACACAAATTCAGTGAATGCTGGCAGCATTTTCAATAAACAGCTTGTGCTTTTCATTGTCATTTTCTATCCTTTTAAGATACAACTTGCACTGCTAATTCATGAGACTTGCTTCTTTTTTTCTCGTTTTACTTTATATCTTGGGCAAGAAATCAAGTCTCTGTTGAAATAGAATAATGGAGTTAGAATTTTTAAAGAAGATAATTTAGAATGTTAGAATGTGTAATTTAGAATTACACATGCAATTGCAGAAGGTCTACCATTCTAGCCCTATGGATATGATTTTGCAGCGGATTATATAAATTTAGGAACGTTATTAACAGTAAGGTTTCATGGGCTTGAATTGTGGAAATTTTTGTGAAGGACTGCACTTGGCAAACTAGTATTGATGACATTTCACTCTGGCCATAGCCAGATCCTCCAGTTGAACATGGAGGAAAAGAACATCCCTGCTTATTCTGTGTTAGATTACCACTCCCACCCCCATCCCTTAGACTTCCAGATTTCCCCACCCCCATCCCTTAGACTTCAATTTCTACAACCCCATCAACAGGCCAATAGTAGATACAATACATTACAGTACACCAAAGAGGGTCACCAGGGCAAGGATATCTGAAACAAGATTATCTCTGTTCAGATATCTAACCTTGTAAAAGGCTTCCAGGTTACAGAGGTCACTTGTGCTTCTACAACAAAGATGGATCAATGAGCACCTCTAAATTACAAATGTGATCCTTTTAAGGAAAGTGTATAATAGTTAAAACCATGTGAGACTCAAGCAGAAACCTTCTGGAATTGGGTGGCAAAGTACCATTTCAATGGTTTTTTTTTACACTATTCTGAGAGGGCTATGATGCACAGAAGCTTTTAAAATAATGACTTTAAGGTGCAGCAAGAGTTTCTGTTGTTATTACTCTGAGAAGGGAATCAGTCATGCTCTTTTTAAAATATAATTTCTATTAAGAGTTTTGATTACAACACAAATTAAACTTATAGAAAGAGAATAGAATAGAAAAAAACAGCAAAAGTACAGGATAAAAAGAAAAGAAATATATAAAGAAGTGCTTTGCAACCTTCATCACAAATTTAAATAAATTTAATAGCACTTCATCTCTCTCCTACAAATTACATACTGCAAACAAATATCCATTTCTCCCATATCCCATTCTTTGTTTAAAAGCAGATCCAGTAAAAGGCAACTTTTAATCCTGGTGTCAGCAAAAAGTCCTTAAACAACTTTGCCAGAACTTTGCCCCCACCCCCAAAAAAGCTTATTTTAACCTTAATCAAAATAAACCAACATTATGTTCCTTCCTTTTACTTCTAACAGTCTTAATCTTCAAATATTGTTGTAGGATTTGATTTCTCTTTAATTTTTTTAGCCAATCACACAGGTTTCTTCAAGGTTTTAACAAACCTCTTTTGTAAACCTAATAATTTTTCAGGTCATTCTTCTTATATATCATTTGTTTCTCCTTTTTCATTTTTAAAACTGGAGCCAGTTTTCTTTTGTATATCAAGCATTGTTTTTCCAATCATTATCTTGGCCTGTCATTTGTAGTACTATCTTTGGTACTTTCTCTGTCTTTTCACATAAAATTTGATTTACATCTGTCACTTCTTCATTAATATCTTTTGGATATAATCTATTCATAATAGCAGGTATCATTACCAACATTGTTGATAATGCGGTTACTATCTTCTGCTCCATTCTTCAAATACCTCCTTTAATGTTTTTGATGTTATATTGTTTTGGGTCATTTACTAAGTCCCAATATTAACTAACATGAAGAACGTTTTCCTGTTTTTTTCCTTCTGCTTCGATGCTTTAAACCCCTCTAGTGTCCAGTTTCTAAAATCATAAAGTCACTTATCTTTGTAATAATTTACAGCAGCGAAGTTAGCCAGAATAAGTCTGTTTCCCAGTCTGTTTTATTGTTATTTTCACAAACTTATAGTAAAAGTCAATATTCCAAATTTATCTGGACTTTGAATCCACTTGCAACTTTCTTAGATCAAAATGTTATTTACCTTTTTGCTGTTTATTTAAAATTATTTAAGTTTGTAAGCTTGTAATTATTTTTCTTTTGGTCAGAGTTGAAGATAAGCTCTCCCTGACGACATTTAAAAATTGTCATTCTGAAGCTTTAAGAAGTGATTAGAAACTGAGGCTTGTGAATTAGCTGTGGTTATTTGCTCTCTTTTCTCAGAGATGCCTTCAATTTTGCCAAAACTCCCCTGCAAGCCACTTGGAATTAGCCTTCTTGTTTCCTTACATGTGTCAATGTACAATATATTCTGAAATGCATTGTATAACTAAGGCAGTCATAGAATTTATTTCACTTGATTAAAAAGTGGCCCACAAAAGAGGTCTAAAGCAAGGGGAGGGAGTGACGACACCAACAAATATTCCGGGCCCAATTGGCAAAAGAAAGCTCAGGGCCGCATTGGCTGGAAACACGCCTTCATCCTGCAATGGGTAGACAATGTCTAAAATGATGATGATGATTTTTGAAATAGTATGAAATAACTTCTGATTTAATCTTCATGAATGTTAGGATAAGCATATTTGATTTACTGTTAAATAAATAATAAATTCATAAAAGTCACTGCTATCAGAAGTCTGTTGTGAAGCTTGACTGAATTTGCTCACCTGTAATTTGAAACATTTCTATATACAGAGAGAGAGGGGGGGGAGAGAGGGTCCTTTCAATATGCATTATTTCAAGGGAGATATGCATTGGATTGATTCTGGGAAGGGAGCATAAATCTGACCATATATAATCAGTGTTTTATAGCTTTCCTCCATTTGAAAGTGTTAATGCAGATCAAATGAAAAACATTCCAGAAAGAATAGCTCTGGCTACTGCTCTGCTTTCTGTATGGTCCTAATCACTAATTCTTATTTTAAAATCTAAATGTGATTTTGTTTTCTCTTCTAATGTGTTGCAGCTCTCCCAGAGACTTGAGTGAATCCTTTCTCAAGTTCCATCTTGATCAATTGTGTGCAAATAATTAAGCTTTTAAGAGATAATGGTATGAGGCTAATGTACACATCAAAAGTAAAGATTTGAAGTCACTGTTTATTGAACAGTGGCCAAATCTCCTTTGATATCTTAAAGTGATCTCGGTGATAAGTATGCTTCTTAGCTAAAACCAGTGGGATGTTAATAATTGACTGATTTTAAATAAGATTCCCTTCTTTGGAACAATAACAACAACAACCAGATGGTAGTGCAAAGTAGGAATGACTGATAGATTAAAATCTGCCACTCTGCATAATGAATTTCCACTGTTTTAATGTTAAAATAGTAGTTATCTGGAATATCACCCATTCTTATGCTGCAGCCTTGTAGCCTGTAGCATGTGTTTTCCTTGCCTCAAGGATGAGAAATCAACAATGCTTTGAATGTTTTTAACATGGCCTAGCCTGTGGCATGTTCATTCTTGGTCTATTTAGTGCTGTTCTTGCAGTGTAGAAGGAATAATTCTTACTTCCTACAATAATTGTATTATAAAAATTAATGTTTCAAGCATATGAAACATTTTGGATTTTTTTTTAAAGAACCAGCCTCATGATTTTTTTTTCCCCCTGGGGGAGATTATCTCCATGAAATAATGGCTTTCATGTGATTATCGCAATTACAGTTTTTTTCATGAAACTGAACATTGATGTTAAGCCAATAACCAGACAATGGGGGAGGGGAGGGAAGAGAAGCATGAAAGAAGGATCAGATGACTGAAAACATACCACAATTTGAAATAATTTTGTTCTAATATTTTAGTATACTTAGGCATGTGGCTGTATGTGCATGCGTTTTGTTTACAGTAGTTACATTATTCAGATGGCTAATTTTATCTGTCCTTGCATCTGTTTCAAAAGGTCCAGAACAATTGAAAATTGGTTCATGGAGATAGAATTCTCAGTCTCAGTAGCTTGAGGCTCTCTTGTAAATTCTTGCTTCCTGCATGGAATTAGGCATAGGTTGCTGAGTTATGTAAAACGGGATCTGTTGCAAGGTGGTAAAGCAATATGAGAAAGAAAATGATTTTGAATATTAGACTAAGCAGCAGTTACATCTAAGTAAATAAAGTCCCATTAACCTGAGTGTAAGCTCCCCAAAACAATTTGAGAATATAATCTCAAATTTAAGAAAAATTGCAATACTGCAGAAAATGGTCAAAATGAGTCCAGTGAATAGAACACAGTAGGAATAACTGAGTTGGGAGGGACCTTGGAAGTTTTCTAGTCCAACCCCTTCCTCAAGCTGTGCCATTTCAGACAACTGACTGCTCAGTCTCTTTTCCAGTGATGGAGCACCCACAACTTTTGAAGGCAAGCTGTTCCACTGGTTTATTGTTCTCATTGTCAGGAAATTTTTTCCTAGTTCAAGGTTGCTTCTCTCTTTGGTTAGTTTCCAACTATCTTGTCTTGCCTTCTGATGCTTTGGAAAATAGGTTGAACCCCCCCTTCTTTGTGGCAGCCCCTCAAATATTGGAATACCCTAGTCACCCCTAGTCCTTCTTTTCACTAGACTAGACATATTCAATTCCTGCTACCCTCTTCAGTGACAGCATAGTTTGATAATATCAAAAGCTAGGGCCATTAATCCAATCTAACAAACTATTGTACAAAGTCCTTCATGGCTTGGGTCCAGGGTATCTGCGGGAGCGTCTCCTGCTGACATCGAATGTCGACCGCCCTTTGTGAGCGCACAGACTGGGACTCATCGGGGTGCCATCCGCAAGACAGTGTTGGTTGGCGGTGCCCCAGGGAAGGGCCTACTCTGTAGCGGCTCCCGCCTTGTGGAAGCAACTGCCCGTGGGGCTCCGTTTGGCTCCGGATCTCCGCTCTTTCCGCCACGATCTGAAAACTTGGCTGTTTGAACAGGCCGGGCTGGACTGACCTCTCGGGGAAGGGGATTTTAAATTGATTTTATGTGGGCTTGTGGTGTTTAATTCGTTTTTAATGTATTTATTGTTATTTTTAGCTGTGAGCTGCCCCAAGTCCTTTTGGAGAGGGGTCGGAATACAAGTCCAATTATTAAATTAAATTAAATTATTGTAAAGTGTGGGCAACATAGGTTCCTAGGGAATGAAGTGATCCACAGCCCCTACAACCATAATTTCTGAGTGCAGGTTGTATAGATTTCCGCCATCTTGTAAGCCTTGAAATAGATAAATACAGTTCAAAAACAAAACAGAATATGCCTCGTCTCAAAACACATGGAATCCTATGTCTATATACGTAACATAGTTTCCATACTATGAATCTTGGTTCCCCCAAACTAGTGAGTTCCAGATCACTGGAATTTTCCCATTCTTGTCTTAGAACTGAACTGATAAGTACTACTAGAAAAAGTGAGCATTGACAATAGGGCTTGACAAATAACTTGCAAGTGTCAAGTGCAAAGTATTTCGGATATCACATAGTCAACATTTCCACATAAAATGTTGGCAGTCACAACCAACCTAGAGAGATAATTTACTTCATTTTTCTTGCATAATGAATCCCACTGGTCCCATGTTATCTGTGCAGGTAAAGCTATAATTGGGGAGGAAGAGCCGATTGTATTGATGTGGGTATTATTTTAAAAATGTGAATCTTTGCATTACGGCCTGCCAAAAGTTTATACTAACAAAGCCAAAGACAAATGATCAGTGCTCTGAACCTAAGAAACTGGCAACACTTACATCGGAGACTCATTTATCATAGAACTGTAAGGCATAGTAAGAAGTCTCCAATGTTTATTTTCTTTTACTATTTATCTAAAACAAAGTATATAAGCTACTTTTCATGTAAATGGCCTGTAGCTGCACAGCAGTTCATCTTAAAATGTCAAGCTACAATAGTGCTTAAGTTTTCCTTTATTACCTGTTACAGAGTTTTTTTGTTTCAGTTTTGGAAAGCTGAAATGTCCAGCCCAGGAACAGCTTTCTGGCTATTGTTACTGACCCAAGAGTAGGCTTTCAACTAACAATATAAATTTTCAGAATTTGGAATACTCTTGGAAATAAAAACCAAAATCATTGTGGATCATTGATCTGCCAGTTAATGTTTCTTTTTTTTTTGTTGTCATTATGTGCATGTTTTTAAAAACAATGAAATCATTCTTAAGAGTATTAAAATAACCCTTTTTTCACTATATAAACCTAGATAACCTCGGAATATTGACAAAAATGATTGTGCAGTGATTAGTACAACCTGGATAACTCATCAATGTACTTGCCACAATATTTATTTATTAAGGCAAATTTTAAAATGTTGATGTGGTTATGATTTTTGTATTTTATTTCAGGAGAAAATGTGAAAAAAGCAATCATCCTTTGATTTTTTTTAGAACTAAAAATCTTTAACTTTTTTGAATTATGATTATAGCAATGCCAATACTGGGTGGTATTTTTTTCATTGAAAGATGAAGTTCAAATTAGGCTAATAATTAGCTGAAAACAATATTGCCTCTGAGTTCTGTCTTAAAATGTGTATAATTTCACTTTAAATTATATCAGTATATCAGCATATAATGAACTCATACAAACATGAAGCTATGGAAAAGCAAGAAACAATCTTCCTAAACTTAGTGCTGAAATTCTCCCAGCAAAATGGAATTTCTGGTGTATTATTTGTATTCCTTAACCTTAACAGCAGTTGTATTCTGAGCACTGTATACAAGCACTGATTTTAATCAAAAGTTAGACAGCTGGATTGAATCATTAGAACAAAAATGCATTCAAGAAAGAAATATGCCAAACATTGGTATAAAACATGAATATGAAAGAAGTTATTTATTCAAGATGCAGAAAATGACAGTAGGCATTATTCGTTTAAAGAAGAGTTAAAATTTAGTTCTGGCACAACAACTGTCTTAATTTAGTATCAAAGTACTTGTATCTCAGGCAGTTCTTTCTACACTTCACTAATCATTATAATTGACTTGTCTTTTACTGCCATTAATTATATGATGTAGTAGTCCATTAATAATTATGAGAGTGACACACCTCAGCATTTTCATCTTTAATTATATGTACTACGTTTTTATGATTCAAGAAAATGGCTAATAAAACTGTTTAATAAACACCCACACTATAGATACATAGGTAGAGATACTTATGCATATTTACTTGTCCTACAGCACCCTTACCCTTCAGAAGAACAGAAAAAGCAGTTGGCACAAGACACAGGGCTGACAATACTTCAAGTGAACAATTGGTAAGTAATTATACTTCAGTATTTACCTAGTATCAGAATTACAGCCTCTGGCAACTAGCAGTTAATGGTTTGCATTATGAAGATCCACCTTTTAGTAACTTCCTTTCTTTCCTAGTTTAGGATGGCAAATCTAGCATTAGCCCCTAGAGAATGCTTTCAGCTAATGGAGCCAGTGATTTTCTTCTCCTTGTGTTATCGCAATTGGCTTTTACACAGCAGTGGAAATAGTTAGGTTTCTTTTTGTAAGTGTTTGTATGGTGATTGGCTAGAATGGATTTGTTTTAGACCACCTTTCATGAAATCAATTTCTCAACAGCTAGGAAATTACAAATGAATTGATCATTATTATAGTTATTTCATACTCGTTTTAGTGTACCATTTCATGCAATATTATTCAGAATTGCTGCAGTTGAACATAGAAGCAGTCTAAATTCTTTTAATGTCTCTCAAGCCACGAGGGAGAAATCTGGTTAACATAATTACTAATAAGCTAATTAATAAAAAGAACAAGCAGAAATATAAATACCCAAATCTTGGTTTAGGAGGGAAAATAAATCTTCTTAAAATATATTAAGTTTTTATTGTTTCTAATAGTATAGCTCTTAATGGGGGGGAGGGGAAATGCAGTTTAAAAAAACAATTTAGTGTGTTGCATTTGTTCATGATATGAAATGCGTGCTTCACACTGAAATAGCATTTAAATTATATTGAAATCTAATGCTGTGTAAAATTAAGTGAATCTAATTAATTGTCCCAATAATTTTAGATTAGTGTTTACGATATGGAAATCTTATCATCTTTGAAGTAATATTCAGGAAATGGCCAAGCTCCAAGTATGATGTGAAAGAGATCTAGACAATTTTTTTCTCTTACTATTCCAGAAGTGTCAGAGATTAATATTGCTGAGACTTTGATTACAAGGGTAATCCATTTTAGTGAATAAATTTGGTTTTGATGGTTTATTGCACCTGCATTAACCAGCTTTTCACAGAGACAGAGTGACTAGAGACCAAAGAGAGGGGCTTCAGATATATTAAACTCTTATTATAGAAAATGTAATTTCTGTCAATATAATCCCATGTATTCTTCAATTTAGTGCTTTGGAGATAACAAGCTACTTACAATATATTTGCCTTCAGAGGATTAATTCACAAAGTGCTATCTGTAAGACACAGACAGGCTCATATAATCAGAGCTTGTAAAGGTTATCAATTGGTGTGACCTTACAGCAGACGTAGGAGATCAATTTGCTATAGCCTTTTAAATATGTTGAACAATGAGATCAGAGAATGCTTTGTGCGCTGATTTACACTTATTTTTTTGAATGCCAAATAATAAATAATTATGTGTTAACCGCTAATAAGGACATCAGAATATAAATATTGCACTTGATGCAAATTTATTGTAAGAACATGCCTGGCTTGTATGTCTGTATCTCGCTTTATTGGATCCTTCAAATGGGTATGCAATTTTGCAAATATGTAATGCTACTTACTTAGAAAGTTTGTTGAAATTGCTCTTCGCGGGCGAATTACAGCATATTGCACCCATGCATTGGTAAAAACACAGAAGTTTATGATGAGGTTATCATAGTTTCATTTTCATCGGTATAAATGGGAGAACACCATTTGCACATTTGCACATTTGTAATGCAGTGTTGTATCTCTATCTGGATATCTCTGGTCTTCTACTAGCAATCCTATCTCAGTAATAAATCTTGTGAAATCTTGTGAATGTAAGTTTTCAGATATGGCCCTTACGTTACATTGAATCATCAGAATTTTGTATTTGGTTTCATTTTTGTTCTGCTTCTGTATCAATGGCTATAATGTTGTTGTGATTCAGTACATTTATTATAATATTTCTTCTGTGGTATTATGTATGTAAATAACCTGGTAAATATTTTCTTAATGGGTGGGGTTTATTAACCTAAAACAAAATGTTAAAACATCGGCTATTTAAGAGTCTCATTAAAAGGGATTAAGAGCCAAATTAAAATAGAATGGCCAAGAAATAAAGGGAAAAATATTGCCAAGTTCATCAGAGTTCAAATGGGACAAGGCATGTTGATTAGAGCAGGAATTTAGAAGGTAGTTTCTGTTAGGGCTTGTACCGCTTTATTTTCTAGCCCTGTTTGAAGAACTCAGATCCCTTGAAGTGAACAGGTCATATTCCCTGAGTCAGGATTGGCTAGAAATATATAAACTACATTGTATGTTATTATAAGCTTGTGAATTATTCTAGCCTTCAAGGATAGATTTGAAACCTAGATAATATTCTATCAACAATTATGCCGGGTATGACTAACATGTAATATCCTAAGGGAAAACCATGTGGTTTGATAGCTTCCTAAATACTTCATTTCATTTCATTTCATTTATTGGATTTCTAGGCCGCCCCATCTCCCGAGGGACTCAGGGCGGCGTACAATCATAAAAACAATATAAATACTATACAGTTTAAAAAGAGATTAAACATGAAACCCAATAATCCAAATGAAAAATAGCACAATTCATTAAAACCCCACTCCCCTCCTCAGTCCAGGTCGGCGAGTTGGAACAGCCATGTTTTCAGGCCCCGCCGGAAGGACTGGAGGTCAGGAGCCACCCGAAGCTCCAGGGGCAGCTGGTTCCATAGGGTGGGTGCTCCCACAGAGAAGGCCTATCCCTGGGGGTCACCAGCCGACACTGTCTGGCCAACGGCACCCCAAGGAGGCCCTATCTGTGAGAGCGCACGGGACGTTGGGAAGCCATTATTGGCAGCAGGGTCCCTCAAGTACCCTGGTCCTAAGCAATGTACTTTATTTTAATGAATTCAAAGTATTTCTAAATAGTGTTGTGCAAATAGAAAGCCTGTGTGATACATCTGTTCTCTAGGATTTTTTTTTAAATCTGACTCCTGAGCAGCTGAATATTCTAAGCTGAAATTCTAAAAAAATCATGGCATTGGGCATATATATTAGACAACCCTTGGGTCAAGTGTTAGGGTACTTCTCTTTGTACAGGAACATCCTGTTTCCCAAGGCGGAGGTTAGACAAGAGCCGCCCTATCATTAGGCAGAGTGACTACGTGTTTGCTTGCAAATCCTAATTAAAAGCCCAGAAGGTATTGGAGATAGACAAAGCTATACATGCACTGGACTACCTGCCCTGTATCATCTGAACTATTCTGCCATATGCAAATGAAATAGGAACAGCCAGCATTGAATTAAAATTCAGCTGCCAGGCTGGATGATTTCTCCATGAAGAGTTTTGGTGAGGGTGTGGGTGAGGGCATTGTAGATGTTGCCTCAGTTAGCAAAATGTCTTGGAGTGCCCCTAGATTAGCCTCTACTTTCAAGAGCAAGGCACCCGAAAGAGAAAGAGAAGTGAGCTTCACTGTCAGCACCTATACAACTTAAGCCAGTACTCCCAGGCTTCAGATGCTGTGCTAAAACAAGCCAATACAGGGATAATATGTTTCATGAACAATTATGTGCACTGCGACTATAGGTGTTCATTGTTCAAGGTATGACTCTTTTCTCCGACATCAAACAATTAAGATGGCCTTAAGCAAGCCATTCTCTCTCAACTTTAGCCTTCCAAATGCAATTTGGCAGGATCATATAGATTTACCTTAGAGGTTGGATTATATTACATTATACATTAAATCCCCTGTTAAATTAATTTAAAATATTTTTATAGCAGCTTATGAAACAGTTGACAAGATAAAACTCAAAGCAATAAACTAGAAAGTGGTTAACTAAAATGAAGTTTAAAACTCCTACAAATTTTTAAAGCACTATGCAAATTAGGACTGTATAAAGCATCCAAAAGATGCGCTTGCAAAACTTGTTAGCACAAGTGGAACACTTTCTGTGCATGTACATGCAAGACAGTCTGGAACAATATGTGAAAAATTTGTGTGAGATTTCCACCTTTTTCAAATGCTTTACACAGCTCTAACACAAATTCTAAGTCATCAATTTGTAATTGTGCCAGTTATATATTCTACAATTGGAGAAGGAAGAATTAAACTCAAGATGTTGACATGCCTAAGGCAGCTATCTCAAATTAGTAGTAGCACCTATTGGTACTGCCTTGTACCAGATTTATGGGTTGTTCCCCTTTCCAGTGAGCTGTGATCGGCCCTTTTTGCCTGTTCTTTGGGAAATACTTCCAAGTGGTTAACATAATTTAGTTCAGGGAAAGTAATTAATGGCTATATTGTAGAGAACTGCACAATTATTCTTTTTTTCTTCAAGAAAACTCTAATCTATAGACTAGTTTTACCTTGTTTAGTTGACACATAAATGATTTGATTGTAATTCTCTGGAATTTTTTTCTTTGTTTAAATCTTTCAAAACCTGTTAACAACCATGAACAATTTTATTCTGATGAGTTAGTAAATGTTGCAGAGATTAAATAAGTCTGAATGGCAGCTTGGGTGTAGATCAGTTATGAATGATTGCAGTATGGCGTGTGTGAATACATGAAATTTACATGAAAAACAAAATCATGACTTGAAAGTATGATAGTTGAATAAAAAGATATATTGGATTTGATGGCCTCATGAAAGAGGGAAGATTTTTCAGAATGCTTTCTGAAAATACCTTTAATAATTTATTTTGATATATTTCAAATTAAAAGTAACAGTTATATGTGTATGTTGATTTTCTTTCAGGGTTTTTTTGGGGGGGCATATAAGATCACAAGGCTGCTAAAACAATTCAAAATGCTTCAATTATTTCAAATCAGTGAAACACTGGAATATTATAACATTATAGCTTGAGTTAAATTTGCAATTTATACCAGATATTTCCAATGAGAAAACAAATGCTTCTAAGCTCTGAATCTGACATAACAATTCAAATAGTAAAAGTTTGTAAGGCAAATGTTAGGATTTAGAAGCATAAGATTTTATCTCTATGATCAACCTCTGAAGCATGTAGTGGTCATTGGGAAAGAAAGTAAAAGAACATAAAATAGGGTTGCGAAAAGACCCAGCAGGATTAGCTTAAACATTTTGTTATAATCCCCCCCCATATTCTTCAGTTTTAGCATTATGCTTCCAGAAACCTTACTAAGATTTATGGGCAGATTATATCCATCTTTCTTGCCATTCTGATGCTCATGGGTGTCAGTATGCATTTGGACCCTTCCCAGGTCTAATTTGTTTTGCTTTGCTTATTGTTATTGTTACATTTATTGATTTGTTTAACTGGTTAAAAAATTGGAAGAAGGCATGTTGAAAAACAAAATGCCAACTAGAAGAGTTGTCTTCGTTTACAAAAATGATTCAGTATACTGCATATACTTCAGATGCATCTTTACAAAAATTTGATTCAAAAAAAAAAGGAGGAGGAAGAGGAAAAATAAGCATCTGAAGGAGAGGAAATCATGGAGAGCATCCTCCTGTTTCTTTTCTTTGAATCAGGTATTTTGTGGCTTAAATACTTTTATTAATGTAGCCTTTTTTGTGAGAGGGCTAATGAGATTGTTCCGACATTCTATATGCGCTCCCTTATCTAGAAAGGTGCCGGAGACGCCTCTTTTAAAGTAGTGTTCTTATGAGAACTAGTCTGATAACTAGTTGATCACTGTTAATCCAAATAGATGAAAACACTTGCATGATGATTTGATACTCAGATTTCTACCACATTTGTTTCTTTAGTAAGCTGACTTGTAGATTGCTGGTCAGTATTTTCTGTGCTCCTCCTTCTCCCTTGTGCTTTTACTTTTTTTAAAATTCAGTTCAACTCTGATCTGCTTCTTTTCCTTGTCCTTGAGGTTGAAATTGTTTTTCTGAAGCCCATCTATTGGCATTAGTGAGGAGGGGGCCGTCATGGGAAATAAGGTAGTAGCAGATCTATCTTTCCTTCTTTCTTTCCTTCCTTCCTTCCTTCCTTCCTTCCTTCCTTCCTTCCTTCTTTCTGCCTGCCTGCCTGCCTGCCTGCCTGCCTGCCTGCCTTTCTGTCTTTCCATCTAATGTACACTAGAGTTAAACACAGGGTCAGCTAGGCTTCCATGGAGCCTATCAAAATATTCAGAGTATGAACTTCTAGACTTCAGAAGAGAAATCATTCCATGTTTTATCATTTCTAATGTGAAGGAATGGAAGAAATATGGAGGGACAGCTTAAGCTGCTAATGAACTCAATGACCTCTTCATGTAGACACATAATAATGGAAATAAAAATATTATAATATTTTCTTATAATTTTCCAAAAAAATGTATAGTCACTCTGCTCAAGGATATAGAAAATGAAATGTGGCAGATCTTTTGGTACAGTTTCCCATCAACCACTACTTGGATTTCAACAAAAATTTTGTGACATGCTCTTAAATTGAGTTAACAAACTCAGGCATTCATCAGGTTGATATTGTAGACAACTTTTATGAAAAGTAATTGATTTGCTCAGCTGTGAAGGAGAAGGGGGTATGTATGAGATGATACTCTTATCCCTTATTCCTCTTTCCCGCTGCTACCATTGCTTTCCATGCAGTGTTATCTTCTGCTCAGTCCACCCACCTCAGCTTCACTGTTCATAACAGGATGAACAATTGTACATTATCTTACCTTACTTTGTGTGCAGGAGCATAGAAAAAGACCTGGCAGCGTAGGTCTAAATAATGATTCTTTTCCAAGTAGTGAAAAACTCAGCAATTAAGGGATTCAGAAAGTGTTATACATAAAATATATATTAAAGACCACAGCTGATCAATCTATAGTTCTGTGTAAAGCCAACCCTTTTTTCCCGTTAAGACAATGTTAAATAATTGTGCTGTATTTAAAGGAAGCAAATAGCTTATTATTGCAAATATAATACAAATCAGAGGTGATATTCATCAGGTTCTGACCAGTTCTGGAGAACCAGTAGCAGAAATTTTGAGTAGTTTGGAAGGCTGGCAAATACCACCTCTGACTGGAGATTTTACAGTTACTCTGCCACGCCCGCCAAGCCACACCCACAGAACCGGTAGTAAAGAAATTTGAATCCCATCACTGATACAAATGCATTTAAGTATTACAAGTACAGTATGTGTAATTTTTTTAAAAAAAAATTTTTTTTATCCAGGGCATAATTGGATTCACACAATCTTTCCCCCCACCCCTGTAAATTCTTACGCTTTCTGTCCAATGGCACAATGCTGTGGTCTCAGGGTCCAAGGAAGCAGCTTTGGGAAATGGTAAATGAAATTTGTGTTCCTCTAAATGAGAGGCCAAAGGCATTCCAAACTCTCATGATTACACTGCATTGTTTATGCCTGGTGACTGGAGTCATTAGAAAGGAAATTGGTATAATCACTGCAGTATCAATTTGAAAATAAAGCCCTTGCTTATTTTGAAATAGTTGAGAGGGCAGGTTTCCCACTTCTGCTGCATAACACCTATGTATTGGGATTATAACTCTGAAAATTTTAGGAGCTTTACTGAAAGCACAAGTCATACATACATACATACATACATACATACATACATACATACATCACTGTTTCTTCAATGGACATGGATAGCAGTGGATTTTATCTATCAGGGGCTGATAATTTGGGGTTTTATTTACCATTTTTAAGTGGCTAGATGTGTGGTTGCAAATCATTTCCAAGCATTTTCAAACTCTTTTATGAGCAATCGGAGTTACAATAAATGCAAGTACTTGGCTGTAAATTTTAAACCTTCCCAAATTATCCAATGTAAATGATCTAAAATCAATCAGGGATCATCATGTTTCAAGGGAGAGTTTTCCTTTTATCCCATGCTCAGGCATGATTTAATAATGTCTTTAGAGGAGCTGTTTAAAGATTTAGCTATAGGCTGTTTGCCCAAGATAGTAAAAAGACAAAAAAGGCAAGAGAAAACAACACACACACATACACACACAAACAGATAGTGAAAATAATGTGCAGTAGCATAAAAGGTAGGGTAACATCATGTTATGTCATTTTTGTCAAACAAAATCCAAATTTATGGAAAGGGTTTATTTATATCCTGGTCTTCTAGTGTTTAGGCATTTCTCCAATATAACTGTAATGAGTTCTGTTTACAATTTATTATTCCAAGTAGGTGTAGCTCTTTGAGAATGCATATTATAACATTAAAAGATGGCCATTATGAAGTGAAAAAAGTGAAGTGCTTTTTATCTTTTATTTAATATCATGGGAAACTTAATTACACATTTAAAATAAGTAAAAGTTTACTTGGATTGAGCCCATTCAAAACAGGTCTGTTAAATTGGTCCTGTAAATGCTGATTGAACAACAGTTGGAAATAGATATCCCATAGCTATTTTTAACGGAGTTTTAGTAATTATTCCATGCTTTTCATCTTCCATGTTTAACTATTGTGGCTTATGTCTGTATTTTTTTTATCTGTGCTATTTTCTTATACTTAACTAGAATGAACTGATCAGTAGAAAGTACTATTTATTTATTCGTGTATTTATGCACAGACTCCCGATAAGACCAACCTGTGAAAATTTATAATCATTAGTTAATGTAAAACTTTAGTTAAAACCAGCCAATCAGTACCGTATGTAACAGTACATAATACTGAAATCTTAACAGCGGTGAATTTATTTTTTTATTACCCAATGTGATCAAACACCTCTCAGTCATGTGCAGTTTCACTGGTATATGGCTAATAAATTGTCAGGCCCAGAGCAAGAATGACATAGAACACTCCAGCCAAAGTTCAGTACTTTATTTGCTCACACCAAACTATTCCCAAACTAAGTCTTTACCATTCTAACCCTAACAGATATACACTGGGAGGTTCTATACACATTCTAGGGAATGGTTATCTTAACTTATTTCCTCTTGTCTTGCATCCAGCTCTGGCCTATGATGCCTTCTCTCTCTCTCTCTCTCTCTCCCCCCCCTCTCTCTCACACACACACACACATGGAATATGTCCCTCTTTCCAGGGAAACTGCTTTTTCACTGTAGCCCACCACACACTTATCTCTTCGTAGACACAATCCATCACAAAAGGTCAAAGTTCATTATCCGTGATAAATACTTTGCCTGGTAAACCACCGTTCTGAGCCATCCAGCATTTTGCACATGAGCAGGAGAGGACTTCTAGACGCTGCCCCCAACAATTTCCCAATGATTTGCAGTCTTCTGACCTTATTGGGTCAGAATCCCCTTTCTACCCATGAAAATGAATGAATGCACACTGGAGAGCTTTGCTCAGGCAAAGCCTTGCCCTTCAGAAAGAAAAGAAGATGCTCTGAGATCCTGCAGCTAGGGAGTGCCTTGGCAGTCAAAATACTTCATCTTGACCCCCTGGCGGAGTACAGCATTAAGTTCAAAAGTTAGCTGGAATCTATTTTGTAACCCTATAAGGACATCTATCAGACTAGGCAAAACACCACCACTGGCTCCTTTCCAAATGGAACTATACTCACTCCCGTTGCAAAATCATCAAAAAGTAACGCACCCTTCCCACTACTTGGAAGAGTAATGTTCCACTACTTTCTTAGTCTGACAATGCACATTTTATTCTTTAAACAGTATTCATAATTACCGTCAAGGAAAAGGAAATGGCAGCTTTTAATTTTAGATTTTCAAACTGTATTTAAAGAGTGGTCAGAGTGCAAAGACTACAGCAGAGGAAGAAACACTTATAGTGTTGGGGCCACTACCGAGAAAACTTTAGCTCTGATCTCACACTGCACGGTACCCATAGCAGACAGCGGATAATATAGTATGGAAGGTTAAAACTAAGCAGACTCATCTAGAGTTTGGTTAGACACTAAAATTAATAGAATAAAACAAACTCTAAAAAATATTTAAAATCAATCAAAACTGTTTTGGATATATAACAATAAAGGTCCTTGAGAGCCATATTAAATTATTATTAGAAAAGTTAATGTATACCTTCCAAGAAGAAGACATAGCTTGAAAGGCAATTGTCCTGTGATATATATTTTGTTTTGGAATTATCTTTCCTATGTTTAATTTGTTGCTGAAGGAAAGTTTATATACCAGCCTTAACCAACTTGGTAACTTCCATGAAGGCTGCAGTTCAAGCTTTCCTACCTCCCTGCTTGCTTGGCTATGCTGGTTGGAATTCTCAGAGCTTAAAGTCCCGTGCTTCTGGAAGGCACTGGTGGCATTAACATTAGTTAGATATTTATGTCTTAAATTTATCTGTTGCCCATCTCACTCTCAAGCAACTCTCACACAAGCACGTTCCCTGGTCAGTTGATCTTGGGACAAGCCACTGAAACCCATAACTGAATATGACTTTTCTTTCCAAAAATAACAGTGTATATGATTTGTATAATATCAATAGTATTTTGTTAGGACATTCTTAAAAGTGAAACAATGCATCTTTTGTTGATTTTTTTAAAATCCCAAGGTCCAGTGCAGTTAGCTGACAATTTTCAGAGAAGTTCCAGTGCATTTGAGAAGGCTGAGTTAGACAAGAGACATGCTTATGGTAATATCCAATACCCAATGTTAATTTAAAAAAAACATTCAAAATGAATGCAATAAAGGAAAGATTAAGAAAAGTATAATATTGTGGAGTTCTTTGAAACATAACAGTGAGCCCAAAGAAATAATACTTATAAATCTGGTTAATAATAGCTGGCAAAAACTGTGAGATATCTTGTTTATCAAGAAATAATTTACTTAGATATCCATGGCTGTTTTCACGTACATACACAGGAGGCAGTAAATGAGAGAATGGGAGACATGCAGTGCAAATAGGACAAAATAAACTACAGACAAAACAAGGCTTTTAGATATGCTGAAAGCATTTAGTTGAGAGTTGAGATATACTTTACTTTCAAAAAATGAAAAGGCCATTTGCAGTTATTTGCTCCAATTATAGATGGCATTCTCTACCTAGTTCAAAATTTACCTGTTTGATTTTTTTTGAGTTTTTTACTATTACTATTTTCATATTTAATAATTAGTTTGGATTGGTGGATGATGGCAGAAAAAAAATTCCTATGGTGTTAAACCTCTGCTATAAAGAGAAAATAACGTAGGGACACAAGGATCCTGGCCATAAGCAGTGAGCACGGTAATTAGATGGAAAAATTTGTTACGGTCTTCTTTCAGAATACAAAATAAAGATCGATAGGAAGCATGAATTAATAAAAATAATTTCTAAATATAAAACAATCAATAGATGCTGACATCTAAACACTTAACTCTAAAATTCACATAGTTAGCTTAAATGTGTTCTCAAAGATTATGAATAAAATGAATCCTTGTGCCTAAAACTCAAAACAAAAATAAGGAACTTTAGGGTAGCTATCAACTAATAAATATTGAAAAAATTCATCTGGGTGGCCTGTTTTTTTAGTACAGTCTGAATGAACCTTAGCACTGGAATGGAATAAAATTCTCAACATCAAAAAATACATGCAATTAACTTAATCTTTTTGAGCTGCATGGAATTAATCTTCAAGGGTGCCGAGACAGAAAGATAACTGTCCTGTAGAAACACTATAGGGTGATCATTGGTGCTTAGGATAAATGAGTACAAGTAAACTTCTGGCAATCAGTTGTGGGAGTCTTTGAGAGGTGAATACATTTTTGAGTTAATGACTTAGCAGATATTCTGATACTCAGTGTCTGAAATCCACTGTGTTATAACATCCTTAGCCCTTTCTAATCCTAACAATACTTGGGCAAGAGGCAATAGGAGAGAAGTTTATTTACCTACTTATAGTTCTACCACCTTGAGCTGCAGTGGAATTAATTTCAATTTACAAACAAAATGCAACTCCCTTTAACTCCCTCCCATCTTTTAAATAAGCGTATCTGCAGCACATAGATGCCCATGCCAATAGTAAGTTAGCAAAAATGTAAAGATTTCAATGGGGGGCCAGATCCATTGGGTAATATCCAAGATTTTGTGTGTTGACTTCAACTTGCACAAACAGTTCTCTTCTTGCACTTCTGATGGGTAAGTCTCTCACCCATCCCCGCTTGTATTTGAGACCCTGGAAAGCAGATTTGGGGAAGAGGGCTGGTGGCAGAGAAGAACTGATTGTAACTCACTTTTTGTCCCCATTAGCTTTCTATCTCATTTCCATCTTCTGTTACCTAGAGAAAGTTATAAGCGCTAGTAACATAACTATCATATTACAATTTTTGTTTAAATCTTCTATAGTTGTAGATTTGTATCAAAATATATATTTTCCTTCCAATTGCTTTAGCTGAAATCCAAGATACAAAATATATACAAAATATATACAAAAAATATACAAGATACAAAATACAATAAAAGATTAATAAAAGCAAGGTTATAGCAGTAAAAGATAGATACAGTTATATTGTGCAACTGATACACAAATACCTCTCATAAATTATATTTTTAGGAAATGCAAAGTGAACCTTTACAAAAGGATATCAAGGTTTATCAAAAACAGACTAAGAACTTGGAATTTGTTTGGAAGCTTAGGATTTGATCTATTTTTGAATAGGTTTAGATACCCTTTGTTTGAAAGTATTTTGTCCTTAAAGAAGTTTAATTCCATGTGTAATGATTAGACCCAGAGAACTAAATTGCCAACAAATTAGGAACTGTTCCATCAGAGATACATTTGCTCTCTCATAGCATGAAAGAATCTGAACCTGCATAAAATACACTATACATTGCATTGTTAAAAAGTCAGCCTGATATTTAAATATAGGGCAAATATTGCTGAATAAAAATGTTCTTTTCATGCAGAGATAAATAGGAAGAAAGTTCTTCTAAAAGGGATGTTTTATACCTTTATTTGGTGGATCTTTTTGTAAAAGAAAGGGGGCTGGGTTTTTATTAACAGAAAACAAAAATACTAATAGTTTTTAGAATTAAAACTAATATCATTTAACTATTAAATGAGATATACTTTCCCCGATTATATTTACTCATTACTGAATGAAACCTTTCACAGTTTCAAAAACTTAACAGGCTTAGGGTTAAGTTTATGGTTCAGGAAACTTAATTATGGTTTCCTTTGTTCATTGAATTTACAAATCACCAGCCAGAATTCCACTGGCTGAGGGCTACATAAATGGATGTTTGCAACAGACAGGCAAACTGTAATTTGGAAATGTTAACACTAGTAAATTTAAAGTATTTCAATTATTTTAAATGATAAACCATGATTACAATTATCCTTTGCCTTCAAATTTGTTATATACAAGTTTAGTGCCAAGAAATTTGAGGATGAAACCGCACCAATAATTCCAAAGAATAGGTCTGATTATTATATGCATGGAATTGTAAGCCATGTTTTATATTTTACATATTCACATTTCAGTGTTTCACATGACATCTGAATTGGACTGGGAATCAAAACTGATTCTACTTAGGTCTAATCTTATTTGTGACATTCAGATTTTGTCCATATGACATTTGTATGCTATTTTGAACATCATAATCTTTTGACAGCGTGAAAGGATTTGCTAAGCTTGAACCAGTTAGTATGGACAAAATTAGGGCACTTAAAAGCCAAAGGAGGCAGCAGTGGCAAATCAATTTGAAGATAAAAAATAAATTCTCTTGATATATCTATTTTTTTAAAAAAAGATGATACTAAACTTAATAAAACAATAACACTTAAGTTTGTAGGAAACAGAGCCAGTTGTTATCTTCTTATCTACTTGCATTTAACAGAATAACAGTGTTGGAAGGGAGATCTTTCCCCCTCTCAAGCAGGAGACCCTAAGCCATTTCATACAAATGGTTGTCTAGTTTTTTTGAAAGCCTCAGTGATGGAGCGCCCACAATTTCTGAAGGCAAACTATTGCATGGGTTGATTGTTCTCATCATCAGGAATTTTCTTCTTAGTTCTAGGTTGCTTCTCTGCTTGGTTCATTTCCATACGTTGTTTCTTGCCTTGCCTTTTGGTCACATCAGACTGCAGTACCTTTCTCTCAAAAGAGCCTTGGTGGTGCAGGCTGTTAAATGCCTAGCACTTAAGTTCCAGCTGCCTGCAATTAGTGCAGGCTCGAATCCCACCAGGCTCAAGGTTGACTCAGCCTTCCATCCTCTCGGGGTAGGTAAACTGAGGACCCAAGATTGTTGGGGGCAATAAGCTGACCTTGTAAAAATGCCGCTTAGTAATAAGCAGGCATATACAATGGAATGAAGGCTATTGCTGAGTGCATTGGGTTGCGCTCCAAAAATTGTAAGCCACCCTGAGTCTCCGGAGAAGGGCGGCATATAAATATGAATTAAAAAAAAAGACTGACCCAATGGGCCACAGGGTTGTCCAGTCATTACTTATATTCCTACAGGTTTTTGAAGGAATTATGAAACCTTTCAGATTCTACTCCCTCATGTTAAAGTTTGATATGGGTGAATGGCATAGTAATATATGGTATTAAGGTAGGCACACTTGGTGGATTGTGTATCAACTGCTGATAGAACAACATTTGGATTTCTTTCATCAAAACCTGTTCTGAGTAGCTGAGAAACCTTTGAAGTGTGTTCTAGTGAATGGAGAGCAAGGGAAAAAGCATGTCACATCTGCAAAACCATATGTGGAACATAATGTTGGATGTAACCCAATTTAATATTTCAAAGCTTCAGTTGCCTCTAATCTATCCCAGTTCATTCTGATTACATTCCTTGAGTAGTTTTAACAACCTTTATTTAGAACCATGGATAAAACTGACCCTCCCTCATCTTTCTCAGTTATTAGCATGTTAAGATTGTTTTCCTAAATGAAGTACTGAATTCAAATCAAAAGCACAAAACAGGAAGATTGGCAATTTTTCATTTGAATAATCTATCAATTCCAAACCATGTTCCTCAAAATGCATCTATTGATGAGATATTAATAGGTTGTATGGTTTACTATTAGCCTTTTTCTAGGCAGAAGTTCTACATCCCAGTTATGTAAATATATGTGAGAATTATTCAGTATTGTCTAGTTCCCTCAGCTGTTTCAATATTTACTAATTTATCAAATATAGATATCATCTATGTCACTTTGACTGGAAAGTCTCTGGAGGTTTACAGCTATAAAAGCATAAAAAACCATATAAAAGTATAGTGCATTGGTAAAATGGGAGCCAAGTAAAAACAAAGATAATATTAATCTTTAATAGAAAACTCTAATCTTTAGTTCTTTCTTTGGAAAATCTCTGCCCATTAGGATTTGAAAATGCCAGGAGTCCTCTTAAGCAGCCTATCTGGGACATTGACTTTCAACCCAGTAGTAAAATCCAACTTAGTATCCAACCCCACAGAATTTTTCTCTCTTGTGCTATTTGTGGATTCTGACTAGTAAAAGGAAGTAGCCTTTCTAATTAGTTTCCCATCTCCTAGTTCCTTAGGAGAAAGAACTCCCCAAAATGTGGGTTTTCCTTTTATCAAAGCAGCATGTGAGGAAAAAGCTGATGGCACAAAGCCATCCTGTGTTTTCACAGTTATTTATAAAGTATCTCTGAGATTTAAGGTGTTCATATTTCATAAACAAGAGAGCTTATGCATCGGTATAATAAAGGTAACTTAACTTTACAAGGTGTTATAGTAAATTATATTGTATGGTTGCTTAGAACAGGCTTGGATCACATCTGCAAGTACAGTAATAATCAGAGTGTTTATTAATGTAACTAAGAGGCTTAAACATGGATCAAGATAGATTGTAATTCAAGCTTAAAATGTTAGCCTTAGGCATACCATTTACAATTGGGCTTAGTTTCTTATCTGCAAAGGGAACTTCCTTACTATGCAGTCTAATTGGTTAAACAGTATACAACACTGACAGAATGCAATGTCTGTGAAGATTCTCAGTCATCCAGGTCACAGTTGTCTCAAAGATGCTTTTTCAAAAGGCAACTGGACTTTCTTTTTCCTTGAAGACATTTCACTTCTCATTTAAGAAGGTTCTTCAGTTCACAGAAAGCAATTTTAAACATAGGATAAACATGTATTTAAAAGTTTTTCATATAATTTCTGATAGCCACTCATTCATAATAACCCCAATTTATCTGAATTCAACTTCAACCTGCTGCCCCTTTTGCAGTCCATAACCGCCTCTGGGCAATTGTTAAGCTGCCTGTGCATATTTCTGATAATTCAGTTGGAAAAGAGAGACAGAATTAGCATAGTGTTGGTACTATAATTAATATATATATATTACATATCTGAGTGATCGCCAAGTAGTTTTAGGTAGGTTTTGGAAAGCATCTAAAAAGAATAGAATCTGTTGGGTCTCCAAAACAAGGACTGATAAGCTGAGTAGAAATATACCACTACCACTTTCTAGTGGTATTTACAGATAGTAATGGAACCTCTGTAACTACTTGCCTTCTTTCTACAGTGCCCCCACACCACTCCAGTTACATTCTATGGTCAATAGTATCAAAGATATCCATTAAATGAACTCCATCCATGAACTTTTAAAAAGTAAAGTCACCAAACATGGCAATTAAAGCACTAAACATGGCAATTAAGGCAACTAATTCTATATTTGACTAGATTAATTTCAATCTACCGTAGCTTCAAACTCAATATAGAACTAATTGCCTTAATTGTCAGTCTTCTTCCAGGTTCACTGTGTGTGTGTGTGTGTGACACACACACACACACACACACACACATATATATATATGTAGGTCATTGGTCCCTGTAGATTGAAATAGGGGGGCAGCGTCTTCAGCTTCTCCAGGAGAACGAAGCTGAAGACACCAGCCTGAAGATGACGGATGAGATTTCAGGAAACTTGCCAAGGTATTCTCAATCTTACACGGGACAAGACCCAATACACCAAGAGATCTACGAAAACAAATATATATATATATATATATATATATATATATATATATATATATATATAATGTTTTTAGTTGCAAAGTCGTGTCTGACCCATCGTGACCCCATGGACAATGTTCCTCCAGACCTTCCTGTCTGCTACCATTTTCTGGAATCCATTTAAGCTCATGCCTACTGCTTCAGTGACTCCATCCAACCACCTTGTTCTCTGTCGTCCCCTTCTTCTATTGCCCTCAATCTTTCCCAGCATTATGATCTTCTCCAGTGCGTCTTATATATGTAGAAATCTCTACCCTCAAATTGCTTTGAAAACCTACCATACTAGATATTTCCTGCCTAGCTAGAAGTTTGAAAGCATGCAAATGCAAGTAGATTAATAGGTACCACTTATTCGGTGGGAAAGTAGCAGCATTCCATGCATCTTGGCATGTAGTCATGCTGGCCACATGACCACATAAGCATCTTCAGCTGGCTCCCTTGGCTAAGAAATAGAGATTAGCAATGCCCACTAGAGTTGAACATGAGTAGACACGGGAAACCTTTACCTTTTACTAGATATTAAGTGGCCAATTACATTCATACATTTGCTTGAATTCTTACAGAATAAAGGTTTTGTAGGGGTCAAGAGTGTACATACAAGGTTCCTGTAATAAACTTACATACAGGCTGCTTGCTAGCCTTTTGTACATTTAGCAGAGCAACATACAGAAAACCTTTATACTGGGATTTTTGGGTTGGGAAGAGGGTTTATGTGCGCATCTCTGCTGTACATAGTGTTTCTCAACCCTTAGTGGCTTTAAAATGCATGGACTGAAACTCCCAAAATTACACATTTTAAAGTTACCATGGTTGAAAAAACCCTTCTCTATATATTTTAGTTTATTTGCCTTCAGTTGATTACTTGTACCAGGCTATGAAAGTCACTAGAATGATACCAGGGAAAGCATTCCCAAGTTTTACATTATATCCAGGGTTAATACATGTACATTATTGTTGTTTCACTTTTTAGCCTCTACCATTTTTATATATTGTTGAAAGTGTTTCATTTCTTTTGGTTGGAGCAACATTTGAAATAAAACCTAAGACATTATCCTGGTTTAGTTTTATCTGAAGAATGTGGAACATCATTTATTGGAACTTTTTCTTTCAGAGATGACCCCACATCCTACTTACCCACTTAGGATCCTTTTATTTCTGTTTTCTGTTGACTAGTGATTTCTTAAAAATGATTATACTTGTTTCAGATACAAATTTGGGGGGCAGCTGACCAATATATTGTTCATCTCTGCAGAGAAAATAATTCTAAGATTTTGTAATGCTGATGTGATGTTATTGTAATTCTATGTGAGGGATGAGCCTTTGCTCATCTATGTAGTAGAAGTGTCAGCTAACAATAATTGCTACTGAGAAATGTATCTACGTGAGTGTCTCCATTTTCCCCATGGCCTGATACAAATAATGGTGCCCTCCACCCTTCTGCATAGTTCACCAGAGTGTGAGCTGTGCATATGGGGAAACTGCATCATAGGAAAGTTTTCTGAAGTGTTCAAAAGGCGCAGATTGACAAAGGATGTCTCTTCCATGCTTGACTCATAAAGGCAGCATTCTCCAGGCATACATATTGATATACATACCTGATTTTATCTTCTTCTCATCTATTTCTGCGCTTGATATGCTTGGTATCAGGCTGTTCCTATTAGAGAGTCTAAACAATGTACTCCAACTTTAAGTAGCTTTTTCTGAATGTACAACAGGGGTGCGTTTATAGGGTCACATAGTAATGCTTTAAACCAGCGGTCTCCAACGTTTCTGGCTTTGCAGACCAGCCAAGGGAGCGGGGGGAAGAAGGAAGGTTTCACAAGAGCAGTGGGCAAGCACACAAAGCTCCATTCGTCCCAGTGGTGGGCATCCACATCTGCCACTTGCACAAATGGAGCTGTGTGCGCACCCGCCCACTGTGTGGGCAAGTGGAGCTGTGTGTGCACTCGTCCACAGCCTGGTTCTGAACGGGCTGCAGCCAGGGTTGGGGACTGCTGCTTTAAGGTCAAAAACGTATTTTTAAAAACTGAACAGCAAAACAGTACTCTACTTTAATTAGTGCCTTGCAACAAATTGTCAAATGATTCAGTAGTTTTTCATTCATAATGTATTTTGCATTATTTATAGCTTGTACTTAAATTTTAACACAATATTTGCCAACCGGTTGAATGTATTACTTTGTCAAATATTCCAATATTGCTAAAAAAAAAGATGGGATGGGAACCACTGATAAACCTGATAGATAAACTTGCTATGGTTTAAATAAATGCCTCTATTACATTTCTTGAGTGGATCCTAAGAAAAGAATTTTTCTTGCCTTGCTTTCTATTGTGTTTAAATGATGTACTTGCATTTCAAGTCCTGAACTGCATTTACTTCCAAGGAATTGAAACCAAGAAAAATTGCCAAACATGACTTCATAAGGTTTAACTTTACATTGAGTCAACTTTCTTTGGAATAGATTAAGAACATAATTTTACAAATAAGAGATGAATTGAAAGCATAGATGGCTAATGAATGGAAGTTGCAGATTACAATCAGCTCAGTAGTGGAACTGAAGATTAAAACAAAACTTTTAATGGTTGTTTTTAGAATTCTTTTAACATTAGGTTCTCATTTTAGGATGTTGTGATTATATCTAGCAAGATACTAACCATATTGAATAAAGATAACTATAGTGATCTAGTTTTTCTTACAGGGTAGTATATAGAATTGAAAAGTAAACATTTGTTCATTCATACTTTACAAAGAAGACTATTTTTAAATTTTAAACATAAACATAATTTTAATGTTTTTATTTTTTATTATAACTATTTTTCTGGACATAAGTAAATTAGTATACCAAAAGTAATACATTTTTAAAAAATTGCTGAATTTCAAGTTTGGAAGCAATAGCAATTAGAAGTACAAGAAAAAGATTTTTTTGAAGTTGTAAATATAAAAATAAATATACTAAAAGTACCTAATTATAAGGATGCTGTACGATAGCATGTATTTGACTAGTTGGTACTTTCTGATCCATATGAATGCTTATGTTGCTTTACAGAGCTTGGGAAGTAAATGTGCAAAGCTTAAATTTCTGTTTTCAATGTGGAATTTCTAACAAAACAGTTTGTGACTTAAGCTCCAGAAAGTACCATATGTTGTGAAAATTTGGTTCAAAAGCATTTGGGCAATATGCTTTTTAAAAGCCAAGGGTGGGGGGGGGAGAGAGAATATAACTCAAACCTTCTAAAGATTATTAAGCAAAGGTGACTTTTGACAGACACTGATCACAAGGGAAGTACTTGTTTTAATCAGTCAGCAGAAGTATGAATGACTGATTTTTCATTTCAACCAGCAAAGCAGATACATCCGGAATAATAAAGTAAAGTAAAGACTATATTAATATAGGAAAATATCAGATGTGTATTAAGAAGGCATCCTAGCTAAACTGAAGCTGTGTTTTTGACCCTATGAAAATATTAATACACTGGCAGTAATTCTTTAGTCAGACTCAGGCCCCAAAGAGAACCGCCAACTTCTTTGTTATTGCTAGATATGCAGCCTCTAATTTAAAAGAAACAAAACTTGTACATGATAATGAAGCAGAAGATCAAAGTTCAAAATTAGGTTGCTGCATCACTGGGTCCCAATCTGAAAGGTGTCACATGACCCAGAGAGAGATTTTTATTTTTTTTACTACAGGGATACCCAAATTAGAATGAGCGAGTTGACTTAATAAAAATGGAGGAGAGGGTGAACATTATAAGAACACATCACATCATGGTGCTCTGTATAGGGGAAGATAGCTCAGTTTAATATTCAAATCAAATCTTTATTACAGCCATAGACCAACATAATTCAGTTTAATATTTCTTGTTCGGAAAAGCAAGAATACCAGCTATTACCTGCAGGTAGGGAAAATTGTTAAATATTTCATTCCTCCTAATTCATTTTTGTTTCCCTGCTACTGTGTAATGGAAGACTTTAGATGCAAAATTGTCGTTTTGGGCAGACTGATGTAAAATACAATCTTTTCTAAAATCATTATACTTTTAACTCTGCTTAACAGTTCTAGTGCTTGAGAGCTTTTGGCTTGAGGGAAATTTTCTGCATGGATACAATATTGCTAACCAAAGTCTGTGTGTACAAATAAACTTGGATGTACATTTGTGACAATACATATTGTGAATATGCAGCTTTTACACTATTTCCAAGACAAGTCTTTTATATTTTTTTAAAAAGTGAAAGTTTACATTCTAAACGAGTTGAAGGATACTGAAGCTATTGGAAAGAGGATGGTATTAAATAGCATTTGCTAAGCTAAGCCTTGGGACTCTTAAAATGTGAAATGTGAATTTAAAATGTTAAAATGTGAATTTGTAGATAACAGTTTATTGGCAAGTTTGAAGATGCAGTGAGATCTGAAAATACTGAAATTCAAATAATTACTGAGCTCTCTGGGACAGATTTCTGGAGACTTAAACCATTTGCACCTAGAGGGGGAAAAAGGTATATATGGGTCTTTGCCTTTATCAAGGAAGCTTTGCCTTAATTAAAGCTGTGAGGAACTAAAAATATAGGCTTTCTAAGATACACACGTAAGACATTGTGAAAGGCTTTAAGTGAATATACTTTAAAATGTATACGTGTTTGGAATTTGCTATGATGCAGAATAAAGGGTTCTGTTAGAAAAGCAGAGAGGACGGAACAGAAGGTTAAAGGGTATTTTGGAAACAAACAGCTGGACCAGCTTATTTAAACAGAATCAAGGATTGGGAGCTGACCTCCATTTGACTTCTAGGGGGAGGAGCAAGAATGTCATTTTATTACTTTGGCTAGAAGGAAAATGTTCTTTCTTCTGAAAGCACCCTAACACTTGGGCTGTTTTTCAGAATAGTTATTAAACACAAAATACATAGGAGAAAGTCAACTTTAAGCCTTTGTGGAAAACTTTATTTAAAGAACCAAAGGCCATGGCATGTATGTTTCAGCTTGTATCTTGTCCAGGATCAGAGAGAGGAAATGTTAAATTAAAAAAAGGTATTAAAATGAAATTTCGTTACTTGAAGGCTTCAACCTGAAATTTCCCCCTTCCCTCACTACCCCAGGGGACAACCTTGTTGCTGATAGCTTTAACATACAGTGCAATAAAATAGATCTTCATTAAAAAAAAGAGCTGAGAAGCATTTATTTTAAGTCTTCTAAATTTTCTTAAGAAAGCATTTTAGTCTGTGCTGGCTTCATGAATGCTTCTCATTAAGAATAGATAAATATTCATAGTTTTGGATGAGTATCCAAAACTTTTTATCTAATTATTTGTACTATCATTAGTTTTCCTGTTACCATTCTATTATTTATAAGTGGTGTAACGTTGTATAAGTTTATAGTTCCCTCTGTATATTACTTCATTATTGTCACAGAACACATGATAGGATCTTTTCTTCTTGAAAAGGTGTTCTTGTAGAATGCTTCCAATAGAAGATTGCATGGAGAACAAACTTGAATCTATTTATGATACAATATTTCCCACTTGTATATTTTTAGGGGAATTATTGTATTCCAAATGGATTCTAAACAATATTGGCTGGTAGATGTTGTTGGTCTGGAGGCAAAATACTTTCAGGTGACCTATTAAACTGATAAACAATACCCCATAAGCCTGAGGCTCACAAGCATGTGCAACTTATCTCCAGCCAGAGATCTTATGGATCTAGGATTCCTTAAAAACAGAGTCCCAACTGCCACGAATGGGAAGCCTTTCTCAGCAGAGAAAACCCAGCCTTCTCTGATATACAAGGTATATCAAATCAGTCCCTGTTCTGATGGGGAATTTCACTGTTAAAGCAAATAGGCATACCACCCTATCAGTATACCTAACCTTAACATAAATGTGGGAGTCTATCTAATCTCCAGCTTTGTAGCCACAATTATTGTGACAGTTTGCTTTTGCACTACACACACACACACACACACACACCATGCCTGCTAATCAGATTTAGGTAAGTGCTGCCTTTAAAGAGGTAAAGCAAGTTCTTTACTGTATCCCTGTCCCTGAGGTACAGTTAAAAGATGTTTCCACAAGCAAGCCTATGGGGGAAAATGCAAACTTATTGAAACTGGTGAAACAGGAGAGGTTCATTTAGATCCTGTAGTGAAGTACCAGGCTAGAAACTAGGAGATTGTGAGTTCTGGTCTTGCCTTAACCATGAAAGGTCAGTCACTCTCTCAGCCCAACTGACTGGGTTGTTGTTGCAGCAAATTGGAGGAAAAAGGAGTATTAGGTACGTTCACAGCCTTGAGTTATCTATAAAAAAACCCTTCTAAAATCTAAAAGTCTAAATACTATGAGTCAGTATCTCACACAGAGGTCACCAACCTTTTGGACCTCAGGGACCACCAAACTCATAATTTTAAATCCTGGGGACCACTAATGTGAATTTTGACTGACGGTGGCTTGCTGACATTGGTGGGAGAGAGAGAGAAAGAGATCTGATTTAACTTCTCCCCCCCTCTCTCACACACACACAAACACACAGAGGTAGGGATGGGATTCAAATTTCTTAACTGGTTCTGTGGGCGTGACCTAATTGGGTGTGGCTTGGTGGTCATGTGTCTGGCTGGGCATGGCTTGTATGTAAATATTATATTTATGTAAATATAGAATTTTTTTATTAAAAAAGAGCAACTTTTACCCAAAATCAGGCAAAGCAGGCAGACAGATTGAGTTGCTTACCGAATCACAGTTTCATTCAGAGATCTATCTTTCTGGCATTGGCTACCTGAGTCTGTCACATAAAATTTGCTTGCAAGCAAACTCATAACATTTGCTAGCAAGCAAACTCACAAAATTAACTCACAACACACCATGTATGTAAATATTGAATTTTTTATTTTAAAAAAAGAGCAACTTTTACCCAAAATCAGGCAAAGCAGGCAGGCAGATTGAGTTGCTCACAGATTCATTCAGAGATCTATCTATCTGCCATTGGCTACCTGAGTCTGCACTGACAAATAGAAGCTTCAGTCCGAAGGAAGATTTAAGCAGAGCCAAAGATCTAAAGATTAGCTAGAAAGCAAGAAATCCAACGATTTCCTGCTTTCTAGCTAATCTAAATCTCCTGGCACAGCAGAACAGCTGATGGTCAGGGAAAAGAAAAAAAGAAATAGCAACTTAGTAGGCAAGTTTGCCATGTAAGGAATGAGTGGGCGGGGAGGGCCATGTGGGCAGTGCAGCCTTGTGTTCCCATGCAGCCTGGATTAATTGGTTTGAGGGAAGTGCTCTGGGTGTGACATTTCTCTGCAGACCACCAAAATTTTCTCACGGACCACCAGTGGGCCCGCCAGTTGGTGACCACTGATCTACCATGTTTAAAGAACACCAGTTTGGAGAATGCTATTTTACAGATTTCTGTCTGAGGGCATCAACTAAGTGTATCAACTAAGCTACTTGACTCAGTGAGGCCCTCAGGAAGCTGATAAGCATAGATAAACATACATTTCTCTTAATAGCACATCTGATGTTTTTTTATGCCTGGAAATTAAAATTGCCTTCTATAGGTAAGAACATCTATAGTGGAAAAATCAGTTGTATGAAAGTACTTCATGATAAATGAAAAAAAAACATGTAATTTCTCTTTGAAAATTTGCATGGAAATCATTTTCTGACAGTTTTCAAATTAGGGATAATATATGATAACTCATTGAAGAGAAAAATAGTTTTAATTGTTTTGGTTTTTGGTTTTTCTCACGAGAGAAGAACTATAGAAACCTTTTGATGACCAGTTTGATATTTGTGCTTAATACAAATCGCTATCCAATGATTTGACCTAAGAGTTTACATTTTCACTTTTATCTAAAAAGAAATGGAGAACTAGTGGACGTTCATAGCAGGGTTTTATAGGTGTAACCTTTATGACTGGGGTAGCAGCATGAGCTATCATATTTGCAAACATAGCGGGAACAAATTAGACAAATGGCATGCGGAGATATTACTGAGATAAATAATTAACAATAAATAAATAAAGCCTAATTAAAAATTCATTCTTAATTTCAGTGAAACAGTGAAGATAGTAAAGTTTGGTACCATAAAAACAGCATTCTTCAAAAGTGTTGTGGATGGAATTGGTGTTCAAGATTCTAGCCTGTTCAGTATTGTGTGGAAGGAAGTGGAAACTTAAAATTCAAGTCTCGGTGTTGTTGTTTCCCCCCCCCCTCTGTTTAAAGCTAGATGGCAATGGCTGGTTTGTGGATTGGGAATATCAAGCAGGAATGTTATTTAAAATCAGGTCACAGTAGTGGGGATAAACGGCCTAAACAAAGTTCAGTGCCTTTAAATAGACATGAAATAGCCAACAACAAAAGCTGAAACTTTGTGATTTTTTTTTTATTTCCATTCTAACATTTTATTTTTCATTCTTGGAGAGAATGTCATATTTCAACCAGGCAACAAAGGAAGATCTAAGATAAGATTTAAGATAAGATAGACTCCCCAGAAAACTTTTCTGCTGTGTTAATATTCAGTGATATTTGTATGAAAATGAAGAAAATAAAGTATGAAATATTAGTATCATGGATACTCATGAAGGGATGTCATTTAATTTGGACTTTACATGTGCGTTATTAGAACTGCAATAGTTATTTGCATTTCTATCAATAAAGTAATTAAATGTAGGGGAAATTACTTCTGAATAGATATGTATAATACACGGTTAAGTTCAGTTAGCTCTAATTAACTACTTTTACTTTATACTGTAATAATCTCTTCTTTTTTCATAATAGTTCCAGAATGAATGAAGGTTAGGGTTCATTAGAATATAAGTTCAAATAACAAATTTCAACTATATCTGAACCAAGTCACTTGTTGCCTCAACCCAGTCTAGTTCTGGGATACACTAATTAAACTTTAATAAATTGTTTTAAATGTTCAGACTTAGCAGGAGAAAAAAAGTTCCATCCCTGTATAGCTATGATACACTTTATGGATAAGAAGCAGGAAAAAAATAAAAAATAAATAAATACTGTATAGAAGAAATGGATTATTATGTTGTCCAAAGCAGTGTGACCTGCAAGAGATAAAGCTCCAGACATGTTCTTATTTGATGGTGAACTACCATTACAGTTCATTATCTTAATAAAACCATTACAACAAAATTATGATTGGGAGAAACAAGGAAGGTTTTGATAAACTAATGAGGGGAAGAAAAGAGAATTTACTAGAAAAATATTGTTAATTACGTTAAGTGTGAGTGGGAAAGGGAATGAATGCTTTTATGGATTGGCATCTTTTTCTCACTCAGTTCCCCCTCCCACAGCATAATCTGAATTGAAAAGAATTAAACTGATCTTGTTTCCTGAAAATTCTGCTAACTCCCCCTTGAAAAGATGAAATAAAAGTGTCCAACTGTGGCAATGGGAGGCCAGCATAAATCACCTCACAATCCAAACTTGAATTTTCAGAGGTCATCAGAGAGGTTACGAGTTTTGCAGCATTTGAATGTACACTAAAATTAACTCCCAGGGAACATATACCAACCATCTTCCAAGTGCTGAGTTCAAGCATAGGGGACTTTAAAAAAAATAACAGTTCACTCTCTTTTCTTGTTCCAGGTTTATTAATGCTAGAAGAAGGATAGTTCAGCCCATGATAGACCAGTCCAACCGAGCAGGCAAGTTTTCAATATTAACTGTAGCCCTGTCTTGCTGACAGAAAACATTCACAAGCCATTCACCAGGAGACCTCTTCTTGGTAAATAATTGGGAAATAATGCAGAGAATGGCTGACAATTAAAACAAAGTCTGCCATGATTTATTTCAAAGTTAGTGGATTTGGTACAATGGAGCATATTTTGGAGGTAAACTTATCCTGTCAGCCATAAACTACATGGTTGCTTATATATATTCCCAGCTATTTCTGCTATTATGACACTCCCTGGTGCATGGCTAGATGTGGAATTGCTGTAAACTTTATTACCTGTCCAAAGGGCAAAAGGGTCACAGTGCTTGTGGAATTCAGTAAAGTTCAAAGACATTCAGTTAAGGTAGAACTACATATGCTTTAATAAATAAAGGCAAATTATCTAACTTTTAATGTTCTGTTAGAATCTTAAAATTCACGTTGTGCTGATTTTTTTAAGTGGCTGAAGGTTTTTGCATCCATATCTTCCACTTATCCTTCATTTTGGGGTATCTGTATTTTGATATGTATGAATCTTATCATCATTACACTGACTTCTGTCAAGATTCAAAATAGCAAGGCTTTAATTCTTTCTGGATATTCTACATGTTTATTTTTTCCATGTTATTGCCAAATACAAGAATGTATCTTCCAGGCATTATTTGTATGGTGATTATTTTCAGGGAATAATACCAGCAAGCCTAGCCAAGATTATCTACCCTTAAAGATTATTTAAGCATTGGTTAAGTATCTGTACATCTTCCTGGTCAATCTGCAAGACTCATAAAATAACCTGTAGTGACCGAAGCAAAGCCTTCAGAGGAGCAATGGAGCTAGTGGTGCCATGCCATTGTCTCTACGTGCATTTCAAAGTCTGATTATTTGAAATATAAACATCTACGTAGAGTGGGTTCATATTATTCACCCCAGAATTCTTCAGTATTTGTGAACTTGATGAAAACATTCCTAAAATCTTTTTGTGCGCTTTGGCATTGGGATAAATTTCTCATTCCATTTTCCAAGGAGCCTAGCCTAATAGATACATGAAGGAAGTGAAAAAGGGACTGCTGCTTTTTCTGGTATTTCTCGTTGAGAAACTGGTCCATAGAGAAAGCCGTTGCCAATCTCAATAAGAAAAACCACAGGTTGCTTATTGCAACTCTGCTTCTGTTTAAAACAGTGGTAGGGTTGTCTTTTTAACTGATAGCCTTCCTCCCCATCCCCCCAACAGCAGCTCTGGAATTTTTATTTATTGTCTAATATTCTTCCAAAATGTGAGCCACTTTCCCCAGCCATCTCCATTTATGGCAGAGAGATGGTCCCAAGCAATAAGTATCTTGATCAAAAGGATAATTTTTGACCCAGCCAAGTATTACCAATCTTTTTTCTTAATTGAGATTTGTATATATGTATTTGAGCAGAACATGGGTCTTATGTGTGCATGTATTCTTATGCACATCTGTAAAGAATGTAAGTTCTATTGTCTAAAAAAAAAGAACACATTAATGAGAAATGTGTTTCCACACAGGACTAACTGCTACACCTAGCAGGTTTAGGAATAATTGAAAACCTTGAATAGATTCTGATAAATATTAATTCATTCTTTCCAACTTGGTGCCTTATAGTTTTTTGGGCTGTTGGTTTGAGCTTACATATATATTATATATTATAGGGTTTTTTATTTGCAAATTCCACTTTCCTAACTGCAAGCCATTATTTTTAGGACTGATAAGAATTACAGATCAAAATACCTGAATAGATTCAGATTGAGAAAAGGTGTAAAAGAACACCAGTTTGCAGTTGCATTATTATTGTACATGCATAGAAAATTAATTTTGAAGACAACTGATCCAGCTTTGCAAGGCCTGTTTCAGAAAGCATAGTCATAATATAGTGTGTTTGCATTTTTGGCTTAGTCTGCTGTACAAATGTATCCAAGTGTAAACCATGGCTTGTATTTTCTTTGGGAGGATTCATGCATCATACTAAGCCAAAAACAAAATGTGAGTTATCTGTGAATATTTAAAACTATCCATAATAAAATTCATAGATAGTGTCTGGGCAGACAGGTGTAGACATGGAGTGCTTGGCTTGTAATCTGGCTGCAGCAAAGAATTAATTTCATGTGGGGAAATTTTTAATGTATGCACATGGGCTGGGAAAGCAAGAGGCAGCTGTTAGATATCCTTATGTAGACTCATATTTCCCTTTATTGATTCAGATGAGGTGGTAGAGGACTAAAGAAGCTATTAATCTTTTTTCTGTAAGGTATGAGAAAGGTATTTAAAAAATAACTGTTTCTCAATTAAAACAGCTGACACAATAGCAATAACTTTAACCTCCAATGTGTCTGGAAATGAACTGATCAGTTCCTTCCAGGACAACTGATCATTTTGCTGATAAAGAGATACTAAGCAATTTCCTGCACCTTTTTAGTAAGCCAAGGAACACCTTATAACCCAGATGGACAACCAATGGGAGGTTTTGTGATGGATGGCCAACAGCACATGGGAATCAGAGCACCAGGTAAGAGTTGCCATGCACTTTCCTCCGAGTCCTAATGTGTCAACAATGCCATTTCTTCACACTGTAAACACAGGTAACTCTGCCTCATCCTCTGCTGCACTTGCCTTGCCTTGCCTTTTCCTGTCTTCTGGTGCACTTGAAATATGACCTAGGGACAAGACAGGGATCTTTTCCACTCTTAATGTCTGAATATTCCTTGAGCCTCTGGTATATCTGTGTTTTTAAGGGTCTTTTGGCACTATCTGTTAACTTTGCTCATTCTCTGGCATCTTCTTGGATTTTTTTATCTCCCTTCTAGGACCTATGAGTGGAATGGGCATGAATATGGGCATGGAGGGGCAATGGCACTACATGTAACCTTCATCTAGTTAACCAATCGCAAAGCAAGGGGGAAGTAAGTACAAATGGGGTTGTTATCTTCACTGTGTTCTGGATTCTTCCCTTCTTGCATTTTTCTTACATTCTCCTTGCCCATAGTTTCATGCTTGTTCATTTCTTCCCATGAAATTCTTGGTTTCTGTATGCTCTCTGTCTCTCTCTGTCTCTCTCTCTCTCTTTTGATCAAGCTTTCAGTTTAGAAAGCACTGTATATGATGTACATTTATCCCTGTATGTTGCTATTATACAGTACTGACCACATGACAAAACAAGAAACAGCCAAGAGGAGAGAGAGGGGAGGAGTTGTCATAGTAACAGACTGATTTGCAAAATGTAAGCAGTCTGCAGCAGTGCAAGGAGACGAAAGAGCATGTCCCTAAAGTGTCATAAATCTGTCTAACCACAGTTGATGCATGAGTTACATTTCTACACTAACCTGCAAGACACCAAAAAGCTAAAACAGAAACTTCTTTTTAGGTAGAAGAAACAGAAGTTTTGCTCAGGATATGCAGTTCTGTAATTGTGAAACTTTTTAAAAAGTTTTTATTTCTCTTTGTCTGGCTATCATAATGGGATTATACAAGGCAAAGGGGAAAAAAGAGAATACCAAACCGAGGTGCGCACAGCAGGCTATGGAGCTTAGCCCAGGCTAATTGACTATATCCAAATTAAGTATGCCATCAGTTGCAGTGTGACAAATGGATTTGACTTATTCAGTGTACTAAAATAGAGATCATTAATGCAATCTTCAGTGGCAAGCCTAGTGAAATAAGCCTGCAAACACTGTCCCAGTTCTTTGCTCTTGTCTTTTAAAAGAGAAAGGGGCTGTTTAAAATAATAATAATAATAATAAGGCAATATAGAATATCAGTGCATATTAAATATTCCTGGAGTTGTTTCATTTCCCTCCCTAAAAGTGGAAACAATGCTCATGACATCTTTTTGTGCATGCCTTTCAGTACTTTACCATACCATTAGAAATTACCAGGGTGGATGCTGCTTCCCAGCCAATCTGCAAATGTTAGTCAAAATCAAGTTTTTAATAATTAGCTGTGAAAACATTCTCGGTAAGCTTTGGGAATGCAACTAGGTTATTATCTCATTATGGACATTTTTCTAGCTTAGTTAATTTCAATATTGTTTCTTACTTTCTAGGTCAATTAAATTTTAAATGATGTATTTTATGCTTTGTGGCCAATTAAATTAATAGGTTATTACAAAAATCATCCTTTTTTATTAAACAACTGTGAGTACAGTATATTTTATAACCAATTTTCATTAGTTCAAAAATGTTCCTTTAGGCTAGATTAAGCAGCGGTTCATTGCTAGAGTCTGGAGACCTGATTCTAAGGTGTTCATAGAATTCACAGTGCACTATTACTTAGAACTCAAGCCAATTGAACCTACTTAGCAATAGAGCTATGCCTTTCACCCTTGATGATTATGGAGCTTATAGCTCTCAGAAACAATACATCTGTCAGTTTCCATCAAGTACAGCAATCCATGCAGAAGGCAGAGGCCCACCGAAAGCTGGAGGTTGATTGTCTTAGGCCCATTTTTTTTTCTTATTGTTCTTAAAAATCACTGAAAGGTTGACTGAGCTCTGCTTTTTCCCTCCAATACAAACAATCTCAAAGAAGGAATTAATTGATATCGGTTATTGGTTTGGGGGCATTCTAAAACAACAAGTTTGATTTAGAAACCATCCTTTATCATGGTATCAATTTCAGCAAGATAGGGGGCCATGTGCCTCAGCACTCTTTTTTTTTAAATTCCATCTGTAGCCTAAATAGAAAAGATACTTGGAATGATGTTTGAAGTTACTTAAACCAGTTACCCTTCTCAGAACACCATATTATTTCTTGCAAAGGACCCTATTTCATTATATTTTACCCACAAGAGATTATGTTTCTAAAAATCAGAGAAAATAAAAGGATTGTATTCAGGAACTGATGTCAAATATTTTCTGTAGCCCACATGTCCATATCAAATATTACGTTCTGAGGGGCACATGCTTGTATCTGACAAATTATTAAAGGACAGACAAGAAGCTTCTTTTATTGAAAATGTTTCATAGTATATAACTCAGAGTTCTTTCCACTCTGCAAAGTATTACCTTCCAAATCTTATAGTAATCCTCTTTTGGGAAGGTACTATACACAAATGTTTGTTTTAGTATATGTGTAACTGGGTTGTTTTCCCAATGGCTCAATTCTCTACGCATAGTTTCAATACAAAATCATTAAGAAATGACCTTGACCAGATAAGAAACAGTCCTTGTTTAGCAACCACAGTTGGGACCGACAACTCGGTTGTTAAATGAAGCAGTCACAAGGTGAAATTGCGACTGTGCTTACAATCTATTTTCCTTTGCTTCACAGGAAAGTCATAATTGGTGGTAAAGTTACTTTTTCATCACCATCCTAACAGTGGCTAAAAGAGGCAGTTGCTAAACAAGGACCACCTGTAAATAGGATTGCTGTATTTCAATCAATCCAAGCTGATATTCACAAGTTTCTCTTTTTTTCCCCCCCTCAGGACTGCAAAGTATGCCAGGGGATTATGTGTCTCGGGGTGGTCCAATGGGCATGACAATGGGACAAGTTATACACCACCCCAGATGCCCCCCCATCCAGCACAGTGGGACAAGTTATACACCACCCCAGATGCCCCCCCATCCAGCAGAGTTGCGTCACGGCCCCCCCATGCATCCTTACCTTTCGGGACACCCCCACCACACCGCAATGATGATGCATGGTGGACCACCCCACTCTGGAATGCCGATGTCAGCGACTAGCCCCACCATGCTCAATACAGGAGATCCAGCAATGAGTGGACAAGTGATGGACATTCATGCTCAGTAGCTTAAAGGAATATACTTTTATTTTCACGAATGGCAAATTTGAAATATTGTCGTTCTACAATGACTTAATGGAGTTCCATTCTTGGCATCTAATTTGGACCAAGGAACAATCCGATTGTCTTTATAGGGACCCTGAAAAGCAGGAAAAACACATCAACTGAAGCCAACTTCTGGGGACAAGAAAAATAACTATATAAGGCAACAGAGTTGAATATTGTAAAATGCTATTATTCTGTTATCCATATTACGTTCTTTCTTATAGATTTTTTAAGAAAAAAAATGTGAATTTTTTTCCACACTATGTGTGTTGTTTCCATAACTCTTCACTTCCTGCAGAAGCCTCCTTACATTGAAAAAAAAAGCCTTACAGTTATCCTGCAAATGACAAAAAAAAAAGATTTATTTGCAGGAGTTTTAGAGCATTAAAATATCTATGTCAGGCAGAAGAACATTTCTTCTATCCTAGGATTTCAGCCATGCACTCTGTATTTCTGTTTTTTTCTCTCTCTCTATTTCTCTCTCTCCCCCTTCTCTTCCCTACCCTCCCTGCCTGGGGCGTGAATTTGCATGTCTATTTCATTTACTCACCATATTTGAATTGGCCTGAACAGATGTAAATCGGGAAGGATGGGAAAAACTGCAGTCCTCAACAATGATTAATCAGCTGTTGCAGGCAATGTCTTAAGGAGACTGGTAGGAGGAGGCATGGAAACCAAGAGAAAAGTGTGTTTGACCTTAATTGTCACATCAGAGCATCATTATCCCCATGAAGCAGCAGCAGCAGCAGCAGCAGCAACCACCTACATCACTTCCTGTTTTATGCCTCTCAAACCATGAACTGAAGAGTTATTTTTACTAAGTTGACTTTATTTTTTTCGGCAAAGCATCAGTCGTGCATTTTTCCATAGTCCCATCATGGAGCATATATGTATACATTGTAAATAAATTTTGTGCAAAAAGGACTGGAAAAATGAACTGTATTATTGCTTTTTTTCCCCCCTTTTCTTTCTTTCTTCTTTCTTTCCTTCTTTCTTTTTGTAAAAGTAGCAGTTTGGTATGAGTTGGCATGCATACAGATTTACTAAGTGGGATAAGCTAATTATACTTTTGTTGTGGTTAAACAAATGCTTGTTGATAGCCTTTTTTCTATCAAGAAACCAAGGAGCTAATTATTATTAATAATCATTGCACATTAAGTCTTAGAGTTTCTGACTGAAACTGTTTGGATTGTACAATAACTCAAAGCCCAGCTGTAGTAGTTCAAGTGCAGTAATGAAACTGAATCTAAAATAAAAGCAAATTATTTTTGTCACGCTGGCTCAACTGCTTGAAGATTTTATTTTTCTGCCCAAGCCCTCTAAAATTGTAGCCATTTGCTATCAACTATTCCAGTCTCACTCTTTCAAAATAATTTTAGCACTAGGCAGCTTTAGTAATATTTTTAAAAGTATTTTATATGGTGAACTTTTCTAGTCCTATTTATTTATTTTCAAATGATTTTCAAATCTTTATTATTAGATGCCAGTAATTCCAAATCAAAAAAGAACCAACTGCACAAGATTAATGAATGCTGTTACATATTTGTTATTTGAATTAAATTACTCTAGGATGTAAGTTAAAATTTACTCCTCAATGTTGATTACAAAAAAAAAATCACCAGTCCTTATACCTGAATTAGTGCATTTACTTATAGTAAAAGATGTTATTCTTTAAAAATCTAATGTTCATAAACAAATGTGGTTGCTGCAAATGATTGTAGTTAGAAATACTGACCAATTTTCCAGCATAGTTGTACGTATATTCTGCTCTGTAGCCAACTGGTTAACTAGAACCAAATAACATGCTTAGATTTACAATGCCTTATAGTTTTCTTCTAAATAATATTACAGCTATAAAAAGTTTCCTAAGGGCATGGGAAAAAAGAGGAACTTTCACTAAGGCAAACTAATTTAAAAAACCCTATTTTTTTAAAGATTTAATGGTAAACTGTTTGATAGGAACAAAAGACCTCAGTGGTGAGAACTATGATGTCTGCCATTCACACAGATGTCACCCCATAAAACCGCCGTAACAATTCCTGTTTAGATTTAAAAGGGAGACCAGTTGTTTGGTGACTACTAGGCAAAGTTTGATAGATTGGTTTATCTATTGTTTGAAGCACTTGGAGAGCATTCCCACTCTATCCAGTTTATATCTCAAATGTTTAAAGAAAAGTTAGTTGATAAAGACAGCATGGTTTGCATGTAGGAGATACACACTCCCCACTGTCCAGAATTTGAACCTAACATTGGACACAAGTCCTGGGATTGAGTCCCACAAATAACTATTCCTATATAAAGCAGTTTCTTTCTGCTCAGAGCCGGACTTGAAGCTTTATTTTATAACCATTAAAACAAAATGAGTCCTTTTATTTTCTGTGTTCTCTGTCTCTCTGGAAGGCATGCAGTTTTCAGTATGTGACTTTGCTAGTAATTAATTACTATTTGCTTACTTTCCCCGGTGGGGTGGGGGTGGGGTGGGGATTTTGTTATCTGATGTATCTGTTGAGGCTGAGAATCACAATACCTTAAGTTGCACTGATGTTGAAACAGCCACTTAGATCGTAGATAGTGATTCCTATATATTCCAACAAAGATCGAGTCATTTGCATTAATAGAGGGAGGGGCGTGGCTGTCTAGGAAACTGCCAACCAATCAGTGATTTAAGAAAATCAAACGTTTAATATAGGTCCTCTTCAGCCTGTCTTTGCTCAAAGAAACTCCTTCCAATTTTATAAATGGCTGGGGAGTTATATCTTTCTTATCACTGCAATTCCAAGAAAAAATAGAAATATATTTGCTGCCAAAGTTAGGTTTTGATAGCCTTCCCCATCTTTTATTTCAAGAGTGGAGCAAAAAGTGTATGTGCTACTATTAAAAGTTTTGGAGGGATTTTTTTTTCTTTAATAGATTTCCCCCCCCTTCATTTACAGTTGTTATTTTTAACTCGAAAAATATAACCAAGGCAGTCACATTTGGGGTTACATCCCCACACTCTTAATCAGCTGCAATTATAGCACATTAATGAATAATACTTTCAAAGAATTTTTTTTTGGTTATTGTTCGTCACATGATGTTAGAACGGCTTTTAGAGGCAAAGGAAAGAGAAGTAAACGGGTTACAAATAGGGAATTATCCCTCGTTTAGCATTAAAATTCATTTAGATAAAATTGCCACAAACATTTAAATGGAGAGATTAGTTCCCCCTCACGCCTTATTGCACACTCTCAATGGCTCCGTTAAGAACATTTTATACGTTGGAAATTCCGCCTTCTCAGGCTGCTGGCTGTTTCCTAGTTACCCACATTCAAAGCGAAGGCAGCAGCGACAGAAGAGAGGGCTGGGGGAAGGGAGAGAAGTTGGGGTTTCCTCCCCCCCTTTATCACACTCCCCCCTCTTTTTTTGGCAAGCAGACTGCAATTCATCCTCTTAGATTTGTTGGAAGTAAAGGGGAAAATAAATAACAGGAGATTATTCTCTTTGGACACCCAGTTACCCTATATGGAAAAAAAAGAAGGCGCCGCTGTTACTCCTTTTCTGTCTGGTTCTCCTTCGCCGCCGGCTCCCCCTCGCTCCCCCCACCCCCCCAAACTGGGAATCGAAAGTTTTGAGTTGGTTCCGTTCATCGCAAAGCGATCGAGATTAACATAGGTCCATATCGGGGTGTGGGCGCGGGCTGGAGCGAACGAGGGCATCGCTTCATAAAAAGTTCTGACTCGCGCCTCTTCGGCCCATTTGCGACACTCGCGCGGGGGCGGAAGGGGGGGCAGGAAGAGATCAAAGGGGGCTGCTGAAATGGGTTGTTTGCCCTGAAAAATCTCTGGAGGGATTCATTTGAAAACAGATCAGTTGTCTTCCACCTTCCTCCTCCCGTTCCTTCCTTCCTTCCTTTTCTTTGCCTCTCGCTGCCACCCGCTGCAGAGCCAAAGGAGACGGAACGCCAGCTTCGACTGCCATCTTTTGGGGATTTGGAAAAACGATTCCCTCGCTTTCCTTTTCCCGATATTCCTCTACCTCCGTCCTTCCAAACCTCCGGTCCGAAATAAAGAGATTCCGCTCTAGCTGATGGTAATGAAATTTTGGGGTGGGCATTCTTGCAAGGGATTGGCTTGCAGTTGCGCATGGAAATCGTTTTAAGTCGCAAGGAAAACTTGGCGTGGGTGCTTCGCTGCAGAAGAGCTCCGTCGATCCTCGGGGTGTTTCCTGCTCGGCCAAGCGCGGAACTATTTCCCTCCCTCTCCCCCAAAAAACCCCACAAGTTTTCTGTTCAGGCAGGGAACACTACCCCGCTTTCCCTTCCCTGCGAAAGATTGTCAGACGAGGCCGCATGCGCGGTGGTGCTCCTGGACTGATTTTTTTTTCACTCGATGCTTGTCGCGGCTACCGTATATGAACGTGAATTGGTGTCGAAAGAAATGAAGAACCGAACCGTCCGCGTGTTGCGGGGAGGGGGAAGGGGTTAGTTCAAAAAGAAAGGAAGTGGGGCGGCCACTTTGAGACTCTTGCGGCCGCCTTTGGACGTTTCCCCCCAAGTTTAATAGTGCTTTCTTGCAACGTTTCAAGCACGTGTTCCGAGATTGGGGTGAGGGCGGTTGATTTGAACCAACACTATGAAAAGGAACTGTGGGTCAGGCTCAAAATAACACGGACTGGCCGCTCCTCCCCCTTCTCAGCACGGAGAGCAGCACTTAACCAACCGCTCGTCCTTTTTTTAAACTGCTGGGTAGAGAGAAGCGCCAGCGAGCGTGCGTGCCTGCGTGCCTGCGTGCCTGCGCGAGAGAGGCATCTGGGGATAGGTCGAGCCTGGTGCTTCTGCAATTGCCGCCATCTCTCGCCCTGAGGAAAGCAAGGCTGGGTGGGCGCGTTGTACGCCCACCGTGCCTTGCTCGCTACAAAGCCAAGCCCACCCCCTCAGGCGGTTGTAGCGAGGAGCAGGAGGGCCCCTAGCCACGGAAGGCTCACTGACCAGTCCCTGTCGCTGACCGGGCTCTCTTGTCAGATACAAGAGGCGGAGCTCTCGAATCGGGAGTCGGGCGAAGGCGCCCCCCCCCCGTGTTCTCTTCCCTACCCGCAACTCTGGTCGCCTGAAAAAAACAACCGCCCGAAAGGCAAACCCGTGGTCGGTCCGAAGTGAATTGGGTCTCATCTCGGCTTTAGCGTGGTCTATTTATTTTTCCTCTCATTGTCGCGCTTTTGATTCTTTCCGCGCACCCCCAAAAACAAGAAACCCGGACGAAGTGTTTAAAAAGGTCCCAGCGAAACTCCTTTCGCTCTGGTCCTCGAAACGAAAAAAAAAAAAGGGAAGGAAACGGGCCTCAGGAAAAAGGGAGACCTATCCGTACTCTACGAGCAGGTCGTCGGCAGTACGTGCCTGTTACGAAAAATTGCCGTCGGGCTGTGGGAAGCCCACCGCCATCCCTTCTAACCCGCCACCACAGTCTGGGTCTGTCGCTTTCCTGCCACCCACTCCGCCCGCAGCCTCCCCAGACAAAGTGCAAGCGCGGGGAGAGCGAGTCCCGCCTTTTTCCACCATAGTCTCCGTGGCCTCCGCTTCCCTCTCCGGAGTCCAATCCGGAGCCCACCTGGCCTTGGACTTTAACCTAAAGGGGACAAAGACGTCCCCGCCGCCTTTCCTCGACCCTCCCTGGGGGCACTTCTGGGACCAGAGGAAGCGAAAGCCAGAATCCCGTTCGATGAGGCGGGAGGCGTCTCGTCTTATGCAAGTTTCCCCGCGGTGCCTCTGTGTGTGGCTGTGATAAGAGAGCCCGAACAAATACTTTTAGGCTCTGCCAGGTTAAAAAAAAACAGGGTCGATGTGGAGACAATTCAAGAGTTGTCGCCTCCCGTTTGGTCGCCTGGCCGCTTGCCTCCCGAAAGTCGCACAGCCGCGAGAACGTGTGAATGCGTGGGCTTCGAGGAATCCCCTTAAAACGCGCGTGGGGAGCTGGCTGGAGTTTTTCCAGCGAAGTGTCAGCTTCCGTCGAAAATCCCTGAAGTATCCCGAAAAACAAAGCTAAAGCGAGTGCTCTCTTCCTTATTGCCTGGTCCCAGATCTCAGACGAGGGGGCGGCGGCGTGAGAGGCGGTTGCCCCTTCATCTGCAGACGTTGGAGACCCCCGAGAGGAACGTAGGAAAATGCTTTGTGTGTTTGAGAGGAGATGCTGAGATTTTCCTCCAAACCCGAGGTGGTGGGTGGATAAATAATGCTTTAACAATCCATAGAGCCCATATTCGCAAAATTGCAACTTTCCTTAGAAAGGTAAGATTTTTGCTTCTCAGGTGCTACTACGGTACCTGGTTTTATAAGAATATGGATGCTCCCTCATAAAATTAACAAAATGAAGCCATTCTCGGCTGATCATACCACCTCTCTCTTTGAGCCCAAACTCAAATAAAATGTGGGCAATATACACGTGGATCCACCCGAGTCTAACAAAGGTAAATGAACCGAGAACAGGGCTAGATTTTGTTCGAATTCTAGTTCGACTAAAATATTTGCTTTTCTCTTCCTCCTTCAGTAGTACATAAAATAAACGTCTATTCAGCCAGTTTCGAGACTTTCCCTCCCAGGGCAAGCACCTTGATGAGAACAGAATGTTTTCCAGCAAAGGAAATTTCTCTGAATTGCTTTAAAGCCTTAATAAAAAGAATATCAGAGGGCTTCCAAGGACAACAAAAAGGGTACGATTATCATTCACTCTCCCCTCTCGGGAAGGTTCGTGTGAAGCATTGTATCTGAACCTTTTTGGAAAGTTGTCCCCCCACCCCCACCCCGAATTAGCCGGTGTGATATACCTGCGTTTTCTCTTTTTCTAAGTGTGACTTTGTTGGGGTTCCGGTCAGTATCTGGAAAATCTCTCTCACACACACACACCATTTTTGTTCTGTTTATAAAGACACATAACTATTACAAGGAGATGGAGGGTACTTTTCCCTTCTAAATGTGCGTATGAATATGCGCAAAAGGCCGGGGTGGGGGAGAGTACAGAGAAATTGGGCGACGAAGGTGAAAGGGAGAACCGAACCCTCTAGCCGCACAGAATATTTGTCCCAAAAGGCGGATAGCCGGAGGTCTGCTTTGAAAGGCTTTGCGAAGCCCTTCCTGCAAGGTAGTTAATAAACTCCTAAGCAAGTCAGCAGCTTTGTATTTTATGTAGTGGACGGAGAAAATCTTCCAGGGCTTTAATGTGTGAAATAACTAAATGCCTGTGTGGCAGCTGTTTCTAAAGCCAAAACTAACTCTTTGGAAGACGGGGAGGGGAGCCGAGACGAAAAGACTGCTCATTTTTTTCCTTTGGTGCCATTTTGGATGTCATCTGTTTCCTTGGTGACTGTGTTCAGCCCCCCAAAGCCCCTGAGCGCCTGGATTGTTCGAAAAAAGCATGCTATTTCTGCACCGTCATTTATCACTGTCACCGCATAATGATTCCCCTTGCAGCTCCTTATTGATGTTTGTAATTGCATTATCTCATAAAGGGGAGGGGTGAGGTAGGGGGAGAGAGATGATCAATGAAACTGAACTGTGCATTGTAGGGTCAGGAGATACACAAGTACTGTTTGTGTGTATCCACGCACACACAGAAACCCCACAGAAACAGAAGAGCTGTTCTGAATTGGGGGTTGGTTGGGTGAGGGAGGGTATCCTTGTGTACGGTACCTGTTTGTGTAAGGAAATCGTCATTTTCCCTCTTTTCCCGAGGTTTAGGTAAACTTTTTGCTAAAATTCAGAACCGCTCCCTGCCTTGCATTTCAACGAAGGAAGGAATAGTCCTGCCTGGTGAGAAGTGTGCTCCCCTGTCACAAGTGGGCAGAGGAAAGTAATGAATAAGCACTTATGACGCTCCTTTTCTCTCTCTCTCTTTCTTTCTTTCTTTCTTTTCTTTCTTCTCTCCTCTCCCTCTTCCTCTCCCTCCCCCCTCTCTCTTTAATATTCCTCGTTCCCTGCAACTACCACTCTTTTTCTGTCTTGATAAAGGGAGCTCTAAAGAGTAATTGGCAGACACACTACCTGGGAACTATCTTCAGCACCGGCCTTTTTTTCCTAGCCCTTCCAGCGAGACCCGGCTTTTCTGACACTAGTATTTTTCCGCTTAATGAATGTTGGATTGCAAATTTAAGGCAGATCGCCTCCCAGCTTCTCCGTCTATTTCGCTCCAGGTAGCTGACGATTCACTGTTTCATCCCCGTATCTGAGTAGAAAGAATAAACCAACCTGCCTTCTGAAGCTGGAACCTGAAACCCTCCCTCCCCAGCTCATCCTCCTGAAATGATCCCGTTACCAGCTGGCAAGGGGAAAAATAAATATCCTGGCTAGCTAAACAGAATGGCATATTGGCTCGGCGTGAGATTAGGACATTCCGCGAAGAAATAAACCCAAGAGGTCGCAAGGAATGGGAATAGAAAGGGGAGCCGTTATGTGAGAATGACATAACGGAGCCGAAAATGGACTTGTAAACCTGTAGATTGCGGATCCTGTTGATTTCAACGGAACCGAAAAGATCCTGATTCCAATGCGTCATTCCTGCTCCCCTCTTTAAATTGCCCTCTCGGGATCGTGCAGAGATCTGTTAACGGTGCCAAGGTTGTTTGTTCAGCCTGGGCAATGAAGGAGTATCCAAAAGGTCCTGCCCCGTTGAAAACGCAGGTTTTGGAAATTCGAACTCTTTTCTGCATTTGATAATCTTTCTCTTAATCATCCTTCCCCCTCCCCACCGCCCCGGTTTTTGGATGTGGCGGATAAGTTAAAAAAAAAAAAAACATACAACGCATTTCATATTTCAAGAAAAAAAATTATTTGATTGCAATTCCCTTTAGATAAAATTGCATATCTTTTAGATAAAAATTGCTTCTGATTATCGTACTGCACTTAACTCCCATGCCCACCTTGGTCGGGCTTTAAATTTCACCCTGCCCATACAGTTGGTAGTAGCCGCTTTGGCTAGGCACCTCCCAAGCACCCCTCCACTTAATCTGGTGTCCCCAGGCCTGTTTGCCAAATGCCAACTTCACTTCTGTGATACCTAAATCTGGGCAAATGCCCTTAGAATTAAGGCACACGACTTATTAAGAATGCATTGCCTGAGAAGGGAGATTTAATTGAAGGCAGAAAGATGCTTCAGTATCCCAATAAGAAATAAGAACGCGCCTCTCCTTTCAATCCACGCCCCCCACCGCACCAAAAAGAGGGAGGGGGGCTGTATTTAGGCTTCAGAGTTGAACCATTGCAAATGGATGGAATTGACAGCATACACACAGAATTGCACCTATTCTCACTGAATGGTGAGGGGAGCTAATCATATCAACTCAGGCACCAATTTTAGCTGAGTAGGTTGGGGGAATCCTCTGCACTCCAATGTCCTTGACTTAGACAAGCAGTGAAAATTTGCCAAATTGGCAGAGGCAGTACATAAACAACTCCTAGTTTTTTCTTTTCATTTCTTTTTCTTTTTTTGGGGAGGAGAACGAACAAAAGCATTTTGGAAGAAAAGATACCCGCCAAGCGAAGCTGCTTGGTTTAGGAGGTCTTTGTCAGTTTTGGAGCTGCACCTTCCTTTGGTTCTTATTTCAGTCTGAAAGTAAAAGTCACTTTCGTGAGATTCTCCTATTTTTATAAATGTAATCGTTCTCCCACCTCCAGCCGCCTTTCTATCAGTAGTGCAGCTATATAAACAGAAACACTCTTGGCTGTATTTCGAAAGAACCGCTTGATATGGATCATCACGCGAATGTTATGCTATGTTTGAATTACATTTTCGGAGGACTTCCTTCTCCCTACCCCCAATAAATTAATCAAAATGAGTCGTTCATCCAGAATAATTTTAAAAGAGAGGAGGAATAATATTTCATGCCAGGAAATCTTGGTTAAAATAATGAAAAATCATTCTCAGCTTACAAATTATTTATAGAACAAATCTTATATTAACATTTTTTTCAAAAAACCGTATAAACAACAGCTGCATCAACAAAACCCCTCCTGATTTACAGTTATTAAATATTTGACTGTCATGTTAATGCTTCATATTCTACCTTTTATTTGCATTTTAATCTATAGAATAGTTACAGTATTTCTGCCTTTTCTTTTTTTCTTTTTTTGCCAGTGATTGATTACAGATGGGGGGAGGAGCAAAATGACCTGCAAGCTGGCTTTCCTGCCCCTCCCCCTTTCGCTGTTTACGAAGCCTTTTTCAACAATGGTAATGCGATCAGGACAAATAAATTATGTGCTTTCTAGACGTCAGAGAAACGCGGTTCCTTTTCCTCCCAAATACTTATTTTTATTCTCCTCGACCCCCAGCATGGTTTTAGGTAGCTGCTCTTCTGATTTTTTTTTAATATTTAAAACAATTACTTCTGATGTTTTTTTTAATCAAATGAAAAAGCAACTATGAGCTTGAGAATAAATGTTATTAAGAATTTTAATTTCTTCCTTTCCTTCCTTCCTTCCTGCTTTTTTTTTAAACAGCTTTAAAATTGAAAAGTTCCAGAATCACTAGAAAAACTCTCGGTCGGATAAGTCAGCCTAAAGTGTGTTGAGAAGAGATCGGACAGTTTCTCCTGTTGCCAGACAAACAACGGAAGACAAAAGAAACAGCCACAACCGTTTCTTCGTTGTTTAATTTCTTGGCGTAATTTGCACAATGCCTTTTCGGGTAGCTCTCAAGGTCCAGTTATTCGGTGGGGCCCAATCCAGACTGAAATTTGGGCAGTGGTGACCCTTTCTGTATAGAAAATGGGTCTCTGCAGAGCGGCCGCCCACTTCTGTCCTAAACAATGATTAAACGCGTCTGGCATTGGGGGGGTCAAATTTGGTTTTTGAGATGTGTATTATATATGTGTATGTGTGTGTGTGTTTGTGTATATATGTATATGTGCATGTATATATGTATATTTGCATGTGCATACATACATACATGTGTGTGTGTGTGTGTATGCCTACACACACATACACATAAATTTATCGCTTGTGGGGCCTCACATGCTAACTGCCTGGTGAAGGGAAATCCATATGAAAAGCGGGTAGGGTTGAGCACTGACAGGCAGATTTGATAGATGGCTCTTGTTTTTTTGTTTGGGTTTTTTTTTAATATAGGAAGGAAGCAAAACCACATCATTGTCTCCGCGAAATGGCTCGTTTCCTGACTCACCTCTCTTATCGAGGTGCCCGTTCACACACCCCTGGCTCGCAAGCGGAGGGGTGACCAGTCCGCCAGGCTGCAACTTCCCGTATTAACGAACCCTCACTCGCTTGCAAATCGGACCAAAGAGCTTGAAGGCAACTGTATTGCAGCTTAAAAACGGCGCTGGCTTGTTCCCTCGGTGCGGCTGTGCTCTTGTGAGTGGGTGAAGTTGTGGGGGAGAAGGAGGCGAAGGGGTGCTCGTGGTCGTTGTCCTGCCAGTGCCGCAGCCCCTTCGCTTGGAAGGCTCACTGGGACTCGTTCCCAAGAGTCTTAAGGAGCGGTCTTTTGTAAAGTCAGGGCGCCAGACAACCACTAAATTACTCCCCGTTCCTTTAACGGCAAACGGTTGAACCTTAGCCCTCGACAGCAAAAATGTACTACGGACGAGCGTTTTGAAATCCGGAGTAAGGAAACTACAGCGCAGGAGCCTCGCTCCAGCCAATCGGTGTGACCGGACGGGATAAGCTTCGCCGTGGGAGACACAACTGCCAGATACAGATCACTACGTGGGGATAATTCATGGGGTCAGAAACTGACTGTGGGGTCCCAGGTAGAAAATCCAGCCATCGGGGCCAGGTGTTTTAAGAGTTGGAAATAGATTCCGTGAAGACGGCCGGGGCCGGGGTGAGTGGGAAGAAACTGAAAGGCAGAGCTGGCAGACGAGAAAGAAAACAACACTGGGGTTTTCTATCCTCTGTAGTTTTATTGGCGGGTGGGATACTAAGCGCCAGATTTATTGAACTGCCGGGACTCTAAAGGAGATGGTGATGATCACAAAGGCGAGGGAAAGGCTCCCGCCTTAAGCCGGTCGCTTCCTGGCTCGTTACCGGCGCGCACCCCCGAGCGAAAGGCGAAAGTGGCCTCTCACCAGCCGCAGATTGAGAGCGCACTTCGTTTCTGCCACGTTAGGAAGATGACATCCAAATAAACAAGGGACAGGCGGCGAAGTGCTGGGCCCAGCGGAGCGCAGAGGCGCAAATAGCCATTGAGAAGGCGAGAGACTTCTGCTACTGCTGAGCGTCTCCCGCCTCTCCTTCTTCGCCTGTTGCCCCTAAGAGTAGCGGGGCAGCGCAGGTGGGTGGCGAAGACAAAGGCTTGAAACAGGGGCGCGAGCCCGTGGGATCCCCACGGGAAGCAAGGGAAGGGGGCGCCTTTGGAGATGGGGGGCGAGGTTTCACTCCTTCGAGGGTCGCATATTAAAACGAGTGACTAACATCAAAGATGACGGCAATCGGGCTCAGCCACAGAACTCAGTGGAAGTTAAGCTTCCTACCGGAGACGGGACACGAAGTTATATTAAGCGCGGGAGAGTGACGCACGAGGCGTGCTCAGGCCTCGCCCACTGGCGTTGAGGGCATCCACGACCCGGGAGGCCCCGCGATTATTGGAAGTAAGTTCCGCTGATTTCAATGGACGTCGCTTCCGGTAAATGCAGGGGAGAAATAAATTCCCGGATCCCCAAAGAGGTGTTAGGATATTCTCTGTTAAGACACGCGCACACATGCATGTTTTCCCGCCGCCTCTCCAAAATCATGCGCTGGTTAAAAAGGAAAGGGGAGGAGAGAGGGTCCAACCCCTCGGGGGATCCTTTCGCACCCTCGCCACCTCCAAGCATGGAAGGGGACTTGGCACTGGCTTGCCAAGGTCAGAGTGAGGGAGGCTCTCTCCCCCCCACACACACAATTCAGAATAGAGCTGGAAGGAACCTTGGAGGTCTTCTAGTCCAACCCACTGTTCAACCAGGAGACCCGACACCATTTCAGACAAATGGCTGCCCAGTCTCTTCTTAAAAACCTCCAGTGATGAAGCCGCTCTTGACTTCATCTTGACTGCCGCTGTGGGCTCAGCGCCTGCATGTTTCCCTGCTTGAGGTAATCTAAACCCAGGGCTAGTCTTCACGGGCATCTGGGGATGACAGCAGCAACGGCGCTGTCTGAACTCTCCTCCTTTTTCTTCCTGGATTACACCGACCCAGCTAGAATTTGGTACCAGCGCCCTCGATCCTGGATGTTCAGGCCCCTTTTCTTTCTTTCACCTCCCGATCGATCGGAGCTGCTGTCTGGAGGGGAGGGCAGTATTTAATTTCCACAAGCGTGGATTGTTAACACAGTCGCCCACCTGTACCCGATATTACTCGCCTGACCTTTTTTTCATTACCACCTACTTAAATGCGCTTGGTCTAGTTTCTGATTTCTCTTTTCCCAACCAGCCTCCAGCCTTCCACCCAGATTCCCCATCGTTGCCGCGGATGAAGAAAACAATTAGAGAGCCATTCTGCAGCCCTTAGCGTGGCCAACTTGTCTGTTTCACTTCAAAGGAGGGCAAGCAAATTGTTTCCAGAGTTTATAAGTAATTAGGCTACATTAGGGAAGCATCTAAGTAAAGCCGAGAAGAGTCTCCTTCTCGTTCCCTGAGGAGATCTGTTTCTTGGACACGAAGCACGTCGTGGGTCGTGGGTCGTGGTGGTGATTAGTAGGCTGTTGAAAACTTAAACTGTTGGCCCCCAACACGCAAATCACAGCCCGCTTGAAGTTAAGGCGATTTGGACCCACAAACCGACTTGTGACCTAGGCTGCCTTATGAAAGGGCAGGTTGGGGTGGGGAAGGACTTGGGGGGAGGGGGAGCGCGGCAGGGGAAGGTAATTGCGCATAATTAATGTTGAAGAGAAAATGGTCACATAATAGGCTGCAAAAAAGAAAAAAAGCCATCTGTAAGTGTGTAAGTGTCCTGGGAACTTAAAAAACAACAACAAAACCTTTCCTTCCCAGCCAACCCCGGCGCCCCGATCATTTTGCCCTAGCAACCTATTGGGAAGATTCGTTGAAATAAATGGGACTTTCTTCCAAGTTCTCTTTAAAATGACCGCCTGGGGGATTCTACCGGTATTGGGAGGAAACCTACGATTGCATTAACAGTATTCGCTCGTTCCTTATTCTCTGTTGGAATAATTTCACATGCACTTTCTGATGGTGAAAAATCTTATTTGGCTTATAATTATAACAGATTGCATTATTCCTGATCTGTGTGTGTGATTGTATGCGTGCTTTCCCTCCCCTTTCAAGATTCCGACTCTTTCCGAGTTGTATAGACATAATTTGCTGAAGATATTAAAACAGAATTGTTGATAAAAAAAAATCAGCTCCCATTTTTTTTCCTGAGGAGTGATTGCTGTTATAAAAAAAATTACAAAAGAATACTCGGAAATAAGTCTCACTGGTATATAATTATACAGAGAACTGGCTGTACAGGATTGTAGCTTTAGGCTGAGATTTTAAACACACTGTCTTACAAAAAGGCTCCAATAAAATAAACATGATTTATTCGTTAATGAGGACAAGGAATAGTTTAATTGTATTTGAACCTGCCATTATTTTATTTTTATTTTTAAAATCATCGTGTACCACCTGTGGCTAGGAAATTAATATTTTTGTCCCTAATATAAGCTTATAATTTATTATATGTTTACTGAGGGAACTGCACTGTGCAGTCTTTTATGAAATCAGGACACTTTCTCAGAGAATGATGGCAGGGTTATGTTGCCTGCATTAGGGATAGTGGAATAAGGATAAAAATACAATTTGTTGTTATTCACTATTTTATCCTTAAAAGGTCACAGAAGCCTTTCAAAATCCTTCAATTAAGCACACCCACACCCAGAATCATGCACATACACATAAGAGTCTAGCTCATTTTCCCCAAAACATTTAAAGTCACATCTGCCCAACAATTTGAACCAAATCAACTCAGCTGGAGCTTTCAAAGCAATAAAAACATACTAATAAATTAATTTACAAATAGGCTGCCTCACAATGGGATATCCTCAAATTTGCCTGTGTTAACTTATTTATTAAATTTGTACACCGTCATCTCACCTAAGAGACTCTGGAAGGTTTGCAACAGCATAATAATACCATATATTTATTAGTATTTATTTATTATTTCCATTTACATAGCCACCCATCTCAAATATATGACATCATCAGGCTTAGAATTCCAATCCAAATGTAATATAAACATTATACATAAAACTATATAAATACTGTACTGCTATAAATATATAAAAACTTAATCACAGCTGAGATATAAAAAATTGCACCAATCAGCATAACCACTGTATAAACTCAATAGGATTAGTGTTGTCTCCTAGAGAACAATGCCTTGAATGAAAGGTGACATGACAGAAAGGGTTCTCTTCCTGGGCCCTATCAGGTGGCATCCTGTAAGAAATTTGGATTTGAAACACACCTTTTCTGTCAGACCTAATAGGATGGGTAGACATAATTAAGAGAGCCAGTTTAGGGTAGTAGTTAAAGCACCAGGCTAGAATTGGGGAGAGCATGAGTTGTACTGAGTGACTTTGGGCCAGTCACTCTCTCTCAGCCCTAGGAAGAAGGAAGCAATGGTAAACTACTTCCGAAAAATGTTGCTTGCAAGGAGGTGCAGGAAGTCACAGGAGTTAAAACTAAATTGAAGAAACAACAAAAGAAATAAAAGACAAAGAAAAGATGTAATTGCGGAGAGGCAGTTCCTCAAATAACTTGGTCTCTTTGGAGACAAACATTTTTTTGTTTTGTTTTAAGTTGTGCTGTAGCAAACCCTACTACAAAATATTCTCATTCTTGCATTTCTGATTACTTCATCAGAAAATAATTCAAACTTTTCTCTTTAGATATATCAGGACCACAACTCTGATTATTATAGAGAGTAGCTGCTATTGTATGGATCCATTACACACATCCATGCCCCCCCCATACTTGTGGTTGAAAAAGAGGAAAGAGATACTTCTGCATATTAATTTGAAGTAACTTTGCCCAGCTTGGCATCTCCCAATGCTTGATGATTCCAGTTCCCAGAAATCCTATCCTTCTAGGCTGAAGGAGTTATGGTTGTTGAGCATTCAAGCACTTGGCATCCCAAACCATCTGAAAGGTACAGCATTAGCTACTTTAAGGAATAAACAGAATTCTGCTCCAGCATAGAGAGATAGGAAGGGCAAAGTTCCAAGAACAATATTTTTAAAACAAAAATGGCCATTTCAGGAGGAGGAGGAGGAGGAGGAGGAGGAGGAGAAGAAGAAGAAGAAGAAGAAGAAGAAGAAGAAGAAGAAGAAGAAGAAGAAGAAGAAGAAGAAGAAGAAGAAGAAGAAGAAGAAGAAGAAAGAACAACTCCTATGCTTCCCTGGAGCAACAGAGGAGTATTTAAAGACATCATACATGTGTGAGCATACACACACACTTATTGTAGACACAATTTCAAAAAGTTGATAGAGATAGAGATGATATGTCACTCAGCATTAGCAATTGCCTTGGGCCTGCTCCAGTTAGTACTTTTGATGCTTGCACAACTGCATTCCACACAATCATTTGAATGGCAGTTATTTAATGCAGAAATAAAATCTCAATCTTGCAACAGGAGGAGAAGTATTGGAACTCTCCATAATCTGTGCATTTAACTGGGGAGACGTGTCCCTCAAATAACCCAGTCCTTTTTGAGACAGACTTCATTGTTCAATGGTAGGGGAAATTCTACAACAAAATATTCCTATTTAGTCCAAAGGGGGAAAAACAGGGAAGTCCCAATGCCCCAATCACTGCCACAACATGAAAAATGGCTTTGCTGGCTAAGGAGAAGCTGCTTTCTGCCCTGAGGTAGCCTCTTCTTGCTTTGTTCTGGGTCAGTATAAGATAAGCTGCCATGTCATCCAAGTGGTGTCCACCTTGCATGCTACAAGAAAATTGATAGAGTCGCTTAACATACGCAAAGAGCACAATTATTTTTAATTATGGATACAAATTCAGGGATGCCTAAAGAGCTACTTCCAGGTGCCACAATATGACAAGTTGGAGCTTGGTCCTTGACATATCTCTGGAGCCTATCACATTCAGCAAGATTAGAGAGCGTTTGGAAAAGCGCTGTTCCAATGGAGTTATTTAAGTCACTGATTAGATTTAGCAACAAAATGGCATTCCTTCCCAGTTTTCCCCTAGAATAATTCTGTAGGATCAGTTGTATAGGCAAGTTGTGACTGGCCCAAAGTCCCTCAGTATGCTCCCATCACTGAAGGTGAACTTAAGCTCAAGTCTGCCTCCTCCTTCTCCAGTGCTTTAATAACTATACCAAACTAGCTTTCCAATTTTCCTGCTTGTGATTCATGTAACACAACTGAGATGAACTTTAGGGCATCCAACACCCTCCCCCTCTCCCAGAGAACTATTGAATTAGTTTATATTTTCAAGGACAGAACTGCAAAGGGTTTACTGAAAGGCTGCATTCAAAGATCTGAGTCTAACTGGGGCTCTGAACTACAGTATGAAAGCTATCTGGGGAATGAATCCCAGTGAAGTCTGTGCCTATCAGATGAATAATGCCAACAAGTACAAGTGGATTTTTGAGGGTGGGAGTTTGGCAATGGAGAAGGATTCTTGTGGCTTCATCTTCTCCATCCCACCAAAAAATAAAACAAAATGGGCTGCTTTGTTATGTAACCTTTAATTATCCTTTCTTAGAAAGTATGTAGGCTCTGTTGGTTTGAGCTCTGAGCTTGGCAGTTGGGTTGCAAACATTTCATCACGCTTCGAGGAGACATCGTCAGTGCGTTTTGAGTTGTCTCTGCACTGAAGACGTCTCCTTGAATGGTGACGAAATGTTTGCAACCAAATTGCCAAGCTTGGAGCTCAAACCAACAGCCTAACTACCAACCTGAGCTTCTAATGTTCAAACACATTTTAGTACATACGCTCTTCTATGCAGGTTTGAGCATAGACTGTAGAGCTCCTATAAGCAAGCCAAGAGCATACTTGGTCATCTTCTAATATCTTTATTAGAACATATTCTACAAGTCCGTGCATGCATACATGTCCATTCCCAGAGTCACAATAGCCAGACCCCAACAGAAGAAAAGTAGAGAGAAAAATGACCATACAAATAGAACTGAGTTGAACCATGGGGTTCAACATCCACAAGAAAACAACCAAACTCAGAGACCATCAGGACAGTGTCCTTCTCTTTTACTGGCCAAGTCAAGTGACCCCTTGCTAAACCAGGCATGGGCATGGCCAGCACATGACACATCCGGCTCATGGGCTTGGAGTTTGACAGCCCTGAGATAGAGCAAATCTAACTATCAACTTGATTTCACCCATTTATTAGGTCTCCTTTTTGCATTGCAGCCCTGATAGGTCACTCCTCGAGTTAGAAGACTGTGCAAAAGGCTGTTCACCTGCATCTGTGAAGTTATTATTTTTTGCCCCTGACAATCTCAGTGTTATTTTATTGATTCTGAATTTCTTGGGTATTTAATTGTTAATCATTTGATTTTCTTGTAATTAAGTCTTTAAATGGTATTGTAAAAACACACGGGGACAATTTAAAAAATGTCTTAAAGTAGCCTTCTCTATCCCTGCCCACTTCAGCTGGACTGAGCCACAACGAGTGTTGTCCTCAGCCAGCCACTCCATACCACTAAAAATAAAACAAACTTCATATTCCTACTCCCCAGACCCATTTTAAGTTGTTATTGATAGAATGATGAAGATGCATTTCCCCCGATGAGGTTATTAGCCATTTCAGAGAGGATGGTATAGATCAGGAAAATGTCAGGGAAGAAGCACCCTTTTCCCAATCATTTCTGTCCTTAACGTGTTCAGCAGTTCTGAACTGCAAGATGCCTTTGAGTAAAAATAACATTCAAGCCTGATATTTTCTTGGGCAATACATGCTAAATTAGTGTCAAGAATACATTGACCCATAGTAAACTGTTCTGTTGACATCCTGCATCTATTGTAAACCTTCACCATATTTTAAGCATTTTTCATGCAATGAAGTTAGATTTGAATGTGAGGAAGGAAGGAAAGAAAGCTCTCAGATTTATGTTCTGTATAAATTCTCCACACAGGTTTTGTGCTTAGTGAATCCTCTCGAAAGTCTGAATACTTGGAACAGAAGAATCATACTTTTCACCATAGAAATATAAATAAAGGTAAAGGTTCCCCTCGCACATATGTGCTAGTCATTTCCGGCTCCAGGGGTGGTACTCATCTCTGTTACAAAGCTGAAGAGCCAGCGCTGCCTGAAGACGTCTCCGTGGTCATGTGGTATGACTAAACACCGAAGGTGCACGGAATGCTGTCACCTTCCCATCAAAGGGGACCCTGTTTTTCTACTTGCATTTTTACATGCTTTTGAACTGCTAGGTTGGCAGAAGCTGGGACAAGTAATGGGAGCTTACTCGATTACATGCCACTAGGGATACAAACAGCCAATCACTGAACTTTTTGCTTTTCAAAATAATATAAGGTTGGGATTGATATTATAAAGAAACAACATGTAAAACATAAAAAAATGGGGCCATGAGTCACAAGAAGTAGGGTGTATAGCAATACTGGAACCAGTCAATCAATCAATCAATCAATCAATCAGTGCCTAATTCCTTCTGTTCATTACTACTAAGAAGGAAAAAATAAAAAGAGCAAATCAATCTCTGAAGTCAAGAACAATGAACTTTTTTATGTGTTGTACATCCCTGCTTCAACTTGCTTTCCCTTCTTAGATGATTAGAGTTTCAGTGACAACAAATGACAGACTTAATTAACATAGTTATAAAACTTCACACACTGCTAACTTTCCCACCCTAGGTTTTGACAGCTTATGTGGTGGGGCTAAAGTAATGTCAAGGTTTTGCTCTGTAACCATATCTGTAATTGGTAACAGACAAGGAAGGTCAAAGAGGTAACCATTGGAAATATTAGTTATTTATTCACTTTCAAAAGTTAATAAATTAATCAAGTTATAGTGATCAGTGTTTGTATGGGGTTTTTTTCAGGATAAGTTTCAGCTTAGGGTTCTCTGACTACTTAGATGGAAGAGGAGGAGGAAGGTGTGTTGGATATGTTTGCTGCCTTGAGTTGTTTGTAAATATAATACAGGGTGGGATATAAATAAACATGTGCATTTCTGATTGTAGGTAGAGCATGTATAGCAGGGGTCTTCAGACTTGTCAGCTTTAAGTCTTGTGGACTTCAACTCCCAGAATTCCTCCTTCAGTCAGCTCAGGAATTCTGGGAGTTGAAGTTCACAAATCTCGCCAAGTTTAAGACCCTTGATTATAGTAGAAAAACACAAGAACATCATCTCTTTTCCTTTCTGATTAGATGTTGCATACCAGTGTCTGAATGTGCATAATGGTTATCTTTTGAGAGAACAAAATTTCATTTTAATGTACCCTGATTAGTGTATATTTAAAAGTGACAATAAAGATTCTATTCTATTCTATTCTATTCTATTCTATTCTATTCTATTCTATTATTCCATTCCATTCCATTCCATTCCATTCCAGTTCTTAGACATTGTATATATTATGAATGGTGAAATTCTATAAAAACTCTAGGAAGACATAAATGTGAAATCTGATAGAGATCATCCTTGACTTCCCATAAAGAATTTGGGGAGAAGGAATCGCTATTGAATTAGATTGAAATGGGTAGTATGTCTCCAGTGTTTTAGATCTGTCCTGTTGCAAGGTGGAGAAGAAAGATTTCCTAATAAATGTACAACAAGGCAAGAAACAAATTAGACAATTCTTTTTAACACCAGCCTGGTGAGAGCTAGTTTGGTGCAGAGATTAAAAGAATTAGGTTAGAAACTGCAAGACCATGAGTTAAGTTCTCATTTAGCCATGAAGCCAGTAAATTTGAGCCAGTGACTTTCAACCCTTGAAAGAAGGTAGTGACAAACAAACCATTTGTGAAAAATGTAGCCAGTAGCCAAGATGGATTCATAGGACAAAGCAAACACAATATCAGTGAGGGTGCATCAGTTCAATTGATATAAGTGGCTATATTTATTATTTTTTCTTCAAAGCTAATGTTTATGATTTCCTCACTGCCTAGATTATTTTGTGCAACAGGCCTCTGGGGTAATTTATGGTGAATTGCAGTTATGGCCTTGTTCATGTAAATGAGAGCAATATACCAACGGAGAGGATTTCTAACAATTCAGCAACTTGAAATGTCAGCCGTAGCACACAAGAGACATATGGAGGTCTTGAAACGGTTCATAAGCACACCGCATATCCTTCTCAATTTAGAGGTATGTATGTACAGTGCTGTAGAGGAATCCTTGGGTGGGGTCACCTTGTATTTAGGAATTTACAGTGTTGCAAATGACTTGGCAGATGCTGACACAAAGCAGGTAAGTCTGTAGAACAAATTCTGCTCTCCAGGTAGAAGACCAAGAGGTCTCTTGCATCAGGAATGAGCTGAATTTGATACAGAAGAATCAGTATGGAAAGCCAGTCTGAAAAAATTCTGTAGTTCCTACCCCCTCTTTTTTTACTCTGACACCAACCTGGAGGAGCAGCCTATTAACTCTTTGCTGTTTAGCACCTGATTGTGAGTTTATGCAGGAAAAAAATGATTTTTTGTTAGATCACAGTGCAAGATCTACAGCATAGCCTGGTTAGCTTCCTCCATTGCTTCCAAAAATGGCCAAAGAAGAATATTTCAAAGAAAACACAAGTCATTCCTTACCGATGATCCTACAGACCAAAGCATCTTTCAGTTCTCATTAGCTAGTAGTTAGCTTTTGCCCCAAAGCACAAAGGTTTACCTTTCCCATTTAAATATATATTTTCCTGAGTTGCATTCTCATAAATTACTATAATCGTACCTTTTCTTTTTCCTAAAAAACAAAATTAAAAATAAACTCAACCCTCTGATTTAGCAAAATTAAATGATATTACAATTGTGTAAAGAAGCAAACAACTTCCTATAAATAAAGTTTCCAAGCATTTATTAACTGAACTGATAAATTTGAACAACTAATAAATAATGAACAAACTTTCACAGAGGCATCATAATTTTCAGTGCCTGTCTATGTGGGATTATTAATGGCAAAACATTAACAAATTAATCCTCTTGTCACCCCAATAAGGTACTTTTAAGCAATCAGATAATTCCTGTCCTCTAAATCATGGGTCCCCAACCTCCAGTCCATGGATCAGCACCAGGCTGTGGCATGCCAGAAACCAGAACCGGGCCTCGTAAACAAGCAAAGCACAATCCACAGGATGCTCCTTCCTGTCCGCAGTAAAGCCTCTCTCCATAGAACCGGTCCCAGGTTCCCAAAAGTTTGGGGGCCACTGGTCTAAATGAAGGAAGGTGAAGGGTATAGGTACAGAGAAGGCAGGTTTCCAGAAAAGTAAATTCTGTATGTAGAGCAGATGTCCAGTTCCTATTAGGAAAGTTTCTGATCAGAAAAGCTTTAAACCAGCATGCTGACTGATCATATTAGGATATGATCATATTAGGAGAGAAACCCAGTGGTGTTTCCCATCTGGATCTTGTCACAGAGACATGTAAGTAAGAATTTCCTAGATAACATTTGGTACCTATTTTGCTCCATTATATATTATGTCTGCATAACTTTGCTGTTGCTCTCATCTCATAAAAATCTCCAGACATCTCCTTCTGCCTTCAAATATTTTATAAGGGGCTTGTTAGAAAAAGAGAAGAGATTAGTAAATGAAGATGATCTTCTTTGCCAAGCAAAAAATAGGTTGCCACACAGCACTAAATCTTATAGGATCTATTCTCCTACTTTGTAGTCTGGGTAGAGTGTCTTTTGAGAAGCTGAGAATACATGCTCCTAGGTGTCTCTGTGTGAAGGTCCCTACATGTTTATTTATTTTATTTTTATTTTATTTATTAGATTTGTATTGCTGCCTATTCGCCATGGCCATGCTACCAGGAAAAGGACCCCAAATTCAAATGAAACTGTATTTTAGCTTACAATAAGTTATGTCTATAATTGGTTGGAATATCACATTCTTCAAAAAGCAATGAACTTTAAAATGGTTGCCTGCTCACATCTTAAACAATAATTTATTTATTTTTCAACAATGTTGCTGTCATAATTAGAATCAGTATCAACAACTAAAACAAAAATAATTGTAAGCGAGGAGGAACATCAGATAATCTAATATGCAGTTGATACTATTATCCTTTTCCTAATCAAATATCAAGAGTACATGATTACATTAGCTCCAGCTTGAGCAAATACCTGATTTTAAAGTGAATTATTGCAAAACAAGTGTCGACTATTTTTGTATCTTGGTCTATTTAAATTAAGTTACAAGATACTTTTTCTGAAGTCAGCTTGTAAGTTTTTTTTTTCATGAAGAATGGGGAGATAATTTGATATGCCTGCATCCAGATGATTTTGAGGTGAAATTTCTTTCATCCTCTTTTTTTTTAGTGCCAGTTTCAAGATGTATTCTTTACCTCAAGTTCATTAAATGTAGTTAGGCTATTCACTCCTAAGGTAAGTTGATACATCATATACTGTAGAAAAGGACATAATTAATTTTTTTTAATTACATTTATATGCCACCCTTCTCCGAAGACTCAGGGCGGCTTACAATTTTTGGGATACAACCCAGTGTGCTCAGCAATAGCCTTCCTTCCATTGTATATGCCTGCTTATTACTAAGCGGCATTTTTACAAAGTCAGCTAATTGCCCCCAACAATCTTGGGTCCTCAATTTACCTACCCGAGAGGATGGAAGGCTGAGTCAACCTTGAGCCTGGTGGGATTCGAGCCTGCAGTAATTGCAGGCAGCTGCAACTTAAGTGCTGGGCATTTAACAGCCTGAGCCACCAAGGCCCATGAATTTGAATATCCTGCACAAGAATCATAATAAATAAAGAGGTTGACACACGATCAAACTGATTTGGGACAATTTAGATTTTTATTCACTCTGAGTTGTGTAGTAACTGGTAATTATATAATAAAGTTTTCTATCACTACAGTAGCAGGCCAATAAACTGTCACTCTGCTCCAAACATGTTCACTATATTACCGATCCCCATCTTGCCACAAATGCCATGTAGTAGAGATGCTCCTACCATAAAGGCTGGGAGCTGTCCAACAGGTTGAAGAGCAAGGTTTCCCCAAGAGCAAAGGAGCTGTCCAGCAGGTTATAGGGAACTGATACAAATGAATCTGTACTAACCATGAAACTTTACACATGTTTCTGCTACCTCATTCTTTTCTAGAGCCCATTCAGAGCAAGTGATTGGCCTGGTTTTCTCTTCCCAGGTAACATTTTAAAAAGAGGCCACTAAAATTGCCATATGGCCTTTGAACCCTCCTATCTGAGTTACTAGAATGAGAAGAAATACACAAAGACTGAAACACCCAGAATGATAGGCTATTATCAACCCGTGCCTAACTACATATTTTAAATTTGGTGGACAAATTAAAGGTATCCCCAATGGGAACAACACTTTCAGGACCCATAGCAAAAGTTGTAATGCAACATCTGAAGTTGATAGCAATCCCATGCATACAACCCAAAATATGGATCAGATATGTAGATGACACTTTTACCATAATAAAAGAGCAATTAGATAACATCCACAGAACCATCAACAACATCTTCAAAAGAATCCAATTCACAAGAAGAATACAACAGCATGCTCCCTTCCTTGATATCCTGATCAGCAGAGACTACAATGGCAAACTAGAAACATAAGTGTACTGAAAAACCATCCACACCAACCAAGTGCTCACTACCAAAATAATAACCCAATCTCCCATAAGAGAAGCTGTGTAAGAACATTATTTAGATGAGCATAAACACACTGCAGCAATACTGAATAGCAGAAAAAGAAAACAGATTATTGAATTTCCAACAAAATGGAAATTCACGCAATCTCATCAAAAAGTGCCTCACCACTCAACCACAATACAGCACAACCAACCAACTAACTAAAAGACCCAGCAGCCCCAATGCTAAAAACAGGAGTCATCTACAAGATTTACAACAATGTAAAAACTGCAACAATCATTACTTAGGACAAAAAGACAGAAGGTTAGCAGACACATCCATGAACACCAACTAGCAATCAGAAGACATGACTCTTTAATTTCACAACATACAGACTTAACTATATTTTCAACTGAGAAACCATGACCATCCTAGACCAAAGTCAAGTCCAAAAACATTAGATAATTCCTGGGAAGCCTAACACTTGGGCAAATTGACCATCAGTAAACACATAAACATAAGCAACACCTACCTACTGTGCAAAGAGACAATCAGCAAGCAAAAAGGAAGCAAAAAGACCAGAACCCTTCCTCACCAGAAATCAACATCCAGATAAGCAGAGATTAATACCAAGATTAATATCAGTTCAACGTCAAGAAGTAAACAATACCCCAATCAAAGAATTGTCAAACAAAGCAACATAAACAGCCCAACCAAAAAAAACCCACAAAGACCACTACCATTGACACTGACAGGACAAGACATTAAAATATAAATTTAAAGCAAACCCCACTCCTTACTAGCACTGATTATACTACCTAGTTTGGGTAATGAAATGTCTTCAAAAAGAACAACCAAGCTCAGAAACCGTTAAGGACCCCTCATAATGAGAAGTTATTTTGGAGGATATGAATGAAGATCAATGGCGACCACAGGTGATTTTCTCAGTCCTATTGACTGTCCTTGACTCTCAGGCTAAATGTGATAGATAGAATGTAGTAAAGCGGTGGATTCCTGGAGTGCAATCTAGAGTAGTAAAAGGCAACTCAGTGCAAGTATCATGTGCAAGAAAGAGAGAGGGTGGTTCCCTAATAGTTTATAGAATACACTGTAGATGCAAATAGTAGAGTTCTCAGTCTGGCAATATTTTATGTATAGGTGTCATTCTTGGGTTTTGGCTTGACAATAGACTACAATAATTGCATAGAAGTATGTAAAAACAGACTGCAATTCAATCCTAACAAGAACAGAATTGGTTTAGATTTTGGGAGCTGCTGGATCTTAATGAGGTAGCACTTCCTCAGTTTATTTGTTAAGGAATTCTCATGAATTTACCACTCTTGCTTGAAGAGCAGGTGGCAGCCCTGCCTGGGGAGAAGGAGGCTCTTGCACAAATTTGTTTTGTTCACCATTTGCACACATTGCTGGACTGGCAAAGTCGCTCATACCTTAGTTATCTTCTGATTTATCTATTGCAACACACTCTACATGGGGTTACCCTTAAAAAGCCCTTGGAAGCTCAAAACAGTTCAGAATATTTTTGGGTACCCTGGGATTTTCCCCAATTACACTTAGTTGCACTAGATGTATTGGCTACCAGTTCAAGGTTCTGGTTAACACCTTTACAACCTTGAGATAAACAGAGGCACCTATCTCTAAAAGCTTCTGCCCATTCCAGGAGACCCAACAGGATGGATGAGCTACAGGAACTCTCTAGTAAACAATGCCATCTCAGACCCCCTTTCTCTCAGTCCAATACCTCATAGATGTGTCATTGTTGGGAAAATTGGTGGTGGGAACATTAGATATGTGTGTCACTTTGTGTTCAGCAAAAGAGAAGGTGAAAAAAAAGTAAATAAATCTTGTTGGGCCAAGATGTTGTGTCTTCTCTGTCCAATGCCTGCCTTTTGGAACAACCATCATTCATGAGATCTGGAGGGGCTCTAATCCTGTTGGTCTTCTGGAAGGCTATGAAGATCTGGCTATGAAGACCTCAAGCACTAGGTTAGAATGCTAGATGATCTCACTATATTTATGGGGGGGGTGCTTGCGAGACTGAGTTTTATGGTGCCTGGATTGTTGTATTATGGGGGTGGTTTTTTTGGTCTTTTGTTTGACTACTAGAGGTTTTTATATTCATAAAAAAGATGGTTGGGCATATATACTTTATAAATAAATAAATACCAATCAGATTTTTATAATGGTCATTGACCAGCATGAGAAAAAGTGAAGAGGTGAAATACAAACAAATAATAATTTTAAAAGCTAAAGAATATAAAATGAAGAAAGCTAACAAACATGTTAAAAAGCTTAAAATATCTAAAAACAAAAATAAAAAAACTATAAAAAGAGGCAAAATGTTTTTTTTAATAAAATTTTATTTTTTGAAAACAGACATAGACAAACACATAAAGAACATAAAACATCTTTTTTTTTTGAGAACAGTGTGCTCCCGGGTTGTCATTTCTCCATACAGATATAAATTTAGTTACATATTCATCTTATGTATTCTAATCCATATCTTATATCCATTTTCATGATTTTTTTCCATAGCTTTTCCATTTCTCTACTTTCTACAATTTTATTTTTAATTATTCCATTCTTTTCTAATTTCAGTTACATTTCATTTTCTAGTTTTCCATATCTTTCCATTTAATATTTTAACACTTTCATCTGTCCTGTTTACAATTTCATACTCTTTTTCCTTATACATATTTTGGCCTGTAATTGCTAAAGCTGGAGTTATAACACCTTTATATCTTTTAACTATTATCTATTCAATTATTACTCAACACTTAAAGTACACCTTCACAAATCATTTTCTAACGTAGCTATCAACCGAATTCTGCTTGGTACATTTCCTTACCAATACACATTAAATTCTTTAACGAGAAACAAAAGGAAGAAGATATACATATATATAAAATACATATTTCTATTTCAAATTCAGCTCCACCTTTAATATTAATATCCATCTTATTAACAAATGACATCAATTATCATTCATTTTGATCATCTGTATTTCATATTAACTTATTACTATATTTAAAAAAACAAATCCTTTCATGTTTCTTTTAAATTTTTAGATTTTTAAATCATTAAAAACCTTATTCTCTTATCCTTTATACATCATTTAATTACTAAGAAGACATATTCCATTACATCTAACACATTTTTAATAATATAACAATATTATCCCATGTACCCTTGCAGAATTCTCTTTTTAAATTAAACTTTTAACCATTGTCTCTGTGTCTCTTAAATAAATTAATCCCTTTAATCCATGTACGCTTTTTCTATCTCTATCTAGTTCCAATCCTTTATAGCTTCTTTTCTTTTCCATCTTCTTTCCCTCTCTTTTTGTTCCTTCTCTGTCCAAATCTCCTTTTGAGATCCCCCCTTCTGCTTCTTTCTGACATTATAATTACTTTTCAAATTGCACCTTTTTTGGTTGTTGCTTCAGATCTTAACTTTTTAACTCCCTTTCCTCTCTTTTTACCACACTTAAAACTGCTTGGTCATTAAAGATGACTTCTTCATCCCGCCCTTCTTGTTCAGCAAATGTTTCTTGTTGGTTTTGATATTTCAAAATCTCCATTTCCATAAATTGAAATGCAGGGCAAAAAGTATCTCCTTTCATTTGTGCTTCTTTATATTCTTTAAGTATCATTTTCAGTTCTTCAAGGAATGATGGCATTTTGAAAAGTTTTTTTTAAACAACCCCCAATTAATTTTAGTCCATTTCACTAGGATCCACTGCCAAAATTCCAGGAATCATACAATAGTCTATAGTTTCTTGCTTCTTTTCTCACTTTCTTTCGAGGGGCTTTGTTATCTTGTAGCAGGATTGCAGCTAAGATGTATCCTTTTCAAGTCTTTCACTCTCAATACTTTTTAGCTCCAGGTGGTATCCTCCATTTTTCCAGATTCGTATTTATTTATTTTATTAGACTTGTATGCCACCCTCTCTCCCTAGGGACTCAGGGCAGCTTACAATATAAAATCACAATACAAAAAATTAATTAAATATAATTAAATCACAAGCCCAATAAACCTAAAACCCATAAAATTTAATTAAAATTCCCTTAAAAAACCCACCCCACCTCATTTCAGTCCAGGCTGGCCTGCTGAAACAGCCAAGTCTTCAGGTCATGGCGGAAGGAGCGGAGGTCTGGGGCCAGACAGAGCCCCAAGGGGAGCTGATTCCACAGGGTGGGTGCTCCCACAGAGAAGGCCCTACCCCTGGGTAACGCCAGCTGACATTGTCTGATTTTTGTTTTCCTCCTCTGCTTTCTTTCTCTCTTTTTAAAAGGCTTTTTGATTATTCAAGAATCTTTATCCCTTTGACACTTTATTTTCAGCTAAGAATAGCCTATTAATGTCAAAGATGATTAATATCAATTCTTATTCAAATCTCTTCTTAATGTTTAAGGTCTCTTAGAACTGTCAGTTTTAAAGAGAAGAAAAAACAATTCTTTTTCCTTCACTTTCCTTTTGCTGCTTTAGAAAGTCTTTTTTAGGGATAGTATTATTCTTTGTTGCTCCAATTCCAGGTACCTTAAATGGGTGATTTCTCTGTTCAGCCCAGTCAGTCAAACTTTCTCTTTCCAACTTCCTCCTGCACGATCTTGTCCAGTCGGGTTCTTCTTTGAGGTGGCTATTTCTGACCACCGCTGCAGCAGCCTTCGGGAAAGGGAGTAAAAGCCAGCTGGGGAGGAGAGATGCGGCTCTCCTCGACCCTGCTAGCAGTCTCCCCCCTCTTCACCACCTCTATGGGGTGGCTTAGCCCCAAAGCCAGCTGGCTCAGGTCGCTCCGGTGGTGAGCACAGATTGAAACTGCGCACAGTCGCAGATTTCGGTCTGTTTCCGAAGTGTCCCAAACTGGAAGTCCAAAAAGAGGCAAAATGTTAAGTAAATACAATCAATAGTTTCCATAGATTAATTGGTCTATTTTCAGTAATTTATGCTACCTTCTCAATGCATCTTCAGTCTATCTTAACTTTTATAGGTGACATGGATAAACATGAAACTAACCACTTTGCCAAGGTTCTCCAAGCTTCCCAGAAGATCTGCCACTCTTTGTTCTGTCCCAGAGAGTGGAACAGAACAAAGGCTGACACACAACTATTTCCTGGGCAAGTAAGCCATCCATTCTAGCTTCCACAGCTGCCTCTGCATCTATGTGGAGATTGCAGTTATCAGCTGGTTGCCAGGTTGAAAAAGCTTGCTGAAAAAGTGTTTGTTTCCTATTGGAAAGGGATTTTGGAGTCTTCAGGATGTCAGACCACATGTAATTCCCCCCCCTTTTTTAAATTTATTTATTTATTTATTTATTTATTTATTTATTTATTTATTTGATTAGTCAATTGCTTACAAGATAATAGGTATATTAAACATAGTTGTAAATACATGGATACATATAAGAAAATAAAAGAAACAATAGGACAGGGACGGTAGGCACTTTGGTGTGCTTCTCTCAGTGATCTTTGGCTTTATGAGCCATAGATTGTCAGCAATTTCTAGCATAAGACTGATTAAAGGAAAATATAAATGCTTTCCAATTAACACAGCTGACTTGGCCAACAGTTTTTTTTATTAATCTACACATACATGCACACACACCCTCTTTCCTTTTCTATCGAACTATAGGGGATTTATGTGTGCAGTTCCCATTAATGTTAATAAGAAAAAAGTCACATACATCCTCTTCACCTCATTAGAAGGATAAACCATTAAATCATTAAGATTTTTCTTAATGAATCCAAATTCCTCTTAAATCTTCAATTTTGCATGGCTGCCAGGATGAGGAATTTTATTTTCCCTGATCTTGTTGCAACCCAGGAGAATAACTTGTCCTCTGCAATAATCCAGTCCTTGGATTGATTGATAAATAGAGCCATATTTGAACATGTGTGTCTGAATCTTTCTGTCTGTCTGTCTATCATCTGTCTGTCTGTCTGTCAATCATCTATCTATCATCTATCTATCTAATCTTGCAATTGTGCTTATAATTTAAGAACAACAAAATATGGCTTCCAAACTACATTGATTGACCAATGCCTGTGGAAGAGATTGTGCTTATTTACTGTGCTTCTCATAGAGATGTCTCTTTTTTCTTTTTATTGTATAAATCTATGTTCCTACTCCTGCAAGCCGTCCCACTGGATTTTGCATTCCAAGACAATGAGGGGGATTCTCAAAATAAGCTGAGGAATTTATGTGGCCCACCCATGCCACATTATCAAATATAAAATGATAATACAACACTAGATAAAAACACATTAAAAAACAACAGCAACCCTTAGCCACTCTCCTGGAAAAGTTAACATATAAATACTTGATCAGAATAAAACCCACCAACCAACCAAGAGTTTTCATGCTTCCAAAAACAATATCACAAAATTGAAAGGCACCATTGAATATTTTTGTGAGGAATATTAAATGAGTAGTTGGCATGTAATCTACATTGTATCAGACCATGTTTGAAGCTGAATTTGATGGAAGGGGAGCAAATCTGCCAAAAATAGTTTAATCTGGAAAAAGGGCATATCAGAAGGGGAGGGGAGAGGAGACTTGAGGAGAGGAGCAGACAAGAGTGGTAGATAGATAAGTAAGCTAAGAAATGGGGAAGGCTAACCTACTGAGAGCTCATTGTAGAGTTCTGCAGGGTTTCTCCATCTTGTGTCTGTCATTTAACTTCTATATGAAACTGTTTTTGAGAAGTTATCCATCAGTTTGGTTTGAAATATCCTTAGCAGGACGATAATAACCACTTCTAGATTTCGACCCTAGGTCAGGCCAGAAATACTATGGAAGCCTTAAGGCCAAATGTCTGACTGCAGTCAGATTCTGGATAGGATGAAATGGGCAGAAACGGAGTCCTAACAAGCCTGACTTTCTGGTTTACAGTCAGTTGTAATTTTAGTTGTGGATGGAGTGTCAATTCCTGTGAAGCAGCCGCTGCGTGACTTTGAAGTCCTACTGGATTCATAGCTACTACTGGGTGCTGCAATTAGACAGTGGGCAGGAGGTGTTTTGCCCAGCTTCAGATAGTGTACCAGCTGCAACTTATTTGCAGCAGGCGGCCTTGGAAACAATGAGTTATGCTTCTGCTCTCATATCCATTCACTTAGACTTTTGCAATATGTCTTATATGAAATTGCCTTCAAAAATCACTCAGAAACTACAAATGGTAAAAAATGCAGTTGCCTGTGTGCTAGCAGATGAACGCCCATCGAGCCATGCAACACTTATATGGTAGGCATTGATAGGTTCCAGTAAATTTTCAGGTACAATTCAAAAGTGTTTGTTTTAATTTATACCTCTACATGGCCTCATTCCTATGTATCTCCAGAACTATATCCCCAATGTCAAATCAGCCTGTCCTGTGTATTGACCCATTTGGGGATGCATTATTTTCCTGTACATGGGAGTTGAGACTGGTGGCCTAAACACGAGGCCTTTTTTCAGCCCTGTATCAGCATTCCAGCAAACCTCCATTCCAACCAATAACTCCGAGGCAGACATCTCTGAAAAGTTCCTTTTAATTGATAGTAACTGGCACAACTGTGGAATCCCGAATCTGAAAGTTCCAGGCTTCCTTGCAATAAGTAAAAACTACAAATCCATCCCCTACACCCATCACCACATCACATGGCCCAATCACTATCCATCCCAAAGTAAGACTTCCTTTCACTATGCGCAACACCACTTGACCTTGTATCAGAAAAAGATTTTTTTCCCCAATATTTCTCAGGCTCAATTGTGGCAGCATGGGAGCATCGGATCTCAATATGGCTTCTAAAGCTGACACCCTGGATTAACCATTAACCAAAATAAATACATGCTTAGGGCACCAGGGAAAGGGGGGCACCAGACAGCTTTTCCCATTGGGCTATTTCACTGCCCTTAACTCTTTAACTGCCACATGTAACTTTACTTTTCAACACATGTCTTATGAATAAAGCAATGAAATAGCCAAAGGGCACCATTGTTGGTCTGTTCTTAGGCATCAGTTGATCTTAATCCAAGCCTGCCTTTTTTGTTTCAGGTGACGCCCCATGGAATAGTCTTTCCTTGTGGGTCATTATGCCCCTATCCCGGCAATGTACTATTAGGCTGCCAAAACAAAACTCTTTCCCAGAACATCTGAAAGTTAGGGTGGTTTTGATTAAAAGAGTTGGCATTAATAATTCTTTTTGTGGATTTTATTAAGTGTTAAATTTTCAGACTGTTTTTACTGGAATATTGGTGTTTTGTTTTGAATTGCAATTTTATCTTCTGGGGTTATCACGTTGCAAAGTGCCATGAGTCACTTAGATTTGGTAGTTTGTAAGCTTAAACAAATAAATGCATAAATTATAGGGAGTTCTTAGTATCTGACACACTTATTCTTCCAGATACTTGCTAGCATATGAACTGAGGGAATTCATGATGATGAACCGAGGACATGCTAAACTATACCTTGGAAGAAGGATTTAATGTACATTCTTGAATCCTCTCAGATCTTTTTCCAGAAAGGCGCTGGATGGCAGGGAGATTTTAAAAAAGCATCTTTCAGCTAAACTAGAGATTTGAAGGCAAAATTTAGCATGAAAGACAGATCAAATGGTTCTTAGACCCTCCCATGCTGGCTTGAAAAATAATCGTTAGACTTTAACTATACATTTTACCGTGTTATCTCATTTGGGAGAGCCATTTCATACACAATTTTCAGTCAACCACAGGCAAATACCTTAGCTCAGTAATGGTGAACCTTTTTGGCACTGAGTGCCCAAACCGGAACATGTGCATGCATGTGCACGTGCTGGAGCACTGGAAACCTAAAGACCAGCTGGCTGGTGTGTGCATGCCTGTTTTTGGGCCATTTTGGGATCGTTTTCAGGCCATTTTGGCCTGGAAATGGCTCAAAAATGGCCTGTTTTTTAAACCAATTTTTGGTCATTTTTGGCCATTGTTTTGGCCATTTTCAGGCTGTTTTGGGGCCATTTTCAGGCTGTTTTGGGGGTGTTTTATAGGGCATTTTCAGGGCATTTTCATGTTATTTTGGGGGCTGTTTTCAGGCCATTTTGCAGGCTGTTTTCCAGTGCTCCAATGCCAGTGAAGACCAACTGGTGCCAGAAACCAGAAGAGCAGCTGGTGATGGCGCATATGACCACAGAGAGGGCTCTGCATGCCACCTCTGGCATGCATGCCTTAGGTTCACAATCACGGCCTTAGCTGATGGGAAAATGATTCTTACAGCATATTAGGAAGACACGAAAGCATCTTATTGCATAGCGTCTCTGTTAGGCAGATGACTTGCCATGGATTTCCAGCTGTGGAAGGTTTTTCCCTACCCAACATTACTGTGCCTCTCATACATATGAACAAGATTTGGCTTTGACAACCATGCAAAGTCAATTCCTTCCAGAAGCCATGCTCAACCAAGAAGCCAACTTGCACAGTTCCTTACAATGGCATTCTTAGTGGATTTTGGTTGGTTTTACTTGAGGAAGATAAACTGTAATGTTGTTATTGAAATCCAGTTTGCCCCTAGCAAATCAAGGATTCTGGAAAAGGATTTAACAGCACTATCACTCAAAATGCTGTCAAAGCTACACTAATCCTGTTGTCATAATAACCCATAGCTGCAATGTCTACAATTTGGATGACCCGGGGGTTGTACAATAAGCAGAAACTTTCTTAATAAACATAATGTAGCAATGGCTGAGACTTCAGATCAGGACAGAAGTCATTGGACTTGAAACAGAACTAAAGTGAATGAAAGAAATAACTCAATGCCTATCCCCTTCTAGGAAAATGGATCTGGGTCATTATCCCATGATCTATCTATGACTATTGGGCATCCAAAGGATTGGTTTACAACTCTGGTTGTAAACAAACAATAATCCACCATAGTAAATAAAAACCAATTCTAAGATTGACCGCATGCTATTGGCCCAACACACCACACCACACACAACACACCGCAGCCCAGTGGAGTTACTAATGGGCCATAGACTGAGGATTATGCTCGACTGAGTCCACCCAAACTACAGCCCCTAGACCCCTCCAGATTCAATGAGAAAATGCAGGCAGTTTGCGGCAGGGGGCCTGGTCTACGCCCACAGCTATACAGGAGGACCCACATGAGTACTGGCTAAAGTGACTGAAATTACGGGACCCAAATCTTACCAAGTGGAGATGACTGAAGGAAGACTCTGGGAATGACACATCGACCAACTACGGGCCAGGTCCCAAGTGCAGACAACCGGCCTAGCATCCAACACGCAGTACCCGCAACGGAGCAACTAGTGGAACAGACTCCAAACCCAATAAGAATAAACCACAGACCCTTACCGTGTGAAGAAGAAGTCCCTTGGTGTACGTCTGAGGCCTCAGGCTCAACAGTCCCAACTGCGCCACAAGTGGAGTTCCAGAGTGTTCCGCGGGTGGGGACTGGAGCAGCAGCAGACCCAACCGATCGGGCCGCCGCCCCAGGAACAAGTGAGGTGCACAGGTCCAGTCACACCCATAGAAGCCCTGCCTACTTATGTGACTACATACAGTAGGTGAAGCCGGATTGGTCAGCATGAACCAAGAGGGGAGGGGTGTTCTGTATGCCCTTATATAGTCAATGAGTGGTGTCTGATAGCAGACTCCACTCATTGGTTCAGCCACCAGTGGGAGAATTGAAGCCCCGTCAGTGGCTGAAGCTTTGGATAGCGCCGGCTTTAAAAAGCCAGTGCCTGCCGCGGCTGAGCAGTTTTTTCGCTTCAGTGCTGAAATAAAGTGTTCTATCAGTACTACCGTGTCCTACCTCTCCTTTACACACAGTCCCACAAAATAGGTACAGCAGCTAATGCATCATTTGAGTGCCACACAGTTTCATCTCAAATGTAACAATGTTTGACATTTTGATTTTCCTCTTCCCAATTTACATAATGGAGAAGATTGTATCATAAAAACATTGCTGCTGTAAGTACACTGCTTTGTGGGGTTTTATTTTTGACCAGCATCTCTTCATCTGAAAACAGCATGGCCATGTTGAGAATATACACAATTCTTAACACATGAAAGAGATATTGAGAATAAATTAATGGCTTCTTTCATCTGCTCAAGAGGATAGGATGTCTTCTGGAAAACAGATCTGTGGCCCTGAATATTTGAACTTGGATGTCTGCTAACATGTTGGCAGAATATCCCTTTTATGCAAGGGCAATGTGACCTTTGATGTTAAATTGTTGCATTAGTTTGCACATGACCTAATGATTTATACAACAAATCTTACACTCACCATGCATATACAGACTAATGCTAAAGAACTGATGATGACAATGAACTTGAACTTTGAACAAAGGGTTATCTCAAAAATAACATCTTTGCAATTTATCATTGCTAAGAGACCAAGATGTAATACTGTTTCAGGTTTCCAAGTAACAGCAATTTAAAAATATTCAAAACATAGCAATGTTTCAAGAAGAGGGGGGAGGAGTTGACACTTTGTGGTAACCTGCTAAGCCATAGGTGGTTTTAGTCAATATTTGTTGGCTGGATTTATTTAACATTGTATTAAAAATGAATAGTACTGGCTACCACTACCAACTATGAAAGCTTCGCAATGAAAAACCAAGAGTAACATAAAAACCATCAACAATTGAGTGCTGTTTTAAAAGCCGTGGTGGTGTGATGTTAAAGTGGGATTGTAGTAAGACAAGGGAGACTCAACTTGAAGTCCATCCTAAGCCATGGAAGCTCACTTGGTGATTTTTGATCAATCCCTCTCTCTCCTACCCTAGAAATGTATTTTGAAAAAAAAATGGAAGAGAGTGATATGCATGTTGCTTTGAGTCTTAGTGGAAAGACAGGACATAAATGTAAGAAGCCACTAAAACTAAGTTTAAAAGCCCTTTTGAATGCCTCCCAGAAATTACTTTTATCAAGTCAACAGAGAGTGCACACAAGTGACCAAAGAATGACAAGGGGAGCACTAGAGGGAACATTTGACCACAAGTCACTATCAGAAAAACACACAAGAGCTTATGTCATAAACAATATTTTTTGTTAGTATAAACCACAATGCTTGATGTACACATTCTGCTGACTCAAAGCTAAGGAAGCCGTGTTATGGCTTAGTGTAGCAAAAAAAAACAACACCGTGTATTAAGATTTATGAAAAATTTTGTAGATAATTTTTCTGCCCATAGAGTTATCAAAAGAATGTCCAGCAATGTTGTTCATGCAATCTGAGTAATGTATTTGTTTGGGTAGAAATTAATTTTTCTGTCTCCTACAATTGAAAACCTTCCCCAAGTTTAGAAAATTGCTCTATTAGAAAGAAGCAATTGAGGCAGTGAAACTGCTTGCTAGACAAAGTGGTTAGAGGGTACTTATAGTTTCCACAGATGAAGAAGACCTCTCTTGCCTTCTTTTATTATTGGGAGTCCTTAGTGAGGGTACAATGCAAAGATATAGTTTCAGCTGCTCCAGTCCAGGCTGCTAATAAATGACAGTGACTGTTCAGTTAACATCCATCTCACATCGCCATCACTATTTTGTTGAAATGGACGGGAAGATAAAGAGCAACTTCTTTCTTCTATTGTTAGCTTTGCCTTGCAAGTGGATCTACTCTCCTATGGTGAAAAAAATGACCGTGCAGGATTGGATACTATGCTGAAATACACCTTTTCAATATTCTGCCCAATTCCTTTCCCTATGAATGGTGTTTCTGTTCATCTCTCTTTGTCTTACCTTTCTTTTTTCTTTTAGATTGTGGGAGTGGGTGGGGAAAGTAAATATTGGTAGAAAGGACAGGAATTGTTGGCTTTTGTTACCCACCTTTCCGTGATTTGGCAGCTTACATGATGGTTTTCACATCCGATTCCGAAAAACCGTAATTCAGCTATGCTTATGAAAAATTGTATCCTATCCTCCTGACACCAATACAATATTTGGAGCAAAGTCTTTCCTGGGGATTTAAACAGAAGCAAAGGAAAGTATGCAGGAAATACACTCACGCACTCCTTCCTTAGTGAGTTTATACCCAAGATAAATGCGTGAATCCTTGCATTCTCTCAAGAAGATTTTCACTGAAATGTTATATGAAACAGACAAGAACTCTAAAATGTTTTATTATTATTATTATTTATTTATTTATTTATTTATTTATTTATTTATTTATTTAGACTTGTATGCCGCCCTTCTCCCTAAGGACTCAGGGCAGCAAACATTTAAAAACCGAACAAATTACAATAAAAAAATAATTGAACAACTACAAGTCTAAAACCAATTAATTAAAATTGAATTAAAACAACTAAAATAACCCACCCCCGGGTCAGTCCAGACCGGCCTGCTGAAATAGCCAGGTCTTCAGGACTCAGTGAAAGGAGCGGAGATCAGGGGCCAAACGGAGATCCACAGGGAGCTGATTCCACAGGCTGGCTCCCACAGAAAAGGCCCTAGCCCTGGGAACTGCCAGCCGACAGTGTCTAACTGACAGAATCCCAAGGAGGCCCCTCCTGTGGGAGCTCACGGGGCGATCAGAGTGTGGTGCTGGCAGGAGGCGTTCCCGCAAGTACCCTGGACCCAAGCCATTTAGGGCTTTATAAGTTGTTACTAGCACCTTTTTCATTAAACTGAAGAAGAATGGGGAGAGGGGAGACTGGGAGGATCAGAAGAAATAATCAGCATACTATTACCTGAAATATTTTCTCCAGCACATAGTTGTTAGCATGCAGGAGAGGGTTCTTTTGTATGAAGGAGGACTGGCAGTCCTCCCTTACCAATTGCCTTAATTAGAGGCATTTCAAAGTTATGACAGTGTTAAAAAAAAGGGCTTTGCAACCAGTCCACACATTTACAATTGTCGTGGCATCCCATGGTCATGTGATCCCCATTTATGAGTTTTGCAACTGGTTTGCAACAAGCAGAGTTAATACACAATGCGGAAGTAACATTGCTCATCACAGTCATGTGACATTTCACTTAATGGCTGTGGGAAGTAATAGCAATAGCACTTAGATTTATATACCACTTCGCAGTGCTTTACAGCCTTCTCTAAGTGGTTTACAGAGTCAGCATATTGCCCCCAACAATCTGGGTCCTCATTTTACCCACCTCAGAAGGCTGGAAGGCTGAGTCAACCTTGAGCCTGGTGGGATCTGAACTGCCAAGTTGCAGTCAGCCGGCAGTCAGAGAAGTAGTCTGCAAATACTGTACTCTAACCACTGCACCACTGCGGCTCATTAGTAAGATCATAAACTCATTGCATTCATGTGATTTTCTGCTTAGTGATCATGGCACATAGTGATCACAGTGCAAGTCCCAACTGTGGTCACTAAGTGAGGACTACCTGTTAATAACAATGGGAAACTACTTAAGTAGTATATCCTTAGTATCTAGCTTGGGGACTGATGATTTTTTTACACAGACAAGCAACACCACTAAAGAATTGTATATGAACAGTGCCCTTTACGATAATAATAACAACAACAATAACAACAACAATAATAATTTACAATAGATGCCACTCCAGTTGTACATTTGAAATTCATATTTCTGTTGTTATGCTATCATTTATGGATAATAATTTTTCAGATATTTGAAAACTAAAACTATTTTAAAAACCTTGCCTACATACAATAAATGTGGAATACCACTGGCTCATTATCATCGATATCTGGAGATAAATAGCAGGTGGACAATTTGGAAGGTTTCTTAATAAGTTAAAGAGCAAATGACTGCCTCCTTATTTGGGAAAAGAATTACCTGAATACAACAAAGATTAGTTTGAAGTAAAAATACAACAGTAGCAAGTTCTTTGCACACCATATTTATCTAGTTTAAAAATGGTGGGTAGAATTAGGTAGTCAGAGTTCCACCTCTGTTAAAGTTAATTACACAGATGTAAGAAGAGATGGAGTTTCCCTTTTGAATCCTGTTATTATCATTGCAGATGTCGCTGGTTCTTTGGATACAAAATGTGATTGTTAATCACTATCTATTTACAACAATGTTTTACTATCCTTTGTGTCTTCTTCTCACAGTAATTCTTCCAGAGATTAACAGTAATTACATTTTGTGCTTGATACGCAGGAAATAAAAGCAAAATCTCCAATGGTCAAGTGAAGTATTTACATTTTAACAGTGAATGAATTTAAATAAAGCTGTTAATTCAGTTCCCCCCCTCCTCCTGGATTTTGTGAGCCATATTGTTTTTTAAAGACCCGATCCAACAAAAACAATTATTTATGCATTACTACCCAGCCTATTTAGATGTGAAAATGCTTCTATACCTGTGTCAAAGAGAAAAGCAAAAGTAGAAATCACACTGTTTGGTTAATGAGCCAAAAAAAGGAAGCGTGAAGGTGAAAAGATAGATTCTGGGTTAGAGTGACAAGGTGAGATTGTGTCTTTATCACACTTATTGTGGTGGTGGAAACTTGAAGCATCACTGTAAAATCAGCAAAGAATAGAGCTGGGCTTTCCAGGTCAAAGAATGCACAGAAACCAAATCTTATGGCCTCCTGATGTGGGAGGTGCAACTTGTTACAGAAGCATGAAGCTATTTTATGAGTGTCAGAAAAATTAAGTTGTTTATTCTACAAACATCTGCTTCTCATTTGCTCCCCCTCCCCCCACAAAAAAACCCGTTGGTAGTATCTTGATGTTGCAAACACTTTCCAAATCAAATTTCTTGGGATTGCCTCAAGTAAAGTTCATGGAATTAGGCTTAAGAAAGCTAGAGTAAAGCAGGAAAAAACTGAAACAAAGTTTGAAACAAACATCTCCAGGATGAAAGTATCGGCAGATTCCTTTTCTCCCCTGCCTGTTGTTGTTTTTCCTTCGAATCAGTCTCTGATGACTTCATAGGCACATCTATACACATTTCTTGGCAACAATATGAAAATAGGTTGCCAAGGCTTTCTTTTGGAATGTTTTTCTATTTCTTAATCTAACCTATAGCCCTGGTGTTTTCCCAGTCAAGAGCTAATCATATTCAACTCTGCTTAGATGTTGGCAATTGGCCATGCTAAATTAGGGTTTATCATCTACTTGGGAACTGCTTAGGACAATCAATGTACCAGTTGGAAAAGCCTCTGTTTTCTCCATTTATTTATGACTAACTGGATACCCGTGCTTCACAAAGAAACTTTGTGATTGGGCTATGCGGAAGAAATTCAGTTCACAATCCATTGGCTCAGTGGTGGTTGGTGATTAAAACTCATAAGGGAATATCGCTCCCACCACCTTGAATCCAGAAGCAGTTCCATAGGTGGAAAGCATAGACATTTTGGTGAGGTATCGACGTTTAGTACTGTAAGGAGCCCCAGACCGCTCCTGAGTGAAGGAGTGAAATGTCTGCCAGTTTGAACTGAGGTAACAGAATGTGAGGCAACTGACAAATGGAACAGAGTTCTTTTCAGGTGGGGAGGGGAAGTAGAATGTTTAACTCCTTAGCATCAGATGGTGTTAATTACTGTATAAGAAATATTAATGATCTGATAGTCATTTCAAAAAATCATTTCTTAGCAAGCACCTAGAAGCCAAGAGGAACATAAGTGCCAAATTTCAAGTTTGTAGGCTTTACGGTTCTGGAGATTTCATGATGAGTGAGTGGTACTTGGCTTATATATATATATATATATATATATATATATATATATATATATATATATATGTAGGTCTTGGTGTATTCGGCTCTTGTCCCGTGTAAGATTGAGAATACCTTGGCAACGTTTCGATGAAATCTCATCCGTCATCTTCAGGCTGGTGTCTTCAGCTTCATTCTCCTGGGAGAAGTGTGTGATCGTGGCTGTTTTTCCCTTTTAAACTCTAGAGTTGGCTGTGTTGTTACTTCTTGATTGGTTTGTGGAGTTGATGTATGCAGATTGGATGGCTTTTTCCTGAGACCCTGTGTGGCTGAGGTGCTGGCTGTGTGTCTCTCAGCCTTTTGTGTTGTAACGACCTGGGTAATGGGCTGTGTGATGACCTTCTGAGTTCTATTGTTGTGACGTCCTGGGTGTGGTGCTGTAATCTCCTGGGTCATTGTCTGTGCTGCAACCTCCTGATGTTTTGTGTTGTGATCTCCTGAGTTCTGTGATGTAGTATCCTGGGTGGAAGGCTGTGATGTGGCATTCTGGGCCTTGGTTTGGCTCGAGTTTGAGGTCTGGCTATGTGTTTATAGCGTGTGTCAGTTTGCTTAGTTTGGGGGTTGGAGGGGTGTAGCAGCTGGTGTTGCAGCCATGGTCTGGTTTCTGGATGGTGGTTGCCTTTCATCTGTGGCGTGGGCTTGGGTTTGAGTCTGGTGAAGGAGATTGGTGGTGGCATCATGTGTTATTTTGGGTCCGGTGTTGGTTTTCATGGCTGGGACTCGTTTGTTGATTAGGGCTAGTTTCCAGATGTCTGGTAGGCGGGAAGTATCATCCCGTTTATTCATGTTATGGGGGTGTTTCTCTATTTCGATGGCTTCAGGAAAAAGCCATCCAATCTGCATACATCAACTCCACAAACCAATCAAGAAGTAACAACACAGCCAACTCTAGAGTTTAAAAGGGAAAAACAGCCACGATCACACACTTCTCGCAGGAGAATGAAGCTGAAGACACCAGCCTGAAGATGACGGATGAGATTTCGTCGAAACGTTGCCAAGGTATTCTCAATCTTACACGGGACAAGACCCGAATACACCAAGACCTACATACCTTTACCCGTGAAATTCTACGAAAACAAATATATATATATATATATATATATATATATATATATATATATATATATCCTATCATGATGCATAGTGTTATGTATGTAGGTTTGAAGTCATTGGTTTAGTTTGAACTGTTCTTGTAAAGTGTTCGAAATGATTGGTTTAAAAGTGCAGGAAAAACCCTGCACTCTGATTGGCTGGCAACTGCAGCTGCTGGCTATAAGTAGCAGCCGCAGCCCAGCCAAAGCGGGTCCGTTCTGAGCTGTAGTCACTAATAAACAAAAGAGCTTGAAGCTTGAAGCACTTGAAGCGCCTGTCTCTTCATGCAAACTTAACACTGGCGACGAGGATGGGATTTTCCCTGAAGAGAAGGCAACGCGGAACAGAAGAAGAGCGAGATGACTGTGCTGAACACGCCCCCAGCCCCGTTCGATCCGATGGCAGAAGACTGGGAGTCATATGCAGATTGTTTCCAAATGTATCTGGAAGGAAACAATCTAGCCGACATTTCTGAGAAGCGGAAGAGGGCGGTCTTCCTTACATACTGCGGTCCGGCAGTTTTCAAGATGGCGAAGGCATTGGCGGGAGCTGCAGACGTGAAGGTAATGGACTGGCCTGACTTAGAAAAGCTGTTAAGAGCCCATTACGCACCACAAGTATAGAAGTTTAGAAGAGGCCATGCGTGATCGATTTGTTCTGGGCCTTAAAGACAAGGTATTACAGAGCAAGTTATTAATGAAACCTAAGATCACGCTGAAAGAAGCAATAGAAGAAGCCTCTTCAGCAGAAGCTACCAAGTCCTCAGCAGCAGCCATGAAAAAGATTAACAAGGCCACAAGCCATCCTGATGTGGAAAAGTCCACAACAACTCATTGTGAGCAAATAGATTCTGAGTCAGACTGTAGTGAGGTGGAGGAAGGAATTTACAGACTCAGAATGGAGTGGAAAAAGAAAGACCTGGGAAGAAAGAGGCAAGATTTCTACTGCAGAGGTTGTGGGGAAGCCACCCCGCACTGAATGCAAGTTTTAGACACCATTTGCCTCCGTTGTGATAAAAGAGGACACCTAGCAAGAGTCTGCAAATCATCCAGAACTCCACCCAACAGAAGGAAATTTCCTGCAAACAAAGACAAAGAATTCAAGCCCAACAATCTCAGTGAGAAAATGGGGCAGCACAGAAGCAAGGGGAAGAATGAAACTCATCAGACAGTAACTATTGGTCATTCATCTTCTATCAATAACAGAAAAGTGCATGTCAAGGTACTTATTGAAGGAAGGCCTTGCCAAATGGAAGTGGACTCAGGCTCATATCTGTCTATGGTGTCATGGGACACTATTCACAGACTACTCCCAAACATTCAGAAGAATCATTTCAAGAAGCAAGCTGACTCTTAAAGACTACCAAGGGAACAAGATTCCAGTAGTTGGAACAAGAGAATTCAACGTGAAGTTCAAAGGCCACACCAAACGCCTGCCCCTGACCATTGTGGACAAGGATCGCCCAAATTTGCTGGGACTTGAGTGGTTCAACCCGCTGGGCATCGAGGTGACTGGCATCAATCATGTGAGCAACACTGAATGGGAGGAGGCCTTGAAGTCTGAGTTTCCAGAGGTCTTCAGTGACAGATTAGGCAAGTACTTGGGGACCCCTATCACTTTCAACCTAGTTCCCAAGGTGCCCCCAATTTGTTTAAAGCCCAGAAGGGTCCCATTTGCCTTAAAGGAAAAAATTGATGCACAATTAGATAAATTAATAGCTCAAGGGGTTTTAGAGCCCACTGACCACTCCAGGTGGGAGACACCCATAGTCACACCAGTCAAGGCTGATGGGTCTGTGAGAATCTGCGGAGACTACAAGGGGACATTGAACCATGCGCTACAACAGAGCACATATCCAGTTCCAGTGGTGCATCATTTATTACATTCTCTTGGCGGGGGCACAGTCTTTGCCAAATTGGATCTGGCCCAGGCATATCAACAGTTAACAGTTGATGATGCCACTGCAGAGGCCCAAACCATTGTGACTCATAGAGGTGCTTTCAAATGCAAAAGGTTGCAATTTGGAGTAAGTGTGGCACCAGGCATCTTCCAAAGCCTTATGGAAAGAATGCTCCAAGGACTGCCAGGGGTAGTGCCTTATTTTGATGATGTGTTAATCTCTGCTGAAAATGACATTCAGTTACTCAAGAGACTCAGAGAAGTCCTAACCAGATTCAAGGAAGCGGGGTTAAAAGTCAAAGAAGAAAAATGCACACTTAGAACTGACAAGGTAGAGTTCTTAGGCTATATGATTGACAAACATGGTATTCACCCCACAGAAGCCAAGGTTCAGGCAATCAAAGAAGCCCCCAGACCTAAATGCAAAACAGACTTGCAAGCTTTCCTGGGACTCCTTAACTTTTATCACATGTTTCTACCTCAGAAGGCAACCATTGCAGAACCACTACACAGATTACTAGACAAAAAGTCTGCATGGGTCTGGGGCAGGAAAGAACAAGCTGCCTTTAACACTATTAAGAGACAACTCACTTCTGATTCTGTACTGATACAGTTCTCTGAGAATTTGCCAGTTGTACTGACTTGTGATGCATCCCCTTTTGGAGTGGGGTGGTGGTGTTGAGCCACATGCTTCCCAGCGGGAGGGAAGCCCCTATTGCATTTTACTCTTGCACCTTGACTAAAGCAGAGAGAAATTACAGCCAACTGGACAAGGAAGCCTTGGCAATTGTTGCAGCTGTCAAGAAATTCCATGAGTATTTATATGGGAGAACATTTACTATTGTCACAGATCACAAACCTCTTTTAGGCATTGTGGCAGGGGACAAACCAATGCCCACGATCCTGTCACCAAGAATGCTGAGATGGACTGAATTTCTTGCTGCTTATTCATACAAACTCATCCACAGGCCTGGAAAAGACATTGGGCATGCAGATGCTTTGAGTCGCTGCCCACTTCATTCACACACTGAGGATCCTGCTCCTGAGACTTACACCTTTTTTCTAGAAACTGTTGCCAAGCTTCCAGTACATGCTGCTGAAATTGCCAGAGAGACTGCCAAAGACACTTTATTGGCTCCTGTTATAGGCTGGATTAAGAAAGGTTGGCCACTTCAAGATCTACCTCAACTTTCCCAAACTTTTAAATCCAGGCAAACTGAATTATCTGTATTAAGAGGATGTATTTTGTGGGGTAACAGGGTGGTTATTCCTGCAAAACTACAAAAAGAGGTTTTGGAAATGTTACATGAGGGTCATCCGGGAATTGTCAGAATGAAGGGATTGGCCAGGAGTTATGTATGGTGGCCAGGTATTGACAAAATGGTTGAACACTGGGTTGCATCCTGTCCCAACTGTCAGGAAGTTAGGCCTGCCCCACCTCTCGCCCCCAAACAGGAATGGGAATGTCCTAGGGGCCCATGGTCCAGGATTCACATTGACTTTGCTGGCCCTACCAGAGGGCACACTTTTCTTATTATAGTAGATGCATATTCCATATGGCTAGAGGTCATCCCAATGGCATCCACCACAGCTGAAGCTGTCATCAAGCAGCTTAAGAGGCTTTTTGTAACTCATGGGTTACCTGATGTCCTCGTTTCTGACAATGGTCCTCAATTTACGTCCAACCTTTTTGAATCATATCTAGCACAGCAGGGTATCAGACATGCCCTGACAGCCCCTGGGCACCCTTTGGCTAACGGCCAGGCTGAACACATGGTACGCTTTACCAAGGAAAAACTTCAGCAATTGGGTCCTGGGGACATCACTGAGAAAGTTGAAAAACTACTCAGTGTCCAGCATATCCTAACCCATCAACTAACTTATCCCCAGCAGAGTTGTTGATGGGTAGGAAACTCAGGTCTCCCCTTGACCACCTTCATCCCACTTACGCACCCAATGCACCACTAGATTCCACTAGCAAAATTCGCACATTCACTGTGGGTGATTCTGTTTATGCTAAGAACCTTATGGGTGAACCATTATGGATTCCTGCTGAGATAACCCAAATCACAGGCCCTAGGTCTTTCAGGGTACAAACAGAGGATGGTGTCCTCTGGAGCAGGCACATTGATCAGCTTAGGTCCAGATTACCTCAGGAACATCACAATTGCTCCTCTCTGGTCCCCATCCCTAGTACCTCTTCTAGGGGGGAAGGGGAGGATCATGAGGATAATCAGCAAGCAAGAATCAACCCCATGTGTAACGAGCCAACATGACAGGAACCACCCCAAAACCTGTCACAATGCCAACAAGTGGAAGACTGTACATCACTACCTGACTTAGGTGCTGACATTGGGTTGGAGATGGATTGGGAGGAGAGACCAGGTTGTAGTAACCAAACAGGTTCTACTATTACTAGAAGTCCAAGTATGGAAATGTCAGCAGACACATTTCCTCTCTCACTGGGTGAGAACATTAAAACATCTGATCCACGTAGGTCTCAACATACACATAAGAGCCCCACCTATTTAAAAGAATACATTAGATAGATGGGGTTTGAGTATGGACTGAACCTAGTGGGGAGGGGTGTTATGTATATAGGTTTGAAGTCATTGGTTTAGTCTGAACTGTTCTTGTAAATCGTTAGAAATGATTGGTTTAAAAGTGCGGGAAAACCCTGCACTCTGATTGGCTGACAACTGCAGCTGCTGGCTATAAGTAGCAGCCGCAGCCCAGCCAAATTGGGTCCGTTCTGAGCTGTAGTCACTAATAAACAAAAGAGCTTGAAGCACTCCGCGTCTGTCTCTTCATGCAAACTTAACACATAGTAAAATAAGTGGGGCGATAACACTGTCAGCCACCTGTATAGAAGATTACAGCATACAAACTATTCTACACGTCTGAAGTTTCCTGGTATCTTGTGGACAATATAGGTTATTGCTGTATTACCAACAGTGATGTAAGGTTCATGGTTACTTTAATAAGCTTTGGGTCATGATGGAAGGATATGATCATGGTGCCAAAAAGTCTGTATTATTTCTTAGTTTACTTATCTATCTAGCATTCTGTTCCTCTCCTCTTCCGTCTCCCTTTCCTTCCTTTCCTCCCCTCCCCTCTGCTCCCCTCCCCTCCCCTCTTCTCTCCTCTCCTGCAGCTTTTGCTGGATTTTTCAGCCAAAATTTTTCATCTTCTTTTTCACCCATCTTTATCCAAGCTTCTGTCACATCATAATAGAAATACAAATATCTTATCTACAGAGGTGTCCATTGAAAATGGCGTAAGGAATATCTTCTTTAGCACATAAATGCTACCCTTCTTTCCATAACTGTTTTTTTTTCTTCCTGAAATTGTCCATCCCTATTTTTGTAAGTAGAATAAAAATGGTGGCTGTACTTTTGTATAGGTAGAACTGACAGCCTCTAATTTGAATATGCATACTTTCCAAATACGTTGTAACATGTGACCTGCAAACAGGTAGTGATAGTAAGCACATGTGTCTAGATTAAAACGTTATTTTTAATTAAAACACACATTCCATAAATATTGCTTATCTGAATAATCCCAGTGATACAAACTCATTTTGTTTTTACCACATGGTTCCATTTCTCTATTATGTGATCTATCTCCTGTCAAAATGTTTTCATGGCTGTGCAGCTGACTAGATCAACTTAGATCAACATTTTTCACAGACTGAAAAGTCGTAATAATATGCTTGGGACCTGATTTACACATTCCTTCTTTAGCCTTGACATTGATAGACTGAAGCTCTGGTCACTTCAATCATAATGCTGTGTTTTCTCAAGGTCATGTATGAACAGTTCCTCATTCTGGATGTTGGGTGGGTTATTGGGATAAATGAGACTGAATCGCACTTTCCCTTCTTTGGTGTAAACCTTTTCTTAAGACATGTCTGATTTAGACAAAGCTGACAAGCTAGTTGAAGTGAAAATGTGATCTGATAATTCAGATGTGTATAAAACTAGATCTGTGCAAATCACCTGCTTTCCTTGAGAGCCACATAAACTGTATAGTCAGGAGAATCTAAAAAAATCTAAAATATAATCTCCAATGCAAATTCACTTCAATTTTAGTAAAACGTAATAGAAATTAAACTTTATTGTGACATCTGCAGTGAGTAAATAAAACCTGGTGTTCCTTATATATGTAGGAAGTGGAAATCTAACAGTCCTGGAGGTTATCAGACTGGAGAAAGCTACGAGAGGTTGATGGTTTGCTTGGGTCCCATCTTCTTGGGTTTTTTTTTTTAAATTTAATTCATATTTATATCCCGCCCTTCTCCGGAGACTCAGGGCAGCTTACAGTTTTTGGGATACAACCCAATGTGCTCAGCAATAGCCTTCCTTCCATTGTATATGCCTGCTTATTACTAAGCGGCATTTTTACAAAGTCAGCTTATTGACCCCAACAATCTTGGGTCCTCAATTTACCTACCCCGAGAGGATGGAAGGCTGAGTCAACCTTGAGCCTGGTGGGATTCGGGCCTGCAATAATTACAGGCAGCTGGAGCTAAGTGCTAGGCTATTAACAGCCTGCACCACCAAGGCCCCTTGGGGTTTTGATGATTCCTAGCTCACAATAATCAACAAAGCTAGAATATAAATTTAAAATGGTTGTAGCATGTATATTTTTGCCTGTTAGACTGGTTTTAAAAGCACAGTTAGAATTCTTGAGCAAAGTTGATAATAATTGAGGAACTAGGAGCCCATTCTTAGAAATATGTAATATATCTATTTAATTCTGGCCACCTACTGAACATTCTGGTAGATTGGAAGTAAATGTCTTTAAGGAGATGGAAGAAAGACAGAAATCCGAGATATATTTTGTCAAAAGAAGTCCAAAGAGAAGATGAGTTTGAAAAGAAATAGCCGAAACAGCTCATTTGTAAGCCAACCAAAATTAAACAGTAGGAAGAAAATCCTCTACAGATTTGTACAGCACAGCAATAGCCTTTATGCTTGGAAATTTATGGGCCATGGATAGTTTATAAGAAATGATGTAGTTCATCAGCGAGCCAAACTGATGGAACACATGGGAGCATTCTGCACAGGAAGTTGAGTTTTGGAATAATACTTACTTTGATAGAGTTGTTTTGTTAGCTACGTAAAAACAGTAGGGAAGCCAATGACCACTTACGCTTCAAGCATAAATATATATTTATAAGTCACCCAGCTGCTTAATAGAGATCCCTAATGTTTTCACAAAGTATATCTTATCCAAAGAACAATAACATCAGAAGACAGCAGCAAGGGCCAAGGCTTGCTTTAGGCAGTAGTTCGATTAATCAGGCCCCATACTTTGGAAATAATGAAAAACTACTTAGGCTGCAGTCCTGGACATGCTTACAAGAGAGTAAACTCTGTGGAACAGAGTGGCACTTAATTTTGATAGACATGAGTAGGCTTGTGCTTCTAAGCACCAGATTTGAACCATCGTATGGAGCACAGTAGGCCATTTAATCTTACAGAGAAGGAAACCACATTTGGCTAAAATGGTTATTAAACACAAATTGTTATGGTATATGTAATTACAACTTGATGTCATACAGATGACAGCCTTCTCCTTTCTCCTGTCTCACGTTGTTTAAGTGGGACTTGCAGTGAATACTTTTTTTAAAAAGCTAAATCTGGAACCTAAGGGTATTTTTTAAAAAAATCGATATATGCTTTGAAAAATTTGGAAATTTTAGTTATGTCATACATTGTTCTGAAATCATTCCATGTTTTAACAGCAGCTCATTTTCCATATGAAATGGAGAATATTAGCCAATTCAATTTTGGCTGATTAGTTTTTCAAGTCTGTCTTTTTTTTCTTTTTTTCTTTTTGGAAATGAAATTCATTTTCAGTTGAAAAAAGCAGGAGGTGTCAGCATCTAGGATCATGTTTTCTTTGATAAAATTTTAAATGTTATAGTAGATATAATTGTGGCAGAGCATTGGAATATAACAATTATATAGGTTTGGGACCAAAATAATATCAATATACAATACCAAAATACTACATTTGGGCTGATGTCTTAGGTTTACATTTTCAGATGCTGGTAAAAGGTTAATCTGTATCATGAATCATCAATGTAATCAGGAGCCACTGTAGGAATGAACAGAGTGGCCTTTTCATTTTAATGTTTGAGATAAGGTTTTATGTAGGAAGTAGGCATATGAAATTTATGTACAGAGGAAAAAACATATAAAGCAATGTGGTACCTTGCTCAATAGTAGTAACTGTGAGAGAGATCTTGCAGTCTTAGTGGACAATCACTTAAATATGAGCCAGCAGTGTGCTGCAGTTGCTAAAAAAGCCAACACAGTTCTAGGCTGCATTAATGGAGTGATAGAATCAAGATCATGTGAAGTGTTAATACCACTTTATAATGCCTTGGTAAGGCCACACTTGGAATACTGCATCCAGTTTTGGTCACCACAATGTAAAAAAGATGTTGAGACTCTAGAAAGAGTGCAGAGAAGAGCAACAAAGATGATTAAGGGACTGGAAGCTAAAACATATAAAGAATGGTTGCTGGAATTGGATATGTCTAGTCTAATGAAAAGATGGACTAGAGGAGACATGATAGCTGTCTTCCAATATCTCAGGGGCTGCCACAAAGAAGAGGGAGTCAAGCTATTCTCCAAAGCACCTGAGGGCAGGACAAGAAGCAATGGATGGAAACTAATCAAGGAGAGAAGCAACTTAGAACTAAGGAGAAATGTCCTGACAGTTAGAACAATTAATCAGTGGAACAACTTGCCTCCAAAAGTTGTAAACACTCCAACACTGGAAGGTTTTAAGAAGACATTGGATAACCATTTGTCTGAAGTGGTGTAGGGTTTCCTGCCTAGGCAGGGGGTTGGACTAGAAGACCTCCAAGATCCCCTTCCAACTCTGTTATTCTACATTCTATTCTATCTCTCCTAGCTTGTTTTCATATTGATTGTTTTGGCTTCTCATCCCTGTTCTTTTGTTTCAATTCTGTATGTTTTGAGTTTCACTAGAAAATAACTTTAATTTAATTCTTCCTCTAAATAAAATTATATTGTAAGAGCCATTTTAACCACAGAAGCCATCTTTACAAATAGATGACATATATGTTGGTGTTTCTCCAAATCTCTGATTTGTTTACCAAGGGGGAAAAATAGAGTTTCCCTTGATGCTTCCAAACCTTCTCACATGGAGGTTAAACAGGAGGCGGCTCATTAAATTTGACCAGAGAACTGGAAAATGAGATTTCACACTCCTGGGATAGGAAAGCTGGCATTTTGGGGGGTTGACTAAATCTTTTAAAGTTATTTGGTAAGTTGTGTACTTAGGTCATTAAATATTGTGAAAGTTAGGTGAAAATATGATTCCTGGTATTCTAGAAAGGAAGTTAATTGGGTCTGTCCACTCAATTGAAAGATAGATAAGTGCAGTATATATGATGGCCCGGATGTGGTTGTTGAATTATAATGCTTTTTGTGCTATGTCTTTGTTTTGCTTCTGGTTATACACACACACACATTCATACACACACAGAGTGAATATTTCTGCAGACCTGCTGAATGAACTTTGCAAAACGTAAATCCAAATATAGTAACTGATTAATTTTTCAGTATCCATTTAAAAGTTTTGTCAGCATGGTAGATAATTCTGGGGACTAAAATTTAGAATACTAAAATGTATTCTAAAAGTTAATTGATCTGCCCTTGGATTGATCTAGCTGGCATGTTCTGATGCCAGTATAATTGCTTTTATTGTAATTTAGCTCAGATTACATGTACTGAGAATTTTGTGGTTGTACACTTGACTTGGAGAAATCCTAGACATAGATTCACATATGACATTTTCTTTCAGATTGAAAATAGCAGATTTTTTACAAAATGGTCAAAACTTCTACAGGTAATCAAATAGGGAATGCCTTCAAGAAGCTATCATTAAACTCTAATAACAAGGGCAACCTCTTCCCACATTATTTCTACTATCTGAACAAACCAGAATTATTGTAAATCACTTTTATTATCGTATACTTTGACTAGCCAGGCTAGTCAAAGTATATGATGGGTTAACCTACATGTGAAGATTGTATACAAATTCTGTTAAATTACCTTTTAATTTCATCTACATGAGTACACGTGCAAGTATCATATGGGAGATTTGAATGAAATGAGCAAATGAGAGAGGGGGGGTAGTTAGATAGGTAGATAGATGGTAGATAGATAGATAGATAGACAGACAGACAGACACCTCCTTAATTAGAATTCATTGGAAATTTTATGGGTTTCTGATTCTTTTAAGTTATTAATAGAATGTGGGTGCTTTTGACATGATATTCAACTGAAAGCAGAAGGCAAATGCATACTTCCAATGGATTCAGATTATGCTACTGAAGATGCTTTAGGGGAGATTCCCACAGTGTTTAGTTTCGCCATTACAATATCTAATTATTATGAAGAACAATTACTACTCGTACAGAAACACACCCATAGGGTACAGCCTGTCCTGATGTTTGATTTAATTTAGGATAGCCTTTCCCAATCTGCTATTCTCTGGCTATCTTGTGGCTGAAAAAAAATCCACTTTACAAAGTTACCAAAGTTAGAGGAATTTTTCCAATATCTTTAGCTATGTTTATGGATATTTACCACTTAGAAAATCTTTTCATGTTCTATAGGAGAAAATCTGGCAAGCAAAGACTAAAAGTTGCATGTACCTGGGCCTGAATTACATTGCACTTTTCAATATGTTTGTGTCATTTCTTCAGTTCATGAACTTGTAGTGAAATAAAAACATTCTGAATTTCCATGTGTTGGCATTAAAAAAAACTGATTAAAGCTTCTTGGGTCAAGAAATGGTCATTTCTGTAATTGCCTTAGAAAGGAAGTAACTGAGTAAATCAGTTTGATCAGAGCATTTCTACTCATTATGTATAATAAAATCTACATTAAAGCTTTTCACCAGTACATACAACCCTGAGTTAAGGCTTTGGTTTGCCTAGGTGATGGATTACAATTGAGAATGTTAATGTTATTGAAGGGAACACTTTTAACGTATGTTGCTGTAATATAAATAAGGTCATCGACATTAAATAGGATGTCAATGACCTACGAAGATCATAAAGTAAATAAAAGTTCTTAAAATAAGCATGTAACATTAATACCTCTGGGATTGTCATGTATCAAAGGCATTTGTTTATATGAAGGAAAGAGAGAATGACTTACAGATAATGTTGTTTGTCATAAGACTACATCTAGGCCCATCAGGCCAGTGAAGTTTATCGTGATGAACAATGGAATGCCTATTTCTTAGAGGAGCAAAGAGAGGCAAAATCTGATTCATTAAATATAAAAACATATATTACATAATATTACAAGTCCTTGGGCTAGTTCACTTCAGGGGCAAATCCAAACAACTGCCATTCAGAATCAGTAATCTGTCCAAGAACACACTCAGTCCAAAGGAGGTTCAATTGGCACACAGGCATGATGTTAAACTTGTTGGTTACTCTGACAAGCACTTTGCCAACTTATATATTCTTATTCTGTTAAGCCAGGTCCACAGGTAGAAAATGGTTAAAAATGTACATTTATGTAACAAGAGCAGGGCTGGTTCACGCCAGAAATCCCACAAAGTTAGGTTCAGAATTCTAACCACAGGTGCAATTTATTTACAAAAAGCATTTAAAGACCCCTTCTCTTTTAAGAAGTTATTTAGTAGTTTACAGCTTTGGATTTAGAAGACAAAAGGCTGAAGGTTTAGCTTAAAATTGAGCAATGTCATAAGCCCTTTGGAGAACAAGGGTTTGCTTTAGAAAAATAAATACAACATGGCTGTAACTTTTGGTTTTAACTTTTACGGCAATTTAAGTGGGATGAGGTTATGAAATATCTCAGTGACTTCAGATTCCAAGATGCTATCAATTGAGACCTGAGATCAGTGGTGGGATTAAAAATTTTTTACTGTCAGTTCTGTGGGCGTGGCTTGGTGGGCGTGGCAGGGGAAAGATACTGCAAAATTCCATTCCCACCCCACTAACCTGCTTTCCAGCTGCGTTCTCCTGGGCAGGGCAACAAAAGAAGACTCAGCCGATCAGCTGGGACTCAGGAGGCAGACAATATATGGGGGTGGGGCCAGTTAGAGGTGGGTGTTTGCCGGTTCTCTGAACTCCTCAAAATTTCTGCTACTAGTTCTCCAGAACTGGTCAGAACCTGCTGAATACCACCTCTGCCTGAGATGCTTGTGTCCAAATGGCACACTTTTATTTCATACTTTGAACTGAAATTTACTACACACCAAACTGGAGGTGGCTGAAAAATAGGCACGGTCTAGCATCTGCTTCCAGAAATATTTTCATATCATAAACCATCTGCCAAAACATTAAAGACTAGCTATTTCATACCCCCAACATTAAGACTAGATTTCTTAAGTCATATTTGCAAGAATAATTTGTTTGATTTTTTTTTAAAGAAAATAAAAAATATAGGTCCATATCCTAATTTCATTTGTATACATTTCACTGAAATTATACAAATTATTGAATCAAATTATTCAGTAAACCTTTGAATAAACTGTAACAGACACTAAGTAAAAAGCAAAGACATAAAAGGAAAATGAGAATGAAAATGCTTCAAAGTTCAGTGGCTCTATCTTTTTACAATTCCTAATTAAATTAACCTTAACTTAATACATATGCTTTATTTTCTGGAGCTCTCTAGTCCTGTGTTTCAATTCAATATAGAATCATGAAAATTCATTCACCAGAGTCAGATTTGCATTGCTTTTAGTGCATATTGTTTTACACACACACAAACACACACATGTATGTGTGTGTGTGTGTGTGTGTGTGTATATATATGTATATATGTATGTATATATGTATATATGTAGGTCTTGGCGTATTCGGGTCTTGTCCCGTGTAAGATTGAGAATACCTTATATATGTATATATATATATATACGTATACGTATACATATATATGAGAGAGAGAGAGGAAGAGGGAGAGAGAGAGATGAAGGAGCCATGGGGAGGTCAACAGTGATGGCAGTGATGAAACTGACCCATGGGAAGGAGGAGTATTTAATCTACTATTGCTGATAGGTTAAGTGTATCTTAGAGCAGAACAAGGAGCCAGCCATGAAGGGAGGTTTTCAATTAAAGATAAATGAGTTCCCTTCCTTTGCAAAGCCATTCCCTGGGTTACCTGATTTCTTTCTGACATCCTGGCAGCCACTTCAGTGTGTCTCTCACTGTGAGACAGTCAGCACCACACTCTTTGCACTGCAGGAAAAACAAACCCATCCCAACCAAGTAAAACACTTGGAAAAACATTGTCATGAATTGTGGTTCACTTGAAAGTTATGTATAAAGACCTTTTAAAAAAGGGAGAAAGGAAGGAAGGAAGGAAGGAGTCCCATGGGGAAATAGGCACTCTTTATTCAAGGGCCTTTGGGTTTCTTCTGGGATGCTGGTATAGAAAATGTACATTAAATATTGGGAAAAATGGGGCGGGGGCACAATGAGTTGAGTGCAAGCTATGTTAATTTTACTGTGGATTGTTTGACCTTGTCCAAAGATATGCACAGGATTGAAAATGTAACTGTCTCTAATTGGGCAACCAAGCTGGTTTCCTCTTCTTCATAGAAAGAAGGGTGGCCCAATAACAGTGATGCTTCTAAACAACCTGACAGATGCAAAAGCTCTTCAAGGGAATGACATTCTTGAGATTTGGCTCTTCAGCAATCTCACTCTTTAGTTCTAGTATGTGAGCAGCTTAGATAAGAAACTGAAGTGGTTCAGGCTGGTGGTAGTGGTTTTAGGATGATGATGATGATGATGATGATGATGATGACAGTCCTTCACAGCACAATGCATTATAGCTTCATAGACGAGGATGATGTGCTGTGTTTGTGATTCACAGCAAAAACACCAAAGGGTCTGGGGGGAACATTAGGGTTAAGAAATGTTTTACCACATCACTTAGAATTATAGAGAGAAGTTTTCAACTGAATCAAAACCATTGGTCCATCGAATTTAGGACTGCCCATTTTGGATGGCAGTAGCTTTCTAAGGATATTTTTCATGCCTATCTAGGGATGCTAGGATTGAGTTCAAGACTGGCTGTACCACTGATCTATTATTCCCTTCCCAATAATTCATTACATCTGATGAAGTGTAAAATCCACAAATATTTAGGAACATTATGTGTATTAGATTTTAGGGTGCCACAGGACTAAATGGTATTTTTACAATATTTCAAAGGGATATCCAATATGATGATTTGTGGGAGGGAGGCAAAATTATCATCATAAATTTGCTCTATAACCTCTCCCTTTCTGGATGTGGATGTGATGTTGTGTATAAGTATGGTTAAGAGGCAGAGTTTGTTTTGTACTATTGATATATTTGTCAAATAATGGAATTGCTGGATTCTGTAGACATCTTTAGCATTCAAGATCATATAATATGACACAGATCATGGAAAATAAAAAGGTTTTAAACTTTAAAAATCTTCATATATTTAAGAACTGAAATGCACTGTTCATATTTCCAGCCAATTGCTAACATTTAATCCTACAGTGCATAGAATCCTGTCACTGGATCCCAATAAGCTTGAGAAGAGAGGGCCAGATTAATGAAATGGTTAAGGCACTAGGATAGTAACCAGAAGACAGTGAGTTCTATTCTGGCCTTACCCATGAAACCACATAAGTGACCTTGGCCAGTCACTCTGTCCCAGTCCTAGGAAGAAGAAGGGAATGGCTAATCACTTCTGAAAAACCTTGCCAAGAAAATTGAAAGGATTAGTTCAAGCAGTTGTGGTGGGGATTTTTATTGTATGAAAATGTGATTCCAAATATGATAGGAAGTATTAAAGCACAGGTTTCTGTTCAGTCTGTTTTGAGGGGAAAAAAGGAGACTAATCTGAACCCACACTTAAACTCTAGATTTTCTGGATTAATGAAAAAGTATGGAACAAGCAGGCTCTTCTTACTTACCAGGTGATACTATTATGCTCGTGTTTGGTCTTCCTGCACGCTGTGGTGAAATTGGGCTTATAGCAGTGGTAGGATTCAAAAAATTTTTATTACTGGTTCTGTGGGCATGGCTTGGAGGGCGTGGCAGGGGAAGGATACTGTAAAATCTCCATTCCATCCCCACTCCTGGGGGAAGGTTACTGCAAAATCCCTATTCCCTCCACACCCCACTAACCTGCTTTCCAGCTCCTTTCTCCTGTGCAGGGCAACAAAAGAAGACCCAGCAGATCAGCTGGGATTCAGGAGGCAGAGAATAGATGGGGGCAGGGCCAGTGAGAGATGGTGTTTGCCGGTTCTCTGAACTACTCAAAATTTCTGCTACTGGTTCTCCAGAACTGGTCAGAACCTGTTGAATACACCTCTGGCTTATAGCTGCTCTCTAAAACAAAACAAATCCCAGTAAAATTATACAATAGCTTTCTTAAACAAGCAAAGTGAAGACATTTATATTAAATACTTTCCATATCCTTCAACTCTTAAATATTATTTAATAGTTATGGTATACATTTTTTAAGGATCAAAGATGCCTTATTTCACACAGTGATATTTATTTCTAAAGAAGTATTTATAGGAAAATATGACATTAAACATATTTAAAAAGTATCTTTCCTCATATTACTGCACAAATTTAGGGAGAGCTAACAGAACCACATTAACCCTGGTTCTGTCTTACCTTGTGCCCAACTTCCTTCTCTTCCTTGTTGACTGTATACAATAGATATTGTGTAGTGATGCTGTATTGTATAGTCATGCCCCATGTGTCTTGAGGTTTGGGGTTCCTTGAAGAGAGAGACATTTTGTCATGAAGGAAATGAGGGTGGAGAGAGACTATTTCATTCTCCTGACGCTAACATTTCTGCAAGGTTGAAATAATTGCTCTACAGCTATAGAACTACCATTAGATGTTTAGGTGTTTCATATGAAAGTGCAGCTTGTTTTAGCAACCATAATGACTTGAACAGAAGAGGAACTAAACAGCCTCTTGATGCAGGTGAAGAAGGAGAGTGCAAAATTTGGCTTGAAACTCAACATTAAGAAAACTAAGATCATGGCATCCGGCCCTCTCAATTCCTTGCAAATAGATGGGGAAGAAATGGAGGTAGTGACAGATTTTATTTTCCTGGGCTCCAAGATCACCGCGGATGGGGACTGCAGCCAAGAAATTAAAAGATGCTTGCTCCTGGAGAGGAAAGCTATGGCAAATCTAGACAGCATGCTAAAAAGCAGAAACATCACCTTGCCAACAAAAGTGCATATATCAAGGCTATGATTTTTCCAGTTGCTATGTAGGGCTGTGAAAGTTGGACCATAAGAAAGGCTGACCACCAAAGAATTGAAGCCTTTGAACTATGGTACTGGGGAAGACTCCTGCGAGTCCCTTGGACTGCAAGACCATCAAACCGGTCAGTCCTAGAGGAGATCAACCTTGACTGCTCTTTAGAAGGCCAGATCTGAAGATGAAACTCAAAGACTTTGGCCACCTAATGAGAAGGAAGGACTCACTGGAGAAGACCTAATGCTGGGAAAGATTGAGGGCAATAGAAGAAGAAGGGGACGACAGAGAATGAGGTGGCTGGATGGAGTCACTGAAGCAGTAGGTGTGAGCTTAAATGGACTCCAGAAGATGGTAGAGGGCAGGAAGGCCTGGAGGAATGTTGTCCATGGGGTCACAATGGGTCAGACATGACTTCACTAACAACAACAACAATGACTTGAAAGTGTTCGCTCGCTTCAGATCATCCTACTATAAGATAGGATTAGTGCATACATATCTATGGAACAAGTGAGAAGTTCTGGTGAGTTCACATGCACGGAAGTTAATAGGACCTGGCTTGCTGTAATGCTTATGCTCATTTTGTACGATCTCTGCTCTGGCAGAAAGGGTGGACTACAGGCATTAGCAGAATGACTCAGTGAAAAAAAACTCTTATTTGTTTTTTTATTCTAAACCTTAAGCCTCCCTTCTTTCTCTTTCTCCCTCCCTCCCTCTCTTTCGTTCTTCTGCCAGGTTCTTTCTTTCTGCATTTTGCCCTTTCCCCCTGTCATGATGATGTTGACCAGACACAACCCAGATGGCAGACAGCAGAGGAAAAACCTTCTCCATCACTTGAATTCATACACCCATTTAAAGATAAAACACAGGAACAACCCAGCTAAAAATAATCATTCCTTGTTATTTTTTTCCCCCTCAGGAAAAAGAAAAGAAAAGAAAGATAAGCTTGCAGTCCTCAACGTATTTCCTCATTAGTTAGGAGAAACTCCCAATTAAGGTTAACATTCTGTAGACTTGCTCAGAGGTATGCTCTAATTAAATCAATGGGACTTATTTCCAAGTTAATAAGTTTAGAATTTGGCTGCAAAAGAGTGGTACCTAATACTTTTCAAGAAGAGGTGAAATAAAAACAATAGGGAGGTTTTTTTTTTAAAAATAATTCCCAGTGTTCCTGCTAGAAATCTTAGACTTTTAAAAAAACCTTGAGGTAATTTGGATGATTACAGCTAAAGTACTTGTGTTTCATATAGAAAGAATTTTTGTGTGTGTATGTTTGTGTGCGCGCGTATGCATGCGCTTGCACACCCGCATATCTGTGTGTGTATATATGTCTGCATACCAACATGTTAAAAAGGCACACCACATATCTTGTATCGCTACATAGGAAGTGCAATTTATTCTGGGCCTGTTCTTCTCTGAGTCCACATACAATGGCATCGGGGTCATATACAGAATCATGTGTACATGGACATTACATGTGGAATTACACAGCTTCTATAGCTATGATGGAAAATGTTATGCAAATTAAAGGTTGCCAATGGGTTCTGAAGAAAGAGACTGGAGAAGTTAGAATTCAAGTAGTTTTTAAAGATGACGTGGATTATTAACAAAGGCTATAAGATGAGATATCTGGGATATACAGTACTGCATTTTCTATTGTGTTGTTTCTTATCTTCAAAAGTAAGTGCATTCAGTATTCTTATTCTGATATCACAAAACTCACAATGGAGCACTGTCAATTGTCTATCCATTCTCTGATGATTTAAATATAACTTCAGGAATACATTACATAATATTAATATTTTGTTAAATATTTTTTAGCTATTTAATAAAAATTTAAATCTGATCTGTTCAACAAATTATTTTTAATTCTAGTGATATATACAATTCAACAGCAGCTCACAATTAGTGGTTGCCAGAATGCAGCAGAAGTTTCTTATCCGTCCATGTTGCTGTGGGATGAATTTGTTTGCTATTTGAATTGCAATTAAAGCTGTGTTTATCTGACCAACTACCTCAGAGCTACTTTAGAAAGTTCCCATTTTAGTCACAGACCAGCAAATAAAAGCATTCAAACAATAATAATAGTAAACAATAAAAATAATAGAATAATGATTATGATTGGTGGTGGATTAACAGTGGGCAGTTAAAATTTGCCTAATTTTACATACAGCATAGCAGAATTTGGCCATATGCAGAGAAACTACACCATACTGTTCTGATAACACTAGCTGCACATAAAAAAGATCAGTATTTTCAGGATATTTTATTAGGTAAGGTGTTATAAATTGAATCCATGAGTCCTTATAGATGCAGTATAGCAGGAAATGAATTATAGTTTCAATTGCCCCTTGTTCAGGAGACCAGCGGGGGTGGGGTTAGGGGGTGACAGTCTTAGCTCATATGGTAGCTTTTTGTATCAGTCCTCTGAAACTGCCGTGGAAAGTGTGTTGCAGCACACAAAGGTTAATGCCCTTTGGATTTTGGGGGTGGTTATTTAATATAAATATCTCCCTGCATTAAAAGGGGGGAGTTTGACTACTCAAATAAACATTCTTGAGAAGAGCAGCCCGATCTTGCTGGATTTCCAGATCTTTGTTTAAATACACTAAGTGCACACTCATACCCCATCATTAGAAGCAAAGTTCCCATTTATTGATGATTTTTTATTATTGATCTTATCCAGTCACCGAAACCTATCATCAGTTGAGATTGAAAGTGGCCCATAATTCCGACTCTGAAACTGTGAGGTTTTGCTTCAAACATTTCATTTATGAAGAAATATATTTCTCTCTTTATCTAAGGGCTGTATCAAACATCTATAAGACATATATTTATTTTTTGGTAGGTTCCATTTCACTTCCAAATGAATAGGAAGGACAGTATCCAAATTCATTGTTAGTTTGATTTTTAATAGGAATTTTAATAGGGGTATTCATTCATTTAGTAGATTGTTGGTATGCCTTTTGCCTAGATGTAAAATGATGGCAAGTTGAAAGTCAGCAATTATTAAACATTACTAATTTTTTTTTCCTGGGTCAGATAGTTTTCTTCTGCTTTTGTTTTTAAAAGTGTACGTTTCAACATTTTTCAGTTTCCATACTGTAGTTAATAGAGTAAGACCTTAGATTTATTTCAAGAAAAGCCCAAGGGGATAACAGGCTAGCCCAGGAAAAGAAAAGCACTGTATCCTTTTAAAATTCTTCCAAGTCTTAAGCTAGCAATATAGCTTTTCTGTCCTTTAGACAACAATTTTAGCCATTGTGTTATCTAGCTGTACTAATTAAAGCATAAAAGATATTACTGTGCAGTAGGGTGGAAAGAAATGAAATATTATTTTAAAGATGGTTCTTGTGCCTACATATTGTGCGTTTTGATTCTTTAAACTTGAATACAGTATAAATGCAACTTACGTTTGCATCAGAGGTGGCATTCAGCAGGTTCTGACCAGTTCTGGAGTACCGGTAGCGGAAATTTTGAGTAGTTCGGAGAACCGGCAAATACTACCTCTGACTGACCCTGCCCCCATCTATTCTCTGCCTCCTGAGTCCCAGCTGATAGGCTGGGTCTTCTTTTGCTGCCCTGCACAGGAGAACGCAGCTGGAAAGCAGGTTAGTGAGGTGGGGAGGGAATGGGGATTTTGCAGTAACTTTCCCCCAGGGGTGGGATGGGAATAGGATTTTGCAGTATCCTTCGCCTGCCATGCTCACCAAGCCACCCCCACCAAGCCATGCCATGCCCACCAAGCCACACCCACAGAACCGGTAGTAAATTTTTTTTAATCCCACCACTGGTTTGCATATACTGTATGTATATCTTCCCTCCCTCCCCCCCCCCTCTCTCTCCCTCCCTCTCTCTCTGGCCAGTTCTGGAGAACCAGTAGCGGAAATTTTGAGTAGTTCGGAGAACCGGCAAATACCACCTCTGACTGGAGATTTTACAGTATCCTTCCCCTGCCACGCCCACCAAACCACGCCCACAGAACCAGTAGTAAAAAAAAATTGAATCCTACCACACACACATTCACACACACACACATATGGATAGTTAGGAAGGAGAGGAGTTGGGCGTATAGTTTTTCTGCAAGAGAACACAGGAAGGCACTGTAGAAAGAAAAGAGTCTAACAGGAGGTATAGTACTTTGGAGTCTAGACTGGATACCTTGCCAAACAGGGTTTTCTTCAACTGGCTTAAAGCCAAGCCAACATAATCGCAAGACAGGAGATCTGTGTGTGTGCCCACAAAGTTTTTAAAAGGGACAGGATATGATGGGCAAAAACCTGGATATGAACTGAAGTTCATGCATGTAAATCAATTTTAATGAGATCGATGATGAGGTCATTGAGATCAAATAATTTAAAGAAAACTTGTTTTCACTTTTTGAATTTACATTGCTGTAAAACCAGATGCTTCAGGTCTACTTGATTATGAATTCCTCTACCTATCCCATGATACATTGTCTATGTGCTTCAAACATTAAATTTCCCTGTCAATTGTCAGTCTACTGTGGAATGCCAAATCCAAGACTGTTGCTGTTCACATCATGATTGTTTTTGACAGCAAGATTTTAAGTCTTAAGGGGGAGTGAACCCTCCCACAAATCTGTCATCTTGATAACTAAGGGAAAAAAACCCAAAGCCCACATTTTTTAGTTCCCTATGGGGTGAAGAGTAAAGATGGCTCTTTCAATGCACTTAGTGATATATTTCAAGGTGTGATTTATGTGGCCTGACATTAACTTTAATTTAGCTCATGTTACCAGTCAAGTGGTTCAGTTGTTAATGACTTGTGTTTCACATACCATACTGAATATGACTTCTCACAATTGCTGCTTTTAAACAGACCCACCTTACATTTTCTTTTTGTCATTGAAAGTGATCTGCCGCTTCATAAACTTTAGACAAGGCCCACCGACCTGGCTTCTCCCTGGAGCATGTTGCCAGATTCTGCTGAGATATTCAGTTGTTGTAACTAGATGATAGCAGTCCATAGAAGTCCTGTTGTTGGATCTCAGTAAGCGCCAGCTGAGAGACCCAATTTGGTGTGGTGGTTTAAGGCATCAGGTTTGAAATGAAGAGTCTGCAAGTTCTAATCCTGGCTTAGACATAAAGGCAGCTGGGTGAACTTGGTCAGTCACTTTCTCTCATCCCTGAGAAAAATAATGCAATGGCAAAGCACCAAACCAGATTAAACATATTCCAAGGAAATACTGGAAGAAAATTGGCGGTCTCCAAATCATTCTCCCCTTTTCTATTTATTGCAAAGCTGTAGTCAATGGTCCAGTTTGCAGAGGATGTAAAAAAGCACACAACAGGCACAACAAAATGTTTCCTATGTATATGTCAGCCTACAAACTTTACTCATTTTACTAGTGATTGTATCTTCATGATGAGAATTCATTAAAGTAAAAGAAAGAGAAAGAGAGATAACTCTCTTTCAAATATGCTTGTCCAACTGATAGTGTGGTTTGGTTTATTAATATTGTATAGCAAATGCTGAACAAGCAGTTAAGAAATGGCATTTTGCTTACCCAGGAAGGCATTTGAGCACTTATCAAATTCAAAACGAACTTTAAAGAGATGTTTGTATATTCCAACTCTTTTCCAGGATCTTTTCGGTCGGGTTGCTTTATTAATATTTGAAGTGACATTGTCTTTCTGTGGGCAAAAACTAATCAAATATATTGCTAAATATATGAAATCTATTTCATATATTTATCAGCTGATATTGACATTCTAGTGATATTATTTCCCATTCAGAAAATGTTTCATGTGCCCTTGTCCTAAATTATGTGATTAATTCTGGAGTTTCTCATTATAATGGATATATATTACTCATCCCTGATAACTTGAACTGAAATGTTAATTTAGGATGATATGCATAGTTATGCACATAATCTTCTTTGTTTCATACACTGTTCCTTAGTCTATAATTTCTGTTATTCAGCATGCAGTGTCTTCCAACTGGCAATTGACTAAAGCAATAATATTGCTCAGAAAAAAAGCATGACTCATTTTCCTGCCAGAAGCCCATCTAGACCTAGCATTACATTTGCAGACTGTGGTAGTCTTCAAGAATATGATCGGTTGTTTTAGCATACATCACAAAAATGCATTTAATACATATCGTAAACATGAATGTAGCAATAGCAATAGCACTTAGACTTATCTACCGCTTCACAGTCCTTTACAGCCCCCTCTAAGTGGTTTACAGAGTCAGCCTATTGCCTCCAACTATCTGGGTCCTCATTTTACTGACCTCGGGAGGATGGAAGGCTGAGTCAACCTTGAGCCTGGTGAGATTCGATCTGCCAAATTGCAGGCAGCTGGCAGTCAGCAGAAGTAGCCTGCAGTAGTGCATTCAAACCACTGCGCCACCGCAGTTCTTAATGTAATTGCTGTTCAGTGTTTAAGAGAGTTCAGTTCTTTGTGAATTGTGGGCATTCTCAATGGCAGGACAGATGATGATGGCAGAATATCAAGAAGTGACGAGGACAGAATTGCTGTGGTTTTAATGGTGATATAAACAGGGCAGTTGGATTCAATGCTTTCTGAATCCTGGGGCAACACCAAAACAGCACCACCATTTGCTCAACCCTGCTCAGTAATAATAGGAGTTATTTTGTGGGATTGTAGCTGTGGTTTAAACTCATCTTTCCTGAACAAGATTTCAATGTTAAAATATAGGGCTGGGTGCCCTATATTTTGGAAAGGCATGACAGCAGTCTTTGCAAGCCTCTCATGTCCAAGGGATTGCAAGCAAACTTGGTTGTAGAAGACACCTTCAGTGCTTAGCATTGCTCTTTCTTCCCAAATGAAAGTAACTATTTCTAAACCAGACACCGGCATAAGCATGATTTCACATGGATTTCTATCTTTGGGAAAGATGGATTGGAGATGCATGAACGACTATTCTGTAGAGGTAAGAGTCTTAGATTGTTAAAAAAGGCATTCTGAGTTGCTGCCAGCTAGAATAGAAATTAGTCTAGATGAGCTCATACTAGAGGTTGTTTATGGGTGGGTGGGGGGAGATAATCATCATGTCCATATATATACACACATATATGGTCGCTTGACCACTTTTATCCAATTTCTTTTACCAGCACATAAAAGGAAATCAGACATAAATTTCTCTTTCAAAACAATTGGCTTAGTGATTGCTGACCTTCTGTTCTGTCGTTCAAAGGATTGATTGGATATTGTTGGATTGTTTCATTCTACAGTAATTAAACATAAAATTAATTATGCTGGTAACCCATTAGTTCTTTGAACCAAGGACTAAGACATTTATTTTTGCTTGGTTACTGGCTCTGAGAATCTGACACCAGGCAAAATGAAAAGGAGGAGAGAGAAAAAAGACCCCCTTAGCTGCAGACCAACTATATAATACAGAGGAACAATTTATGAATCAAAATACACTGTAAAGGCTTCTAATTTCTGTATCCCTGGAATATTGTATTAGTGTAATATAATTTGCTCTATCAATCTTTAAAACCATATATTTGGTAATTTAAGTATTTCCTGGATGACTAATCATGTGGGGAAAAAAAGCATAAATAGAAAATATATTTCAGAAAGGATGGTGGGGTGGGGGAACCCAGGAGAAAAGGATATGGCATAACAATTGTGTAATGCTCAGTGATCCCAGCCCATTTGTGCATAGGGGGCTCTAATAAGCCTGTCTGAGTTCAACTTTCAGGCACCGCTAATATGCTCAGGCAGAGAAAGGTTTATTACTTTCATATGCATTGGCAGACGTAGGAGACGGAAGGACCATTATAAAGACATTTGCTATCGGCAGATATGCAGGCAGGTACAGGTCTTTGTGGTGGGTTGGATTCTAATCTCCACCTGTGCAAATCGTTGGGAACCCAGGGCACAAAGCCACACAGCACTGAGCAGAAGAGCTACTAAGATTACTGTAGCATAGGCAAGCAGCTGCACTGAGCCTTTCAGAGAATGTGGATGACTAAAAGTAGTATGAATAAGTCAGGATCCAATTAAAAGCTTTTTAGGAAAAAATCTCTTGCCCCCTGTCTTTTTACTGTAATCAAAATGATTAAGTAAGGGTGCACACTGAAGCAGTGGTGGGATTCAAAATTTTTTTACTACCGGTTCTGTGGGTGTGGCTTGATGGGCGTGGTGTGGCTTGGTGGGTGTGACAGGGGAAGGATACTATAAAATCTCCATTCCCACCTCACTCCAGGGGAAGGATACTGCAAAATCTCCATTCCCTCCCCACCTCACTAACCTGCTTTCCAGCTGCGTTCTCCTGTGCAGGGCAACAAAAGAAGACCTAGCCGATCAGCTGGGATTCAGGAGGCAGAGAATAGATGGGGGCAGGGCCAGTCAGAGGTTGTATTTGTTGGTTCTCCGAACTACTCAAAATTTCTGCTAACGGTTCTCCAGAACTGGTCAGAACTTGCTGAATACCACCTCTGCCCTGAACTCATCAAAATGTTCATTTGCCCAAGTAGTCCTCCTTCTCATCCAAATCCTGCTTTTTCCATTATAATGTTGTTTGTCTGTCTGTCTTAGGTCTTACTAGAACATAGCAACATAGGCAGAATTATTGCCATATTCTCTCTTATCCCCACTTTGGCTGTAGCTCTTAGATTATTTGTTGCTTGGATGTAAGTGTGCATTCTCTCTTCAGTTCTTTAACTGGCTTACACACCAATCATGTAGGAACCTTAACACTTACTTTCCTTTTGGCACTATGTGTAAGGTCTCTGATTTAGATAATCAGATGCACTATTATTTGGCAACAGAGTGGCTTAGTATGCATCAGTATTCTGAGAGTAAAGTCTAGTGTCCTTGCTGGTATCGATAGATCTCTTCTCCATCATGGATTTATTTCACTTTTTGAAGCCTACTGCTCTGGGATTTAGGAAGCAAGGTCTGCAGTGTTCATATTTCACACTAATTTTGAACCCTTGATACACCACACCCACTTTAAAGTGGAGTAATTTGTTGAGGCGAGAAGAGAAGCTTCATGTAACACCACATGGCTGCGAATCTTACTAACAGAAAGAGCAACCCAAAAAGTTTTGAATTTTCTCCATTCTTCACAAATTACATTATTCCATGGTTGTTTTATGTATGTACTGCTAATCAAAACAGAACTGGAGATAAGCAAAATAAGAATCTGTTTCTATTTGCTATCCCTTTGTAATTTTATGGATTTTGTAGAAACTGAATATATGTTCTGAAATAAGTTGCTCTCAGTTATTATCAAACTAGCATCAAACTCACATTAAGTTTGGCAAATCTCAACAGTTCAGAAAAGGCACGCAGTGAATGAAGACTTTTGCTTAGTTTGCACACAAAAAAATATAGCTCTTCTGGTTTCTCATGATAGCTAATGGATATGTAAGTCACCAAATCTCAACATTGGATTTGGCTTGGAGTCAAATTAGAGAATCTCTGAAATGATCCAAGTAAAACTTGATTATTATCTGAATTGTTGAGCTGAAACAAGAACTGAAATGCAGATTTAGTGCCTCTCTAATGTTTAGCCATTGTATGCCAGATCTTTATTTCTTCTTTATTCATGGACCATAAAAGAATATTGCTAACCAAGAAATTAGGCTGCTATTTATTTACAGTGAGACTTCAAGATGACAATAACTAAAGAATGGAAAAGATCTTTCTGCTTGTATTTCAAAAAAAATACAGTTTCTTACTTAATACAGTTGGGTTTAGATAGTTACTGCTTTGTTTTCTTTCTCCTTGCCAATACATGTGCATTGATCAATTGACTGATCAAACAGTCTCTTGTCCTAAGATTTTTGTCTGGACTGAAAAAGTTGTATTCTTAATTAGACATAACTATACTAGCTAAAAGAGACATGTCAGAAGTAAAGAAATAAGTTTGAGCAGATGATGTTTTGCAGCTACTGCCGCTGATCACAAATAGCTAATTCTTAACTCAGTCCTATACATGATGTCTTTTTTGGTCAACCTCCAATGAACTCATTAGCAAATCTCTCTTAGGTCTCTTTAACAGTCTCCTTGGGATTTTTTTTCTTATTATACAGTATATAATTAAATCTATGATCCTAAATAGACTTGCTAGAGACAGACTCAGAGGGATTTACTTTCCATCTAGGCATTCTATTTTTCTAAAAAAAAAATCTTTGGATTTTAACGATCTTTGGAAATGATATCCAGGACATGATATCATATGATATTTATATTTCATTTATATAATTTTTATATTGACTTATTTTAATAATCACAATCTGGAGAAACAGTTCAATGACATTTTAATAATGCTTTATTAGAAATAGCTATTTTAGAAAAGAAAACAATCCAATTAACATCTGTAATTATGTGCATTTAAAACCAGACTCCCTTTGAAACTATGAACAAGGACAAGTATATCATTGAGACAGAAGTGCTTGGCAGTACAAATTAATGAAAGCCACTTGTGAACAGGTCCATTCTAAGCTTGCATTAGAACCTCACAGAGCTTAGCATCAACATAGTAGAACAAGGAAAGGCTTACATCAGGGGTGTCAAACTCACATTGTCACAGTGGTGTCATGTGACATATCGGGACTTTCCCCCCTTCGCTAAACCAGACGTGGGCGTGGCCAGCATGTGTCAGATCTGGCTGGGAGTTTGATAGCCCTGACTTACATTAATGTGTTCTGACCCAAGCCTCGTTCAAATCAAATAAACACAAAGTATATATAAAAGCAAACCTTTTTAATGCGTCTCTGTGAATTCTGTTCATTCACAGCAAAGAATCATTAAACTAATTGTCCCAGATAAGAGCAAGCCCTTTCAAGGTTGTGAAAGGCTGCCAAGAACACAAGATTAATTGCAGGGAAATATCTAAAACCAAACGTTTCTGAAAACAAACCAGAATAGACAGGACTTCCACAAGAACTTGGAGTTGAAAGAACTTCTTTGCTTCCTGCAAAGAACCCAACTCCTGAAGGCTGATTTTTATCCCTTACGGGAGGGGCCATCACCTTGCAGCCTTAATCCTGATTTGCCCTTGCTGCTGCAGCTGCTCTTTTCTTCGAGCAGCCCTGCGCACACGTGCACTGGGCACAGGCTCTTCGGGGTCCTCTGCATCACTGCTGCCAGACTCCACAAGCTCGAAGGCAGCACCCCACTGTCCGATAGTCCTGGCTCCATCCCTGCATCACACGCAGGCCCCTCGCTCTCAGAGACCTCAGTCGTCCACACCTGCTGCTGGAAAACCACAACATAATGGAGATATTCTAGCAAGAGTTCCCTTCTGGGATTACAAAGTTTGCCACATCACCAGCCTTTCCATTTGCTAATCATTATCAATCCACCTTAAAACGGATCTTATAACGTTGGATTGGATATTTGCAGCATGATAAGATGCTTATGGTGGTGGCTCTCTCCTTCAAAGACAGCACCTTCAGCCAAGCATTGTTCAATTCATCTTAGCCAATTGTGCACACAATGTGAGCTATTCAGATTTCATACTGGTTCAAATTGGTCAATCACACAGAGTGCTGCCCTCAAAACTTCCAGTGCTCCATGAATGAACAAACAGAACCTTCTTCATACATACAAAAAAAAAGGAAAGCAAATAAGCTTCTGGAAATCTCCCACCCAGAAGGTCTAGGCATTTGTGCATGTATATTTGTGCATACTTCTCTGCTAAACTGCAAAACATTCCTCCTGGTAGGTTGCTCTGACAGCAGTGTTAAAGGAAAATCAATTTTTGGAACAATTAACAAATGCATCGAGAAGCTTCAAAAACCTTCTCTTCATTAAACCATAAGATCAGCATTGTAGAGTGATGAAAATGGCATTATGGGCAGCTTTGTGAAATAATTTTATTCCAGCAAATTCTGAGCATGTGACATGGTAAAAACCCTGAGTGAGTATCATGCCCAATCATTGCATTTATAGGCTTTATTCCACTTACCTGAATGAAATGTTAGCTGGGATATCAGTGGTACACGCATTGGAAACTTCTTCTGTATACTGAAACTGCTGTAGTGAAGCTATAGAAAGTTCTGTTGTTCTTTTACATCTTGATGAAAAGAACAGCATTGCCTCTATGGTGTGACATTTCTCACTGACACAAAGCACAGTTACCTTGGTATGCCTTGGGTTTGGCCTAGAAGCAACAGGCATGAAATCTTCACATAAGGATGCCCCTATAGCAACCTAGGTGTGATGTTCTGCAGCAGCTGCATATTTGAGGGGCAAAGTTGAAATTCATTGCATGCACATTATTGTTAGGAATAACAACATTAATATGATTTTATTTGTTACAGTTCTTCTAATCACATACACTGGGCAAGTTTCCCTGTGGTATTTGCTCTGGAACACAGATGATTACTTTAGCTTCAAGATACATATCCAATCTTGACTAATAATAATTTTGTCCCTAGCTAACATATCAGACTAAATTACATGAGAGAGACTTTTCTTTGTTGAGAAATTTTCTAGATCCAGCTCAAATGAAGATCGCCGTAATTTTCAGATAGTCCTTCAAATAAAGGGATCAAAATTGTGAGAATATATTTGTGATTGTTCCATGTAGACTGTTCCTCCTATAATGACTGGGATGTTTAATAATGATTCTTTTGCATAGCATAGCATAGCTTTAGACAATAGCCTATAGCTATTAGACTAGCAATATAACTTAATGTCCATTTCCATTTTGAGCATTTATGGACAACTGTAAAATCACTCAGTCTTCAGTTGCAAAAGCATGAAAATGAGAGGAAACTTCAAACATGAGATTAAAATCCCGAGCAAGAGCCATTTTCCAGGGATAACGGTACCTGTTTCCTCAAGGGCAGTTAAGATACTTCCACTTTACTCTTTATCCCTTGAAGAAAATGTAGGAGAAAGAATTGTTCCAGCTGCCTTTGGAGGAGAAGTCAATCTTCATCTTCTTTCTTTCAACAGGAAAAAACAAAAACAAAGAGGAGAATCATCGAGTTTTATGCTTTAAACTAGAGTAGAAGAGATAAGGAAAGAAAATGATTGGGCAACCTTAATCTAAGAATGTATTCCCCTGGTAGACAATAGATTGCTGACCAATGAGTTAGCCAAGAAAAGAAAAAGAAAAAAAAGACACAAAGAAAAAGCACCATTATGGGAAGGAGAAAAAGAAAAAAAAGAAAGAAACCAGTTTCCATGTGTTGCTGCTGCTGGTGGTAATGTTTTCAGATTAAGATGGAGGATTAAGGAATTTTACTCAGCAATTTGAGATGCTTTGTTAAGAATAGAGGAGATCTGAACTGCTTTGTTCTGAAACCACATGTTAGTGAAAAAGCAAACAGGCACTTAATCCTGAAAGACAGCCAAATTTGACATCAATTTGTCCTTTGGGAGGTGACCAAGAGTTCTTTGGGACAGGCTAAAACTGCTGGGACCTAAAAGGGCTTTATACACTTAATGCCAGTCCTTGTAACCAGCTCAGCCAGCCCTGAGATGCCATAACTCACAATAGCTGAGGACTGGTCAACAGTTTTATAGACCCAAACAAGGCTGAGTGTTTAAAAAACACATACAAGGTGCCAGAGTGTTTACCAAAGAGAGTTAAAATATGATCTGACTTAAGGTCATGCCTTCCGTCTTAAAACAGACCAAGGCAACAGGGAAGAAAAAGGGATAATTATCCTGTTTGTGATGTTGGATGGTTTCCTGTAACAATAAAAATATAGCAGCTGACAACTAGACAGCTGAATATATACACAAGGCTGCATTGTGGCCTCTGATGCAGGCACTAATGTCTTATGCAGATCTAGAAGGGGGTTGTTTTGTTTTCTTTCTAAACAGAACACGGAAGGATATTTTCAGCCAAGCTCACCTTTACCAGAATATTTGGGGAAGAGGCAAGACAAGACAAGAAGGAACTGCTTTTCTTTTCTTTTTTTTCTGTGTAATTTCAATGGATTAGAAAATCAGATTAAAGATGGATGCAACAGCTGACTCATACTGCTGTGTTTTAACTGGAAACACAGTATTTGGTTTTAAAAAAGGGAGAGGAATCATTAAGAGGGACTCATCATTCTAACTTACTTAGAATTGCTAGTTTGCATAACACCCTTCTTAACCAATCTTCTTCTATGTAAAAAAAAGAAAGGGGGGAGAGGCATTTAAAGTTGATGTGCAGCCACACAATAAATGGTATTTTACAATACCAAGTAAACACCTTCAACCCTTCTAATTCTAAAATAGAATTATCCCTAGAGGAAACCTGAATCAAGGAGAACTAGAGACCCCATTACTTAAGTAAACAACACCAACCCAATCAAGTAAGAGTCTATTGGGTCATTTTTCTTGCCTCTGCAGTTTATTAGCCCTGAATTTCCTTTTTTTTAGAGAGCAGCTTTCTAGCTCTTAGGGAGACATTCTTAAGGTAATTTGATATACTTTTTAATTTGCTTATATTCTGTTTACAACATCTATAGCTTCTCATGATCGTGACCTGGTACCCTTTTAATAGCATAGTCATCTACTGAGTGGAAAGCCAAAACTGACATGCTTTAAATGTGCCCTTTCTTTTCTCCATTTCACCTTTTTGCTTTCCTGTCTGGGAAAACCCTTTCAACCTAAGGCAGTTCTGTAAGCAAATTACCAATATATGATCAGGACACAGGAGTGGATATTTTAACATAAAGCAAAGGACAAAAAGAAAGTCTCTACTTTCTGGTTTTTAATGATCACATTAGGGAACATAGAGGGGAAAAAAAACCCTATTAAAGAATACCTTGATCCTCTGTCCTTTTGAAAATGATCAGATGCTTGTTAAAATCCCATCACAGGTTGCATGATTTTCATTACTGCTTTGAAAATAACATAGTAAATGTTGACAGAGTTAGCTGCTGCATCCTTTACAGGAAAATGCCAATTTGCTAAAATCCGCTTTAGGAGAAGAGCAGGCAATTCAACTGCTTCCTATGGATTTGTGCCTGCATGTGTGTGTGTGTGTCTGCATGTACGCAACAAGAGTGAGAGGGTAGAAGGATCAAAGAAGGGGTAAATTGTAATAAAAAACACAGTATTCATTTGTGGAACTCGGCTACAGCAGAGCAAATCTAGGGTGACTCAAGGGACACAGTGTCTTGTAAAACATATGTACTTAATATAAGGGTCATAAAACTTATTAAATTAAAAGCTGGGTTAAAAATAGGAAGAAAATTTATGTGGCTGTCTGAAATAGCAATAATTTCCCTTTGGCTTTTGTTGAAAACCCATGTCCCTCCATTCCTTCCTCCCTTCTTTCCTTCCTTCATAATTTGCAAGTCAGTTGAAATTTCTCCTTCTATGGAGGACAATTGATTACATGCACATTAAGGTAAATGTAATTAGGTGTTAACAAGGAAACATGGCCCTTCAGTTGTTCCTTCCATTAAGACAGAAAGAGAGATGGCTATAATCCAGACATAGAATATGCAAAGGCTTCCTATTTTCTTACATAAAAGGAGAACAACTCATCAGCTTAACATTTTCCATTGCATACACCAAATAATCTAGGCTTATAAAAAAAATCTGGCATGCCCCAGCATCAGTGGTGGGATTCCAATTTTTTTACTACTGGTTCTGTGGGTGTGGCTTGGTAGGTGTGGTGTGGCTTGGTGGGCGTGGCTTGGTGGGCATGGCAGGGGAAGGACACTGTAAAATTCCCATTCCTTCCCCACCCCACTAACCTGCTTTCCAGCTCCGTTCTCCTGTGCAGGGCAACCAATGAAGATGCAGCCGATCAGCTGAGACTCGGAAGGCAGAGAATAGATGGGGGCAGGGCCAGTCAGAGGTGGGTATTTGCCAGTTCTCTGAACTACTCAAAATTTCTGCTATCGGTCCTCCAGAACTGATCAGAACCTGCTGAATACCACTTCTGCCCAGCATGCATAGCCATTGAATCCCTGTCAATAGTTTATATTCAATATTATTTATTTTGTTTCAATACAAAGCTGCCCAAATGATGATACTGGTTTTCCCTTATTTTCAACTGCGAAGCATCAAGTGCACAGTAAAAAATGGAGTTCAGATAGGACATCGGATGCCTGTGTAATGTGTCTAGGTGTGCTTATAGATTTTGAAATTGGAGACAAATTGTGAAATATATATATAACATCCAATAGACATGTTGTTTATAGTATAGAATGTTTAGAAATTACTGAAAGTAATGGAGTATACGTGTGTACAGTTTGTAGTATGTTTAGAAATTACTGAATGTAATGATATATACATGTGTACCAGTAACATCCCAACATTATTTTGCCCTCTGGAAGTGATGTAGTGATTTTTTTTTCCTGTGAGCTTTGAAAAAAATTGCTGACTGGGATGAACTGCATGAGGGCAGGAGAGGGCAAGACCCAGTATGGTAGACAGTCCAGTATTGTAATTCTGCTACTACTGACACAATCCTCAAAGTTTCTGGATGAACAAAGAGTAGACATTTAGTAGTAAATTACATATAAAAGTTAAATTATTTCTTGTAAATAACTCTAAAGTTGACCTCAATGATTTGAATAGCTTTGTTACTTTAATATCATACTGGGTGTGTTTATTTTTCTATATACCAAATGTTTGAGTTCTTAAAAGTACTACGTTGTTGCATATTTGCATGTAGTTGCTTGTAAGTCGCTTAAGAGTCAGGTGGCTGGAGTAGCATAAAAACACTCATAATAAATAAATGATAATAGTTGCACCACGTACATTTAATAATGTTCTCTTTCTGCTACATTAAGCATTACAGAACAGCAGTACCTTAGTTCTTAGAGTTTCCAGGGGTTGCATACAACATTGTAGCTACAACCAACTCAATCCTAGCAAGGGTCTTGGGATGTTCTATTTTTGACCTTGGTTAGGATTGTGTTTCCCCATAATTGATACACAAAGTTGGATTCACAGCTCCTGTGGGTTGACCATGTAGCAGTTTGGCCAGTGGGCCTTCACACGGATTCATTTTATGTATCAATTATGTCTCTGGAACAGGAGGTCTGGTCTCAGTCATGTCAAGGTTGAACTACTGCAATGGGATCTACTGTACATAAGGCTGCCCTTAAAAGAGCATTAGGTTGATTGAGTTGGCTGCAAAACATCTCAGGCAGTTTGGGTACATCTTAATACACCCATGATTTGCAAACTGCACTGGTTTCCATAGACTTCTGGGTAGAATTTCAGCTCCTGGTGGATACCTGTTAATACCTACATGGCACAGAGCCAGGTTATTTGCAGACATAATGTAAGGTTATTTGCAGGGCTACTTATCCCCAATTCCATCTTCGCAGCCCATTAGATCCAACAGCAGCTACTAGCAACTGAATAGGGACTACTGCCACCGTGCATGTTGTAGTTTGAAGTGCATTGTCTTGTAAGCATCTGTAATAGAACAAATATTAGGGACATTGAAATTGATTTCCCTCCCCTTACAGTTTCATTATTGACATAATATTAATTCAGCTTACTTCATTACCATAACTATTACCCAGCTTTCTATCAATCTTTTCCCCCCAGCAAAGTAGGTCTTACTCTGACTTTTCAACCTTTGCCTTAAATGATCTATTGATCCTTTCAGAGCTGTCCCAATCTGTTGGATTCACTTGCATCCATAACTTGCTTGTACTGGGAGCAAAAATTGTAATGTCATATTCCTCAGCCACACAAGACACACACAAAGCCTTTGTTTCAGACCCATTTATAAGTGCTTTTTCCTTTTCTTTCCCTTTGTGCCTTCCAGTCGAAATTTTCATTCACCTCTTCTGATTTAAAATTGGAATTTGTAATTAACAAATACTTTTTAAAATATAATGTGCATGGCTTTATTTTATTAATATGCTATCTAGTTATGATTTGAAATTGCATTCAACTTGATACAATTATATCAATAAGTTCATTCCTTCTTTGTGTATGTGATTCAGATGAATTGTGTTTATCCAAAAACCATGATGTGGTCCTTTTAGATCAGAGGTGTCAAACTCATGTCATCATGACAGCATCACATGAAATGTGCTAAACTGAACATGGGTGTGGCCAGTGTGTGATGCATCTGGCCCGTGGGCCGGGAATTTGACAGCCCTGTTTTAGATAATTATACAACTGATTTGTAATGGTAAAAAAATATGATGCACTGTACAGATATGTCAGATATATTTGTTGCATTTGTTTGTCTTTATTGTATATTTATTTATTCCAGTCTCACCATTAAAGGCAGCAACCATCTCCCATGCTCTCTACATTCCATAGATTTGTGCAATGAAGCCATTTGTTCCAGGATCAAACTATATTCTCTTTTTGAAATACTTTGTCTGCTTGCTCAAATGGGAATTTCTATAGTAGAGTACATTATCAAGTTGCATTATGATTTTCAACCAACTGCTTTACGTATCCAACAAGATGTGATGGAGCATTCCTAGTCTGTGTCATCTGAAACTGAAAAATCAGCTGATTTCAACTGCCAAACCTACAGCGATGCCATTTGTTCATTGTGCTAATCCATGGCATGCCTAACCAAGGTTCACTTAATTATCAACAGTTGGTTGTTGATTCATTGAATTATCTAAAATTGAATGTGTTGTAAAACAGCTAAGCCATGACTAAACAAATTACATCATGTCTTAATATAATGTACAATGTAAAACCAGCCTTTTCCAGAGCACAGGAACAAAGAAGAGACAGTGTGTAAATCTGGATGTTTGCAAAGGGAGAGGGAGGGAGGGAGGGAGGGAGGGAGGGAGGAGAGAGAGAGAGAGAGAGAGAGAATTCAATTACAATTTTATAAATGGTCAGAAGCCCGTTGATTTCAATGGCACTTACCTTTAAAGTAGAATAGGTCTATAACCTTTAGATGTAACATTACCTCCATATTCCTGGGCCCATGCCCTATAGAATAATATATTACATTTGGTGTGAATAACTTTAGGATTGCACTTTTTTGGGGTGACTCCATATAGCTAGGGCATTTGCCAACAACAAGAGGTTAATCCTAAGATTATTTTAGAAAGACATTGCCAATTTGATATCTACATTTCCTATATGTAAATTATATACTTGCATTTCAAAAGTCAAGAATGATTATTATTTTTTAAATGTGTGTGTGTAGAGGGGAGGACAACTCCTCTAAAAATTGGCAGCTTTATGAAATTTAAGCACACTGCTAATCATGTAATTGTAGATGAAATATTAAAGAAGTGGACTAATTACATGCAATACTCTTGAGCCCAATTAAAGTAGCATCTGTAATGTAACGTAAAGATATCCTCTTCCACTAATAAGAGATACTTTCTTAACAACAGAGAATAAAACAGCTAAATTGGATAGGCAGTTGAGATTATAAATATCCTATTAGCATATAAAATGAGAATTAACCTTATTTAATCATTGCATGCTTGATCATCAAAAGTCATGCTTCACCTTTATAATATAGTTGTATTTAGCCTGAACGATTATTAATAATGCTAGTTAACTACACAATTTCTATCCATTGAAAAAGATCTGATAAAACATCTGATTGCCTCTCTCCCCCCAATCCTACTTTTCTGCAGATAAGAAAAAGCCTTCATCTTTTAGTTGCTTAGTTGGATGACCTCTAGTGAAAATCAGGACAATGGTAGTCTTCTTGCATGATGTACTGGTAGGTAAAAGATATGCCCATTGTCTCCAAGCAGAAGTTTTTTAGATCCTCCAATAAATCCACTGCCAAAGACTAACGGCTTTAAAATCTTTGAAAACTGGACTCCATTTTCCCTAAAAGAAATTATAAAAGTTCTGTTCATACATAGTGAATAGTAAGAAGAGATTTGAGAGTGGGGAACAATCTCCATTGCATGCTACCCTACCTTCTACCTTCTCATTCTTCTTCTCTTGAGAAAAGAAAGATCTGTAGCCAATTTCTATGTCAGAGATAGGTGAGCTGGTACATCCAGACATTAGGAGTCATTTCCCGCTGGCCTCATGGGCATGACCAAATGCAAAGGATTGTGGGAACTGCAAGCCAAAACAAGTGAGAAGCAGCAGGTTGCCTAATCTTGGCCACTCTGCATTAGCTTTTAAGTGACTAGAAGCTTCCATTGATCCCTCAGTGTTCTGGATCATTCAAAGAGGTCTAGTCATTCTCAAAAGAATGTCAGCAGAAGTTTTTCAAGTCTAAATCTTCTAAAAGCTGCTCAATTTAAACAAGAGTTTGGGAGAGGAGTTGGTACGCATGTCTAGTTCCCACCCACCCCCATCAGAATGCCAGCATACAGTAGAATTGCTACACTCTTTTGACAGGACCTTTCTTAACTGAACTTAAAATACAGCTGGAAGGGATGGTCTTCGATTCCTTTTGTTTCTCTTCATGAAAGGCAGTAGGTGCACAAAATCATGTCTTGCAGTTCACAGCAAACTCTTTCCTGAACCACAAACCCTGAGAGATAAAGTTGGTGGTTGCACAGATAATGAAAAGGTGCTTTTTATTATTTTTAAATCAAAGTTTCAATCAATCACTCTATGGAGATGGACAACATTTCCACATTGATTTCCAAATCTCAGTTCAAATGGAAAACATATCTGTGTTGTATATATTCTAGACACCGGTGAATTAATAGCACAACTAGGAATTTGCTTTATATTATTGTCTGCCACTCCAATAAACAGTTTCAGGATTGTCAAGTGCATACTTCTAATTAAAAAAAAAAGGTTCGCAAGGCAGCAGGTGACGTAAAAAAAAATCCAGTTCTGTATAATCCAGTTTGGGCTGTGAACATTTGTTAACCTATGAATTTAGCACAAAGCAACAATTCAGCTTTATCAATTGCAGAAACATTGGGGAGAAAGGTATATATTAAATTTGCATGAGTGCAATGAAAGCACATATTCAATAACCATGATCAGAGGTTAGGAGTGGGATTGACAGGCTTGATTATATGCATATTTTCACAGATATAATTTTTACTGAGGCCAATGGAATTTATTTCCAAATATGTGTGTCTTAGTTTTCAGCAGACATCTCTGGAGTCTGTCCACAGGCTGCTGTAATACGTTGGCTATACTGTGTTAAAAACTACTGAAAAAGTACAGGATGTCCTTCTTCTAATTTCCTGTGGTGGCTGACCTAATAAAGGTTCATGAATAGTTATTGTGAAGCCATTGATGCTTTTCCTTGCAAGGATATTCATGTCTCATGCTTACTGGATAAAAGAATGAAATTATGATTTTTTTTTGGTTAGGGAGTGCCTATATTAGGGTCAGCTCTGGATGTCCCTAATCTTGTCTTTATGCTTATGAATTTTATGAAGCTTTAACAGTGTGATCTATGAACCGCAACCACAGTTTTTCTCAGTTCAGTTCAGTCCTATGTATCCAAAGTAAGGCAGATCATCTTGATTTGATTTGATTGGATTGGACCTATATGCCGTCCTTCTCCCTGAGGACTCAGGGTGGCTCACAACATTAAAATATGAATACAAATAAGTTAAATAAAATACCATTAAATATTAAGCCCAATAAATTTTAAAACACACAAACTAATCTAAAAACAGTTTAAAAAAAACCCATCCCCACTCCACTTCAGTCCAGGCCGGATTGCTGAAAAAACCAGGTCTTCAGGTCGCGGTGGAAGGAACGGAGGTTCAGGGCTAATCGGAGCCCCAAAGGGAGCTGGTTCCACAGGGTGGGTGCTACCACAGAGAAGGCCCTACCCCTGGGGGTTGCCAGCCGACACTGTCTGGCCGACGGCACCCCAAGGAGGCCCTGTCTGTGGGAGCGTACAGGGCGAAGGGATGTCAATGCTGGCAGGAGACGTTCCCGCAAGCACCCTGGACCCAAGCCATGCAGGACTTTATATGTTAACACGAGCACCTTGAATCTCACTCGGAGGGCAGCCGGCAACCAATGCAGCTCACGCAGGAGGGGTGTAATGTGGGAGTATCGGGAAGCTGCCATCACCGCCCGCGTGGCCACATTTTGTACCAGCTGAAACCTCCGAGTGATCCGCAAGGGAAGTCCCATGTAGAGAGCATTACAGTAGTTGAGTCAGGAAGTAACGAGTGCATGAGTGACTGTCTGCAGGGCATCTCGGTCCAGATAGGGGTGCAACTGGCACACCAGGCGAACCTGGATGAGTGCCCCCTGGTCACAGCTCCCACCTGATCCTCCAAACTGAGCTGTGAATCCAGGAGGACCCCCAAGTTGCAAGCCCTATCCACGGGGGACAACACCTCTCCCCCCATGACCAATGATGGGATATCCTGGACCCGAGTTGCCGGTACACACAGCCACTCAGTCTTGGCAGGGTTGAGCCAGAGCCTGTTCCTACCCATCTAGATCCGTACCGTATCCAGACAGACATCATGGAGAGGGCATCAATGATTTGGTCCGGGGTGGAGATGTAAAGCTGGGTATCATCCACATATTGGTGATACCTCACCCCAAAACCACGGATGATCTCACCCAGTGGCTTAAATTTGCCCCTCTCCTTGTAAAACTGGAAATATGAAGCAATACTAGATAGTTGCTTTAAGAATCACAGGATAGATGGCCATAGCTGTAAGTGTGGCTGTGTGTGGGTGTGATTTTACCTCAGGGGCCAACTCATTCCCCCCCGCCAAAAATGCTTTGAAATTATGATGAATTGAATAATTATGTTTGGTCACACAGTCAGCCAGATGTTTAGCCTGGATGTGGTGTTTATCTACTGAGTCCTTCCCAAGGATCCGGGAAAAGGAGATGTTGCTGCTTGATAGTATTAGAGGTATTGTCACAGGATGTAAGCTGTACCAAGTAAAGGTGCCTTTTGCAATTGACTGATGGGGATTTTTGTCAATGCTGATGGTGTTCAAGTTAACCAATCTTCAATTTCACCTCTTTGCAGTATGTTGTTAAACTGTTTGGCACTGAGTGTGTAGACAAGTCAGATGTTTCAGCCAAAAACCTCACAGTTGATCTTCATCTACTGTTGACCAATTCTTGATCTTCTATACCAATGCCTCTACCATTTCTGCTGTTATTTAACTTATTTAATGTCACTTTCTTTTTCTTATCTACCTCCTTTATCTCAAGTTGCATTCTTGTTGTATTACTTTAGGCTGAACCATAGCTGCACCCAGACCTGCTGTTTTTCTTTGTCAATTATTGATTGATTTGTTGCAGCCTCTCCATTGATTGATTGGTAGAAACATTTCTGATTGGACTGAAATTGGAGATTTCAAGATAAGAAATTAACTATACTGTGCAATTTGAGCTTTGTATCTGCTGATCTTCTTGACTCTAGCTGTCATTTGTTCCTTTATTATTTCCTGTCCTTTCTTGATCTTCCTTATTTCTAGGTGATATGTTTTGATCAAGTATTCTTTGGTCTTCTTTTAAAAAAATTCCCTGTCTGTTCTAGCTTGCTTACATCTGATCTTAGCATACTGATCTTATTTTATAACCTGATCTTCCATTTTGGTGGTGCACTGTTTAGCTTTTTATAGATTCTGCATCCCAGGTATTCACTTATAACTGCAGCAATGCTGGACATTAATTGGTTTGTTTCTTGCAATGAGTTGGTGCTTATATTTGATATTACAGTATTTGCATCTTTTATTGCTGGTGCCAGCTGTTTCTTTGGAACAAATTTCATTGCAGGCAATCTTACTCTATTGTTTTTGTGCTATTCTAGATGCTCTAGATGCAGTTATTCTTTATTTCAATTTCTCTTGTTTTGTTTTTTTTAGTTAGAGGGCTTTGTTCTTTCTGAGAAGGTGGCAGAGGAGATGGTGCCTGCTTTGGGAATGAAAATGATGTAATAGCTATGCTGCCTTCCTCTTCTATAAACTCCCCCTAGTTTGCTTCTCTAGTCCACTCTACTTCTGGCAAGGCTGTGATTTCCTTGCCTTGGGTAGACTTCTGCAGGTCTTCCAATTCTGTTTCTGTAAATACTTTATTTTGTATTATAAATTGACATTGATCTGCTAGCCTTCGTTGTGCTATTTTTGGTTCTGAGTGTTGTTCTTTCCAAAACTGGCAAATTCTGTACATATTTTCTCTTCATGTTGGACTTGTTTTATAATAACAGATCTTTGTTTCTTTGTTTTCAATCTTTGTGTATTCACAGTGGGTAAACAACTTTTCTATCAATAGTCCTGAAGCTGCTGACTCTGGTTGCCTCAGCCAACAGTTCTGAATCTTGTAGCCCATTTATCACCAGATGTCCAGAATTCCAATGCCTAGTGTGGTCTTTGTTGACCCAGGTGACAACAGATTTGGTATGGGTTTCTATAAATTATGTCTCGCCATGTTGTTTATGGGAGAGACACTCTTTCCTGGCTTCTCTGATGAGACCTGTCCAGTATTGTTGGACCTCTGGCATAGCTCTCATCTCCCCCAGAGCTTACAAGTTCACCAGGTATTATTAAAATGTTATGGGCTACATTCCAAAATGTGGGTTTCCATATGGCACTCAGACAAAAAAACTATGTGTGAATCCAGTATGTCTATGTAAAATATAAGAGAAATAAACAGGAAGCTGCTTTGTGGAAAGATCTCATTCTATTGTATTCTGATCTTTCTCATACTGCTCAATTATTTGAGTTTTGCAGCTACACTTTCAATACTGCAATTTACTTTGGAAAACAGTACACATCTTTGCCATGAGGATCTGAATAAATAAAGCAATTACTTAGGGAGATTAAAATAAGAAATAATCATCCATCAGCAGAAGTGGCTATACATTCCTGACCCTCAACCTCTAGCAGTCAAAGGGTCTCACCCAGAGTGGTGCATGTTCTTTTTTCAGGCTGAGGGTCACACTTGTGTTTTAAGTAGTTGGCCTGCAAAAAAGTAGAAATGAAACCAAAGGACTGGGGTAGCCAGGAAACAGTTCATTTAATTTAATTTGCAATTAATATGATGATTACATTAGATTTAATAATGTAATAAATTCTCCCTTACATCACATTAAAAATGTCTATTGCATGAAACTTTTAATGGGACTGTGGGGATTACTAGACAAAACTTTTGGGTTGACCTACAGATATAGGAGGTCTCAATCTATATCCATTTTCTGCCTGTAATTCCAAGGGTTATGATACCCTTGTAAGGCATGAGTGATAGATGAAAAGAGGACTAGCTATTTGCTATAGCTGGGTCCCAATTTGTTCCCAATTAAAAGCTAGAATAACAATGCCTTCTTAAGTATGATAGTGATTTTTTTTCTTTTAGTGCTAAAAGTGGTGCTGCATTCTTTGTGATTTGTGTCAGGCCCAAAGAACTAAGAAGAACAAGTGGAATTACTCCTGAGTAGTTCTTTATTGTTGTTCACCCATAGACAGAATCTTACCAGACTAAAGCAACTATCTGCATAACTACTAGATATACTCTGCAAATTTCTTAGTGAGGATTCACCTTCACCCTCTTCCTGCCTACCAGTCATTCCAAGTTCCACTGTCTCTTTGCCCTCTGAGAGTTCCTTCCTCATGTGATTCCAGATCACAATCCATCATATTAGTAACCCTTAAACAAGTTGGAATATACTACCTTAGAGGCTGATGTTGAAATGGTTCCTGCCCAGAAGCATCAGATTGGGTCTATACTTATGACCATACCTGCCTTGATTTTTGATGTGGCAAATAATTATCAACAGCCTAAAAGAGTCAGATGATACCTTTCAGTAAGTTTGGATCTGGCTGCAAGTACTTGTCAAAAAATCATAATTCTTAAAGGTGATTCTTACTACTTATATCATCTTTTGCACTTGTGGCCTGCTTCCTGCTATTTCCCCTCACTTATTTTTGGTCAAAGAGATCACATCTCCTGAAACATTCAGACAGAGATTAAGAGTGACTGGAAACCAAATAGACATTCTGATGGATCTGAAGTATTCTACTGTCAGGGAATGGCAGATGTCATGATAAAATGCAGAAACCTTAAGAACAGCAAGGTTTGTTGCTGAGCCTGAGATCTAACAAATGACAGACAGACAGTTGCTGGATAGTTCGAGAACAAAAAAGTAAATATGAGAGACAATGTAAATAGCTTTCTAGTTTTCATGGAAAAAAGCCTCTGCTTTCCCTTTTTATTTACAAAAAGAGGTATACTTGGTTTAACCATCACTAAGAGTAAACATATAAATCTTAATCTGAAAATGACAATAAGTCACTCACATGGATCAGCTTAATTTACATTACTCATCTTGGTGCCACAAGTTACTAATAATGAATTCTGCTAGTTTAAAGAAAGAGGACTAAAAAAGTATTTATATCTGCCTCTCATCCTGGACATAAACTGTTTCAACTCAAACTGTAGGTTTGAGAGAAAACTACTGCCACCCATCTCCATAATCCGCACCTCAGACACACCAACAACAGCTAAGCCTCTTATAACCTACCCATCCCATTGGGCCCACCACCTCTGGTGATTACAGAGAATGAGATGCAAGGTCTATTTCACAGACAAAAGCCAGGAAAAGTAACAGGCCCAGACAAGACAACTCCTTCTTGCTTAAAAGCTTGTGCTGACCAACTGGTCCCCATCTTCACCCGCATCTTTAATAAATCAGTAGAGATGTGCTATATTCCTTCTTGCTTCGAATGCTCTACTATCATCCCAGTGCTGAAGAAACCCTCCATCAAGGAACTGAATGACTTCAGACTGGTTGCTCTAACATCTGTAGTTACGAAGACCTTTGAAAGGCTAGTGCTGGCCTACCTGAAATCCATCACGGATATGCTGTTAGACCCTTTGCAATTTGCCTACCAAGCAAATAGATCGACAGATGATGTTGTTAATATGACTCTGCACTACACCCTATAAAATCTTGAATCTCCAAAGACCTATGCAACGGTCCTCTTTGTAGACTTCAGCTCAGCATTCAATGCCATCATTCTAGATATTACTCTAATTAAACTAAATCAGCTAGCTGTACTTGACCACAGTTGTAAATGGATCACAAGCTTCTTAACAGACAGGAAGCAATAGGTGGAGCTGGGCAAAATCACATCAGATACCTGTACAATTAGCACATGAGCCTCCTATGGCTGTGTGCTCTCTCCACTTCTCTTCTCTCTATACACCAATGACTGCATCTCAAAAGACCCCTCTGTTAAAGTACTGAAGTTTGCAGATGGTACAACAGACAGGAGGTTCAACAACTAGCCTTGTGGTGCAACCAGAACAATCTTGAATTAAATACACTCAAAATCATAGAAATGGTGGTAGATTTTAGGAGAAATTCTCCTATATTGCCACCTCTTACAATACTAGACAACACAATATCAACAGTAAAGACCTTCAAGTTTCTAAGTTCTATCGTATTTCAAGACTTAAAATGGACACCTAACATCAAAAACATCATCAAAAAAGCACAACAAAGAATGTTCTTTCTGCGCCAACTCAGAAAGCTCAAACTGCCCAAGAAGCTGCTGATACAGTTCTACAGAGAAATTATTGAGTCTATCATCTGCACTTCTATCATGGTCTGGTTTGGCTCTGCAACCAAACCAGACAGACAGAGACTTCAATGAATAATTAAAACTGCAGAAAAAACAATTGCTACCAACCTGCCTTCCATTGAGGACCTGTATATAGCACCAGTCAAAGAGGGCTGTCTACAGACCCCTCACATCCTGGACATACATTGTTTCAACTTCTACCCTCAAAACGATGCTATAGGACACTGCACACCAGAACAACTAGACATAAGGACAGTTTTTTCCCAAATGCCATCACTCTGCTAAGCAACTAATTCCCACAACACTGTCAAATTATTTACTAAGATTGTATTACTATTATTCTTCTCATCCTTCCTAACACCTATTTCTTCCCACTTATGACAATAACTGTTGCTTGTATCTTTACAATTTATATTCTTTTATTTGTTTCCTAGTATGATTTGATTGCTTATTCGTAATCTATGACTATCACTAACTGTTGTATCTTATAATTCTTGATGAATGTATTTTATTTTTCTTTATGTACACTGAGAGCATATGCACCAAAGATAAATTCCTTGTGCGTCCAATCACACTTGGCCAATAAACAATTCTATTCTATTCTAATTCCTCCTTAGGACACAACTATAGGGTATTCCATACCCAAACAACTAGGCACAAGGACAGTTTTTTGCCTCTTGCCATCACTCTGCTGAACATCTAAATCTCACAATACTGCCTTATGTCTAAGTATATTTACTCGTGTAGGATGATTGTATTATTATGTCTTACGATTATATTACTGTTGTGGTTAGCCAGCAGCAGGTGCAGATGGCTGAGGAGAGCGATGACTCTGATGAGGGGCCAGGACCAACAGGGAGTGGACTGCTGCCTTCAGGGATTGTGGGGCTGGCAGCAGTGATGAGGAGGTTACTGAGGAGCCTGTGCCAAGTGCATGTGAGCACAGGATGATTCGTAGAAGAGAACAGCTGGAGCAGCACAGGTGATTCAGGAATAAGGATGCAACGTAATGGCCCCTCCCTCCAGGGAATATAAGCCTGGTTTCAAAAGGTTTTGCTTTTGCAGAAAGCAAAAACATTCTATGGACTCAGCATTGTGTGTGGCGACTCCGGCTTATCTGAAGAATTCTGCCAAGGCTTTTCTGGTTGGACTAATTGGCTGCAAGCCATCTTTTATCTACAAAGAAGTTTATTTGTAGATTAAAGCTGTGAAGGTTTGAGTTGCTGTGTTTGAGATTTTCTTGCTGGCAACAGGGTTGGGTCAGAACAATTACTTAGTTGTTTGTATGTACACTTGTTGCTTGTATGTACATGTTGTTTGTATGCACACTGATTACCTTATTGTTTGCATGTACACTGAGAGGTTATGCACTGGAGATAAATTCCTTTTGTGTCCAATCACACTTAGCCAATAAAATGTTCTGCTCTGCTCTGCTCTACTGGTAGTCCTCAACTTACAACATTTCGTTAGTGATCGTTCGAAGTTACAACATCACTGAAAAAAGTGACTTATGACAGTTTTTATAACCATTGCAGCATCTCCATGGTCATGTGACCAAAATTTGAATCTTGGCAACCGGCATGTATTTATGATGATTGCCGTGTCCCGAGGTCATGTGATCTCTTCTTCTGACCTTCTGACAAGCAAAGTCAATGGGAGGGCTAGATTCACTGAACAATCATGCTATGGCAAGAAAGTCACAAAATGGGGCAAAACTCACTTAACAAATATCTCACTTAGCAATAGAAATTTTGGGCTCAATTGTGGTCGTAAGTTGAGGACTACCTGTACCCTACCATAGGTTGGACTGCTAGCAACAGTTACAAACCCTATGTGCTGTTCTTTAGCAGGAATAGTTGTAGTTGTTTTAATAGATGACATATTTAGAGCAACACTGTCTCTTGCTCCCAAATAATATAATCTGATTTGTTCTATGGATGCAAGATATTGCTAGATGAGTCTGCCATATGAATCAATAAACCAAAATATTAGCATAGCATTTACAAAGAATTTCAGTAGGGTCCAATGAATTATACTGAAAGTGATCAATAGTCATATGTCCAATATGAGAAATGGATTTCTATACATCTCTTGTTTATTCATCATTCATTAGCTGACCTTACTGAAAAATCCTATGAAGGATCTAGCATAGGGAACCCCAATATTTACATTGGGGAATTCTCCCCCAGTAATTTGCTTTCTATAGAGCTTGATAAATAACAGATCAAGTAAAATTCAAAGAGACCATCCTGATTTTGACTATTTGGCCCAGCAACCTCAACTGATTCATAGAAACTGCTAGGTAAATATTTTTTTTAAAAAAGGGGTGGCACCCTAAAGTTTACATTATTGTCAAATGGCAAATATATGTACTTAATTGTTCTTATTCCATCTATCTTCCCTGAAACAACTACCCTGTTGATGTATGTTGTCTGGCCAAAGTCACCCAGCTGACTTTCATGCCTAAGGTGGCATTAGAACTCAGTCTTTCAGTTTCTACCTTGGTGTGTTAACTACTTGATTAATAGACAGTGCTTTTTTATATTAAAACATTGCCACAAAGAAATAAAGGCTCAAATTCTATTTTTTGGGGTATCTCACAGTGTGGGCCCTTAAGTAGGACTTCTTGGGTTTCACCCTATCTGTGCAGTGAAAATTCTTATCTCTGCACTATAATAGCATAGCAAGTCATGTGGAGAGTCTGGCATTCCTGATGTCAGACGTGTTTCAAATGTTCATGGCACCTGGCATTCTTTTCCCAACTTGTATTTGATTATCTTTTCAGATACTACAGATCCTTGGTTACAAGCAAGTTGAGTTCCTTTGTAAATGTTTTTCCAGCAACAGGTAATGAATGAGCCCTTTTGCAAATCTGACTGCTAATTTTTCAACATTAATTTGGAGAGTGATATTGCCTTGGATTCATTACATTATAGGTAAGAGACCTCATTTTGCCTGAAAGTAAAGTTATAATTTCTCCAGGACAGGCTTGAGTGAGGAAATGATAATTATTGGCAAGATCAAAGGAACCTGAACAGGAGGGGTGAGGCTTATTGTAACAAGAAGAGAGATTATCTCTCAGTCTCCTTATTGTAATTCATTGCTTGTTTTCAGGATCCATAATAAAAGTCTGGCATAATAGGCAGAGGGCTTGGTTAAATTGTAAATGCAAATTAGTTCAAGAGCCCCATCAAAATACACTGGTTTCCTCTTATGCCATATGTTATTCTTGCTTAGGTGCAGTCCTTCACATTTCTAGGAACTACGACAGAGGAATTCAAGCCCCCTTAGTAACATCACTTTTAAAATTGTGGAGCTTGCTTTTTAATCAAGCTTTGTATCAGCTACAAATTTGCTGTATGACCCAATTTGAAAAATGTCTCAAAGTGCTGACTCAAAATGTTAGTGAATAAAGGCCAGTGATTACACTGTGACACTAATGTGATGCAAAATAAAATTGAGTTGCATCAACTGAACATTAGTTTACAAAAATGTTAGTGATTGAAGCCATTTTCTCTTCATATTTTATTTATACTTCTGAGATTTATATTTTTGTTCTCCCCCCTGCCTCCCCCCTCTCATTATCAAAAACTTCCTGAGCGTGAGGACAAAGAAACATCTTGATCCCTGTGTGTGTGTGTGTGTGTGTGTGTGAGAAAGAGAAAGGGGAGGGGGTGGAGGAGAATGTGTGCATAGATAACCAGGAACATGTAATCTGGAACATTCTCCCATCAAATTCTAAATTGGTTCTCCATTAAAAATAAATATTGTTTTGCAATTTTTTACTACAATTTTTACTAAAATTCATACAGAAATATAGTCCTGATTGTTACAGGCCACTTGCTTTCTGAGGCAATATTTCACAACATATCTTTCCCCTCTGTGTCGTTATAATGCAGTTAGGACCTATATAAACTACAGAGAAATCTGAAATATTCAAGGGAAATTGAATATATTGTAGATTGCTTTCTCCTTCCCTTTACAGGGAAGTAAAGTCATGAATACTTGAATATTTTTCCAAGGAAAAAAGAGTTACAAAATTTCCCTTTACTTTTGTTAGCTTTGAAGCATCATTATTACCTCCAAAGAAATGCCTTACCTGTCCCATTCTCTTTCATTCAGATTTTCAGAACTTCCAGTTACAAAAGGTCTCCTCCATCTGGTGAATAAGCAGGCCATTTTCTTTGCATAGTGGCTTGTATATCATTTGTATATAGGTTTGTATAGTGGTCTTTATGGGTCCCTAACCCAAGGAGATTTATGTTTCTCTTTGAGAAAACAGAAAAAAAATCTTTTGGAGATAATTGTGATTCCAGGCTTGTTTCAATAGCTCTCTTCTCTTTTTAATTGCAATGTGATGTATATATGAATGTCAAAAATCTTTTGCAAGTTTGGATAAATGTGTTACTATGCATTGTTTTATTATTTTAATTACATTAATGTAAACTTGCATGAACCTTTGTTAAAACAACAACACTGCAGAAGTACTCAAGGCTTGTGGTGGGGTAAACTGATTTGTTGGACTGACTTTATCTATCAAATTCATATAGCCATCCATTTCATAAGAAGTGACTCTGGGTGGCATACAACAATTGGGTAAAACAATAACACATAAAAGCAATCACTACAAATATAAAAGCAATCATTATTAAAATTAAAGTATACAAACTGCAAGTATAGTAGAGAGATTTGTATGAAAGGAAAGACACTAATACTTCTTGTAACAGGCTGTAAGGTGTCCTTGTATAGCCTGCTAATGGTATCCTACAGCTGGCTCCTATTATTCAGGCAACAAATTTTCCTTTGAAAACTTAAAAAGTAGAACTGTTGGAAGAAGTTCACAAGCAGATACTAAAAGTAGCTTTCTGTAGGAAAGCAAAGTCCTTTGACAATAGTGGCACCCTACTTCTTAGCACAGTGCAGGAATAATGGACCAATATTTTATTTCTTATGAATAAATGCTATGACACTAACATTCAGAAGCTGTTGCTTTGTAAAAGCAATGAATGACATGAGGTACTTGGAAATTCCAAAACCAGACTAACTTCTGTTGTTTTTTTTCAAAATCCAGATTGGATTCTTAATGGTCTTCGAAATACAGTGTCAGCTTTGGAAGCCATATTTCATGCTGCCACATAGCCTGAGAAAGTGTGTGGGGGTGATTTCAATTGAGTAGCTCTAAGTAGACAAAATAAAATTCTTTTGTTAGTTCAAGGTCATTGAATATGGCGCAGGATGAAATAAGGATTTTACTTTTGGACGGTTCGTGATTGGGCCATGTGATGTGATGACAGCCAAGGGGGGATGGATTTGTAGTTTGGGAAATGGTGGGAATCCCAAAAACTTTTAGATTTGGGATTCCACAGATGTGCCAGTTGCTATTCTAATAAAGGTACTTTTGAGATGCGGTTCTCAGAGTTACTGATTGGAATGGAGGTTTGCTGAAACACTGAGGAAATCTTACAAGCTCTTTTGGCAGGTTATAGCTAATTTAATTTAATTTAATTAATTCAACTTGTATGCTGCCCCCTCTCCAAAAGGACTCGGGGCTGCTCACAGATAAAAACAACACAATAAATTAAATTAGCTAAAATGGAATTAAATTACACAAGCCAAATTAAACTAAAAAACCGGTAATAAATAAAACACCCATTCCCCAAGGAGTCAGCACAGCCCAGCCTGTTCAAACAACCAGGTTTTTAGGTCGCGACAGAAGGTGCGGAGCCCCAGAGGTAGTTGGTTCCAGAGAGCGGGAGCCACTACAGAATAGGCCCTTCCCGGGATACCGCCAACCGACACTGAGTCGCAGACGGCACCCCGAGAAGTCCCTGCCTGTACAGGGCAGTTGGTATTCGATGCCGGCAGTAGACGCTCCTGTAAATAACCCGGACCCATGTCTCGTAGGACTTTGAATGTTAATACTAGGACCTTGAATCTCATCCAGAGGGTAATCGGTAGCCAATGCAGCTCACGCAGGAGGGGTGTAACATGGAAGTACCGGGAAGCTCCCATCACAACCCGCGCAGCCGCATTCTGCACCAGCTGAAGCCTCCGGATGGTATGCAAGGCAGGCCTAAATAGAGAGCATTGCAGTAGTCGAGCCGGGAGGTAACAAGTGCCTGAGTGACAGTGCGCAGGGCATCTCGGTCCAGATATGGGCACGGCTGGCGAACCAGCCAAACCTGGGCAAATGCCCCCCTGGCCAAGGCCCCCACCTGCTCCTCCATCCTGAGCCGTGAGTCCAGGAGGACCCCCAAGTTCCATGCCCTGTCCACGGGGGGCAACACCTCTCCCCCCATGACCAAAGATGGAATCTCCTGACTGGGCCGAGATGTCGATATGCACAGCCACTCTGTCTTGGCCGGATTGAGCCGAAGCATGTTCCTGTCCATCCAGATCCGTACCGCATCCAGACAGTGGGATACCATGGAGAGGACATCACTGATGTGACCTGGAGTGGAGATGTACAACTGCGTATCAGCAGCGTATTGATGATACTTCACCCCAAAGCCACGGATGATCTCGCCCAGCGGCTTCATATAAATGTTGAACAGGAGGGGCAAGAGAACCGACCCCTGAGGGACCCCACAAGTGAGAGCCCTCAGCACCGACCTCTGCCCCCCTGCCAACACCGATTGCGAGCATCCCGAGAGGAAGGAGGAGAACCACTGCAATACAGTGCCTCCCACTCCCAACCCCCTGAGACGCCGCAACAGGATACCATGGTCGAATGTATCAAAAGCCGCTGAGAGGTCTAACAGGACCAGGACAGAGGAAAAACCCCTGTCCTGAGCCCTCAGATGATCATCCACCAGTGCGACCAATGCCATCTCCGTGCTCTACCCGGGCCGGAAGCCCGATTCGTATGGATTTAGGTAGTCTGCTTCCTCTAGGAAAAGCGGAAACTCCTGAGCCACCACACTCTCAACAACCTTCGCTAAAAAGCGAAGGTTGGAGACTGGACGGAAGTTGTTCAATTCAGCTGGGTCCCGGGCAGGCTTCTTCAGGAGGGGCCGCACCACCGCCTCTTTCAGGGCGGCAGGGAAGGCACCCTCCCTTAATGAAGCATTGACCACTGCCCTGAGCCAGCCGCTTGTGACCTCCCTGGAGGCATAAACCAGCCAGGAAGGGCATGGGTCCAACAAACATGTGGTGGAACTCAGTCGTCGCAGAATCCTGTCCACTTACAGCTACTTACAGACATTCCAAATAAGTGTGTGAAAGAGACCGTAGGGCTGTGCATAAAACTCCCCTCACAACCTTTCCATCATTGTAGAAGAATATCAGAACCTTGTAAATTTTACACAAAGGGTTGAAAAAGATTTGAAGAGATAGAACAAAGTCCAGCTAAATGCTCATGGAAAACATCTATGATCCTAAACTCCTTATTCCTTGCTGACTACATGATATAAGTAGGGAAATGTTGTTGTGGTCTTTGACCAGCATGTGTACCTTTATACATCAAGTTCTACACACATTATAAAAATAACAATTAAGACATTAAAGTTGAAAAGGAGCAATAAAATTTTGAAGGGGTGCTGAATCCAGGCAAAATTACCCTTGAGATCATCACATATATCTGAAGTTCTATCCATAATGATGCACATTCTGAATTCAGTGATAGCATGTTTTATCCTGCTATAGACTTTATGCGGGAAATGTGTTTCGTCAACATCTTCAGAGTAGATTTTTATTCACTGTTCCTCTTCTCTGCCAAAACTCATAAAGTTGCAGGCAAGGACGTATTCCCTTACACCAAGAAATTTTTTGTTAAGTGTCATTGGCATGAGGAGAGGGGTAAGTTTAGAGTGATGTTATTTCTCTACAAAGAAAATATATGTTACTCCTATTGCACACATGGTAACCTTTAAAAAAACCTGAAAAAGCTTATCTGAAACTGACAACGCTTTCCTCCATCATTATCAATTACACAGAAGAAGGACTAGAGAAAGAAACAGCAGTAGCAGAAGCTAAATGTTGGATACATCATCCCTGTCCACCAAATTGTTTCCTTAATGGTACAGGACAGAGGAGGGATCACCAGGTGTTCTACTTTCTATCTTTATTCTGTTACTGTTAAGTATATAAAAAGGGTTAAAGATGGAAGTTGTAATTTTCCATAAGTACCTACGGTATTATTTCCATTGGGCCTGGAAAGTGTTGTGCCATTTAATACAGACAATGTAGACAGTTTTTGTCCCATTACCTCTTGACTATTGTTCATGCATCTATGCCCCGCCTTTATTTAGTCCTATTTTGATGTTTGCTGATGTTTAATAAGTATCAAGCTATGTTTCTTGATAGTAGGATTCAGTGGCATGTGTGCTTGCTCTGTTCTGGATATAAGGGTTGATTGGGATTGTGCTGAGTGAAAAATAAATCAGAAATTCCCTACAATAATTTTCCAACAGTAACAGACTACTTGCAGGATTTTGTCTAATAAATTACAAATAAGGATAGGCTCTCTTTTCATGATTACTTGGGAAAATGATGTTAACAGCCAATATTCAGGTTAAGCATGTAGGAGAATTTGACTATGCACTGTAGTTCAAAGTAATGAATCAATATTTAAATTGGTAGTAACATACCTCAAATGAAATGCATATGTGTGCATGTTTGAATTATTGAGTAATAGAGCACCTTAAAATAGTGATCATACAAGAAAGAGAGAGAGAGAGAGAAAAGGCTGGACTGTGTCTTCCCCCACTCCCCTAAATCCTTTCCTAACTTTTTTTTTAACAATGTGAAATACATGCCTGAACATCATGCAAGAACCACAATGTTTGGATATAATAAATTTTGATCACCCTTGCAAAAACATCAAAATAAATTCTGATCACAGCAAAAAATAGCCAAATTATTGTTTATGGCAGTCATAAAATTCACTACGATTTTAGGTACCGCCATTATTACTTAATTGCATCTCCTAGAGACGATTTGTAGGGCATGAATGCAATTTTAGCTATGGCTATATATGGCCATGTTAGGCATACCTAAGAATCAAGATCAATTTAAGTCCTGTAAAATGTTGCTTTAGCTCCTAATCTTCCCAAGGTGTCTTGAACAATGGCTGATTATCTGAAAGCTTGTTGAAAAATTCTGAGACAAATAGTAAATATAATCAATATATTAAAAAAATAAAAGGGAAAAATGCAATGAAAATTTATGATCTTAACATTCCTTCAGGGTCAGAGCATTTATCACATTCTCTCACTCTGGTTTCAATTACACAGCTTTTGTGGAAGGAACTTATTTTAGCAGGTTCATTTGCCTCAGTAGGGAATATAGGACTTTGGCCTAATGCTTCACCTTTAGTGCAGGCCATTTGAGCTTTAGAACAAATACCAATCATCACTCTTTGGGAGAAAAAAAAATCTGCATCAGAGTGGCCTACTGGAATGGGATTTCTGTCAAGGTAAACGGTTGTCGGCAATGACTGTGGTAGAGTGGGTGATAAATCCCATTTTATTGCTGAAAAATTCCAGCCTCTCTCCATGCCTGACAGCTCCCCACCTTCTCATACACATTTGGGCAATTTCTGCACGATGTCCATCTGGTTCTTATTACCTCTCAACCTGCTTGTGTATGATCCAGGGGAAAAAAAGTATAGGTCACCAACAGGGAAAAGAAACCAAGGTGAGGGGCAAGAAAGAGAAAAATGAGCAGAGAAGTTCCTACCTGCATTAGGCTATCATAAATAGGCAATGAAATAAAGCGAACAAAAGTATATGGTCTAAATGCACGATATTAAGAGCTTACTATTTATCTTACTCCTCCTAAAAAAAATGTGTTTTCTTTTTATTAGAACAATAAAAAGGAAACCAATTCATGAATACAAGCTTTTATTCACTGCTTTGGCATTCTCCACAATGTAAAATGGAGAAGATATGGGAGTGTGAGCTGAACCACTTAAGGAATCATGTGTGTGAACTCTTGTGATCATGGAAATTTCAAAGTGGTCAATATTTGCGGCATTTACACCAACATTTTCTTTCATGGAGTAGCTGCAAAGGCATTCTTAAATGTTTATTTTTTATTATTGTTACTGTTTTATTATTTTTTTAATTTTTAAAAACTTTGTTTACAAGAATTAAAAAAACATACAAATTTAAAAAATACAGAAACAATAATATGTAAATGGCACATTACTCTTTACGTTTGATATCGAATTTGGTAAGTCCTAATAGTCAATACTAATACCTGGCGCATCTTCATTAACTATCATATCCTAAACACTAAATAGCATGCAATACTCTGCTAATCTTATCGTTGGTTTATAACTATTATTTAATTAATAATAACTTCATATTATTTAAATAATAAAGAAATATAGTAGATAGGTAATAATAATAATGAAAGAGAAAAGGAGACTTAAGACCTTTTTTACTCTTATACATTTCATATATAAAACTGAATATAATATGTTTCTTGGGTTCACTTATTCTGCATGGTTTTTCCCTTATGATCTACCCAGTTGTACCATTTATCCCATATCCGGTAGTAACATGTATCCTCCTTCCCGTTGATTTTGAGCATGAGCCTTTCCATTTGGGCACGCTCATAAGTTTTTTGAATAGCAATGTGTATCGGTGGTACATTCGGTTTCTTCCAATATTGTGCTAATGAAATCCGTGCCGCTGTTAATAAGTGGATGGTCAGATATCTCACTTTAGGGGAATAATCCCCTTTAATCATTCCCAGCAGGAACAGTTCCGGTTTCCACTCCAGCCCACACTCTATAATTTCTTCTATCCATGCTTTTATTTTTAACCAATACTTCTTTGTCTCAGGGCAAGTCCACCATACATGAAAATAGGTACCAAATTTCACTTTACATTGCCAACAGCTTGGGTTTGCTGTCGGAAATATTTTGACCAATCTAGAGGGTGCCAAATGCCATCTATATAAGATTCAAGGTGCTGGTATTAACCTATAAATCCCTTCATGGCTTGGGACTGGGATACTTGCAGGAGCGCCTCCTACCAGCATCGAGGTCCAATCGCCCAGTACGCTCCCACAGGCAGGCCCTCCTGGGGGTGCCGTCGGCCAGACAATGTTGGTTGGTGGTCCCCCGGGGGAGGACCTTCTCTGTGGGGGTACCCACCCTGTGGAACCAGCTGCCCCTGGGGCTGCGGTTGGCTCCTGAGCTACGTTCCTTCCGCCACGATCTAAAGACCTGGCTGTTTTTACAGGGCGGCCTGGATTGAGAGGGATTGGGAGTTTTTAATTGGGTATTTTAGTATAATTGAATTTTCTATTTGGATTAGATTAATATTTTACCTATTTTTGTATGTATATTTTTGTGTGAGCTGCCCTGAATTCCCCCCGGAGATGGGGCAGCATATAAATCCAAATAAACAAACAAACAAACAAACAAACAAACATCATTTTATACAGATTTTCCTTATGTGCTACTGATTTCGTTAATATGAGATTTTTTTGCCAAATTTCTTCCCAGTCGTCCAGACCTATGTTGTAACCAAAAATTTTTTCCCAAGCTAACATAGGTCCTTTCATAATTTCCTCAGCCAATTCATGTTCTAATAGATTGTTATATAATTTAGAGATCAAACTTTTCTCAGGACTTAAAAGTATTTTATCTAAATGCGTATCTTTTACCACAGCTCCATATTCTTTTACGTCTTTATTGTATCTCAATTTTATTTGGAAGTAAGACCAATTATCAATACCTATTCCTTGTGTTTCTAGTTCCTGTATGGTTTTAATTCTTCCCTCGTTAGTCTAATATTTGGTGGTACTTAAGCTTTTTACTAATGTCCATCGTATTTGAGTGGAACATTGCCTCCATCGTTGAAATCCACCTCGGAATTTTGGTATAGTGGTTTCTTCTAATATCAGCCCAAATTTTAATTAAAGATTTTCATAATACGTGTCTAGTAAAATATAAATGGTTTTTATTATTCAGGTTCCACAAAAATGCATGCCATCCTATCTGTAAATCGTGGCCCTCCAATGTTAAAGTTCTTTTATTCCCCAAATTAATCCAATCTTTTATCCACCGCTTTATAGTAGGTCTCCCAGGCAGGGAGTCCAAAGCCACCGCTTTATAGTAGGTCTCCCAGGCAGGGAGTCCAAAGCCACCTCTGCTTTTATTATCTTGTAAATATTTTTTTTTATCCTCACTTTTTTCCTTGCCCAAATAAATTTCATAACAATTTTATCTAATTCTTTAAAAAAAAATTGTCCATTAATATCGGAATTGTTTGAAACAGATATGAAATTTTAGGTAAAACATTCATTTTGATTGTTGCTATTCTGCCTTATAATGAAATTTGCATCTTATTCCAATTTTCCAGGTCCTTTTCAATCTGTTTCAATAATTTGGTATAATTGTCCTCCCACAGATTTAATGTTCTAGCTCTTAACCATTTACAATTTGTAATCCCATTTTTTCTTCCAATTTTTTTTGTTTGCCATTTGTTAAAGTTTTAACTAGCATTTTAGTTTTTTCCTTATTAATTTTTAATCCTGCTAATTTACCAAATTTATCTATTTCATTTAGTAAAGCTGGTCCTGAGTCTATTGGATCTTCTATAACACCACCATGTCATCTGCTAAAGCCTGTAATTTATACTCTTGGCTTTTAATTTTAGTTCCTTTAATTTCTTTATTCAATCTAATTCTATCCAATAGAGTTTCTAAAATTGTTATGAAAAGCAGAGGTGACAGAGGGCATCCCTGTCTGTCGTCCTTCCTTATCTTAAATGGTTTAACAACCTCTCCATTTATTAATACATTAGCCTTTTGTGTGGCATAGATTGCGTTTAGCATTTTTGTGAAATTACCACCAAATGCCATCAGATTAATCTGCTTCTTCATAAAGTCCCAATTTAAATTGTCAAAGGCCTTTTGCGCATCCAGAAAGACCAAGGCCTCTTGGCTTCCTGGATGCTTTTCATAATATTCTAATATGTCTATTATTGTTCTCGTATTATACCTAATCTGCCTTGTGGGAAGAAATCCATTTTGATCAGAATGAATGCTATTACTGAGTACTTTCTATAATCTTTCTGCCATTACAGCCATAAAAATTTTATAATCTGAATTTAAAAGGGATATTGGTCTGTGATTCTTTATTTGATTGGCATCTGCACCCTCTTTCGGAATCAATGTTATGTAAGCTTCCTTCCATGATTCTGGGATTTTAGGTTCCAGTAATACCTCATTGCAAACCTCTAACAGCACATTCTCTAATATTACACCTATCTCTTTATATAGTTCATTTGGAAGTCCATCTGGACCTGGCATTTTGTTTCTTTTTTGTTTTTGAATCACCCCCCTTAATTCATCTAAGGTTATTTCTTTGTTAAGCAACTCTTTTTTATTGTCTGATAATGAATATAGGGTTCCTTCTTTCAAATATTCTTCTATTTTATTTAAGTCAACTACCTCGTTTGTAAAGATCCTCAAAATACTCTCTTACGATTTCCTTTTTCCCCCCCGGATCCATCTCTATTGTTCCTTTTTTGTCCTCTAATTGATATATCATTCTTTTCTGGTTTTCTTTTCTCAATTTATATGCTAGCCACCTACCAGGTTTATTTGCATGTTCAAAATAATTTTGTTTTGTATATTGTAATTGTTTAATTAATTCCTCCTGGTCTAAGATATTCATTTCATGTTTAGCTAATACTAATTCGTTTCTAATTTGCTCATCCCCCAGAGTTTCCGTTTGCTTATTTTCCAGGTTCTCTATTCTTTTTATTAGAGCTTTTCATTTTTCCTCTCTTTTTTATTTCTATTTGCTATATAAGCTATATATATTCCCCTTAAATATGCCATCATTATGTCTCATAGATTCTGCAATGAGTATCCTGTTTTTTATTAAATTTAAAGAAACTAGTCAATTCTTCCCTAACTTTTGTATATATTCTTCCTCTTTCAATAATTGCGAATTGAGTGTCCATCTACCTTTTTTATAGAGACTATTTTTCCAGATTATCTGTACCGGCTTATGGTCTGCCCATGCATTGGCCAAAATCTTTATATCCTGGATCTCCTTGCATAGCTCACTATTTACTCAGGCCATATCTAACCTGGACCATGATTTGTGTGGGCTGGAGTAGAAAGTGAACTGTGATATTCCTGGATTCCTCTTCCTCCACACATCCACTAATTCTAATTCTTCAACCATCTCAAAGAATTTCTTAGGCAATGTATTCCGTTTCTTATAGTGTCTTTGTTCGCAAGCATAATCTTGGTTATTGTTTGTTATTGCGTTATAGTCTCCTATTATACAAATTCTTGGGTTGCCAAATTCTATTTGTTTCTCGTATAAAATTTTGTAGAATTCATTCTGATTTTTATTGGGGGCATATATGCCCACTAATAATGTCTTTTTATTTTGTATGACCACCTCTACCATTACTATTCTTCCCAATGCATCTTTATAGGCTATATCCTTTTATATATAGTACAACTCCTCTTTTTTTTCTTCTGCCAATGCTGTATACATTTTCCCCAATTTTTTTATTTTGTAAATATCCTTGGTGTTGCACTTTAATATGAACCTCTTGAAGACAAATTATATCAGCTCTTTGTTTTTCTAACTTAAAAAATGTTCTTTTTCTCTTAACTGGATCATTTAATCCATTAATATTTATGGATATTAAATTCACTCCTTTATCCATTTCCCTTCTTACTTCTATCCCCCAGTATATTTACTCATCATTTGACTTCTAATTCTCACTCCTGTTTCTTCTCTCCCAAGTATCTCTTCACCTCCTTCCCTCTCCTTCTCCTTATCCCTCCCCCTACCTTAAGTTGTAATTCTTCTTGACTCAAGGTCTCATGATCATCTCTACTGCTCAATTCCTCCTCTGTCCCTCCTGTTTGGTCAAAAAATTCTTGAGCTAATTCTTAGTTAGACTATCTATTTTCACCCTTTTCTCCTTCCATGTTGCTAGGATACCCTCTGGGGTAATCCATCTAAAAGATATATTTTTTTATTTAAGTAATTCATGAGAAATTGATAATCTTTCCTCTGCTCGCGGACCCTTCTCGGCACCTGTTTTAAAACAATCACTTCCCTACCTTTATATTTTATTCCTTCATCTCTCGTAACTCTGTAAATTGTATCTTTCATTCGCCTCCTGGCAAATCTAATATGCACTTATTGGGGAAGTCTGTGCTGTCTCACGTAGCTCGTGTACACTCTGTATACGTCATCCAACTCATTCACCATCTCATTCTTATCTCTTTTCAGAAGCTCTGCCAGTATCTCCGCCATCACCAATGGTAAGTTCTCTCCTCTCTCTTCCTCCACATTCTGGAATCTAAGATAATAGGAGGTCTTATCCATCTCAAGGTGAATCAGGGTCTCGTTTGTCTCTTTATTCTGGTCCGTGAGTTTTTGTTCCATGTCTTCCAACTTCTTTTCCATTTGATCAGCTTGCTTTTCAATTGCTTTAATCTTCTCTTCATTTATTTTAATCGTTTCCTGGATCTGGCCTATTTTCCCATCCAAGTTCTTAATTTCACTTTTCATTTCCCCTAACTCATTTTTTAATTCTTCTTTCATTGTTTCCCTTTCTGCTTTACTTTCTGTATAATTTTTAGACATCGACTCCTGCAATGCCAGCATCGTGCCTTGAATAGCTAATAATGTGGCTTGAACCGATTGCATGCTGGTTTGGGCCGTAGATTTTTCTGGCGCCAACATTCCTTCAATCGTTTTTTGAGTCGATGATGCTGTGGGGGTGGGTGGTATTACTGTTGGTACCAACCATCCAGATCCACACCACATCCAGGCAACGGAACATCAAGGGGAGGGCATCACTGATATGGGTCAGGGTGGAGATGAAGAGCTGAGTATCATCTGCATACTGGTGATACCTCACCCCGAATGATCACACCCAATGGCTTCATATAGATGTTGAACAGGAGGGGTGAGAGGACCAACCCCTGGGGCACCCCACAAGTGAGGGGCCTAGGGCTCGACTTCTGCCCTCCTGCCAACACCGATTGCGAGTGGCCCGAGAGGTAGAACCACCATAAAACGGTGCCCCCCACTCCCAACCCCCCAAGCCGCCACAACAAGATACCATGGTCGATGGTATCGAAAGACGCTGAGAGATCTAATAGGACTAAGACAGAGGAAAAACCCCTGTCCCAAGCCCTCCAGAGATCATCTATCAGTGCGACAATTGTCAATTGACAATTGTCAAATGAATCACTGCAGTTATTAAGTAAGTAACTTTGCTTTTGAGAAAGTTGCAAAAAGTGATCACATGACACTGGGACACTACAGTCATCATAAATAAATGTCTTTCTCTCTTTTTTCTCTCCTTCCTTTTCTTTCTCTCTCTCGCTTTCCATTTCTCTCCTTCCTTCCTTCCTTCCTTTTCTTTTTCTTAAATCAAGAAGCTACCATCATTTAAATATAAGACACAAACTAACAGAAATGTCTTCTTCATTGCTTCATTCTTCCATTTACTTAAATTTTTGTAGTCATCTTTTCTATATGTCACATCACTCAATACCCAGATAAATGGAATCAGTGTATCATAAAATAGCAAGATTAGGGATCTATACATCTAGAGTGGATATAGCAATAGCCCTTAGACTTATATATCACTTCACAGTGCCTTACAACCCTAAGTGGTTTTACAGAGTCAGCATATTGCCCCCAACAATCTGGCTCCTCATTTTACCCACCTTGGAAGGAGGGAAGGCTGAGTCAACCTTGAGTCAGTGAGAATCGAACTGCCGAACTGCTGGCACTGGCAGTCAGCAGAAGTAGCCTGCAGTACTGCATTCTAATCACTGCGCCACCATGGCTCTTTAGCGTACAAAGAATGTCTGAGTACTGTTTATTAGAGTTTTGATATTCAGCAAACTCTATATAGCTATGTCTATAAAGTTTATTACTTAAACACAGTACTATTTTACTTATTAAAGTTTTGCCTATATAAGGCAGAAATCAAGATATGAAGCGTTCACAGAATCCAGCTAAATGACTTCTGAGTATGGGCAGCATCCTATGTTTATAACAAACCCAATTAGCCATAAGTAGGCATAAATGATGGTCTTTGTAAGTAGTTTTGGGTAGTTTCATAATAATACAACTCTAAATAACTAGATTATAGTTCATGCAGATGGTAAGACACGGTTCAACTTACATTATTGTGGAATGAATGGAACTGGAAAACATTCGTATTACCGGTGGCTTCAGTCAATAGACATTGAGTGGAACTGCTAATCTGTAATTTGGCCACTATGCAATATGGATCCAAAACAATGCCAATGAATTGTGCTCACCATATCTGTCCTTTCAGCAACACTGTCCTATTTCTAGCTACTACGAACAGTATAAAATGTACCCTACACTCTTTAATTCTTTATTTGTAATAGGTGTCCAACACCTTCTAACCTGTTATGTATTATTCATTTTCCAAGTGCAGGATGGTTTTCTTTAAATTACAACATTGTTGGAGCCCCCCAAATGTTACTGGGAAATTAAAGGCAATGCTATATCTAAAAGGAAAAATGACAACATCATTGTAGTGCTGAAGGTATAAGTTTAAATTATGAAATGGCTTAATATATATGCAGGGAAGCTGTTTATTAGCTGAATAAGCTGAATGTAAAAATATGTAAATATCTCATCAGTAACAAAAACATTTCTGCATCAGAAAAAGCTCAGCATTAGAAAAACTTTCTGTAACTCTAAAGGATGCTCTACAATGGTTTAACTAAACAGATTAACCTAATCTTCTCAGATAGCCTTTAGGCCTGCTTAGTTAACAGCAACAGCACCAACAAACACACACACCCCGCAGTATATCAGTAACACAGGCTGACAAAAAGAAAGAAACCCTAATCAAACACTTCAAAAACCCTCAAACCAAAGAGACACCAACCTTCCCCGCATAAGGTATTTGTGTAATGCCAGCCATTTTGAAATCCTGCCTACCTGGGCCTTGCTTATCTCATTCCTTTAAGTGTCTTTTGTCCCCTGCAGATTACATCCCAAATCCAACTGTTCCTTATAATCACCTGTATGCAGCCTTACAGAAAGGCCCATTTATTTATGATTTTCTGTTCTTACTAAATCTGTGTCAATAGCACAGGGTGCTTTCTGGATTTTCTTCTTTGGAAAATATTGCAATAATGTTTCCAAATTTAATAAAAATGTTTTATTGTGAAGATAAAATTATATATATGCCTAGAGTACAGCTGTCCGGGCAAACCATGAAATATATCAAAATTAACAAAATACAATATTTTTTGGATTTTTAAACTACAAAGCCAAAGTCTATTTTTATATTTTCTTTAATTTACTATTAAATTTACTATTTTTAAAATAAGTTTCTTTTGAGAAGGAACTAGTAAACAAAATATTACTTTTAAACAAGTTTCTTCCTTTATAGAATGACAAAAAGGAAATCCTTTTGCAAGGCAGAACTTAATCAATGTCATAAGCAAAATGTAAATCAAGGATTTCATTAACTGCTGGTAGCCAGTTTAAACTGTAGTTTTGCCCATAATGTAAATCTATGCATGTCTAAGTTATATTAAAAACCTTTAAATGATTTGTAATACCAGCTATTATTATAATGAAAGCATTTAATAAATCAATATTCTAGATAAATTCATATCCAATTAATGTTATAATCTAAACAAAAATGATATAATAAAGATAATCAGGAATAGGCAGAAAATCTCTAAAGTTTAAGAGGAAATTTGCTCATTTTTCAATCATTTTTGGAGGGCAGATGTTCATAGAAATCCACTTGCCATTTATTTAAAAGCATACATGATATCTGCCTGCCTATCGGTTAATGTTATTATAATTTTGCAAACTGGTGCTTTGGAAACCTGTAAAAGATATAGTTAAACTTAAATTTGTAGGATTTTTTTAAATTCATTTTTTTATTCCAGATAGTGGTAGTTGGAAGTTCATTATATGCATGCTCCCAAACTCACTAAGTATGAAAATGTATATTCAAAAGCTTAAATGCATTCATTGCAAAGGCTGCAGAAATCCTCAGGAATGTTTTCAAGCAAGAGAAATATGTTCCTTATCTGCTATTCTAAGTACAGTTAATCCAGTTTATTCAAAAAATAACATGGGAGTAACTTGGGGTGGGGGAAACACCATCATCACCTACTCCCTTTTCTTCCAAGCTGCACGATTGTATTAAATTACATAAAGTTTTTTATGAGTTACTTTATAGTCTAACAAAAATCTCTCTTGAAGAGATACAAGATAAAAAACAAAATGAAAACATACAGTACTGTGCACTATCATGCGGACCAATCTACAACATTTAATAATAATTATTGCTTGTTTATATATTAAACATTAGTCAAGGCATAGCTAACCAAGTTATACCAAAAAATTAAGCATGGCCATTGCGGTGACACAACACAGAAATGTTATTTTAATCCACTCAGATTTATTTCTGACATTTTCCTTCAACGTTGCATTGCCTTATTTAGAACAGTAAAAGTGACTTCTCCAGTCTCCTTTGACAAGAATGAATGATTTTGAAATCTTACATGGAAGGGGAAAAAATAGATTTCCTGTCATTCATTTAGAGATACACATTGTGTGCATGCTTCTGTATGTGTGTAAAACTTTACATTTAAATTATCCTGTTCATTCAGAAATGTTTTACCACTTGATGGAATTGACATTTGAAGACTGTCTGAGAGAGAAGAGGAAGGAGAATAAAGTTTAGCTCTGAATGCATTTGAAAGCCGATTTTAATCATAATAGTCATTTTAGCTACACTTCAGAGAAAGAAGGAATCCCAAACTATTTATATATCCATACAAAATCTAATTTAACAGAAGATATAAAATGGTACAATTAAGTGAAACACTGAAACATGCCATGTTTATGTATGTGCACACACACACACAAATACAAATTCTTGTTGTCCCTTTTATTTTACCCCTTGGGATCACAGAAATTTTTCCAAACCCTCATAATCATACTTCTGTTTGTAAAAATTTACCTGATCTCCTCAGTGTTTCAGCTTTTCCATTTACTAAAAAAGTAACCTGTTCATTGTACAGGTATCAGTGAAATAAAAATCTCCAATACTTTGGACAAGGCCAGTTTTTTTAAAGTTATTTAATCAAATATATATAAGTCTATAAAAAACAAAACTTGGGGATTATAATCATTGTTTTCTCCCATACAAAACTATTTCCATTTCTGTAGTACATTTCATTTAAAAAAAATAAATTTATTTATTCATCGTTTCAACAATTAAAAACAAATTTCCACATTTTGCAATGATATTGTAACAGTGTTTACATTGGTTAATAACATTCATAAGTATGTTATCCATAGTTACATTAAATTCTAAATATATAAAAATGTTTAGAACAAGGAAAGTACATTTCATTTTTACTGTGTCAGAGTTACTAGCGTTTGGTCACTTTGACAAAAAATACTTTCTTGCTCACTATATATTGTATCTTTCAGGTAGTCTGATTGCCAACCTGTTAATTATGGAATTTAGGAATATTTAGTTCTAATAATTTCAGCAGATCCTCTCACCAAAGTTCTATAGATAGTTAAATGGGCTTGCATAATTAACAGGGTTGCAAAATCAAGATTTCAATCTCATTTGAGCCAAATGGAAAGGAATGATACCATACCTGCCACTTACTTTATTATAATGTAAACCTAATTTCTGAACAGAAGGAAGCATAATTCGTGTAAACAAATATATGACTGAGATCCATGCCCATAGTCTGCTCTCATCTGCAGAAATTTACATCCACAAAACCTCATTGTTCGGTTTGATAAAATTATACAACAGTGACTTGTTAAGAGTTTTTCCTCCTCAGGCAATGACAAGTTGAAGGACTGCAGAATGCTTGAGGCAAAGCCAAAGGTGCTGAGGGAGACCCGGATTCAGGTAATTATTGCAAAATAATGGGTTAAAACAAGTAATCAGATATTTCACTCCAATTTATTTTGTTGGCACAAAAGGGATTTTATAAGGATATCCTGTTTGGAACATCATAACTGTACGATAAGCTTTGACAGCTGTAAGCTGGAAACTCTGTTGGCAAAAATTGGATAGCCTTTCACAGTAACAACACAATTACATTGGCTAAGAATCTCTGACAGCAGGTAGGGCCATTCTCTCAAGCCCATGCCATTTAAACCTTACCGGTCAGGTTACAAGCTTCAAGGAGGTGTGTTAAGAATATCCAAAGCCTTAGCTGTGCAACAAAGCTCTTTTGCTTCCTTTTCAAGCACCAATTCTCTGAGACTGAAAACAGCCCCTGCTTATTAAGAGGCAGAAGTCTTTTCTCTAGAGGACCTACTAATTTCTGCGCAGCCATCACATGGTCTTGTGAGAATCCTGGTTTCTTAAAGCAGACATGATTTAAAGAGGCTGAGCACTATGGAAATTCCAAGGCTAAAAGCTGTTAGCTGTTTTTTGAGGTTTGAGCAAAGGGGGAAAAAAGGCTGACAAAACCAAAAGGGTGTGTGGAGGGAGGTAGTGGAAATAACACATAGAGATGGCTGCATACAAGAATAACGAATTAGCTGGTTCCACAATGCCACCCATTTAGCTTATAATGATTGAGTTTGGTGTAACTAACCATGGGGAGAGGGAGGGAATCCATCTACCGAGAATATTTCTCACTTAGCTTAGTTGCTGAAATCTCCTACTGTGGCTTTCTAGGAAATCAGGGAGTGTGATAAGAAATGTGTAGCAATTTTACAATTCTCACACAATGCCACCGATTCCTGGCCTGGTGTTTATGTATGTGTGTGTGTGGGGAGAGGGGGCAGGGAAGGGAGATATGGAGGATAGAATCCAAACAAAGGATGTGTAAGCAATTTCATTTATTTTGATAAACCTCCTTCCTGCTCTAGAGCATTTTGCTGCCTTTGTCAAAGTGAATGACAACAATTTGGCCAACTCTCCCTAAGCCACACTCTACAGTGACAGGCAAATTATCAGAGGCCCTGCACTCCTTATTATCAGAGGAGAAGTCATCAGGAGGATGCGTGGAAGATCCCTCTCTCCTGTCACTATTTGTCAGTGGGACAAGGGCCACTGCTATGGGGAGCTGACAGGTAATTTCAACAATAACAATTACTCCTATTACTGGTGTCATAAATAATTCGCCCAAGGCATGACAATAGCAAAGCTTTATAATTCAATGCCATATAAATAAATGCCAGCAGGTAACAAGTAATTTAGCTCCAATCAAGCCATGGCCCTGCCAGTAATATTGTTATTGCAAGAAAATGGAAAATTGAAAAAAAAATTCAATATGGTAATGAATTAAGAAAGGGTTCAAGGGCTGGAGAAAAGCATGAGTTTAAAGCTTGGTTTATTTTAATTGGGGTGGTCTTCATGATAACTTATTTTACCATTGCATACAATACATAAAATCATGGCTTAGCAGACTTCGGTTTGGAATGTGGATAAACATGAATATCACTTTCATTTCATATAATTAAATCATTCTAAAGAATATTTGAAAAAGCAGCAAGGATCTGTGCACTTTCTAGTGTGTGTCTCTGCTAGCAATGGTGGTGTTTTATTTTAATTACTAATACTATCTAAATGTAAGTCACTGCTGGCTTCAGTGCCAATAATTTATCCTTACTGAGCTGTGGATGAGCGTAAAACATGTATTTTACATTCAGGATATGATACTTTTCCCCCTGAGTTCTGATTTGATGAGAGTAACTGAAATTTATGTTTACTGCGAAGATACATAATAAAATGATGCTCTTTCTCTCAAGAGCCCATCCTTTTTGTAAGCAGGCCGATTCCCTCAGAGTGCCAGTATTAAAACAGAACAATATGACTTAGCCATGTTTATTCAGAACAACATTTACCCAGTTCCTCCTGCATAAGAGAAACTAAGCTTGCGCTGAAGAGACCAGCTTCATTACCGCATGTTGATCCAACCAATTTGCAATTTTACTCTTTGACCACTAAGACAATGTGGCATCAGTTTGACAGGAGTAAAAGAATTTGAAAATCTCTAATTAGAAGAGCTGTGGAGCAATTAACGCATGTCAAATTTCACTTCATCAAGTGCCACTCTAATTTTCTCACTAAAAATTAATGGACTTTTTTTTGTATCGCATGTCCCCTCAAGGCAATGTTGATTCAAATCTGCTCAAGATGCAGTGTTGCACAGCTAAGCATCTTCTTGATTACAATCCGACACACTTCTAACTGCTTTCATTCTCACTGCCAGAGATACTTTGTCAACAGTCAAATTACGCCATGCTGATAACAATGCATAATGGCGTTCCTCAAAGGAGGCACTTGTCATGAAACTGTGTTTCATAAATTACATCATTTTCTTTTATAAGAAATAGCACTGCTTCAAAACAAACTTTTTATGCTTCCTAGAAGCAATTGTTCCATATGTTTGCTGTTTGAATCATTGACTTAATATTTAATGATACAAAAAAGGTATCTGTTCAAAGAACAGAATAAAAAAAATCAAAAAGAATTTTATATTTTTATTGCCTCTCCAAGATTAGATATAATACCCTGTAATTATACAATGTTTATTGAGGAAACGATACAATTAGTGCCTAGAACAAGTTTCCCTGATTTCTTGTGAAGTCAGTGGCAAAGCTTCTCTAAACAAATGGTGGAAATTTTGGTTAAAAACTATAAACATAGTAGAAATACTTCTTCCAATGGACACTATGTAGATTCCAAAACAAATTTGTTAAACAGGCACATTTACCAGCTTTCACAAAAAGACAACAAAATCCCAGATGTAATTGACAGACTGTTAGCATCAGTGTGCATGTGTTCATATTAGTATGGCAAGTGGAAAAAAAATAAATGGCTCAACTTTGTTTTTTAAAAAACAAGATATTTATTTATATCTGAAATATAACTGAAGAAAAGATTTAGGAGGGGTAATTCTATTCTTTGACCAAAGCTGATTCGCAAACTATTTAGAACATTTTCAGTTATTTAACCAAATTAAAACCTGTCTGTATTAAACCAATAATTAGCAACTAATGCTGTGATATACATCTATGTTGCAAATGTTATGTTTTTTTGCTTCTTGTAATTTTAACTATTTTATATTTTTAGTATAAATGCATCTAAGTTTTATAGTGCTGGAACTTAATTAATCTGAATGGAAGTAGACCACTAGATAATAATTCACATTTTCCTCCCCTCCTCTTACAAAATTAACAACATAGTGTGATTTTATTACATTGCTTTGGAATTCAATTCTGCTTGGGAAAATGTTCAGACATTTTCAGACTTCTGTATAGTCACCTTGATTTTTCTTTTGTCCCATTTCTGGCATAGTTTGTTCACAGAAAGCAGACCTCAACACAAACTGCTGAAGCATTTAAAACTTCCCAAGGGAAGGCGGGGTGGAATAGTACCATAAAAAGTTAAGCAATCAAGCTCATAAGAAACATTTCCTTTTGATTTGATTGGTTTACCATATGCTTTAAAAATTCTAAACTCCAGGATTACAGAAGAAATGCAATCAAAACTGCACATCAAAAGATGATATCAATAGAATACCACATGCATTTAAATAATAAGCATGTTTGCCAAATGCAAATAAAAGTGGAGGAGAACCCAAGGAAAAAAAAAGAGAAGATCACTATGACGCAAACCAATTTTATCTTCAATATTTTGCTTTTGTTTTCAAAATGCTCAATAAACAATCCATAATGCATCCCTCATCAACCCCAAACCATGAGGGCTCTGCACTCAAAGAACAGGAAACATATTCAATTTTCCTAACAGAAGACAGTTCATTAAGCTGTGCCACATCAAATAAAACTTTAATTTCTCCAGCATCTGAGCTGCAATGAAAGCAATTGATGAAGATGAGCCATATGGTACTTCTATCAGCAAACACATATTGCTCATTCCCCAAAAGTTTTCTAATTCTGCTCCCCAGGCCTGTGTAATATAGATAATGTGCTCTGAGAGCAGTAAGCATGAGCTATCTGGTGTACACTTCTAATACTGTATTTAATGGGAAATAATGAATCATAAAAGCCTGCGGAAGATGGCTTTTGCTAACCTAAATCTCAGCTGTAATTTCATTGTTCTGTGCCTAAGATGCTGTTTGCCCTTTCCAAACAACAGCAACTGAACGTAATAATGCAGCGGCTTCAACCTGCAAGAGATCCTTCCTTGAACCAGGTTTCGTTTAACTCTTGCAGCTCCCATGATAATGGAAGAGTGTGATTAATGGAAGAGGATTGCATACTATGAAAATATTACACACATATATTTATACAGTCACATACTTTTTAATCTGTAGCTGTGGTTAATATTTTTAAACATTCTCACTCCTCAAAAAGTAGATAATTAGAAGGAAAAAAAAGAAACCTCATAGCAACTGATATTGCAAAAGCTAACATTTTTCTAACATAAACATACTTTTGAAAAATGCCTGGTTTTTTTTTTAAGAAAAAATCCAGAAGATGAATTTAAGCCCCTGAACAAATTAATTAAGTTAAAATGAAATGATAGACTGTTTATTCAATGATCAGCAAAATTAACTTAAAATTTTAACTTAAAACCTAAACCCAAGACTTAAATACAGAGCTTGTCTCTCAGCTGGTCTGAAATTAAAATATGATACAGGTAAAGATTGAGAAGATAAGGATTCCTAAGCAAAATTCCATTTAAAATAATAAACTTGGCATGGCTCAATAACGCCTAGAGTTACGCTGAGGCTTCTTGAGAATTTTCTTGCAGAAATTTCCTGCAACATCCTTCTGCCAGCATTTCAGTCCTCTTAACTGAACCCAGGACCAGAGGCAAGGGCCCTTCGCTTGGAAAGACACCTTCATGGTTCAGCTTGGTGTTATCTGAACCTCAAACGGTTCAATTAGAAGGAGAGACTTTTAAAAGTTAGGGAATTGCCTCTTAAAAGCTTATTAAAATCAGCATGTTACATGTCTGTTTCTGAATTAGCTTTACTGCCGTGATTGCCTTCATTAACACAGGCTGTTTTGGGCGCTGCTCTGTGAATGCTCAAGTGTCTGCTTCAACCCCCAACTCCCTCCCTCCTCCTCCCTCCTTCTCAGGAGTTGTCAACTTAGAGAGCCTGCAAAGCCCAACATCCTTAATCCTTCCACAACAACATGGACCCACAAATGAAATCCGCACACCAAAGTAGCAGTCGACTGCAATGGCTTCAGAAAAAAAACGGGTAGAAATAAACTTGACAATTTAAAAAAAAAATTCAGCCCGCTCTATATATGTCTATGTCTCCTTCTCTCTAGCACATGGATGCTTTTTGTGAATCTTACAAACAAGGGTTGAAGCAGTGCTGGATGGGTTACAATGACAATGGTCTATAGCAGTGTAAAACAAGTTGGCGGATAAAAAGGTGCCCCCCCTTTTTTTGTTACCCTTTTATCAAAGCTGTTCATCTTCTAGCTGCAGGCAGCATTTCGCTGGAATTGCAGATATTTCTCTTCTTGTCCAGGCGCCTTTGTTTGTGCATCTCATTTGCATCTATTTATCTCCAGCTGAGGGTGCTTTCTGCTCATTAAGGCCTCCCCTCGCATTATTTCCTAAGCCAGCTGCTGAGGAGGGATTTCACCTGTGGTGCTTGAGAAAGAGGGGTGTGGAAGGGGAAAAAGAAAAAGAAAGAAATCCACGCACAAAACAACAAACTGCAAATTTTCCAGGAAGGGGAGAAAGAGAGAGAGAGAGACAGAGAGGGAGGGCCGAAAACAAACAAACAAGGAAATCTTCGGATTCTCTTCCCCTCCGGAATGGGCACCATTTGTGTTAAACAGCCTCTTGTCGTGATAAATGTCTCCTTGGGTCGGGGGTGAAAGTTGATCCGAAGGTCAGGCAGTAAAACAACAGGCAAAGCAGACGCCAACGCCGGTTCCTTAGCTGTCGGTGGCGGTGCGAGCAGGTCTCGAACCCTTCTCCACCTCTAATAAAACAAGGTAAAAATCTGAAGTGGAGCAAGCAGGCCTCTCGAGGAAAGCTGCCCCGAAAAGAACCCGTCGTATCGATATCATGCCGGCAAACAGGAAACAATCGGGGCAGCTCTCAGCCCAAACAAGGCGAGCTTCTATTGTTTCAAAGAACCGGAGAATTAATCCCACTTATTTATTTAAGGCGTGTCAACTCGCTGCCTAAACCTGTTTCACTGTCAAAATGCATAAAACGTTTATGGCTCATAAAATAGAGTAATTCATTTCCATGTTCTTTGTGGTACTTTTTTCTTCTTCTTTTCTTATTCCCCCTCTGTCCCTCCCTTCCCCGGGCAGAATGAGATAGATAGACCTTGGCTTGAAATGGGTTGCAGCCAAATAGATGGTTGTAAGAAGCTACACCATATGAGAGGGGGAGGGTGGCAAAATTATTGAATTGGCAAACTGAGCTCAGCACAAACAACAATAATAATAAAAAAGAATAGGGTGAACGCTGAATCATCTCCAGTTTAGATTCATGGAGACGGAGCCTTATGCCACTGGGTTTTTAGCCTGGTTTCCAGTCAGGAGCTGCAAAAGTTCCAGTAAGAAGCTGCAAGGACTATCAGAAAATGTAAATAATAATAATAATCTAGATAGAAATTTTCTCCTATCTGCTCTTCAACTGGACATTTCTCATCTTTTGCATAACTAAAAGTTATATTTCTAGCTATGTCAAAAAAGTTTAATCTTGGATTCTCATTTAAAATGGAATCAGTTTGATTTGAAATGAATAAGTAACGATTTATTTAAGGTTGTTTGCTTTCACCTTAAAGTATATACAAATATGTTTGGAAGAATTGACATAAAATAAGTACATTCAGTTCAGCCTACTCTTTAGCTTGTTTAAAATAAACAATTTGGAATAAACAAACACCATTTTGTTTAGCACTTCATCCAAATTATTCATCATGATAGTGTAAGGCTTTCATTACACTATTTAGTTTTTGTATTGCATGTGATGAAAGTTTGCAGGCAAAAAAAGTTTATTTACCTTTTTCCCCTGATAAAATTTATACTGTAGGTAATAATTGTTTTGAGTATAATTTAAGACATTGTGAGTTTTAGTCCTGTCTTAGGCATGAAAGACGGCTGGGTGACTTTGTTTTAGACCAACTCACCTCACAGATTTGTTGTGGGGAAAATAGGAGGAGGAAGGAGTACTAAGGTGTAAAATAATAAAGGTGGGAGACAAATAATAAACACAAAAAAGTTACAGTGATAGATGATAAGCAGATTACAGCTTTGTTGTCTCAAACAGTAAAAACCAGAACTGATTATCTTAAACAGAGGACAAAAGTGTAAACAACTGATTTTCAATGGTATTGTGCCAATTTGAAATGAATAAGTAATTCATTTAAGGTTGGTTGCTTTACCTTGAAGAATATACAAATATGTTTGGTGGCACTGACATTAAATTAGTGTATCTACTAATAGAGTATATCTATATTCAGCCTATTCTTTAATTTGTTTAAAATATAAAAAAATAGAATAAACAAATCATTTTGTTTAGAACTTCATCCAAGTTATTCCTCACGATAGTGTAAGGGTTTCATTACATTATTTGCAGTTCTCCAAATTAACATTCCATTTCTGAATTCAAATTTTAGTCACTTTGCAGCTTTTGCCATTTACAAGATTAGTTTATTTCAGCCCATATTATCTGAGTTGAATCTTGATTCACCAAACATCTCAAAATGTGCTGTAGTGAGCAAACCACATATAGAGTTTGCATTTGTACACTGCATTTCTACCTTTTCCCTTATCAAAGGATCTGTTTGGTTTCTAAGAGAAAGCTGTACATCTGAAATGCATTTGACATTTATACTGTGATAAAACTGCTTCTCTTTTTTTGAAGATGGCCTGAAAAACTTTACTAAACTATTTTGGGTTTCGTTTTCTGCTAACACAATGCACCCAAGATCCTGAGCAGATTTCTTCTCCCAATCTCTTTGTATTTCTCATTTTTCTTTGCCTCTAATCTAATCACTAATTCCTTTACTTGGTCAAGAAGTTAAAAATGTTAAGTGCTAGCAGTGCCTCCTTCCTCCCCCTCATATCTGTCTCTGTTTATGGAACAGGCCCCGGTTTCCTCCTTTCCTTGTTCAGCTCCAGGTCTTCAGGTCAGGAGACTGTAAATACACATAGCACTGCCCCAACCCATAAATCTGAGCAAAGGGCAGGCATATATATTCAGATAAGCAATGTGGAGGGGAAAGAAAGAGAAGACAGAACAAATAGTGTCTGTGGAACAGCAAGCACTATTCTAGGAACAAAATTAAAATGCCAACAATCCCCTTTGTACAACAGAAGGGAACAACTCTTGTTACTGAACATTGGCTTCTAAAAGATGCTCTTGGAATGATCACCTTTTCCCCTCCCATGATTTATATACAAATCAGTAAAAAAATGCATTTTATTACCCTGGAGACAGTAAAAATAAACAAAGGCATTTCACTTACATTCTAGCATGCTGTTATGTTCTAGCGTTTCCATCTGCAACTGGAAGGTTTTGGCTTTCAGTTCCTCACCAATGCAAAAGGAAATAAAAGAGGTACATTTTCCCCCTGCAAGGTATCTTTCGCAAAGAATCAGGTTAAACAATTATGAAATTGGCTTATCAATTTCCCCCTCCTATTAATTATAATGGCATCAAATATATTTCATATGAATTTTAGCAACATTGTACCATCACTAGTACTACCTCTCAAAATGCATGGAATCTAATGATCCCGCTGCTTGTGAAAATCTGTGGGATGCCTTTGGCAGCTTCTTCTACAGATACTGCATCCTGTAGGCTATCCCCATCCTTCACATCCATATAAATATTCTTTCTTGTTAGGATTGAACTCAAATTATCCATAGAAATATGCTTTCTTGTTAGGATTGAACTCAAATTATGGATAGTGCATTAGGTTTGAATAAAAGCTGCAAAAATTTTACAAATAAGACAGCTAACTATTAAGTAAAACATCTGTTACCATGTGCTGTTGGACTAGTCTTCCTTGGGCAAAGAAAGAATGTATAGTTTGCTCCCGCACAAACACGCAGAACTTCACAAAAACCTTCCCTTTTTAAAAAAAGTTTATGCTGACATTTCCTCATTCTGCGCTGAGGATCACTTCTCCAGTTCTCTGATGTGTGGCGTAAATGGGACCTGATGTTGGGTCTTTCTTTTTTCACTTTTATTCAGGTGAGGTGTAACATACTGCAGATGTATCAGTAACAAGCCCTTACACAGAGGGCCATTCTCTTCTTGAGTTGAAAACTTCAAGTACTTGACAAGCCTCTGCAAAAACTGTAGCAGAAAGAATAATTATTTTAAAATTATTCTAAGGCCAATTCCTCTCTTTCTCTAGTGCTGTTGCATGAAATAAATGTAAATCAACTGTCTTTAATGATGGCTGGCACTGGCAGATAGTTGAATTAAGGTTTTTTTCAGATTGATTCACTGATTAGATTTAGAAAAGCCTTTTCATCCCATCTCTCTCACTCCATAATACTTCGTGCAAAGTCAAATTCAACTGCTGGTTTTCTTAAAAGTATTTCACTCTATTTAATAGGGTTTGGTCCCAGGAAATTAAGAGTTTTAGCTTAAAACAAGCTTTTCTAAAGGGAATTAGTATGAATTTAGATTAATGCTTTAAATGGAATCCTGTTTTCTTTCTGTCATCAATTTAGATGGGGAATTTTTATTTCAGTAACTCAATAATCTGAGATAATTACTGGTAGCTAATTTTAAAACTTCTGAAACTCTTGAACTCTTTAAAACGTTTGAAACTCCTAGGCTTACATTTGTCCCAACTGTAACATTAATTCCTCTGATTAAAAGCTTAAAAGTTTGCTTAAATGGTATGATAGCAAAATAATTGAGAAGTGCAAATGTAGACAATGCAATAGCTTAGATAAGCATGCAAAGATATATTTATAAGAAGGATCACACCAGGATCAACAAAGACACGGGACAATAAAGGGTCTTGTGGCATCCTTCAATCAACTAAAATGTATTACAGGTAATCCTTGATTTACAACAATTCATTTAGTGACAATTCACTCAAAAAATGAGTTATGACCATTTTTCACACTTACAACCATTACAGCATCCCCATGGTCATGTGATCAAAATTCAGATGCTTGGCAACTGACTCATGTTTATGACTGTCATAGTCTGCGGGGGTCATGTGATCACCTTTTGCAACCAAGCAAAGTCAATGGAGAAGCCAGGTTCACATAGCAACTATGTTACTAATTTAACAAGTGTGATAATTCACTTAACAACTGTGGCAAGGAAGGTCATAAAATGGAGCAACACTCAGTTAACAAATGTCACACCTAGCAACGGATATTTTGGGCTCAATTGTGGTCATAAGTCAAGGACTACCTGTACAGCATCGGGTATGCTTTTATAGATTATAGCCCACCAGTCCACAAAAGCTTGTTTTGAAGATGTCACAGAATTCACTGCTCCTTTTACTTCTCCCCAAACTGCAAGACATTAACATTATTCCTCTAACAACTTTCCAGATAAATAAAGGAGATCAGATGGAAAATGGCAAAGACTGTGATGAAAAGATAACAGCAAGGGATAACAGGCAGTAGAACTGCCTTCTTGGTACCACTTTCTGCTTCTTCATTCACTCCCGCAGTAATAAATTTCTTTAATATAAATAGGCCAATGGGTTGAGACATCAAAACTGTCACAAGGAACCCTTGTCTTACAACGGCTTGTTTAGTGATCATTCAAGGTTAAAATGGCACTGAAAAAAGTGTCTTATGACTGGTCCTTAAACTTACGACCATTACACCATCCTCAATAGTCATGTGATCAAAAATGCAAGGTCTTGGCAACTGGTGCATATTTACAATGGTTGCATTATCCTGGGGTCATTTGATCACTATTGACTTTCCCTGCTTCCCTCAGAAATAACAAACATAAGTCAATGGGGGAAGATGAGTTTCCTTAAAGCTTTATGATTCACTTAATAGCTGCAGTGATTTGCTTAACAACCATGGCAAAAAAAAAAGTTTGTAAAATCAGTCCAGACTCATTTTACGAACACCTTGAAAATTCTGATGCCAATTGTGGTAATAAGTTGAGGACCGCTTTTATTCAACAACATCTAAAAAGTTACCATTTGCTCTTCCCGTTATAAGATTTTGCTCCAGCAAGTAAATTATAATCAGGCATATGCAAGTCTTCGTGAAAAGATCCCTTAGGCCAGTGGTGGCTAACCTTTTTGGGCTCCTGTGTCAAAATTTATTTATTTATTTATTTATTTATTTATTTGGATTTCTAGGCCGCCCCATCTCCCGCAGGACTCGGGGTGGTGTACAACCATATAAAAACAATACAATACAAATATCACAACAGTTAAAAACTAACTAGAAACCCAATCAAAATTAAAATCATAAGACAAATCATTAAATCTCCCATCCCCCTCCCCAGTCCAGGTTGACAAGTTGGAATAACCATGTCTTCAAGCCATGATGGAAGGAGCGGAGGTCAGGGGCCTCCCGAAGCTCAGGGGGCAGTTGGTTCCATAGGGTGGGTGCTCCCACAGACAAGGCCCTATCCCTGGGGGTCGCCAGCCGACATTGTCTGGCTGACGGTACCCCAAGGAGGCCCCGTCTGTGAGAGTGCACGGGACGTTGGGAGGCTGTTGTGTGCGCATTGGCGCTTGCACGCTCGCGTGCCAGCACCGAGAAGGCAGTGCACATTCCCCCCCATGGGCCCTGCGCACATGTGTGCAATCCTGCCTCTGGGAGGCTGAAAAAAGCCTCAAACTAGGCCTCACAGCTGATTTTTGGCTGGTTTGAGGCCTTTTTCGGCCTCCCAGAGGCTTGAAAAAAGCCTCTGCAGGCTGAATAATAGGCCCGCTTTGTCACTTCCAATGTTACAGGAAGTGATGAAACAGGCCTATTATTCGGCCTGCAGAGGCTTTTTTCAAGCCTCTGGGAGGCTGAAAAAGGCCTCAAACCAGCCAAAAATCAACTGTGAGGCACGCGCATGCGCAGTGAGGTAAGTTTTTCTGTGGCTCACGTGCCGGCACAAATGGCTCTGTGTGCCACCTGTGGCACGCGTGCCATACGTTAGCCAACATGGCCTTAGGCCCTTTTGGATGTTGGATGTTGTGATAAAGATACAGTGTTTGAGGAGGAAGAAATCATTCAGAGCAGCACATCATGCAGGTGAACCATTATTATAAGAACTAAAATTGATCCAGCCCTTATACATCATATACATATAGCTTTCTAGACCTATAGCAACTGTTACAAATAATCAGAGATACTACATTGGTAAAAATATCAGTTTGTAAACATCTAACTTAGTAAGTGGCAGAAGGTGAGATTTTTTTTAAAAAGGTAGTCCTCAAATTATGACCATTTAATAACAGTTCAAAATTATAATGGACACAGAAAAATTAATTTATAACAGGTCCTCCCACTTATAACTGTTGCAGCATCCCCATGCTCTCATGATCAAAATTTGAGCACTTGGCAGCCAGTATGTATTTATGACGGTTGCCATGTCTTGAGAGTCATTGGATCACCTTTTGCAATCTTTCCCAGGGGGTTTCCAACAAGCAACGTCAATGGGGAAAGCCAGATTCACTTAATTGTATGATTCACTTATTGACCGTGGCAAATAAAATAAGTCATAAAATTGGGCGCAATCCACTTAATGTCTGCACAGCGTACCAATGGAAGCTCCGATCCCCATCGTGGTCTGTGGATGTGGTTCTTGCATTGGCAGATAATTTGTTACCATTTTTAAAGGGAGTAACACTAATTCATCTCTAGCTATCAGATTCCTTTGAAACTGCCATAAGGGATTTCAGTGAAATGTAGAAGTTACAAAACTTGACTGGATAGCCATAAAAATGTTCAGAGCTTATCAAACGCTCACTAAAACCTATCAGTACAATTTAAAAAGCCCGCACCTGGAGGAGATCTGACTTGTGGAATATCTTTCCTTGTAAGATTATCACTGCTTCTTGACTGAAACCAGGCTTGAGAACATACATTGAGGAATCACTTTATTTTGTGACATTTCAGCTTTCGAGGCTGCTCAGACCTGCGAACCAGAGAGGTTTTAAGCTGATTCTTAAAATCTCTAAGAAAGTATTTTCTCTAAGAAAGTAAGTTTCACAAAGGCCTGGTTTCCCAAATCTCCTGGAAAATCCTGTTTACGCCCACGGATGTCTGTTACAGAGAATGCTTTCCACAGTTAATTCCAACTTTGTCCTCTGAACCCCAATGGCTGTTGTTCCTCTGGAAAAGAGTGCTGTTCTCATTTTAGCCAGACCAGGGGACATAAAATCCCAAGTCATAAATCCACATGTTATCCCAAACTGCTGGATTTTCCATCTGCAGTTTCGGAAAACAGAGAGTAAAAAAGATTTACACTACTTCATATAGCCATAATCTCCCCTCCACACACCCCCTTTGATTCCATAGCTGAAAGGGCTTTTTCACATCATTGATTTGGAAACAGATATTTTGAAAGCATTCTGTCTCTAATCCTAAACTTCACACTTTCTTGTGACATGAAGCCCTTTTGGAAGATTGATTGTACTATCAGGGCATTTCTAGCAGACCATGTGCATCTGATCTCATGCAGTACTATTTTGCTGCTAGTATGACATAATGGTTCAGAATCTGAAATGCTAAGGTTCAGATTCACTCAAACCATGGAATCTTAATGTTATCTCTTAATCCAGTCTAGTCCATGGAATTGTTGTGAAGGGAACAGTTAGTGGAAAGAGCATTGCACAACCCACCTTGAGCTCCTAGAAGAAATCTCACCAATAAATAAGTAGTAAAACTAACACAAACTATACTTATGTATAGCACAATCTGTGCAGTCATATTGGACACTTTCATTAATGCCTAACTGTATCTTCTCGGATATATGACTGTGTGCTGTCTGAAAAGAGCATGTAAACTGATGGATAATAAAGCAATGCAAATCCTTCAAAACAGATGTTTTGCAATGTGCAGAAATATGAATAAACTGTTTGTCTTCAATTCATTAAAACAGCCATGTCTTATTCCAGGGTTAGGGAACTGCTTAGGAAAATGCTTCCAGGCTGTTCCAGTATGCATGTAATATACATGGCCTCTTCCTTTGCTTCTTCTTTGAGTCCTGAATGAAAATGTTCTAGTAGCTATACTCCAAGAAATTTCAAAAGCAAGTTTGCAATGTAATGCTGACAAACTGCAATTGATTAGCAAAAGCTGAAGCTATTTTTGCCGGCTATGTCCACCCTCAATGGGCTGCACTGATTCTTTTCTAAGATATCTGTGACAATTCACATAATCTCTATAGGATATATGAACATATCCTTATAATAATGAGATATCGTCTTTTGCTTTTACTATCTTATATTAATGCAGAAAGGTCCATATCCACCTTGGTTTCGCCTTCTGTTTGTATTAAAAGCAGGTATTCACTAAAGTGTTCACAACTTGCATTTGATAAGATGAATTCTGATCTACAAAATATTGTGCTACAATAAATATTCAGTCTTTTAAGTGTCATAAGATTGGATTACTGCTGTATCCTTGTTGAATTCAGACTCTGTAACTCGCTTAAAGTCTGTTATGCTCCATACATGAGCCAAATGGCAGGACATTAAACAAAATAATCCTGCCATGATAAGAGCAGAAGTCTCTACACAGACCTTTGACATTTTCTTCCAGGGTAGACAACTTCTGGGTTAACTGGAATAGGCAACATGGAAGAAAATGCCAAGGAAATAAATAAGCCACTGGTGGAAGGAGAAGGAATATTTTACACTGCTTTGTTCTGAGAAAGGTACAACTATTGCTATGGGTCAGGCATGGGTATACTCAAATGGAAGTGCCCCATCATACATAGCCCAGTTGTCATTAAAAAAAAGGTTTTCATTGGGTACAATAGATATTGTAGAAACGAAGAATTCTGCTTTCCAAGATGGTCAGGACTTTTATTTGTATTAAATCATAACAGGCAGATTGCCACTATTATAATCATCATCCATTATCCTACTTTTAGGAAAGAGCTGAATATCTTCCTAAGTTGGATAGATTCCAGACAGGCCGAGTATATCAGACTTACCATAAATGTAATAGTAGAAGAGGAAGGAATGATTCAATATGTGTATATATATGTGAGTATGTGGAGCAGATGGGCATATTTCCAGACATTCCACGGAGAAGAAAGGGAGGGTCTGAGGATCCAAACTGGGACCTTCGGCTCTTTGGATAAATAGTTACTCTACCCATGGGTTCAGAATCAGCCATTAGTTTTTATGACCAATATAGGGTTCATGCTTTTCCTCCCCGCCATCCAACCTAGGATTTTCCTTCTAAATCTCCGAGTAGTCGAGATACACTTTGTTTATCTACAGATAAGTATTTTCTCTAAGAAGAATTAGTTTGTAATTTTTGTTTCTCTTGGTGCATCGGCCCCACTCATTCATATGTAGCAGCTGGTGAGTTTGTTTTTTCTCTGACAAGCTCTTTTTTTATATTTTATTTTAACCAATAGCACAGCATGGGGGTGAGCATGAGAGAGTTGTTCTCAGGCTGGGATTGGACCTCTACTGCTGATGTTCTCCCAAATGAAATTCATAAGCTCCCTTCGTACATGCTTTCTCTGTATCTCACCAAACATTGCAGATGCTATCATTTCAGTGGCTTTAAATATGAAACAACTAATTTTACTACTGAATGCTGTTCATAAGTAACATTGCTTATTGTTTTCAGCTAACAAGTTTGTATTTTTGCTTTCTTTATTGACTGTTTCTTGTTAGGTTGTTTGTTTTTCTTTCATTATTATTTTAATATACTTTTTAAACCTCTGGTTTATTTTATTTTTTAAACAACCCAATGGAGGCACATAGTTAATTAAAAACACTGCAAAATGCAATTTAAGATAATCTAATTATATTAGATCATTCATTCATTGTACAATTAATGTTAATATTTTCTAATATTTAGAAGGGTAAAGATTCTGAAAAGTTGATTGTAACAGTGTTTTAAATTCAACATAATATTTATTTATTTATTTATTTATTTATTTATTTATTGATTGATTGATTGATTGATTGATTGATGCTGCCCCATCTCGAAGACTCGGCTCACAACTAAAAACAATGACAATAAATAATTAAAAAAGAATTAAACCATTCACAAGCCCCAAAAGTTATAAAGCTAAAATTTACAATAATTTAAAATAATTTAAAACCCATCCCCCCCCCAGGGAGGGGTCACAGCCTGGATTGGTCAAACAACCAGGTCTTCATGGCGGAAGGTGCGGAGGTCAGGGGCCAGGCAGAGCCCCAGGGGCAGTTGGTTCCAGAGGTCGGGCCGCGACAGAATAGGCTCGTTGCCGGGGGACCGCCAGCCGACATTGACTTGCCGACGGGACCCCGAGGAGTCCTTGCCTGTGTGCTCGCACAGGGCGGTTGGTGCTCGATATCAGCAGGAGTCGCTCCCTTATGTATTGAGGACCCATGTCGTGAAGGACTTTGTATGTTAAAACCAAAACCTTGAATCTCACCCAGAGTGCAACCGGCAACCAATGCAGGCCGCGCAGGAGGGGGGTAATATGGGAGAATCGGGAAACTCCCATCACCACCCGCGCCACCGCGTTCTGCACCAGCTGCAATCTCTGGATGGTATGCAAGGGCAGTCCTAAATAGAGAGCGTTGCAGTAGTCGAGTCTAGAGGTAACAAGGGCATGAGTGACTGTGCGCAGGGCATCTCGGTCCAGAAATGGGCGAAGCTGATGAACAAGGCGGAGCTGGGCAAAGGCCTCCCTGGCAACGGCCCCCACCTGCTCCTCCAACTAGAGCCGTACATCCAGGAGGACCCCCAGATTCCGCGCCCTATCCACAGGGGCAACACCTCTCCCCCTATGGCCAAAGATGGACATTCCTGACTGGGCCGAGATGCCGGTATGCCACCAAACAGATATTGATAATGCTATTTAATCAAAAGCTTCAGTAAAGAGAGGTAATTTGAGCTAGCACTGAAAGCTGGAAAAAAAATGTACAATCCATCATCATTATTATCAGAGTTAGAAGAGACCCTCCTGTTCAAGCTGGAGACCCCATACTATTTCAGACAAATGGATGTCTGGTCTCTTCTTCAAAGCCTCCAGTGATGGAGAACTCACAACTGCTGGAGGCACGTCGTTCCACTGATTGATTGTTCTTACTGTGAGGAAATTTCTCCTTAGTTCTAGGTTGCTTCCCTGCTTGGTTAGTTTCCATCCATTACTTTTTGACTTGCCTTCTGATCTGGAAAATAAGTTGACCCCCTATTCTTTGTCGTAGTTCCTTGAAAACTGAAACATCTTGAGTCCTTCTTTTTAGTAGACTAGACATATCCAATTCTTCATATGTTTTTACCTCAAGGCCTTTAATCCAGTGGTGGGATTCAAAATTTTTTACTACCGGTTCTGTGGGCATGGCTTGGTGGGTGTGGGGAAGGATACTGTAAAATCTCCAGTCAGAGGTGGTATTTGCCAGTTCTCCGAACTACTCAAAATTTCCACTACCAGTTCTCCAGAACTGGTCAGAACCTGCTGAATACCACCTCTGCTTTAATCATCTTTGTTGGTTTTCTCTGCACTCTTTCCAGGGTCTCAACATCATTACTGAACCATTACTGAATAGGGAAGAAATTCTACAGCAGGGATGCCATTCACTTTTTGATTGTTATATTAGATATCTTGTTTGTTCAGGATGTTCACAGCATTTTGGATACTTTTAATAAAGTAATATGATATTAAAAATAGATGATGACAGTAATACTGATGCCTTTTGGTTTCAATGAAAGAATGGCTCTTGTTAAAAAGTAAGGGACTGCTAGAATTAAAAGAACGCAACCTAAGCTCAGGTGGCATGTTTTTTTGTGGCATGATAAATGTAGACCTCAAAAATCATTCTGTTAGGAATGTTATATTATAAATATGAAACAGATATAAACCCACACTATGTCCCAAAATATTTAGTTAACCTTGGTTCAAAAAGCATTTTGTAGAATAGAAACAGTGGGTAAGAAAAATGGTTAATGTATAAAAACTTGTTAATACAGGAAAATCGAGAACTTGAATCAAGAGAACAATTGACTGCAGAAGGGTTTATTTTTCACAGTTTTTTATATGCACAATTCAAGGAGAAGTTTAATACGGATAGAAAGTAACTAGGTATAGAACGACATAATAGAATTTGAAAGGGACTTATATTCAAATGATGATTGTGTAATTGCTAAAATGTGTACATTACTGTTGAGATTTAAAATTATAATAATAACAGAATAACAGAGTGGAAAGAGACCTTGGAGGTCATCTAGTCCAACCACCTGCCCAAGCAGGAGGCCTTATGGCTGTCCAATCTCTTCTTGAAAACTTCCAGTGATGGAGCATCCATACAACTTGAAGAAGATTAGGAAATTTTTCAACAGATATTTAATAGATTGATATTAATTATAATATAAACATACATAACCATTGGGTGAAAGTGTAATACAAATCTTATAATGAAAGTTAGAATATCTCGTATTAAATGATGAAAAAAATAGATTAGTCATGAATGATTAATAACCGATAAATATGTGAGCATATGTCAGATTGATAATATGAGAATTTATATAAATTGTGAGTGATGACTATGAAAGGATAGCACAAATGATGTGTAACCAACTGACACACTGTACAAAATGGAAGAGGGTTTTATGTTTTTAATGTATTTGTTTGTTTATGTTTGTCTTAAAAAATAAAAATTAAAAAAAAAGAACAGGTTGAAGATTGCATGATAAAATGCACTAAGAATTTTGGTTATAATGTAAAGTTGGATCAATGGGAAAGAACATGGTTAAAAGGACTAAAATTGACATAATCATACAATTTAAACAGATATTTTAGAAAATGATATACAAAATGGAAAACAGAAATACAGTGGAGGAGTAAATTGTGAAGATAGCAAAACTTGCTGAAATGGCCAGACTGACGTGCTTGATGAGGGAAGCAACAATAAGTACTTTTATAAAAGATGGAAAACGTTTATGGACTTTGTGCTGAAAAAAGGCTTGTTTAAGGGAGAAAGAGAATATATTTGTGAGGGTGGAAATGCTAATAATTGTGTTATTGATATAACTGCCAGATATTGCTTCTTTAGATACTTGTCTTTTTCTTTTTTCTTTTATTGTGACTTTTATTGCTTTTAACTTTTTTATCTTTTCATTTTCCCCCCTAATTCTTTACATTTTTATATTTTTAATTCTGTAAAAGAAAGTCTCCATAAAAGTTATACACATAAACATACACAAAACAATGCTGGTGTTTTGATCTACGATGTTAACAAAAATTCCTTACTTGGATTCTAACCAGCAATAGCTTAATGTTGCTAACTTTGATTAATATGATTTTCCCAAGCTTCCCAGATAGATTCTTTTCCTTTGGTCTTATCTTGGCTACCCGAGAATTTTTACATGAACATTATTCTTATCAAAAACTTCCATGCACAAGTTTTCTGTAAGAAAGCATTTTGCATTTCATGATATGGGTACATCTCCAAGAGTAGCAAGACACACACACACACACACACACACACTCAAAAACAACCCCACACGGGCTGTCTGTCTAGGACAGGGGTCTCCAACCTTGGCCACTTTAAGACTTGTGGACTTCAGCTTCCAGAGCTGGCTGAGCTGAGGAACTCTGGGAAAAGTCCACAAGTCTTAAAGTGGCCAAGGTTGGAGATCCCTGGTCTAGAAACACTGAAAGTTTATGGAAGAATTGCACTAAAGTGAATAACTTACGATGCCAAGATTGTATGTAATCTCAGAACATAATATCCCTAGATCCCTCCATTACATCAACTTTCGGTATAATGCATTGAAGAAAATTAGATATATGATTTCCCTTCATTTTGAAGTACCCCTTCAATATTCTTAATATACTAGGATTAAAAATGAGATCTACCCATCTACCCACACAACTCTCTTCTCAGGCTTAATGGAAAAAGGAATCAATTACTGCTGTAATTGTAATTGTAGCTGTTCTGATACAACCTACTCCTACTCATTCATTCTCTCTAATAATCTTACGTACTACCCCATTTAATTCCCAAAGATTCCCCATTTAGATAGCGGGTATAACATTACCTTATTAGACATTTCCAAAGAAGAACAAAAACTATGGGCAGTATAATTGTGATTTTAATTGCTGACCTATGTTGTGGAGCAGTTGAGGGGGAAGTTGGCTTGTGTTTGGGATTACTGAGATCTTCTGTTTTCCTTTAGATGCTGCTGCCTTCTTTTATAATGAGGAGGCAAGAGAAAAGAATTGAGAGCAAGAAGAGATCAAATAGGAGTCAGCACCATATGCAACACTGGGAACAATAGGACTTCAGAGTAGTAGTATCTTTGTTGGTCATGTTGTGAAAATAGACAGCATAGCTAAGTTGACTGTAGATATTGAGTATGGTGGAACCCATTTTGAAGGTCTCATGAGAGACTCAGATTTGCATTTCATGGAATGAATAATTAAAAGTGGCAATTAGGGGCCTAGCACTTTACCAATAATTTCAGCTTGGTGTTTTAACTACAGACAAAGTCGACTGTGTCCATGCACGTATTTTTAAACTTTCAAATGAAAACCTGATGTGAAATTTTAAACTCTTGAAGTAAGAAAAATCATTGTGGAAAATTGGTACACTTGAGAAAGTCTACAGATGCTTCTCGTACAGATAATGCATTGAAAACATCTTTAAATATAAAATGGGATCAGGATATCTTCCCAAAACCAGTTCAACCAAGGGTTACTTTTAAAAAATTACTCTCTCTCTTATTAATAGCATCCACTATAAACTTGTTTTGATCCTTTTATTACCCAGTACTAATTAAAAATGCCCAGCAAAAGCTAGTATTGAGCTAATGAAAGACTAATAAAATGAATTTCCAAATAGCATAGTTCTGTAATCAATTATCATTTTTTCCTTCCTTTTTCTTTAAAGGCACATTCATTCAAAAGAATAAGATGGAGTCATCTGGCTATAAGCAAACTGAATCTCTAAATGTTAATCAGTCCCAGATTTATCACTTCTATAGTAAAGGTTTAATGAGGTGCAAATCTAAATACAAAGCATCACTCTGGGCAGGTCTGTAGATTGAACGATTTGTTATTCTAAAACCAGCATCTGTAATATATAAAATTCCTGTGACTTCCCATATGCCAGTTTTCGAAGGATATTCCAGAAGATGGAAATGAAACTTGGGTGCATAGTATAAATCTGGTGAAGATTTGTCTGCACTTATGTATGGTTCTCTATGGACAGATTAATTTAACTAGTCCTGATATTAAATTATAATTACTTTTGTTGAATATATTCTTAAAGCAGTTGCTGATCAAAAGTTCAGTTCAATTCAAATTAGAGTTATTGTATGTATGTATTTATGTATGTACCATGTTTCCCTTGAAAAATAACTGGAAAATAAGCCCTAGCATGATGCTTGTAATATAAGCTCTACCCCCAAAATAAGTCCCAGTTAAGGTTGTCAGTCAAATGGATGGATTTAGTACTGTATTTTTCCTGAAAATAAGACCTAACTGGAAAATAAGCCCTATTGCATCTTTTGAAGCAAAAATTAATATAAGACTTGGTCTTATTTTGGCAAAAACATGGCTATGTATGTATGTATTTAATTTCTATAGCTGTTCAACTCAACCAATGACTCTGAGTGGCTTACAATTCCAAAAGTTTAAAAACAATTGAAAAGTCCTTGGTGGCTCAGGCTGTTAAATGCCTGCTCTTAAGATCCAGCTGTCTACAATTACTGTCTATAGCTCAAGGTGACTCAGCCTTCCATCCTCAGGACCAAGATTGTTGCAATAAGCTGACTTTGGCTTAGTAATGCAGGCATATACAACGGAATGAAGGCTAAAAAAAAAAAGTCAATATAAATGTAATTAAAAAAAAAAGCATTTTAAAAACAATAAAAATATACAAAATAAATATGCACAGCAGCCAAGATATTAGTTAGCCAGTTAACAGTAAAGCCCCCCCCCCCCCAAATGAGACCCTTAACACATTTAGCATCCCAAGGTCTGGAACACACCCAGATTTTTAAAGCCTTATGAAAAGCCAATAGGGTTGAGGCCATTCTAATCTCTGAGGGGAAGATATTCCACAGAGCAGGGGTACTGCAGAAAAAGTCCATCTTCTAGTCCCTGCCACTAACATTCCTTGGTTGACAGGTTCTGCAGCATGCTCAATCTGCTGGATCAAATACTTTTATGATTTTAAGCTGGTATTTATACGCTCCTAATCTATTTACTAAAAATGCTGTCATGTTAGCTTTTACCAATTTTATGTATAGATTGATCCATGAATGTACCAAGACATTGGTGTAGTAGTTAAAGGTGCTGGATCAGAAGTTGGGAGCCAGTGAATTTTAGTCTTATTGTAGGCATGAAAGTCAGCTGGATGACTTTGAACCAGTCATTTTCTCTCAGATTTATATAGAAGACACTGCAAGGCACTTCCAGAAATGTTCTTGAAAACACCTGCATGAACTTGTTCCCAAAGTTAGGAGTGATTCAGTGAGCTATAACTGCAACTACAGCAAACCTTTTAATACTTTCCTTTCTTAAATATATTAATATTTTTATACAATTTCCCCATGAAGAATGCTATCTTAAAACAGTACTGTATATTTTAATACACAGATTAAAATGAATAGTAATAAACTAACTATGAAATTAAAAGTATTTAACATTTTTTCCCATGCTTAGATTCAAACAATAAGGTTTAGATGAAGCAATAAATCAAACTGGTATCCCAATTAGCATCTCCATATCACAGGGACAAGGAGAGTGCAAGGGTAACAAAAAAAAAGCTCATTTCAGGTAATTCCCAGATGACAATTTATCAATAGTGTAAAATCAGCAAAAACTACTCTGAAATGCAGAGTTCTTAGTGTTCTCTGAGTTTGGTTGTTTGCTTGCTGAAGTTTCATTACCCAACTAGGTAATATCCAGTGGTGGGATGCAACAATTTTTACTACCGGTTCTATGGGCGTGGCTTGGTGGGCGTGGCAGGGGAAGGTTACTGCAAAATCTCCATTCCCTCCTCACCCCACTAACCTGCTTTCCAGCTCCATTCTCCTGTACAGAGCAACAAAAGAAGACCCAGCCAATCATCTGGGACTCAGGAGGCAGAGAATAGATGGGATGGGGCCAGTCAGAGGTGTTGTTCTGAACTATTCAAAATTTCCGTTACCTTTTCTCCAGAACTGGTCAGAACCTGTTGAATACCACCTCTGCTAATATCAGTGTCCTTTTTCATAGTTGGGCAATGAAATGTCTGCAAGTAAACAACCAAGTCAGGGAGCACCAAGGACTCCACAGTTCACCTGTGAGACACAGGTATTCTGTTTTATTGGAACTACTCTGAAGATATTAGTTGATCATCAGATCGATAATTCAGAAATGGTTGGTTTACTCAGGAAATATGGAAACGATTACAGGGGAAGGCTTCATGGATTGTATTCTGATTGCAATGCCTTTCAGTCTCCATTTAGAAATCTACTTATTAAATTCATTGTGAGTTTTAGTAACAGTGCTATATTTTTCAGGAATGTTGACTTTCATGAGCAGAAGAAAATTGTTTTGCTCACAGTATGTCTTAAACATTTCCATTTTATTTTTTGAAGCATTCATGGTTCAAAGTGTGTTTTTGCACACACAGATAACAATGAATTATAATACATAAGTAAGATAACCAAATAGAATATGCTCCTGGATCCAGAGAATCTGAGGATTACTTTTGTTGAAGTTCCAGACACAGAAACTCAGAAATAACCCTAATAATTTTAATTCTTTTTTAAAAAAAATCAAGCTAACAAGTAAGCACTGTCATGTCATGCCTCAAAGACTATGGCTTCCAAAATATAAAATTGGAAAGGGAAGATCAGGAAAATATCTGAAAGCAAGAGAATGTTTACAAGTTAATGCTCAGCCTTTTCCCAATCTAATTTCCTCACAACAATGTTTGATGTTTGTCAAATGCAGCATTTTGGTAATCTGGAGGCACAAACTGTATATATAGGTAGCTCTTGATTTATAACACTTCACTTAGTGACTGTTCAATGTTACAATGGCACTGAAAAATGTAACTGATGACTATTTTGATAATTACGACCTTTGCAGCATCTAATTCACATTTATGAACGTTGCTGTGTCCCAGGGTCATGCAGCCTTCCGACAAGCAAAGTCAATGGGGAGCCAGATTCACTTAACAACCAGATTGCTAACTTATCAACTGCTGTGATTCATTTAACAACGGGGGCAAGAAAAGTCATAAAATGGGGCAAAACACACTTAACAAATGTCTCACATAACAACAGAAATTTTGGGCTCAATTGTGGTCATAAGTGGAGGACTACATGTATATTATATTTCCAGCAGAGGTGGGATTCAATTTTTTTAACGACAGGTTCTATGGGCATGGTTAGGTGGGCATGGCCATGTAACTGAGTGGGCGTGGCTTCTTTTTTGCAGCATCCCCCACAGTTTTTTTTTTGCCTCCTGGGCTTCAGGGAAGCCTCCTGCGGGGGCATTTTTTGTTCCCAGGAAGCTTCCCTGGGGCCCAGGAAGGCAAAAATGGAGTGCCTCTTTTTGCCTCCTGGGCCTCAGGGAAGACTCCTGGGTGAAGCAGTAAGACAGTAAGGGGGATCCTGGCACAGCTGATCATTGGAACAGCTGAACATTGGGAGGGAGAAAAAAGAAATACCTTAAGGAATGACTGGGCAGGGCAAGTTGTTTAAAGTTGTTTTACTTTAAACAAGTACCAGGTGTCTTTTTTTTAAACATGTAAATCTTTTTTTATTATCTACCATCTGAACTGAATTCATTATATTATTTTGTAAAAGTGAAATCAGAGAGTAAATATTTTTTCCTGTCTTCACTGTGCAATTTTTGCCAGTTTTGAAAAAAGTATTGTGGATATAGTATGGAATACACTAATATACAGCAGTTGCTGCTATCAGAAACATAACTGTCCAGAATGTAGGTTCATGAATCAGAAGCAGCAGGATTGGTGTATTGCCAAAAGTAATAAAAAGGACATTAGGTCCTGTGTGATACCTTCACTTGAAATTCAGATAGTTGTCTTGAATATAAAAAAATGGGGCGGGGGGGGCTGGTTAATTTTAGAAATGATAATTTAGGGAAGCCAAAGATTGATTTAGTTACATCTGGAGCCCCTTTTAGTAATAGTTTTACAATTTTACACATTATCTGGGCTTCATTATTGAAGTTTCAACTGGAGAAAAAACATGGTAAGATTACATAGTATTTCTCTCTCGAAATTTAGTGGATAATTGCAGAATTTTGGCAGCATGAACTTGATGTGTTTTAGGGAGAATTATTACATATGGAAAGCTCTGGTTTGCGTCCCTACTTTAAAACCTCTCTTATTCCCAGCATCATGAATAGCCTCCTACAGTTCTTCAGAAAATTGGCAGGTTGTTCTGTGGTCCCAGAGCCCTCACCCATTGCCTGCTCCAGTCTGAGGCCACATGATCAACATACATGTTTATTATTTATGTTGGTGAACATGACACAAAGCTTTTTTTTCCCACAGTGCAACAAGCTAAACTTGTGGTGAAATTTATATCTATTCTGTTGTACTGATACAGTATTTGGACCGGGTCCAGATTAAGCTGAATTTTCTCAGCATTGAATTAGTATCTTCAGTTTAAAAAGACCGATTTTTCTCACTAAAGTATGCAATCTTTCACTAGTATACTTTTTGCATTTTGTTTTCAAAATTATATTTGTAAAGTATAATTTACATTGAAACCCATATGTATATGCATTTGGAATATTCAGAAATAACAAATTATTGTTGCATCGGTTATTCCTCTCAAAAAGCTCAGAGCATTTTGCTATACAATAACATATAGTATAGCATGAATTGTTTAACAATCAAAAATATTAAACCCACAAAATAGGACAAATGCATGTTTTAAAACATACAGATTAAGAAGAAATCTTTTCTCATTTCTAAACCAAAGGAGGAAAGAAAATTAGGAATGATGACTTTCATCTCATCCTATTACAGAACTAGGGGTACTGTATTCTAAATGACCATATTGAATCACATGTTTCTGGTCTTGGACTTCTGTAGATCATTGTTGCTTGAGACAGTTACTTTAACCAGTAACAGCTACTCTAAAAAAGAAAAAGAAGAAATAACTTTTCAATGCCAGGTTAAATTATTGTGAATTAGCTCTTAGTTACTAAGTGTTAATCCTCCATATAGAGTTTAAGCTTATTGCATTTTTGTAGCACAGATTCAGCAGCATGCTCTTTCAGGGTTTGTTTTTTTTTGCTGGAAAATCAAGTCATGCAAATGTTAAGATTTGCCACTCCTAATATGAATTTCTCCAGTTGATTTGGGTCTATAAGTTTCAGAATTCCATGGCCACATTCTTGGAATGGAATGGAATGGAATGGAATGGAATGGAATAGAATAGAATAGAATAGAATAGAATAGAATAGAATAGAATAGAATAGAATAGAATAGAATAGAATTCTTTGAACAGACCTGGAAGGTAGCAAACTCCAAAAGGAATATAGAATTAGAGTATTTCTTCTATGGAATTTAGCTAACAGTGTGACTCCACTGGCTCTATATTTTTGTAGATCTTCCCTTGCTTCCACAACTAACTACCACTAAATGTTGTGTCATGAGAGAAAATGGCTCATTGGAAATGATTGATAGTAGATGTAGGGATAATGAGTTCTAAGTGTAATGATTATCTTCTTAATATTTGTCTTGTTACATTATCAAATAGATTCCAACCCGTATTTCTGGAAGATATAGAATTGAAAGAGGAAAGAATCTCACTGGTAATTCTTGTGCATTATCAATTTTTTTGTACAGTATGTCAAAATATTTATTTTTCATTCTTTTCCCTTTCCGAATAGCATATGGCTTCATTTACTATCCTCAATTACTGAAGATAGGATATGGAAGACATTAGTTTTAACTATTGTTCTTTTTGCAGAATAACCTAGAGATATGTACCACATGCTCTGCAATATGAAACTGCTTTCAAAGGCCCACGAGGACAGTGAGGAACAAAAGAGATGATAACTGGGGCCTTTTCTCTATTGTGGCCATTGGAATGATTGCTTTTATAGTAGCTTCAACACATGGAAGTACTAAGCTACCCTTATGAACATTTTACAAAGTTGGATTTTGTTTTTTTTAATGTGTCTCTCTCTAACTAGCTAGTTGTTTCATTGAATTTGTAAGAATTGTTGCTTCTTTGGAGAGGACCAAGCTTACAAAAATAGAGGCAGATAAAATGTAGGGTGAAAGGCAAGAAGGCCTTTCCCCAGCTCTGGAATGATAAAAATTTTCCTCTAACTTTCTCCTATTGTTTGATAGGCCTCCTTTATGGAAAAAAGAGCAATTATTGAAGGATAAGAAATCTGCTATGTTACAGATGGATAAACTAGGAAATTCTGTACTCTTCAGCAGTATCGATTTTTTGCTGGGAGAAAGTAGAGAATTTATCATGATTTGATTCCTCACTGATATTTGGATGGAGAGTCTACCCTAGTCAAGAAATTGATGAATATGCTGCAAAATGGAAAAGAAAAGAACTGGGAAAATAATCAGGAAGTTGGAACTCTTAATAGGAAAAATTATAATTTACATAACAGTGAAAACTACTCCAAATTGGCTATGATGTTTAACACCTAAGGCTTTGCAGCATAGAACCACTGGCAACAGAACATGAATTAACCCAAGTAATGAGGAATCCTGTATGCACAGATTTAGTTCTTAGCTATTGTAGTCTTTCCCACAGTGGAATCTAACAAGGAAGAATGAAAGAAAGAAAGAAAGAAAGAGAGAGAGAGAGAGAAGAAAGAAAGAAAGAAAGAAAGAAAGAAAGGAAGGAAGAAAGAAAGAGGGACATGGAACTTGTCCAGGCAATCACCAAGAGTCAAGATTGACTTGAAGGCAAAAAAAGGAAGGAAAGAAAGAGAAAGAAGGAAGGAAAGAAGGAAGGAAGGAAGGAAGGAAGGAGGGAGGGAGGGAGGGAAGGAAGAATCTAGTTAAAATAGATAAAAAGAGCAGAGTAATGTTTAAGTCCTATTGAACTACAGGTGAAACTCGAAAAATTAGAATATCGTGCAAAAGTTCATTTATTTCAGTAATGCAACTTAAAAGGTGAAACTAATATATGAGATAGACTCATTACATGCAAAACAAGATAGGTCAAGCCATGATTTGTCATAATTGTGATGATTATGGCTTATAGCTCATGAAAACCCCAAATCCACAATCTCAGAAAATTAGAATATTGTGAAAAGGTGCAATATTCTAGGCTCAAAGTGTCCCACTCTAATCAGCTAATTAAGCCATAACACCTGCAAAGGGTTCCTGAGCCTTTAAATGGTCTCTCAGTCTGGTTCAGTAGGAATCACAATCATGGGAAAGACTGCTGACCTGACAGTTGTGCAGAAAACCATCATTGACACCCTCCATAAGGAGGGAAAGCCTCAAAAGGTAGTTGCAAAAGAAGTTGGATGTTCCCAAAGTGCTGTATCAAAGCACATTAATAGAAAGTTATGTGGAAGGGAAAAGTGTGGAAGAAAAGGTGCACAAGCAGCAGGGATGACCGCAGCCTGGAGGATTGTCAGGAAAAGGCCATTCAAAAGTGTTGGGGACTTTTACAAGGAGTGGACTGAGGCTGGGGTCAGTGCATCAAGAGCCACCACACACAGACGGATCCTGGACATGGGCTTCAAATGTCGATTCCTCTTGTCAGCCACTCCTGAACAACAAACAATGTCAGAAGTGTCTTACCTGGGCTAAAGAAAAACAGACCTGGTCTGTTGCTCAGTGGTCCAAAGTCCTCTTTTCTGATGAGAGCAACTTTTGCATTCCATTTGGAAACCAAGGACCCAGAGTCTGGAGGAAGAATGGAGAGGCACAGACTGCAAGATGCTTGAAGTCCAATGTGAAGTTTCCACAGTCTGTGTTGATTTGGGGAGCCATGTCATCTGCTGGTGTTGGTCCACTGTGCTTCATTAAGTCCAGGGTCAACAAAGCCGTCTACCAGGAGATTTTGGAGCACTTCATGCTTCTTTCCGCAGACGAGCTTTATGGGGATGCTGACTTCATTTTCCAGCAGGACTTGGCACCTGCCCACACTGCCAAAAGCACCAAAATCTGGTTCAATGACCATGGGATTACTGTGCTTGATTGGCCAGCAAACTCACCTGACCTGAACCCCATAGAGAATCTATGGGGCATTGCCAAGAGAAAGATGAGAGACATGAGACCGAACAATGCAGAAGAGCTGAAGGCCACTATTGAAGCATCCTGGTCTTCCATAACACCTCAGCAGTGCCACAGGCTGATAGCTTCCATGCCACACCGCATTGAGGCAGTAATTGCTGCAAAAGGGGCCCAAACCAAGTACTGAGTACATATGCATGCTTATACTTTTCAGAGGTCCGATATTGTTCTATGTACAATCCTTTTTTTATTGATTGCATTTAATATTCTAATTTTCTGAGATTGTGGATTTGGGGTTTTCATGAGCTGTAAGCCATAATCATCACAATTATGACAAATCATGGCTTGAACTATCTTGCTTTGCATGTAATGAGTCTATCTCATATATTAGTTTCACCTTTTAAGTTGCGTTACTGAAATAAATGAACTTTTGCACGATATTCTAATTTTTGAGTTTCACTTGTACTTGCAACAGGCTGATTATCAACTTATTCAAACACAGCCCTAGTATACATATAACTAATTTATCTCCATTGTCCAGGAAGGCTAAGAATAATGGAAGTTGTAGTCCAAAAGGTTCAGAGGGTTTGGAGAAAGATGGTTATAATATAGTAAGGCTCTTCTTTAACTAAGGGAGATTAAAGCGAAAAGTAATCAGGTTTATGCTGAATTAAATGAACCCAATAAATGCATTATTTTAAGTGCTGGCTTTGAAAGTGATCCTTTCTCTTGAATAATTGAACTCTATGGGAGAAGGCAAGCAATTCAATGTTTGCTTTTTGCTTTCCTCCACAGCATCCTTGTCACAATTACAACTACATTACTTTTCTTTGGGTGGTCTTTAGCTTCAGTTCCTCAGTTGCCAAACTGGAAAATCAGGAGATGTCACTGAACATTTGCCGAAGTTCCAAGAAAAAAGATTTGTGATTCTTCTGTCACCATAAACCACTTTAGCTTCAAGGTAGCCAACCTTCTTTTTAAAAATAAATTTTATTAAGTTTTCAAATTTTAAAAACATAAAATAAAACTTTATACATTGTTATCAACATCAAGACATCTTTTGCATCTCCTTACATTTTTCAGTATATGTGTATTTACTTATTCCTTTACCATTACATCTTACTCTTGCTATAAATCAATATCTTTTATCCTTACACATCAATCTTCTTCATGGTATATTTACATATTTACATATTCCCTCATTCTTTTCCTAATTGCCATTTTATTTTATTTTTATTTCTAAATCATTCATACCAGGCATCCCAGGCCCTATAATAAATTGAATCTTCTTTGTCTTTTATTTTCATCATTAGCCTGACCATCTCTATACAGTCTATTATTTTTTTTTATAACCATGCCTTCCAGTGGAACCCTTTTTTCCTTCCAGAGTTGTGCATATGAAATCCTTGCAGCTGTTAATATGTGTAACATGATATATCTGCCTGTTTTATTGCATTTTTGTGTTATTATACCTAATAAAAAAGTTTCCAGATTAAATTCAATTTTCTGATTCATGATTTCTTCTATCCATTGTCTAATTGTATTCCAATATTTTTTCACTTCCTGGCATGTCCACCAGGTATGGAAATAAGTGCCTTTTTCTTTTTCAATTTCCAGTCAGAGGTGGTATTTGCTGGTTCTTCAAGCTATTCAAAATTTCCTCTGCCGGTTCTCCAGAACTGGTCAGAAGCTGCTGAATACCACCTCTGCTCTAAATGAGGGTAGAATGAAAGAGGAATATACTAAAAAGCCATGCTTCTGTCCTCCTGCAGATCATGTTACTTTGTCATTATAATTTAGTTCCATTGCACCTTGATATCAGTGATGTCCATAGATAGATAGATAGATAGATAGATAGATAGATAGATAGATAGATAGATAGATAGATAGGCCTATAGGCCATATCAAGTAGGGTAAAATACAATAATTATAAGCTAAAATTCAATGATTTAATATATAAATATGTTAAATAGAATAAAATGATCTAAAATTATATTTCTGTATCACCCCTGCAATCTACTCCAATCAGGCCCACATCTCAGTCAGACCATTTTAGTCAGAAATTGTGCTGTATTAAATGTTCTGGCCACACATGAGGTATGTTGTTTTAATATGGGCCTCAGCCTGCTACTTTCTTGCCCACTGTGTAATAGTACAGGATAAAGGATTGATTTATGCCATTGTCTTGTTGAACTTGAAGTTCAACTAGATCAGAAGAACTTATAATTTCTGTGTGCATATGTAATGTGAATATACAGACATATGCTGTAAAATATTTAGTTAGGAGTATATTTATCTTGTTGATTATATTTTCTCTCTATAAACCTACCCTGTTCTAGAGTTCATGTCCAAAGTTTCCCATTGTACTTCAGGATGAAGTAGGTTTTGCAATTAGCATTGCATAATTACAGTATTTCACAAAGTCAGATGAAATCATATAATGAAACAATGTTCATGGTTGCATTAAAAAGTCAAAACTTTGACCGCTGGGAATCCATGAACTTCTGATATAAATAACTTTGAAGTAAACTTTGAACATCTGAAGGCTCAAACACAATCAGTACAATTACTGAAAGCAAAATTGCATTTCCTATTCTCAGTGAAGATCAAAGCTATCCCATAAAACTAAAAGAAAAAAAAGACTATTCAGGCCTTTCTGCTAGGATTGCATATCTCTGTTTTCTATGCATGAGGCAAACAGTTTGAACTGTCAACAATATAGTAGTATCACTACAGCCACTCCCACTTCAGAAATCAACATGCATCTAAATGGAATGAAGGCAGAAGAAGAATCTGAATCAATCCCATCCTTTATTTCAAACACCAAGGAAACCTTCATTTTGAAAAAGATTCCAATGGAAGACTTGGAGAATCACTGTTATGTAGACTTGGTGTGTAGTAGAGAAAAAGGTCCTGTAGGGGGCATAAGCAGCACACTGCCATGCCTCAATACCTACATGGGCCTCAAATACCTACATGATCTCACTCCCTGTCCCTGGCTGGTACATGATCTCACCTGCTAACATCACCACTTCCTTACTTGTATATTCTTAAGGATTAGTGGGGGGATTCACCACTCCAGATGCTGTTTCTGTATTACCTTTTTCTGCTTGTAAAAACTATATAAAAAGCAATAAACGCTGTGCAGGCAGTCAGACATCTTGGCACCCTGCAAAATGACTGGTCATTGAACTCCATCATTGGTGTTCTAAGAATTAGAATCAAGTTTTAAGAGGAAACATATCATAGAATCATAGAGTTGGAATGGACCTTGGAGGACTTTTAGTCTCACCTCCTACCCTTATCCCATCCTGGACAAATGGCTATCCAATCTTTTCTTGAAAACTTCCACTGATAGGGCACCCATTGTTTCTGGAGGCAGACTGTTGCATTGCTTAAGGGTTCTCTCAGTTAGGAAATTTCTCCTTATTTCACATATGGATCTCCCACCGGAGGTTTGGGTTAGCTGCACTCGAATTTTGATTTTGTTTAAAAATATATCAGAAACAGTAATTGGTTCTGTGTATATTTCCTTTAATATGCTTTCCCTAATGTGTGCTTTGCTTATAGGGCAAAATGAAAGTTTGCCCATGTGCACACTTTGTGAGCTTACGTATTTGTTATACTCAATTTAGGCTCACATTTTAATTGTTTTCCTATCTATAGTTCAGTAAAGATTTCAGAATGTAAAGTAAAATGTAAAATATATAAAATTCATTATATAAGAGCTTTGGTGGTGCAGGCTGTTAAATGCCTAGCACTTAAGTTCCAGGTGCCTGCAATTAGTGCAGGCTTGAATCCCACCAGGCTCAAGGTTGACTCAGCCTTCCATCCTCTCGGGGTAGGTAAATTGAGGACCCAAGATTGTTGGGGGCAATAAGCTGACTTTGTAAAAATGCCACTTGGTAATAAGCAGGCATATACAATGGAATGAAGGCTATTGCTGAGCGCACTGGGTTGTATCCCAAAAATTGTAAGCCGCCCTGAGTCTTCGGAGAAGGGCGGCATATAAATGTAATAAAAATAAATAAAATAAATAAAATATATGAATTTTAGTCATTTGAGATTTGTGAATTAAGTAGATTTCATGTAAAATACAGGGAAAACTATTTTTTTTGACATTCCTTCCCAGCAAAGCTTTCACTGAAGTACAAAATTGTCATATGCTTTTTCATGTATAATTATTCACATCATTTTTAAAAAATCTTTGGTTCCTTGTGGACTGCTTACCCTCTTAAATGTTTCTTCTTAAAGTGGAGTTTTTCCACAATAATAGCAAGGTTAAATTAATCAGCTAATGATGTCCCAACAGATCATTTGCTCCTTGTTCACATCTACACCTGCCTTTCTTATCTGTATTATTGCTTTATTCACTAAATTGCTTTCTCAAGCTGTTCCTCCCTTGTTTCCCACATTACTTGCATAACATTACATTAAGTGCTAAATTTAAAGGAAAATTAGATGAGCTTCAGATGGTTTTGAAAACAATTATAATATGGTCCATTTCTACCATGGACACTACAGAGTTTTCTGTGTCTCTGTTACTTTTGAGATCTCTAATTTTACACTGCATTATGGCCTCTCAGGTGCATACACAACCCCTGCCAAACCTCTTACCAGAAACCACAGAACAAGATGAACATTGCCCTGTAGTTAAGTAGTGGAATTCCATTTTGCATTCTTCACAATCAACTCACTTTTTAGCTACCTTCAATTCCCCATCTTTCACTGTAAGGGGATTGGTTCATTAGCAAAAATTCAGAATATAATTAGATGAAAAAGTATCATAGTCAAATTTTTTAAACATTTGTTAAAGGACAATAGCAAAGACACTTTTACAAGTAAATGGGAACTAAAACTCAGAACACATCCGGGTAACATGTTTAAGAAGTTGATTTATGTCTCCTGCTGAGCCTTACACCTGCAGTTCAAGCAAAACCTAAGTTTGGTGTCCCACAGTGTCTACTTTATTAGGTATGAAAGAGTCACAAGAAGTGGTGTAATTAAAATTGTAATTAACTGGAAAGAGAAAGTGCCACCTGAGTTTTGAGAGGCTGTCAGTTTTATTTGCCTTACAGCTCTTCTTCTGGCTCTCTGATATATGTGAGATACTTTTGTTTTTAATTCTAATCCTCTTTGCCCCTATTTCTTTCTCCCTTATTGCAAAATCTCTCATTAAAATTTTTGCTATCTAAATTGGATATTCAAAACTCAGACATCATCAGGCCTTTCATACTATGATTTTAAAAAACCACCTTCTAGCATACTTACCTGTGCTTATCAGGGTGTATTTTATATACAGTGATTTTTTTTAAAAAAAAATGTGTTGACACTGTAATTTCCAGAATTCATGGTTTTTGTGGCCATAGTGAGAATTCTGGGAGCTACAAGTTGATTATTTTAGGAAGGCACTGGGTTGACTGTACTTCAATATATGGGACCATTCTACATACCAAGGAAATGGATATAATCATATAATAAACATCTTTCATATTCAAAATAGTCCCTAATGCTATCAAGATTTGGATATCTATTTCTAAAATGTTGGGGTTTTTAATTATGATTTCTCCCAGTTTGGATATTTTTGGATATGTCAGTTATACAGTTGAATTGATTTCCAGGCAATGCCTTTTGAGACAATGAAATTATAGTCATGTTTTGCTAGCCAATTTTTTCAGGACAGATATGAAACTGATCATAGACAATAGATTTCCTGCATTTATATAATGTATTCAAAGAAGCAGGCAATGAAGTCCATGATGAATTACTAAATGCCATGTAGACAACAGTTTATTATGTTCCTCATTTTTATTTTGTAAATGTATATTTCTATTCTAATTCTGAGAAAATATCTGTTAAGCCAGGATACTGGTAGCATTCATTATTTTACAAAGTATTACCTGGAAATCATTCTGCCAATAAATAACTCTGAAAAGATACAATCTACAATGGTTTTCTATTATTCAAAGTTGGAATAGCCAAAATTTGAAGAACCAAAATATGAAAAGACTGTGCTGACTCAGTTTTTGGCAATCCATCCATCAACAGCTTCTAAGGAGAATGGAAGAAAAAACTATTTCTAACACAAAAGCATATGATTGATCGTAATTGGGAGAGATCTATAGTTTAGACATAGTAGCTTAGCTCCTTCTGTTGCTTCCCAGGATGAATGAGCATAATCAGCTCATTGGTATAACTGCTATGCTTTAAGTTCATTGACAAATTGCATGCAGAAGACACATTCCTTTAGCCAGAGAATTTGTCGGTCAGAAGTAGGAAAGCAGACAATGGACTAGTTGGTGTAAATCAACATAGCTCTGAGAAAATGGAATCTGACACACCCCAGCTGGTGATCTGTAGCAAGACTGTCAGGAACATCATCACCGGGTAAGGCAAAAGGCATTCCTGCTGTTTATAACTACGGCTGCCCATTTCTCCAAAAACAGTTTTTTGTTTTTTTGCTGAAAGTAGAGAAGGAATGCCTGTACCATCCTAAGATGACACAAACACTCTCAAAGAAGCTCACTGGTGGTGTTTCTTAAAAAGCAAACAAGCCAATTTTTTGAAGAAATATCATATGTGAATATAAATGTGTTCTTAATATGATTTATCTATACATTTCAGTTTTTCTATCTTACTATCTCTCCCACTATGAATTCACCGATAACTTTAGAATACCTCAAAGCTTTTTTTTTAAATATTGTTTATCCTTCCTTTAATAATTTCTGTGAATCATTTAAGGTGGCAAACAAATCTAATACTTCTTCCTCCTCCTATCCCCCCCATTTTTTGTGTGAAGTGAATTGGGCTGAGTGATCATGACTGGCCCACTCATCTAGCCAGCATTCATTCCTAAGACAAGAGTAAAACTCAGTTTCTTGGTTTGTAGACTGGTGCTCTAACCACTAGGCTAGGTGTATCCAACCTGCAGCCTATGGGCTGCATGCGGCCCTGGACATCTAGTAATGATTGCAATCTTTTAACATTATTGTGTGATTTATATACATTAACTATATCATATATTATAAATGCAGCCCAAGACAATTCCTCTTCACTCAATGTGGCCCAAGCAAGCCAAAAGGTTGGAAGGCCGTGCACTAGACCAAATTTAAGATCAAAAAGTTTGGTGGAAATTTGTCATGGCTGTTAAGTTGCTTCTAATTCCTTGTAACCTGGTGGCCATCATTTTTTCCAGGATTGTCTGGCAACAGCTTCTTTGAATTCTTGTAAACTCCTGCTGCTATCATTAGTGATACTTTAAAGCTGCTGTCTTATGTTTTGTAAAACATTTAAACCTCAGGTCATTGTTAATGAGCATTCTGAATTTATTTCATTTAGCACCAAATTATTTTTTTGTGGTTCAAGATATTCTCAAAATGTTACTTCAGCACCTCAGTTCCAAGGTATTTATTTCTCTTGGTTAACACCTTACTGATGAAATAAGATGGGGATACTATAACCTAAAACAACCCTTTTAGTTATTTCATGTGCATCTTGTGAGATGGTACACAGCATGGTCCTTTCTGTATTTTATCACTAAAACAACTCTTTGAGCTAAGTTAGGCTAAGTTGAAAATCCCGTTTAGTTAAATGCTCCAGCCATTTACTTTGTAAAGCAAGGCAAGGATATTTCAGTATTCAGTACTCAATATTCAAGCATTCAATATTCAAGTATTCAATATTCTTCCTAGTATAGTAAACCAACATTATGAAATTTCTTTTCTTGGTAATTCTGTTCAACTTATTAGGACAAATAAAAATGCTAAACTGATCCAATCCTAGCCATCAGTGAAAAATTAGCTTTTAGATGAGCAAACAATCAGAATAGAATAGTTTTTGATTGAGATCATATATTTAGACAGCTGTTTCACAATCCTCCATAATGTTATGATAGAAAAGTAAATATATACCTGCCTCTTCACCATAACACATGCCAGTATGTGAGACAAGGTGGCCCACTGGTTAGACACAGAATACCTGTAGGTTTATCTGGTATGATTCCCTATAAAGTGGCACGGAGCTTGGTTGGGTTTATTTTGAGTAGCCATATAGAAGTAACCATGTTTACATTCTCATGCTTTACTCTGTCCCTGAAATTAATTTGGCCTAGAAATGTTTGCCGTCAGCTGAACCTCAGAAACAAAAGCACTAAGTTCAGTGGAAAGCAAATGCTAGCTTTGGAAGAATAATAGAGTTCTCCTTTGCTCCTGACTGATTTACCAGATGACAGAACCCTAGAGAAAGGAAAGAAAGGAAGCTATAATTCCTAAAATTCATTTTTCTTTCATGAAGTTCATTTGTATCTGCCTTGATTTGCACTTGCCCTCTTTTTCCAAGTAAGCCCTTTAAACTGCAAAACTGCTGGAATCTTTAACATTAGAAGATATCTCTGTATCAGCGTATAATGTTGCGAAATCAACCCACAGCATCCCTAGCACATCACACATGGGGCTTCATTTCTTATTGAGGTACAAGTCAGCAGAAGCAATCCTGGACCATCTGTGCTCTATAAATTACAGGAACACTGGCACATGCTGCTACTAAATCACCAATGAACAGGCTTTACCTTATGACACATGACATGAACTCTGCTGGATATTCCAATAAATTCCCATAAAGCATCTGATATAAACTCAGGATTATGTTACCTTCAGGGATTGGGAAACTTAGATTTTTCTATCCTTCTGGGAACTTCTGGTAGTTATGTCAAAATGTGCACATTATCGCTTTTCAAACATGAGGGTCACATGCTACTGTCAGACAGTTATCCACAAAGATGATGATAGTGATGTTGGGGCAATTCTGTTTCAGCCGACTGGCATGGGGATCCCTTTCTAATGGAAGTTTGATGGAATTTGCTGCCAAAGTACAAATGTGTTTCCAGAGGGGAGGCTTTCCTCATGAAAAATCTGAAATAATTAAATAGCCCCAGTGCAGCTAATTTGTGTACTTTTACTGATTGGACTGATTATTAAATGATCCAGGGAACATTATATACCCAATTTATCTGATCTCAGTTTAAACAACCACCAGGTTAATCTTGTTAGCACAGAATGATTTTTTTGCATCTGCATACATTCATGTCAACTTGAAAAAGACACATGTGTGATTCAAGAGAAATGGTAAAACTATTGAACTGTTGTAACGATTGAAATGGGATGTCCATCTTCCTGCCCCAAATATTGTTATGCTCCCCAATTTATTTTTTATAATAATACATATGATATATTTATATTGTTTTAATGGTAAATGCAGAGATCGTGTCATATCCAGAGATCCCTCACATCCTGGACATAAATTGGTTCAACTTCTACCTTCAAAATGACATTATAGAGCATTGTACACCAGAACAACTAGACACAAGGACAGTTTCCCACTGAATGCCATCACTCTGCTAAACAATTAATTCCCACAATTATTTACTAAGACTGTATTACTATTATTCTGCTCATCCTTCCTATTACCTATCCCCTCCCACTTTTGACTATAACCTTGTTGCTTGCATCTTTATGATTTATGTTGTTTGATTCAGTTTCCTAGTATGATTTGATTGCTTATTTAGTATCCTATGACTATCACTAAGTGTTGCATCTTATGATTCTTGATGAATGTATTTTTAATGTGCACTGAGAGCATATGCACCAAAGACAAATTCCTTGTGTGTCCAATCACACTTGGCCAATAAAGAATTCTATTCTATATATCTATATTCTGAGTATTATAATGGTTCTGGACAATAAGGCAATATTAATTTTATTTTGCGGATGCAGAGTAGTGATGTTGAGGATGGTTTAACAACTAAGGAAACATTCTTAGACCAAAGGTCTCCATCTAAATTATGATTGTGTTTCTCATGTAAGCTAAATAGCATTTGCATTTACCTCTTATCTCTGGTTCCTAAGGTAATATATAGCCATCACGATTAGCAACCATTGATTACCTTATCTTATATAGATTTGCTACTCACCTTTAAAATAATCTCATACTCTACTTATTGTACATGAAGTGCAAAACAGTGAATAAGATATTTAAAACTGAAGACTCTAAAATATTTGGGAAAATACTACTAGTGCACCTCGACCATCTCTGGTCACAAGGTTTGTTCAGAAAGACACCAGAATCAAAAATATTGACCAAAAACAATTGGTCAAAAAGTGAACGAAGGGAATTGTAATTCATTCATATCTTGTCTGACAGATAAGTTTCTGCACTGAGCCATGCAACTACTACTTACTGCACTGTGGGGAACTATACTTCGAGAAGGCTAAATAGACAGTGATAAACAAGAACTATTTGTCACATCAATAAAGTAAGTATTCAAAATTGTAAATTGTCTAACAGGTGAAAAGATAAAATAAATACTTCATGGCTCAACATATTATAATAGTACCTTGATTTATGGTGACAACAGCAGCTTGTGCTTCTTGGATATTAAAAATATTATTAGAGGCACATGTTGACTTGGTGTTATTTTTTTTCTTGAGAGGGGGCAACTATTTGCTTCTTGCATGAGAAACAAGGATAAATTTTCTATAATGTATGATGCAGCATATTGTATTACTTACTATACGATGTAGGAGATTTGTAAGGATTATTTCCTATACCAAGAGCTATATAAACTTTCTCCAGCCAAGTGAAAGCTTAACTTGGTTCCAAGGTTTTGTTTTTAGTATTTACAAGACAACCAAGGATTCCACTGAGTCATCCTTTCAGAAATATTTCCTTACCAGATTCCTCAATGCTTTCAACTCTGACAGAACTTTTAATGTATTACCTTCACTGGAAAGTTGGGTTACATCCTGAGATGTACAGTATTTGCCTTGAACATAGCCTATGTTGAACTATATAAAACAGTCAAACATCAGCATGGGAAATGTGTTATGACATTTTGTATTATGTCATGAACTGTTTTATGATCTTGTGATATCATAAAATCTCTTATAAAATTTGCCGCATTCCATGGGAGTTATGGTTCCCAGATTTACTGTAAATTAGCCCATTATACCTTGGTTCAAAAATTGTTGGCCTATGGTGCAGTGTTTCACCCAATTAAAGTTTATGGGAATGAAAGTTTTATATAGATGGTTTTAATAGGTCTAATATTGTTTTATGCTGTTTTATAATTGATATTGTATTAAAATTTCTGATTGAGAAAAAAACTCAGGTTTTGTTATAAGATGGACAACTACATAAATGCTTGAAATAAAATAAAGTGCTGTATTTCCAGGTTTCTGGAATTTCTAAACAAACTTTAGCTCTTTTTGAGATACACCTCTTCAAGTGGTACTTTATAGTTGTAAAAGCCATCAAAGTATACCACCAAGAGGTAAGAAACTGAGTGCTATATAGATTCCAGAATTCTCAGTTACACCCTTGTGAATGGGAAAGTCTAGAGTTGAAATGTATCCAAAGGGATGATTCTTAAGTTTATTTATTTATTTATTTGATTTGTCAATTGCTTACAAGGTAACAGATATAAGTATAAACATGAGTAAGAATACAGGAAATAGATATGAATAAATGGGGACAATAGGACAGGGATGGTAGGCACGATGGTGCACTTATGCACGCCCCTTACAGACCTCTTAGGAACAGGGTGAGGTCAATAGTGGTTAGTTTGAGGTTAAAGGAGTTAGAGGATGTAACAACAGAGTCAGGTAGTGCATTCCAGACATTGACCACTCTGTTGCTGAAGTCGTACTTTCTGCAATCAAGTTTGAAGCGGTTTACATTGAGTTTGTATCTGTTGTGTGCTCTTGTATTGTTGTGGTTGAAGCTGAAGTAGTCACTGACTGGTAGGACATTGTAGCAGATATTGTTGTGTGCTACACTTAAGTCTAACCGTAGGCGACGTAGTTGATAAAACCTACTTTAGCTCAAATTCTCACTGCTCAGGATGAACCTATAAAAAAAAAAGGCAGAACACCACTTGGCAGTATGCACACAGCAAGCCCTAAAAGAATTATATCAAGAGGTGAGCTGAGTGACTGACTAGCTGGGAAGGTCTTGGATATGCTGTATTGCAACATGCACAATTGCAAATACTATCAAGAATCATTTTGTATCCAAATGTGAAGCAGTGTACAGCCCTACAGAAGGGACCATTTTTTTTTCTTCCCCAGGTAAAATGCTCTCTTCTTCTCTGTGAGCTATCATAAAAATCAATAGGCACAAATGTTTGCAATTCTGATTGCCGGTCCTAATATCCTTTGTGAACAATAGCTGCTTGTAAGCATAGGTTTGAAGGGAGGGAGAGTGCACCATAAAATAACCTAGAGCGAGAAATCTCTTCCTCTCCCTCCTCAGTAGATAATCCACTGCCACCATCATTGGTTGGCCATGATTTGAACTGATCCACTTTTCTAATCTGGGGGACTTAGTGACTGAGAACGCAGGTTTCATTGGTGCTCTTTGTGCTAGATTGTTTGCTTACAATCCATGGATGCATTCAGCTCGCCTCTGCTTGCCTAGATCATTCTAGTCCATGACTAGCAGAAGTGTAATGGAATGCATTAATGGCCTTAAGGAAAGAAATGCTGCCTAGGGAACAACCAGGGAAGAGCAACAGAAGCCGGCAATTGTTTAATAGTCACAGAAAGAAAGGACCCACAGTAATGGATCAGGAACTTACAAAGGATAAGTGGGAACTTTGTACTTTGAGACTTTCACATTTCTAATAATGTAACCTTGGTGGTGCAGGCTGTTAAACGCCTAGCACTTAGTTCCAGCTGCCTGCAATTAGTGCAGGCTCGAATCCCACCAGGCTCAAGGTTGACTCAGCCTTCCATCCTCTCGGGGTAGGTAAAGTGAGGACCCAAGATTGTTGGGGGCAATAAGCTGGCTTTGTAAAAATGCCGCTTAGTAATAAGCAGGCATATACAATGGAAGGAAGGCTATTGCTGAGCGCATTGGGTTGTGCTCCAAAAATTGTAAGCCGCCCTGAGTCTTTGGAGAAGGGCGGCATATAAATATGAATAAAACAAACAAACAAACCTTACAACAAAGTACAATAAGTTCATCAAGCCCTGTTTTCTATCAATTTACCTGGGAGAGCTGACAAGAAGGATGAAAAGCATGGACTAGAACAGTGGTTGCCAACCAGTGGGCTGGGGACCATTGGTGGTCCGTGAGAAAATTTTGGTGGTCCGCAGAGAAATATCACCCCAAAGCACGCCCCCCAAAGCAATTAATCCAGGCTGCATGGGAACACAAGGCTGCACCACCCACATGGCCCATGGGAACACAAGGCTTGTGTTGCTTGCATTGTGAACAACACAAGGTAGTGAGGGGAGGGGGGGAAAGGGCAGAGGGGAAAAACTTGCCCCACTCACCCCACACGCCTCGCCTGGCCACCTGGCTGCTTCTTTCTTCTTCTGCTTTTGGCTGCACGCAAGGAAAGCAGCAAAAGTCTTTCTTTCTCTCCCCCAAATTCCGCCAGAAATGAGTCTTTGGGATCCTGCAAGGCATCCTGCTCCAAGAAGCTGTGGCAGTGCAACAAGTCTCACAAAGACTCATTTCTGACGGAGTTTGGGGGAGAGAAAGAAAGACTTCTGCAACTTTTGCTGCTTTCCTTGCAGGAAGCCAAAAGTCTCTCTCTCTCTCCCTGAGAACAGAGCCAGAGACTGCAATCCCAAATAAAGAATGATCAATCAGTAGGAAAATGGGATGGAGAATTTTCCTACATACTTTTTGGGGATTTTCCCAGGGTCTCTGGTCTGCGGGATTTAAAATTATGAGTTTGGTGGTCCCTGAGGTCCAAAAGGTTGGCAACCCCTGGACTAGACCTCCAAGGTCCCCTCCAACTCTATTGTTTTGTATTCTATTCTATAAGAATGCATCTATGAATACCAAATAGCATTCATGAATACCAACCACCGTAGCCTTCATGAAAACTTCTTAATCTCACAACTCATTGATAGGTTCAAGCATAGTTTCAACTGGGAAATGTTGAACATGGTAGACTAGTTAAATCAAGGGAATTTCAGCAAGTGTGGCATTCAGATAAATCAATCATCAATAGACAGATAGAGAGAAAGCACATTCAAAAGAGATAATAAAAACATAAAAAGGAAATAAAAAAAACAATACCCATCCTCTCCAGCACCAACACCCAAGTAAACTGGGATTAACCCAAGACAAACAAGCAGGAAACAGTAACCCTAATCAGGGAATTTCCAAGGAGAAAACCAGATCCCCATCAATACTGGCAGGGAAAGCTACTGTATATAAATAGGGAGCAAACCTCATTTCCCACACCACTGTTGATGTTACCTAGTTGGGTAATGAAAAGCAAACAACCAAGCTCAGAGAGCACTAAGAACTTCATATTTCAATTCTGAACTATGTATATATTTTTTTTAAGGAGGAGCTTTCATGCTCAGAGACTTTCTGAATTTTCTCTGCTATGGAAAAATAAGACATCTTTATCAGCTTCATAATTGCAAAATGGTCATCATCATTACCATCCTTACCATCCTTACCATCCTTTATAGCAACCTTAAAGAGTTGGTATAAAGATTAGAACAGTATCTGTGAAGTTGTCTGAGCTTTCTAAATTGGCTGTATAAGTAGTAGGTCTTCTGAAATGTGACAGCACTGTTTTTGCTGAAGTCCCATATTTATTTATCTATTTAAATTTATTGGCTCAATTCCAGTGGCATTTCATGTATACTTGGCCAGAAGTTATTACAATCCTTCACAGAAAACTTCTCTTGCTACCAAATTTTTCTTTTGTGGCAGAAAATCACTGGCATTTTCAAAATTGGATTAAAACATCATTCATAAAGCTTTCTAAAAGGTTGGAGGAAGAAAGCTCAGGTAAGTTCCTCCTTTTCTATAAGTCATTTAGACACACACACATGTGTGTATGTGTGTGTATGTGTGTGTGTGTGTATATATATATTATCATCATCATCATTGTCATCGTATCATCATTTTAGCCATTGTCTATCCATACATACACATACACAGTCACTTACAGATAGAGTATATATAAAAATATTAGGACCAATATCCTGTAAAGCAAAATTACAAGACCAATGTGACTAATCAAATATTTGAAAAGCTACTGCTACTAGTTTGGTTGTCTGCTCATTAAAATACCAAATATTTCATTTTGAACTTCCATTTCAGCATAATCGATTGCAGATATAATTTTCAGCAATTTGAAAACACCTAATCCAGTCCTTTAATTAATACAGCCTATTCTGAAAGTTGAAAGATTTATTAGTGCTGGCAGAAACATTTGAAAATAACTTCAGGAAGTTCATGTCATACCATGTATCTCAAAGGGAATTCATTTTCCTACATATTTTTCCTTTGCCATCACCAATAAATTCATTCAGAGAATTTAATATACTAAGCTAGACAGTAGTTAAAAGGTTGTTAAACAATTTCAATAGAAGGAATTATGGAAACATAATTATGAGCAAAGAGACCTACTATAATTCTTATTTGCTTTATTTATACCTAAATACATCTAAGAATGTAAAGAACATTTAAGGTCTACTACAGAGAACAAAAACTGGAGATACTAAATTCTAAACAATATCCAAAACATATATTTTACTTTATTTATTTAGAAATATGCAAAAGGGATTAATGTTAAGATTCTGAGACTATGTAATGCTATGTGGGAATGACCTTGGGCGACAGGAAGAAGAGCCACAGCTTAGACAACATCTGATAAACAAAATGTGAGTCTGAAAGAGGAAGGTTGGCAAAAGCAACTCAGAAAGGGCCCTCACTAACTTTGGGGAGAGTAAAAGTGTGGGACAGAAGGGGAACTTTCAGACTTGCAAGGTTCTGTTAATATAACTCAGTGGTGGGATTCGATTTTTTTTTACTACTGGATCTGTGGGCATGGCTTGGTGGGCATGGTGTGGCTTGGTGGGCATGGCTTGGTGGGTGTGGCAGGGGAAGGTTACTGCAAAATCTCCATTCCCTCCCCACTCCACTAGCCTGCTTTCCAGTTCCGTTCTCCTGTGCAGGGCAACAAAAGAAGACCCAGCCAATCAGCTGGGACTCGGGAGGCAGGGAATAAATGGGGGTGGGGCCAGTCACAGCTGGTATTTTCCGGTTTTCTGAACTACTTAAAATTTCCGCTATCGGTTCTCCAGAACTGGTCAGAATATGCTGAATACCACCTCTGATGTAACTTTACAATAAAGATAAAGCTAGTACATCTGGTTGTGCTTCTGGCTGGACTGCCTCGGAAGGCTAACAGACTGGTTTGCCACTGTGACAAACCTATTTCATATACTGCATAAAACAACATTCTACAGGTAAACCTCGACTTACAACAGTCCATTTAGAGATCATTCAACATTACAACGTCACTGAGAAATGTGACTTATGACCAATTTTCACACTTACGGCAGTGGTGGGATTCAATTTTTTTTACTACCGGTTCTGTGGGCATGGCTTGGTGGGTGTGGCTTCTATTTGCCTCCATTATACCAATCACCTCATCAAGGTGAAATTCATCTCCTTCCCAGAACTCCTATTTATGTGAAGTCTGAATAAATTAATGAACTTAGTTTTTTAAATACTTGCAAGTTACCAGAATAAAGATTCAGTAAAGTTTTACATTTTTAAATCATTTTTTTCTCCATTTTATTGTTGTAAGCTGTCCAGAGTAGCCCTGTGGTGAGATGGGCAGGAAATATTTAACTAATTAACTAAATGGCAGAAAAAGAAGAACTCTCAGTGGTAAACAGAAGGCTTTATGGACTATCCTTGTGATGAGATTGACAATTATTTAAGTGATGTTATCAGCAAGAAGCTAGTAGACCAATTTCTCTTGTGTACTTTAATCAACTTCAACTTGTTTTCTTTCATGATATGAGGATGGTGGTAGATGAATTTAGATCACAAGTCTTTCAGAGCCTATTCTCTCTTGGCAGCAAGGGAGTTGATAATTGTTAATATTTCCCTCGGCATGTTTAGGGGGTCCTCCTTTCTTATGCAACTGTTGACTCTTCCTATTTTTTGCCAAAGTGGTTGATATGGCAATGGTGAAAAAACTCCAAGTTCTCTTAGATGAAACAGAATATCTAGATATCATTGGCTGCCTTAATTGATGATCTGTTAAGAGCTGCAAAACAGAGAATCTGTCCCTCCTTTCCTCCTGGATAGCTTAGTAGCTTTTCATAGCATCAGTTATGGAATACTTCTATCTACTTTTGAGAATTTGGTTTGGTGACATTGTTTTGCTGTGGTTCCACTCCTACCTGGAAGTTTCAGATAGTAGTCTGAGGGATGTCTTCATTCAGTTTTTAGATTATGAGATGCCTTAGGGCTTGATTATGTTCCTATGCTATGTGCCATCTTTATGAGGCCACCAGGAGCAATCATCAGTGGTGGCATTGCTGTTTGCCCTCCTTGTGACAACCTTCTCTTTTCCATCATCAAGCTGTTCCAGGTTCCCAGAATGAATCATAGAAGTGAAATTGAAAAGGACAACAAGGATAATCTTGTGTTAATAGCTGGACTGATCAGTTTTTGCTGGAATCCCCATATTGTGTGAATCCGACAAAAGTTGAATCTTTGCTTTAGAAATTGTAGAAGTGGCTGGCATAGGCAAATATTCCAGTTTTTATTTTGAGTTCATAGTTGGATGGTCTTGACAGTCTGTGAGTTCAGATATAATAGCAAACCACATTTAATAAAAATTATTAGGGATGGTGCTTGTATATGGGGGCTTAATACAAATGATGACTTGCAAACTGGTTTTAAAGTAAGTTTTAATAGCCTGGTTCGATACTCTACACAAAAAGTAGCTAGAAATCTGGTAAAAACTCAAGCCTACTACCAATTCATGTTTGGGTGTAATATCTGAATGCAACATTTGTCTTTTGGTGACTTTTAAGAAAATAAGCCCAAAGAAAAAGAAGACCCACACAATAAAAACATAACCAAAGAGGAGCAGGGAATTGGCTGTTGGAGCAACATAATGAAAAGAGCACCTGTCCTCCATAAAACCTTCAAATGCAGAGGTTTTAAAATTATATTTCTATTTCAGCTTTATGTTCAAGGAGATGTACTACTTTCAGAGTACCTTGGTTATTGATGCTTCCCAGTGAAACAAAATTGGCCCTGAATGAACCTAAAATGCTATCAGAAATGAAGAAGAATAGTGAAAATGAAACAACTAAGTGAAGCAGCCTTACTCTGAACTTTTTACTGATAGAAAACATCAAATCCAAGCAGCAAATTTTATCTGGAAAAAAAAAATCAGCCTAGCTGTGTAACCATCCAGATTCAGCAACCAAAGGAACAGAACTGTGTGTTTGCAAAAGCTGGGTTCAATTTTTGGAGGACATGCTCAAAAAATAAATATTGGCTCACTTGCCAATTTTTTCATCTCTGTCTTCTGGAATCCATAAATCTGCTGGGGTATTGATTGTTTAGTTAATATACAGTTGTATATGTTTTACAACTTTTGTGCTACAGAAGCCTCGAAAAGAGCTGAATTATTCATTGTTAATAAGGAAGCGTGTGCTGCACAGCTCCTTATAGTACTTTGCATGTTCTCCATATAGCTTTTATTCCATTAGAATGATCTAGTAGCCTGTATTGAATGATTAGAATGATCTAGTAGCCCGTATTGAAAAAAAATCTGACATCTCAGTCTCAAGTTCCTAATTTTGAACCTTTAAACCTGCAACCAAATGTGTTATGTGTTAAATGTCCTAGAGAGCCATAGTGCCACAGTGGCTAGAATGCAGTATTGCAGGCTAATTTTGCTGACTGCCAGCAGTTCATATCTCACCAGGCTCAAGATTGCCAGCAGTTCAAATCTCAAATAGAAGGCTCAGCCTTCTATTCTTCCAAGTTAAGCACTGTGAAACGGTATATAAGTCTAAGTGCTATTGCTATATTCAGTATTCTGTATATCACCCCATGCCCCTTCTCTTTGTTCTTGCCTAAGGGTGATATAATGTCACATATCCTGTGCCTTTTCTTATTTCTGCTTTTGAGGATGTAGGCTGACTAGATCACTAGTATAACCATTTTCCAAACTTAAAATGCTTACAAAATGCTTTATTGACTATTGCTGATCTCTGCTGATTTTCACAGCTCTATGATAATGGACATGTCTATATTTTTATGAGTCACAAATTTGTAGAGATTATGAGCCAGGAATTGTGTGGTGTCCTTCCTTTCTTCCTTCCTTCCTTCCTTCCTTCCTTCCTTCCTTCCTTCCTTCCTTCCTTCCTTCCTTCTGTCCATCCTCCCTTCCTCCCTCCCTCCCTCCCTTCCTATTAACCTTTCCACAAAATCATCCATAATAAAAGTCCCTGAGAGAACTGAAGGGATTTTTGTTAGCTACCAATCTTGCACATCTGTGGTGGGTTCAAAAAACCCTTGGTTATTGATTAAATTAAGATACTATGGGAACTTGTTGATTGATTGACATTATAGGGATCTATTAACAAAACATTATGAAAAAATAACAGCACCTGCATTTTGATATCACAATATGCTTTTTGACATCTCATCATTGTGGTATGTAATAGATGCCTCTGACCTTGCAGTAACCCAGCATAAAGAAGCCAGTATGAGTGGCTGCAGACAGGCCTAGCAGCACTATGATGTTCAATGCTAGGCAACATATAGATGGCAGCAAAGGGCTCTAAAAATCTATTTCTTTGTTGCCATCTTGAGGTGTTTCTTCATTTTCGCAGCCCAGAACTACTAGCCTTAGTCACATTATATTAAACTTGCATTAATTTACAAAACAGATTTTGAATAGACAGGAAGGTACAAACAAAACATACATTAATAGGAAATTGGAAGCCTCGGGAATTTAAAAAAACTATGGAGAAAGAATGTTATTTGCAGATTGTATAACAAATTATATTAAAAAAAACCTAAGCTTGGTAGAGTTTGTAGGTTTAGTAGAACTACCCATTCTGGGCTGCAAATAAACTGATGACCACTAGACAGCAACAAAGAGATACAGTAAGCTTTTAACTTTTAACTGCCTTCTAATAGTGGTCTGGATTTTTTCCAGCTCTCATTCGGTACCTGACATGACCAGTGATTCTTCCTGCAGAAAGGCAAATGCTTCTCTGGGTTACAGAAGTATGGCAGAAGTTTTCATTGAATAATTAGGATGGTAATGCATATTTCAAAGACAAAAAGGGATTTCCATAGCTTGGGAAAATGCCAAGGGAGGCATAAAGATACATCAAGTTACATATGGGAAAGGTTTTATCATTGAAACCTCCAGTAGGTGGGATATACATAAGACATCTGCAACTCCTCTTTGTCTGCATCTCTTTTATAGTTCTTACATTGTCCCTCATGCAGGAAACTAAGCAGGTGGTGATTTTCATAACAAGGAGATGAGGAAAAGGACCACTTGCTGAATTTGAACATATCAGAAGATATGTTCAAGAAGAAGCCCTATGAAATGCGGTCAATCTACCTGTACAGAGAGAGGCAGACATAGTGTACATGCAGATATTTATGCTTATCTACTAATCATATCAAATCATAATCATGGAGTTAGAAATGATTGGAATTATATTGATCTAGATTTTTTTATTTGGGGTACAAATGTATTCTTCAGAACCACAAAGATATTTTTTCACTTTGTATTTTGCCTGAAGAGCTTAAGGCTAGAATATCCAGAAAGAATATTTATGAAGTAGTTAAATTGTAATCCTTAGCTTTTTTTTTAAATTTTAAAAACAACTTTATTTACAAGATGTTAAAAACATACAAACATTTAAATACACAAAATAAAAATACAAAAATAGTGCACAAAGCGCTTTCTTCATTTTGTTTTGGATATCAAATTGGATATGAGATTTTAGTCAAAGATTAACTATAAATTCTTCAGAACCACAAAGATATTTTTTCACTTTGTATTTTGCCTGAAGAGCTTAAGGCTAGAATATCCAGAAAGAATATTTATGAAGTAGTTAAATTGTAATCCTTAGCTTTAATTCCACTCATATAATTCCACTGACTTCAGCAGAACATAATTGTTTTAAACCCAAATTTTAGAATTGGAGCAAAGAACAGGATAAGATTGTACATGTTTGTGTACACACACACACAAACACACATACACAAACACACACACAGAGAGTCTGTCTCTTCTTTCTGTTATAACACATGCACCCTGATGATATAGTCTTCATTCTCACTTAAGATCCTTTGACAACAAGGGTGGGTAACATTCTGAAAGTATATTACTGATCAATCTACAAAATTTTACAGCCATCAGGTTTCTGCTGACTCCACATCACTCACTGTTTATATTTCTCTTTTTAAGAAAGATGGAATGAAGCCAGAAAAGAACATACAGCCAATGTGTACTGGGATAATAGTAAATGGCATTGATTTCAGCCTTAATATATCAAGATAAAATAAATAGAGATTAGTACAAAAGTTGAAGTTTTTATTATGTGAGACTGACAATGGGGCCACTAGGAAAGTTTTTGAGATAAAGAGAGCACCAAACAAACAAAAAAGTTACTTGTTTTGTCAAGCTGTTTTAATCCCCTTCCCTTGTTTACTTTTAAGCCAGTGCTGTGATGAGCGTTAATAAATTTGATCACCTATGGCCCTCTGGAGTGATGAAGGACATTTGCATGCTTTTTGCAAAGGACACAAACCCTGCTTTACTAGCAGTGGAATTCAAAGCATTGATTTATTTGTGAAACCTTGGAGCACAGTGGCGCCCTTCGACATGGGCTACCCACATTCCAGACCCCTTATTTGACAGCTGGCACATAATGTTTCTGTGGAGGCAAGCAGTTGGCAACCAATGCCACAATATATCAGTTTAAATTGCAGAGCTGTAGAAAGGAAACTGGAGATTATCTAGCTCAACCACCTAGCCAATTCACAGTGTAGGCTGCTATTTACCATCCCTAACTCAAGGTTTTTGTTATGTATGTAGGTTTGAAGTCATTGGTTTAGTTTGAATTGTTCTTGTAAAGTGTTAGAAATGATTGGATTAAAAGTGCGGGAAAACCCTGCACTCTGATTGGCTGTCAACTGCGGCTGCTGGCTATAAGTAGCAGCAGCCCAGCGGGTCCGTTCTGAGCTGTAGTCACTAATAAACAAAAGAGCTTGAAGCACTCCGTGTCTGTCTCTTCATGCAAACTTAACACTGGCGACGAGGATGGGATTTTCCCTGAAGAGAAGGCAACGCGGAACAGAAGAAGAGTGAGATGGCTGCACTGAACACTCCCCCAGCCCCATTCGATTCGACGGCAGAAGACTGGGAATCGCATGCAGATCGTTTCCAAATGTATCTGGAAGGAAACGATCTAGCCGACATTTCCGAAAAGTGGAAGAGGGCGGTCTTCCTTACGTACTGCGGTCTGGCAGTTTTCAAGATGGCGAAGGCATTGGCGGGAGCTGCAGACGTGCAGACTGGCCTGACTTAGAAAAGCTGTTAAGAGCCCATTACGCGCCACAAGTATCGTGCCTCATTAAGAGACATGAGTTTTACCGTCATGATCAGGGGGAAAACAAAAACGTAAATGACTTCATGGCAAGTTTAAGAGACATTGGGGGTGCATGTGAATTTAACAGTTTAGAAGAGGCCATGCGTGATCGATTTGTTCTGGGCCTTAAAGACAAGGTATTACAGAGCAAGTTATTAATGAAACCTAAGATCACGCTGAAAGAAGCAATAGAAGAAGCCTCTTCAGCAGAAGCTACCAAGTCCTCAGCAGCAGCAATGAAAAAGATTAACAAGGCCACAAGCCATCCTGATGTGGAAAAGTCCACAACAACTCATTGTGAGCAAATAGATTCTGAGTCAGACTGTAGTGAGGTGGAGGAAGGAATTTACAGACTCAGAATGGAGCGGAAAAAGAAAGACCTGGGAAGAAAGAGGCAAGATTTCTACTGCAGAGGTTGTGGGGAAGCCATGCCCCGCACTGAATGCAAGTTTTTAGACACCATTTGCCTCCGTTGTGATAAAAGAGGACACCTAGCAAGAGTCTGCAAATCATCCAGAACTCCACCCAACAGAAGGAAATTTCCTGCAAACAAAGACAAAGAATTCAAGCCCAACAATCTCATTGAGAAAATGGGGCACAGCACAGAAGCAAGGGGGAAGAATGAAACTCATCAAACAGTCACTATTGGTCATTCATCTTCTATCAATAACAGAAAAGTGCATGTCAAGGTACTTATTGAAGGAAGGCCTTGCCAAATGGAAGTGGACTCAGGCTCATATCTGTCTATGGTGTCATGGGACACTATTCACAGACTACTCCCAAACATTCAGAAGAATCATTTCAAGAAGCAAGCTGACTCTTAAAGACTACCAAGGGAACAAGATTCCAGTAGTTGGAACAAGAGAATTCAATGTGAAGTTCAAAGGCCACACCAAACGCCTGCCCCTGACCATCGTGGACAAGGATCGCCCAAGCTTGCTGGGACTTGAGTGGTTCAACCCACTGGGCATCGAGGTGACTGGCATCAATCATGTGAGCAACACTGAATGGGAGGAGGCCTTGAAGTCTGAGTTTCCAGAGGTCTTCAGCACGGATTAGGCAAGTACTTGGGGACCCCTATCACTTTCAATCTAGATCCCAAGGTGCCACCAATCCGTTTAAAGCCCAGAAGGGTCCCATTTGCCTTAAAGGAAAAATTGATGCACAATTAGATAAATTAATAGCTCAAGGGGTTTTAGAGCCCACTGACCACTCCAGGTGGGAGACACCCATAGTCACACCAGTCAAGGCTGATGGGTCTGTGAGAATCTGCAGAGACTACAAGGGGACATTGAACCATGCGCTACAACAGAGCGCATATCCAGTTCCAGTGGTGCATCACTTATTACATTCTCTTGGCGGGGGCACAGTCTTTGCCAAATTGGATCTGGCCCAGGCATATCAACAGTTAACAGTTGATGATGCCACTGCAGAGGCCCAAACCATTGTGACTCATAGAGGTGCTTTCAAATGCAGAAGGTTGCAATTTGGAGTAAGTGTGGCACCAGGCATCTTCCAAAGCCTTATGGAAAGAATGCTCCAAGGACTGCCAGGGTAGTGCCTTATTTTGATGATGTGTTAATCTCTGCTGAAAATGACATTCAGTTACTCGAGAGACTCAGAGAAGTCCTAACCAGATTCAAGGAAGCGGGGTTAAAAGTCAAAGAAGAAAAGCACACTTAGAACTGACAAGGTAGAGTTCTTAGGCTATATGATTGACAAACATGGTATTCACCCCACAGAAGCCAAGTTCAGGCAATCAAAGAAGCCCCCAGGCCTAAATGCAAAACAGACTTGCAAGCTTTCCTGGGACTCATTAACTTCTATCACATGTTTCTACCTCAGAAGGCAACCATTGCAGAACCACTACACAGATTACTAGACAAAAAGTCTGCATGGATCTGGGGCAGGAAAGAACAAGCTGCCTTTAACACTATTAAAAGACAACTCACTTCTGATTCTGTACTGATACAGTTCTCTGAGAATTTGCCAGTTGTACTGACTTGTGATGCATTCCCTTTTGGAGTGGGGTGTGTGTGTTGAGCCACATGCTTCCCAGCGGGAGGGAAGCCCCTATTGCATTTTACTCTCGCACCTTGACAGAGAGAAATTACAGCCAACTGGACAAGGAAGCCTTGGCAATTGTTGCAGCTGTCAAGAAATTCCATGAGTATCTATATGGGAGAACATTTACTATTGTCACAGATCACAAACCTCTTTCAGGCATTGTGGCAGGGGACAAACCAACACGATCCTGTCACCAAGAATGCTGAGATGGACTGAATTTCTTGCTGCTTATTCATACAAACTCATCCACAGGCCTGGAAAAGACATTGGGCATGCAGATGCTTTGAGTCGCTGCCCACTTCATTCACACACTGAGGATCCTGCTCCTGAGACTTACACCTTTTTCTAGAAACTGTTGCCAAGCTTCCAGTACACGCTGCTGAAATTGCCAGAGAGACTGCCAAAGACACTTTATTGGCTCCTGTTATAGGCTGGATTAAGAAAGGTTGGCCACTTCAAGATCTACCTCAACTTGCCCAACTTTTTAAATCCAGGCAAACTGAATTATCTGTATTAAGAGGATGTATTTTGTGGGGTAACAGGGTGGTTATTCCTGCAAAACTACAAAAAGAGGTTTTGGAAATGTTACATGAGGGTCATCCAGGAATTGTCAGAATGAAGGGATTGGCCAGGAGTTATGTATGGTGGCCAGGTATTGACAAAATGGTTGAACACTAGGTTGCATCTTGTCCCAACTGTCAGGTAATCAGGCCTGCACCACCTCTCGCCCCCAAACAGGAATGGGAATGTCCTAGGGGCCCATGGTCCAGGATTCACATTGACTTTGCTGGCCCTACCAGAGGGCACACTTTCCTTATTATAGTAGATGCATATTCCAAATGGCTAGAGGTTATCCCTATGGCATCCACCACAGCTGAAGCTGTCATCAAGCAGCTTAAGAGGCTTTTTGTAACTCATGGGTTACCTGATGTCCTCGTTTCTGACAATGGTCCTCAATTTACGTCCAACCTTTTTGAATCATATCTAGCACAGCAGGGTATCAGACATGCCCTGACAGCCCCTGGGCACCCTTCGGCTAACGGCCGGGCTGAACGCATGGTGCGCTTTACCAAGGAAAAACTTCAGCAATTGGGTCCTGGGGACATCACTGAGAAAGTTGAAAACTACTCAGTGTCCAGCATATCACTCCTAACCCATCAACTAACTTATCCCCAGCAGAGTTGTTGATGGGTAGGAAACTCAGGTCTCCCCTTGACCACCTTCATCCCACTTACACACCCAATGCACCACTAGATTCCACTAGCAAAATTCGCACATTCACTGTGGGTGATTCTGTTTATGCTAAGAACCTTATGGGTGAACCATTATGGATTCCTGCTGAGATAACCCAAATCACAGGCCCTAGGTCTTACAGGGTACAACCAGACGATGGTGTCCTCTGGAGCAGGCACATTGATCAGCTTAGGTCCAGATTACCTCAGGAACATTGCAATTGCTCCTCTCTGGTTCCCATCCCTAGTACCTCTTCTAGGGGAAGGGAGGATCATGAGGATGATCAGCAAGCAAGAATCAACCCCATGTGTAACGAGCCAACATGACAGGAACCATCCCAAAACCTGTCACAATGCCAAAATCCATCCTTACAAGTGGAAGACTGTACATCACCACCTGACTTAGGTGCTGACATTGGGTTGGAGATGGATTGGGAGGAGAGACCAGGTTGTAGTAACCAAACAGGTTCTACTATTACTAGAAGTCCAGGTATGGAAATGTCAGAAGACACATTTCCTGTCTCACTGGGTGAGAACATTAAAACATCTGAACCACGTAGGTCTCAACGTACACATAAGAGCCCCACCTATTTAAAAGAATACATTAGATAGATGGGGTTTGAGTATGGACTGAACCTAGTGGGGAGGGGTGTTGTGTATGTAGGTTTGAAGTCATTGGTTTAGTTTGAACTGTTGTTGTAAAGTGTTAGAAATGATTGGTTTAAAAGTGCGGGAAAAACCCTGCACTCTGATTGGCTGGCAACTGCGGCTGCTGGCTATAAGTAGCAGCCGCAGCCCAGCCAAAGCGGGTCCGTTCTGAGCTGTAGTCACTAATAAACAAAAGAGCTTGAAGCACTCCGCGTCTGTCTCTTCATGCAAACTTAACAGTTTTCATGTGTCATCTTAACTATACCTGATGGAGGAGAGCCAGCCATCTTTTGAGAAAACTGTTCCTTTCTCAGAAAAACTCTAACTACTAGATACTTGATCCTAACATTTAGCTGGGCATTCAATTTCTACCTCTCAGTTCTAGCTCTGCTCTTTGGCGCAAAAAAGAACAAGAAGTCTTCTCTGTCTTTTGTTTGTAGCCTGACAACTATTACTTTCAGTACATTTGTTATGGATTTGAGAACGGTGGACTGGAAGTTCTGCAGTCACTTTGATTTAAGAGTAGGCAATTCATGGAGATTTTCCAGAACTACAACTCCCAGCACTTCCAAAAAGAATTAGATGGCAAGGGCTGCTGGGAAGTTATAGCTTAGTAACTTCTCCAAATGCCCAAGTAAGAATCGAGACAGGGATGCCTCAAATTCAGGTAAGAGCCTGGAAGATGATGATCATTCATTGGCTAAAAATGCATTTCTTCCCAGAGGGACTGATCCCTCTAGTACTGATTGATAACTACCCCTCCCCCTGGAAGCACGCAGTAGACCACAAGCTGGGCTCCTATGGACTCTCACCAGTATTCTTAATGTCCCTAGGCTTTGACCAAGCAAAGCAAGTAGTAATCAATAGAATGAAGGACATGGAGTTCCAAGAAGAATTAAATAGGTTGGCTTGCCACAGCAGGGACAGAATCAAACAGGGAGTGTGGGAATTGGCAAGATATCTGAATGATCTGACCTTCCCAAAACAAAAAATAGCTTTCTTTAGAGCCAGATTTAATATTCTCCCATCAGCACTTCTTCAGGGCAGGTAATAAGAAAACACCAATAGCAGAATGGGTATGCATATGTGGTAAAGGAGAAGTTGAAGATATCTCACATGTTTTATTGTACTGTTATTGTATTGTACATGTTTTATTGTACAGAGTTTATAGGTCATTGTATATTCTCCCCTTACTAGAGAGATTGCCAGGGAGGGCAGACAATTTTTATGCAGACTTTCTCCTCCAGGATTCAAACAAAGATATTACGCGTGCAGTGGCAAAATTCTGTGTTGCTGCAATGTCTACTAGAAAAAAATTGGTTACAGAATGTCAGAACGTTACAGCTGTCAATTTGTGACAATTTTTGGAGATAGAACAAACTTTGGAAAATGATATTTACACACATACTTATTGGGTCTCCACTCATATAAACCAGGGAGTGCCCCTAACTGTTTGAGAACATGTATTTTCTTAACAGATGTTTTTATCCACTATTAATGTATTATAATGTGTCAGTATTTTTATGTATATTGTAAATAGTGATGTCTATTGCTGGTCTAAGACCATAATAAAGTTATATATTCATATTCTCCAATGCTACAGGTTGTCATCTTTGCTAATTTTAGTTGCTTAGTAATTTAAGGAAGAACTGAGCAATCTCTGTCTCTCCCTCCCTCCATCTCCCCCCTTCCCCCTCTTTTTAGACTAGGAGCACAACTCTCCTTTCTGGCTTGTCTGAGGCCATGATCAATTAAAAAAAAATCATAGGAGTTGATGAAGCTGCTGAAGTTTCAGATTTGCTTTTTCTTGTTTGAGGCTTTAGGAGGTTTTAAGAGACAAACTGGGTGGCTTGGTTCTTATAGGTTCTTATAAGAACTGTACCGTCGGCTAGACAATGTTGGCTGGCGGTCCCTAGGGGGAGGGCCTTCTCTATGGGGGCGCCCACTTTGTGGAACCAGCTTCCCCTGGAGCTGTGACTGGCCCCTGACCTTTGCTCCTTTTGCCGTGGCCTAAAAACTTGGTTATTCAAACAGGCCGGCCTGGACTGAGGGGGGGTTGTTTTAATATTTTAAATGTTTGGTAGTGGGTTTTAATGATTATTTGGTTGAATTTGGTTTAATTCCTTTTTAACTTTTGTAATTTGTATGGTTGTTTTTATGTGAGCCGCCCTGAGTCCCTCGGGCGAGAGGGCGGCATATAAGACCAAATAATAAATAAATAAATAAATAATATTCAGATTACCTCTTAAAGCTCTTCCAAAACAGGTTAAAAAAACAGATTTGGAGGAAGATGAATCCAATAAAAGCCTGAAACCACTTTGAAGAAATTATCCCCAACCCTCTATCCTTTCCCATTAATAAATCTAACAATTTCAGTTCTATCTATTGGGGTATGTTCTGTACAGAAGAGCTTTAGACTTATAAAGTGGTTAGAAGTTTGATGCTTTTGCTCAAGAGGCTGAAGGTTGCCCACTCTGGCTTAAGGGGCCCCAACAGTCCAAAATCCAGAACCTTTCCACACTGAAGAAAAGAAAAAAAAAGTACCAGATTGTTTTTTTTGGGGGGGGGCAGGGCAGGATTTCTTCATTCTGAGTACTATCCACCCATTTTTGGCAGAAAACTATACTTTCTCTGCTCTTTGTCACTGTAGATTCCTAGGGCCTAACAAGTTCTTCCACCTCACAACTTTCATCTAGCTAAGGACAACTTAAGCCTGTTTTACTCATGGACTGGGCATGAGATGAAGACTATATAATGAGGTCAAGATTGAAGAAAGAGTTGTTTGTCCCATAGTTAGTGTCTCACAGTAGTGAGACTACTGTGACCCAGGAAACAAGAGTATTATAGAATCATTGTGATCTTCTCTTACAGGAGAGCGTGAAAGTTTTGAGTGTTTTATAAATACATGATAAGTAATAATGGCTTTATATTAACTCTGCTAACAGAGGCCTTTATTTCCTTAATGTTTTTTCAGGGGGAACCAAGTAGGAAGGAAGGAAGGAAATTTCATCCTGCTGATCGGCTTCTAGTTGACTTTGGAATGGCCACCATGATAATGGGATGCTGGACCAAGTGATACAGAGCTGATTTGATCCAGAAGATTTTAACTCTGGTCTTAATGAAATCAGTGAGAATCCTTTCAGAATACAAGAAAAAATACTTCTGTTCAGATCAGGCTTATTTTATTTACAAACTCCTCTGTTGTTACAGGTGGCTTAGGCAGCTTAACAAGGTTTCTTACTTATTTATTTACTTGGGAAATATTATTACTGGCTTTCCCTTAAAGATAACCCATGAGTAGGAAAAAAACCAACCACATATAATGGATAAAAGTGAAATCCATAGTGAAGGTCAGCAGCAACACTCACTGCCACAATTAGGAAAGTGTCCAGCAAAACCATCATGAACTAATAACCCTTCAGTTTGTGCATGGAAATTCCACAGTCTTTCTGATGCAAAATGCCTTTGGTGCTACACGCTGGGAAGGGACTTTATATGGTAGGCCTCTCTAAAGCCATCATTTGAAACAGCCAGGATGATCAGTGTTTTTCACTAAAGGTAGTAAATAAAACAAATCAGTTGAAATATAATCCCACAATTGTTTTGTTTTGATATTTGGGGTTTTCCATTCATTCCTCTTTACTGAGCTGGTAATTTCAATAGAGAAATTAGTGAAAAAACATGGGAAAAGAGTTCATTTTATTTCCAAATCTCTAAGAGTCTTAAGAAGATTCCTAACTAAGCCACCTTGCATGACACAAGTATCGTATCAACTCAGTCAATATATTTGTTTCAGGGAACTGGAAATTTACAGTACACTACACTACTATCAAGTAAATTTTGAAAGAGATACAAACTTAGAGACAAGTTTGACTGATTTCTGTGTATATGATTTTTAGTTTGCCATTTAGCTTGTCCTCAGCCTCCCCTTTTAAAAGGAATAGACCAGTCGTGGTATTCAATTTTTTTTACTACCGGTTCTGTGAACGTGGCTTGGTGGGTATAATGTGGCTTGGTGGGCATGGCAGGGGAAGGATACTGCAAAATCCCTATTTCCACCCCATTCCAGTGGAAGGATACTGTAAAATCTCAATTCCCTCCCCACCCCACTAACCTGCTTTCCAGCTCCATTCTCCTGTGCGGGGCAACAAAAGAAGACCCAGCTGATCAGCTGGGACTCGGGAGGCAGAGAATAGATGGGGGCAGGGCCAGTCAGAGGTGGTATTTGCCAGTTGTTCGAACTACTCAAAATTTCCACTACTGGTTCTCCAGAACCTGTCAGAACTGGCTGAATACAACCTCTGGAATAGACCCTTAATCAAATGACTGTTGCTACTTCGAAATGAAATTCTTCATCTTCCCTTCTTCCTAATCATACTAGGATAAAAATGCTGACATTTAATTTCAAATGTTTTCTTTCCAGAAAAGAAATGATATACCCTTCCACTCCTGCTAAAAATAAATGATACATTGCTAGCGATTGGAAGGCCGGCAAGATTGGATCATGTGGTTTGTATTGTAGAGCTCTCCTCCCCCGGTGCCTATGGCTAATCCTTATCTGCAAAAATAAAATATTTCTGCTGTTAAGCATATTCCCACAGCAGCGGCAGCCTTCTCTTTTCCAGTGGCCAGCTGGATGCCAGTTTGGATTTTGCACCGCACCAAGATCACTTTAATCTAATTCTATTTCCATTCCAAGAACACCATTTGTACATTGTCCAGCTTGGAAATGTTAACTTGACACTACTGGCCATGATGTGTCATTTCTCTTCAAGTGGCAAATTTCCAATAACCTGCCAGTGGAGCATTTACGCTGGAATGTTTCTGCACACACCAAAAATATATTATTTGTTCTTTTGTAAAAGGTCATGCCAAAATGTGAACATTTGCTAGGTAATGGCTGGGCTGAAACTGGCTGGTTTCAGCCACTTTATACAGGGCTAGCCCAGGTTTTGTTTTCGTTTTTTCCATTTCACAAAGAGCCACATTAGTTCAGAAACTGAAACTCTGCTGTCTCTGTATTACGTTCCTTTTTCCTCTTCCTGACATTCTGGTATGTGACTCCTGTCCTGAACATCATGCCGCAGGAATGGGACAGCTTAGAAGTCTGTAGGAATCTCTTTTGAGTTAAATCATGGGCTGTGTAATAATATTAAGCTGAAGGCTGCAATGTATGCATCCATATTTTATACAGCTATCACAGATTCAGATATGGAGACAGCCTAAATAGTATAGTTTAGGCATATGTTCCAAGTTCAAAATGTTCCAAGCTATCAGAACAAACCCCATATTTCAGATGAAAATGTTGCTGTTCCCAGTGGTGCTGTGTCAAATACTTTAGCTATCCTGAGCGTTGCGGCTGAACTTCTATTTTATGACTTGTGATTAGGGTGGGGGATTTTTCCTCGTAGCTTAGTATGTTGAATCATAGAAACTGTCCCTGTTGTTATAAGTCTAGCATGGATGTGAGAAACGGTAAGCTGAGGGAAAGCAGCATTTTCTAACCACATGCCTCATGTCAAGAGTAACTCTGCTGTTTCCTATTTCTTCAGTAAGGACTCACGACTCCTGGCAGCTGCTTGGAAGTAAGTTGCAGTACTGCTTATTGTTAAAACGACTTGTTTCGTGGAAGTTAGAATTCATGTGGATGGATTGCGTATGGGATGTATTTTGTTTCTGGTGTATGGAGGTAACAGGCAAGTGAAAGAAAGTTGATGAGCATGTCCAAGGCCTGTTCTGTTTCAGACACAATTCTTGCTAATATTGTTGATGTTGTATATATATATATATTGTGGTGCGTTAATACTTTGCATTAGTTTGTTGAGTTCTGGTTCAATCTTGTGCAGATTTTTGTATCATATTTCAGAAAACATTTGTAACTCAAATGACCTTTGCTTTTACTTGGGTTGATTTCTTGAGCCTTGGAATATTTTTCCAAAGTGAGTATATGCTGTGGGGGTCTGTTGTTGTTGTAGTTGTTGTATCTCCTCCTCCTCCTCCTCCCCTCCCTCTCCTCCTCCTCCTCCTCCTCCCCCTCCCCCTCCTCCTCCTCCCCCTCCCCCACTTGGAACATTCAACTTTTATTTAACTGAAGCACAGCCAACTTGAGCATTCTAATGGAACATTTTGAACAGGGTTATTTTGTTCCTGAAACAAAACATCTTCTCCATTTTGTTCACATCCCTAGTATAATTCCTTAATTCATTTATTTATACATGTTTGTAAATTTCCATGCGTGTACATTTTCCAGGGTGGTATACAGTAGCAATAGAATCTTAAAGACAAAGGCCAAAGAAAAGCAGAGAAAGGTGAGCCAATTCAATCTTTTATAGTTATAATATCAACTTGAATTCAGTGTGGAAAAGATGTTGTCAGGTGAGTTTTCCTAAAGAGAGTATTCCATAGAGGAAAACAACCTGCCTAATCTTGAAAGGTGGAAGACCAAAATTTAGCTCTTTGAAGAAGATTAGAGTGCACTCTGTAGAAGAAGATTTATTTATTTATTTTGTCAAAAGCTTACAATACAATAGAAATAAGAATAAAGAAGAAGGGCCTTGGTGGCTCAGGCTGTTAAATGCCTAGCACTTAAGTTCCAGCTGCCTACAATTACTGTAGGCTCGAATCCCACCAGGCTCAAGGTTGACTCAGCCTTCCATCCTCTCGGGGTAGGTAAATTGAGGACCCAAGATTGTTGGGAGCAATAAGCTAACTTTGTAAAAATGCCGCTTAGTAATAAGCAGGCATATACAATGGAATGAAGGCTATTGCTGAGCACACTGGGTTGTATCCCAAAAATTGTAAGCCGCCCTGAGTCTCCGGAGAAGGGTGGCATATAAATGTAATTAAAAAAATTACATTTATTCATGTAATAATAAATGTTTAATGTTTATTAAAAATTTTAAAAAAAATAAACATAAGTTTAAATATAAGAAATAGGAAGTAATAATTGGGGACAATAGGACAAGGACGGTAGGCACGATTGTACGCTTATGCATGCCCCTTACAGACCTCTTAGAATGGGGTGAGGTCAATAGAAGTTAGTTTCAGGGTAAAGGAGTGGGGGTTTGAGCAGGTGACAACAGAATCAGGTAGTGAGTGCCAGACATTGACCACTCTGTTGCTGAAATCATACTTCCTGCAATCAAGTTTGGAGTGGTTTACATTTAGTTTATAACTGTTGTGTGCTCTTGTGTTGTTGTGGTTAAAGCTGAAATATTCGTTAACTGGTAAGATGTTGTAACATATGATTTTGTGTACTATGCTTAAGTCCAATCTTAGCCATGTAGTTCAAGGTTGTCTAAGCCAAGAATCTCAAGTCTGGTGGTGTAGGGTGTTCTGTTGCGAACAGAGGAATGTAGTACTCTTCTGGTAAAATACTTCTGGACTCGCTCAATTGTATTTATGTCTGATATATAGTGCGGATTCCAGACAGCAGAGTTGAATTCAAGTATTAGTCTAGCAAAGGTTTTGAATGCCCTAGTTTGCAAATCAGTATTAGCAATCTTTATTACATAAAGATGGGGCTTTATCTGTGGTGAGATTCAAAAATTTTTTACTACCGGTTCTATGGGCATGGCTTGGTGGGCGTGGCTTGGTGGGTGTGGCAGGGGAAAGATACTGCAAAATTCCATTCCCTCCACATCCCACTAACCTGCTTTCCAGCTCCGTTCTCCTGTGCAGGGCAACAAAAGAAGACCAGCCAATCAGCTGGGATTCAGGAGGCAGGGAATAGATGGGGATGGGGCCAGTCAGAGCTGGTATTTGCCAGTTCTCTGAACTTCTCAAAATTTCCACTACTGGTTCTCCAGAACTGGTCAGAACCTGCTGAATACCACCTCTGGGCTTTACAGAAGGTGATGTTTTAAATGCTTTTATGTGCCTTGATTCTAGTCTATTGATATCCAGTGTTACAAAGACTTAGAAAATTTTATCTAAATGAGTATTTGCCTTTCCTGTATATTATATGTGTACCTTATTTCCTTCTAGCCCTTGTGTTATTAGATTAATATAATTTAATTTAGGTACCAAACCACTCCAAACTTCATTTAGGCAGTGTTAAGGTGCCTAAGTGAACAAAACTGATAATACGTTATAATAAAGTTTTTTTAAAAAGAAAAGGAATAAGAAAAAGAATAAAGAATAAGAACAGATGCTGAATCCAGCTAATTACACTCACATCCCCGAACATATCCTATAGGAACCACAACCACCATAGACCAGCTCAATTCAGAGGGCAGATACCATGGCAGAGAAGACACACTTCTGGATCCTGATAGATGACATTGTTTAATTGATGAACTTGAAGTGTGCCAACCCTATTGCTTCATACTGGCTGAGTAGACACTGTGACAAATAGGCATTCCCCCAGAAAACAAGGTGCTATGCCATCCAGGAATTTATTTATTTATTCCTTGAATCACACCTGGAAGCATACTGTACATACAGTACAACTCATGAAGCAAGGATGTCACATGGACATATCAAGGCACCCCTGTTACTGCCTGTGTTGTTGCATTCCAGACCAGTTGAAGTTTCTGAGTGGTCTTCAAGGACAGCCCCATGCAGTACTTAAGCATGAGTGATTGTCTGAAAGGATTTTCTGATCCAGGAAACAGGCATACCAGATGGAGTTGTGCAAATACCTTCTTGGCCACTCGTATCACCTGCTCATTGACCAGGTGCTATGAGTTCAGGAAGGCCCTTGAATGCACACCATTCCCAAATGATGAAGTGCCTGTCAATACAAGGTTAACAATTCCCAGATCCAGGTGACCTTAATAGCCACAGATACTCTGGAAGGAGTGAGTTGGAAACCCATTCTACTTCCAAGCAATGGAACATAACATTGACAACTTACTTGGGTGCTCTGGAATCAAAAGATACAATTAGGTATCATCTGGTTTGGCTTGATTTGTCATGATTGTTTTAGTCCAGTCTGCCTGTGGAGTTTTAACTGCATATATTGTTTGTATTTGTAATTTTAAGCTGTCCAGAGTCTATAGGAGTCGGCAGCTATAAAACATTCAAAGAAATAATAAATAATTATAGTGCTGATGACACCAAACTCCACATCCTTGGATGACCTCAGCCAGAAATTTCAGGTAAAGGTGAAAGAGCATTGAACACTCCTACAAAGGAGGGACCTAAGGAATGACCTCTGCCCCAGCCAATACTGATTGCAACTGGTCCTTTCCTTGATTGCAACAATGGAAAACAGTGCCACCAATTCCCAACCTCTAGAAGGATACTATGGTCAAGAGTATTGAAAGCTGTATTAAAAGAGAGATGAAGGAGACTACATCCAATATCTACAATCTCTCTCTAGTTGGTCTCAGCTTATAATCTTTTGCATTCTTTCAAAGCACATTCTAAGCACATATTTTCCCTACTCACAATAGAGCAGTGTATTTGCACAAAGAAATTAAATTAAGTACAAATTCATTCTTACTATCAGTAGATACACCTACTAGCTCTGATAGTTTCTCTATTTATTCTGCCACCTTCATGATCAAGATCGAAAAAATTAATGACATGCATATGAGTACATCTCAAAAAGAAAAATAAGGGAAAATAATAAACTACATCTTGAAGTCAAGATAAATAAGAAGTACACCCAGCTTGCCAAGTGTTATCTCAAGACTGTATGCTGAACTGTAATTTTAGAAGGGCTATTTGGAAGAGAAATATGAATTTGGGTCATGAAGTAAATGTAGGGAAGCTTTATAGCCTAAACAAGTGTACAATATCATTTGCCTTGGGATGCTGGAATCAACTGCTTTGACTGATAAATGTGAGACTGTGTTCCATTTTATGAACCTTCAGACTTTGTCACATATTAGTATATTTAAAACTATTATTCTGATACACCTAGTTTGGTACTCAAGAATCTTTCTGCCACAATGGTTGATGCAGTGGTGAAAGTGCTGGCCTAGAAACTAGGAGACTGTGAGTTCTAGTCCTACCTTAGGCATGAAAGCCAGCTGGATGATCTTGGGCTACTCATTCTCTCTCAACCCAACCCACCTCACAGGGTGGTTGTTATGGGGAAAAAGAGGAGGAGGAAGAAGTATTATGTATTCTTGCTGCTTTGAGTTACTTATAAAATAATAAAGGTGGGATACAAATAAATAAGTAAATAAATAAACAAAAGTATGGGGTTCATACTACCCAGCTATGGAGACTGCATGATCATCTGGAAATCCTTAGACTTCATCATCTGTATGGGTCTAATTCTAAGTGGATGTGTATTAGGGGATAGGATATGAGATGTTTGATTCAGTTCCAAAGAAAAGAGTGAAGAAGCATTCCACAAAACATATGGAAACATTATTTTCAGGAATCAAAGTTTACTTGGTTGTTAAGGTCTAGTCTTCTCCTGCTGTTAATTGTCACATTGAATTTAACTTCCCAAACCCAAATTGGACGATTCCCACATTTTCCTACTTACAAGAATTACAGAAATATGAACGAGCTGGTTAAATATTATTTGTTTAGACATATTATCCAATGGTCTAAACAGAAATGGGGAACTGGGAACTACAGTTTTCAAATCTTCAGCCAACATATCCAAAGATCAGGGATGCTAGGAGTGGTTTGTATGGACAAATATTGGGAAAGTTACAGGTATCACATCTTAGTCTAGAATACACATGAAAATTTTAAAAAAAGTGGAGGGAAACCTATGTGGAATATGTTTTTTGAAAAGATGTTAAAAACATGCTATTTTTTTGTAAAGTTGTTTCTTTTGTTTTGTTAAAATTAATATATGGGAAACATGACATTGTATTTACAGAAGTGACATATGCTTACAGTTATATACACATGTAAGAAGAGAGTCCCAAATTCTAACAACAACTCACTTCCTCCAAAGTCAGATTTGCTGCCCATAACATGAACAATTAAACTGCTTTTTAAAGTTTTGTCCAACACTGCATTCTCAATAGCTGGTGTTAGAATGTTGCAATAGAATAAAGCACATATATTACAGTCTTATGAATGCAAATCCTTGACCAAAAAGGCAAAGAAGTGACTCAGGGATTTAAGGAGATAGTTATTACTTCCAGCAATACCATTTATTGTTCTGAAATAATGTTATATTTTGGTCTGTCTTCCATAATTAAAATAAGAAGTTGTGTTTTGCTCTCTGATTTGGCATCAGGGATGTTTTGAAACAAGAAACAATGTGTTTTTTGTGCTTCATTCAGGTAATTTCAAATTTTCAGATTTTTACTTGAGCTTCCTTTTAGCAGCAAAAAAAAATTTAAGCTGAGGAAAAGAGCTTATATATAAAGAAGCTCTGCTTGTTCCACATCCATTTTTGAATGAAACAGAATTGGAAAGAATTTAGAGAAAATTCTGGAAAAAATTGAAAAAGCATATTTATCCCCCTCATCTCATCAGATCTGATCTCCCTAAACCAACAAAAGTGTTCATAAATCTGGAAATTCTCAGGTTCCCATTTGAATTGCAGTGGAATTCATAGGGTTTACTTGTGCAAATTTTCAAAGATTTGGGTTTCATGTTCCTGCTGCTTTCCATTTTGATATGGAATGCCAATATCATAGTTCATCCTTACAATGTTGGTCACTTTGGATTTATCTTTTGACATTTGTGCTTTTATTTTAGATTTGGATTCAAGAGCATATTTATGCGTGAGTGTGTTTTAAAACATTTTTTTATTACTTTATGAACAGAAGATAAACACTTCATCCAAGACTAGAAAGACTGGAGAGGCAATATATCTCTGGAACAATTTTCTCCAATCAGAGTATCCACCTTTTTTATAACTACAATATTATATTTTCTATTCTGTTTGATTTTATTGTATCCCACCCAGAATTAGTTTGGAGTTAGATGGTGCCTAAATTGAATACATTACTTAAAATTAAATTGTAACTGGCAGGGAATACTGGGAATAATATGATTTTTTTTTGGATGGCTTCAGATTGGGGAGATAGCTAGCTGTACCAAAGACTTCTCTGAGATTCATCTGGATAACTACTTGTCCAAAAAGGTGTTGGGTCTTCTGCTTGAGCAGAAAGTTGGATTAAAAAACTGCCCAGACTCTATTATAGTGTTACTGTTACTGATTCTCTTTTAACAACAACAAAGCAGTGGTGGGATTCTACCGGTTCAGCCCGGTTCGAGCGAACCAGTAGTAAAAAATGCTACAATTCGGCCGAACCGGTAGTAATAAAACAACTACCGGTTCGACCAAACTGGTATTTCTTTTTTTTCCCCTCCCAAGGATCAGCTGTTCCGACGATCAGCTGTGCCAGGAGCCCCCTCACTGTCTTACTGCTTCGCCCAGGAGGCTTCCCTGAGGCCCAGGAGGCAAAAAAATAATGGAGTGGGGGGGGGAGGGCTGCTGCACAAGAAGAAGAAGAAGAAGAAGAAGAAGAAGAAGAAGAAGAAGAAGAAGAAGAAGAAGAAGAAGAAGAAGAAGAAGAAGAAGCAGCAGCAGCAGCAGCCATGCCCATCCAGTCACATGGCCACTCCCACCTAGCCACTCCCACATAATAGGTAGTAAAATATTTGCATCCCACCCCTGCAACAAAGCCTGATTTGGCAAATTATTATAACTAAAATATCTCTATTATTTCTACTGTGTTAATGAGAGCCTGCAGAAGGAGCATTCCCAACTGAAATACAGTTCTGTAGCTCAGCCTGATGGTCTACCAGGTGCCTGATGAACCTCTAACTTTGGGCTGTGAGCTCATGACCACACAAAAAAGGGCTGTTTCAATCCGTCAGCAGACAAGGGTTCCCTGGGTCATGTGCTTTGCAATAGAGATGCAGTCCCTGAGAGAACAGCGGCACATATGCCAGACTTCTTTCAAAAGCTCAAGTATTTGTTATTACAATTCACAGGAAAAATCCAGGGTAGTAAACTTGACATGGTACATGTGGAAGGACAACAAAGGAGAATTCTTTCTTCTTTCAGGTCCAGCTATTCCCAGAATTGGTCCTTGAGGAAACGATATGGTGCAACCTATCACACAGACTTTGCTACAAAAGTAAAACAGCTTCTTTAGTTCATTCTCATCTAATTTATTTATTTCTGATGCTTATTATGCTTGGCAAAGCTAAGGGAAGGAGAAGGTAGATGGATAAGTTCAAAGAGACTAGTGGAATGTCTCTGGAAGAGCAATGAATTATCACTAAAGGAGGTCAAGATGGCAAGCATTTGTCTATGTAGTCACTTGGAAGCCAACTAAATTTGATGGTAAATAATTATATCACACCTAATTCCATGAAAGGGAACTTAGGGCAAGAAAGCCTACCATGTTTAAAAATCTTTGAAATCTGAACAAGAAATAAAACTCTTTTAAACAATCCTAAAACTCCAAGAATAATAGCATTTATCAAGATAATAAGAAAACATAAAAGCCAAGGTGCATTCAGAGGCTATGAATTTTTAAACAAGGGCCTTCTCTGAAAAGAGAGTTTTTATGGACAGCCTTAAGCAATACAAGGTCGCAGTCTAATAAATCTGTATCAACAGAGCCTTCCTCAAGGGAATAGCCCCCAAGAAGAATTTAGATCTTATGTATGCATGCCTAGCTTCAGAAGGCTGGAGCTGATGATGAAGACCACAGGACAGAACTGAGGGCACCCAAGTTGCAAGACATTGAATGCTATCATTTTGCATTCAGCCTAGAAAATAACAGACAACCAATCTACTATATTTAAAGGGTCATATGAATTACCTAAATAGAAAATTCAACAAATTTTGAGCTGGTTCTGCAGCATCTACATGTAGCTTGTACATCAGCAGGTATCTTAAGAGAAACAATTGTGCTTTTGGCAAGAGGGACATTTAGATTTCAAGGATTTAAGAAAATGAAATCATTTCGGGGGGAAAATCTAGTCCTTGCAGGAAATCATGAGGGATGCTGAGGAAGATAAAGGACATTAAAAAGGTGATTGAGAAATAAAATCAGATTTTTTGCTGAGGGCCAAAAAAAAAAAGTTTTGGGGTTGAACATCTTTAAATTGCAGGTCTAATGCTCATTTTTTGCTTGTTTCTCCAGCATTATTTTATTTAGTTGCTATTCGGTCAAATGTTTGAACAGTTGTAAGGAATAATGCTAATATTCCCCAAGTGCGTGCATATGAATAACTCCAATTCAGCAGATATATATGTAAACTGTTCTTAAGTTACTCTGTCAAAATCTTGATTTAGATTTGACTTTTGGTGCTAAGTAGAGGGTCTTTGCATTTGTAGCATCCTGAATGTGAATACTCTTCTTGTATTCTTTCCTTTGCTAAAGTGAAAACTCTTTAAAAAAAAATGCTTCCAGGCTTTTCAAAAGTTTGTAATGGCTTTTGAGGTTCTCTTTTGTTTGTTGAAATTTTAAGAGCTGCTTCTCTGTGTTTGTAATTGTTTATCTCTGTGGTGATACTATAATTGAATACTTACTGTTTTGTATTATACTCAAAATATTTTTACATATGTGGTTCAAAGAATTTGGCTTAAGAGTTGGCACAGAGATATGGCTAGGTAAACAATCAAATAACTAATAGGCAGAGTTGTCCATGCCCAAGACTCCCCCCCAATTGATGAATATTTGCATTCAATTCCTATTAATCAACAAAACTTTATAGTCACACAATGTAGGGGAAGCCAGGCTGATGGATAGCTTTTCAACCCACAGCTCCCTAAAGCCATAAACATTATCCAAGCTCTTTCAGGATGCAGCATTCCAATCCAATCAAGCCAGACCCTGTTCTAAATTATCTTAACACAGAGGCATATACATTAATCAGATTGGAGTAATAAATAGATAGGATGAAAGCTTGAATTTGGAAGGATGGTTTTAATTAATAAAGTGACCAGGACCATCATAGACTTCAATACAAGCCTTTGCCTCCACAAAAGGGAAATTTCTCTTGCAATCTCACTTCTGGGATTTAGAGCACTTTCATGGGCTAGAGACAAGATGATTATTTCTTTAAAAAGAAGTAAACAGCTTTCAGGAACCATCATGCTGAGTTAATTTAGGGGGTCAATTTCAGAAGGAAGGAAGGAAGGAAGGAAGGAAGGAAGGAAGGAAGGAAGGAAGGAAGAGAAAGGAAGGAAGGTAGGTAGGTAGGTAGGTAGGCAGGTCAAGTTTCAAAGAAGAATTTATGCATCTTGAGATTTTATGGCCAAACCAAGCTTTGTTTTCCTGATTTAACATTCAAGGTGCATTTGAATTAACAAAATCTCTGTGGGAGCTAAAATGACATCAGTCATCCTCTCCAAAGGCATGGCCACAGAGTCATATTTTCAGTGTATTTTCAATGCCCTTTGAATACCAGTAGGGTGGAACATTTGAAGGGGGTGCTTCATTCCAGAGGGTAGGCTATGTTACATATAAAGTGTGCTTTCAGGGTCCTGAGAGTGATATTGTTTAATTGATAGAATCCAGAGTGTGCCAGTCCTGCCAAATTGAACCAACTGTGCAAATGGGAGACAACTGGTCCCTCAAGTACCCAGACCTATGCCATGTAGGGCTTTGTAATTTTGAAGAGTCAGAATGTTGGCAGTAGTTATGTGGTTCTACTTAACAAGGAGAAAGGAATATTAGAAGAGAGCAAGGTGCATTACCTATGTCTCTTCAGGGAATGGTGGAACTGTGTTACATATCTGCTTGAGGGAACGTCTCTTGCCAGCATCGACTGCCCATCGCCCTGTGCGCTCCCACAGACAGGGCCTCCTTGGGGTGGCATCGGCTAGACAATGTCAGCTGGCGACCCCCAGGGGTAAGGCCTTCTCTGTGGGAGAGCCCATCCTGTGGAATCAGCTGCCCTTGGAGCTGCGGTTGGCCCCTGACCTCTGTTCCTTCTGCCGCGACCTGAAGATGTGGCTTTTCCAACAAGCCGGCCTGGACTGAGGGGTGGGGAGTTATATGTTTTTAGGTTTAGAGTTTTGTGGGTTTTAGATATTGTGTGGCTTCGGTTTAATAACTTTTTAAATAACTTTTAAATTTTGTATTGTGTATTTTTTATGATGTGAGCCACCCTGAGTCCTTTGGGAGATAGGGTGGCATATAAGTACAAACAAACAAACAAACAAACAAACAATAAATAAATAAATAAATATCTTCTATCATGCATCTACCCATTTTTCTTCCCAGGTACCAGTGGTAATAATTAATATTGATACTAAATGTAAGAGAGTATTATAAGCATAGTTAGTCAAGATCAAATAAAGGCACATAGGATCCCAAGGCACATAAAGCTTTGGTGGTGTAGGCTGTTAAATGCCTAGCACTTAAGTTCCAGCTGCCTGCAATTACTGCAGGCTCGAATCCCACCAGGCTCAAGGTTGACTCAGCCTTCCATCCTCTCGGGGTAGGTAAATTGAGGACCCAAGATTGTTGGGGGCAATAAGCTGACTTTGTAAAAATGCTGCTTAGTTCTGTAGGCATATACAATGGAATGAAGGCTATTGCTGAACGCATTGGGTTGTATCCCAAAAATTGTAAGCCGCCCTGAGTCTTCGGAGAAGGGCAGCATATAAATGTAATTTTTTAAAAAATGAGCAATGAAATGCTTTTGAGAAGACCACAAGTCAAGCAATGGTGCAGTAGGAGGCCTTCCATTCACATGGTGATTATATTTTCTTGGAAAAAATAAAGGACAAACCAGAAAATGGGACAAATTTATAAGAATAAAAAAACCTTATTTTTTATGTTCATAACTTTGCTTTCCACAGGAAAATTTAAGTCAAAACATAGAAAACTTTTCCAAACACTTATTCTAATAAAAATATCTCAAATCAAACCGTGTATGTAAATTTACTTGAAAAGGATAATTCAATTTCCATATTTTTTTCACTTGAATGTGAAAGACTTTGCATTAAGCAGGTACAATTGGCAGGGTAAAAGTTAAATGATCAAAATAAAGGACAGAAGTGAGTTTTTGAAAAGGGAATAAATCTAAAGGACAGCTTTCTGAAATAAAGAGCTGTCCTTTAAAGGAAGCATAGTCACTGTACCCATTTGTATTCTCTAGCCGCTGGTGTTGAAAGTCCTAATGCCTTTGACATTGTGGTTAATGTAACCAGTATACTTAGCAGTATGTACAGTTGTATCAATAGCATTCTTCTTTTCAGCCACTCAGACATCTTACACTAGTTATTCCACACATTGCTGGTGGGTGGTGTGAATTTTTTTTTTTTTTAGAATTTCTGAAACTCTCTCGCTCAAGCTTGGTTTTGGCTCTTTGCTGTTTCTCAGTGTTTTATTATGGGTTTTTATATTATTCTTTAACTTTTTAAATACTATTCTTGATCTTGTTGTTACCCACAGTTCATGAGAACTGTGGTGGGATGTGAATATTGCAAATGAATGAATGAATGAATCAATAATATTTATTTTTTGTCTATGTTGAATTCCTTTGCTTGGTCAAGTCTGGCATCTAATATTGTAATATTGTATTGTAGGGTTTCTCCATTTGTTGTATAATTATATATACTTCTATACTATCTCTATTTTCTTTGTGTTTTCCCCAAAGCCCAATTATCCCAAAGTATGTTTTTCCAAGCATGTACTGATTATTCCCCATCATTTCCATCTATGCTTTGTTTTAGATGCAGAGAAGCAGCACTTGTGGGTTACTGGAATGAAGAGAGGAACAGAAAGCCTTTTTTGAATTCCTCAGTTATTATGAGGAGCATTTTTCAGCACAATATCAAAACACAAACTACTTCCAGTCACATCTGCATCTGTTTCACAGCTCCTTACTTGTTCAGACCCAAAAAAGAGCAATTTGTGGTTCTACTGTTAGTGCCTCAAAGGATTTAGTTTAAAGAGCCTGTTTGAGAAAACTCTTTTCAATAGGGCAATTTGTGAATTTTGCATATTGTCATGGTGGGCTCAGATTTGGAATCAGAGAAAGGGATGGACAAGGAGCAGCCAGTGCCAGAGCCAGCTCCAGAAGTGCTGACAGACAATGAACAGTCCACTCCAGCACCACCAGACGGACTGCTGTCTGAGCAAATGGAAGAGTTGAGGCAAACCAGCACCCAGCAAACACAGCAGCTATCGTTCTCTGAAGATGAGGGCATGGATTTCTCACCACCCCTTCCAATGCAAGAGCTCAGCGGGCTGCAAAGAGAATACAGCAAAGAAATTCTGCAAGACTACTTGCATGGAAAGAGCTCGTCCTGGTAAATGAACTACACTGGGGTTGCTTCTGTTAAAGTGGAGCAGCAAACATAATCTATCCATTGATGACAACTGTCCATTAACTCCCACTCTATGTGCCTTGCCTTGTCAACCTCGCAACCTTGACTTTGAACCTGGACCAGCTGATGAATCTGCTACAAACCCTGACCCTCGGACTCTGCATGGCTACTCTCTTGCATGCGGTTTTGACTTGGAACTCTTGTAAGCCAAACTTCCTGAACTATGGGGGGAAATTTTCTCTATACTGCAAGTGTATGTGTGTTTGCAAGCCTTGTTTTGTAAAGAAAAATAAGCCATTCTTGTGCATTTGTGTGTGCTTGGCTTGGGACAGGACAGATAAGAAATTAATATTTATAGAACAGAAGTCTATTTGAATGAATGAATGGAATGAATATGTGAGCCTAGTTCTGTTGTCTTTGCTTTTAATTTTTTTTAAATTACATTTATATGCCGCCCTTCTCCGAAGACTCAGGGCGGCTTACAATTTTTTGGGATACAACCCAATGTGCTCAGCAATAGCCTTCATTCCATTGTATATGCCTGCTTATATTAAGAATTAAGAATTGAAACACAAAATAATATAACACCAACACTGTTAGCTAAGAAGATTTCTGGGGAAGAAATAAAAGATCGAGAGCAGAACTGATGGCTGTAGCAAACTGATAAACTGGCAAATGGACCTGCTTTTCAGGATTCCTCTCTGGACAAGGAGAGGACTTGGGATCACCCACAAGTCTTCCATATAGTTGCTCCTCATAGGAAAGTGCAACACAGTGTTCTGCAGTAGTTCAGAACTTTAAGAGGTGAAGGAATGCTCTCTTAGCCATCTTACGATTGGCATATACTATTGCTTTCTATTGTTAATGATAGGATGGGCCTTTGAAGGATGGATTCTAAATGAAACCAGAAGGAAGTAAAGGTTACAATTAAAAGAGAAGAACATTTGACTTACTAATATAAAAATCATTTTATCATTAAAATATCAATATTATGATATATTGAAGGGCATTTATGAACAACAGACTAAAAATTTATTTTAAGAGTGCCTGCCATTATAGACAGACTGTCCTTAAAAGATGTCATGGAAGAGGAACATGTTTTATTGGATAATACTGAGACTGCTCTGAAAGTGAATTTAAACATTCCAGGCTACAAGAATGACATGGAAAAGAGAGGCTAAACCGAATATACAAATGAAACCAACTGATATTTTACGGATTAAAAGGATATTCTTACCAAAAGAGTGATCTATACAACTTTCCAATATTAAGTTTACAAAATAGACTTGTTAATATTTAGAAGAATCTTTTGAGAAAAGGAAAAGAAAAAAAAGAAACCAAGTTTTATAACATTACTTAATACTTAAGAGCAGGACTGTTAAAAGTAAAAGGAAGGGATTTAAAATTGGTTTACTTGATCAAGGTTAAAATACATATGTTATTATCTCTGGTAACCTTTAATTAGCTGATCAGGACTGAATGATGAGGCTTTAAGGATTTGCTTCCAGATAAAGAGATGGCAATATGAGGAAAAAGTTCATTTTGGTATTGTAAGAAAAGATGATAATTTACTAAAATACTTTATACTTGTTGAGATAAGGGGGAAGTCAGGCCTTTAGTCTCTTTCTTTACTATATCCTTTTTTCTTTTTTTACTTTCTGCATTTCTTTTTTTTATTCTTTTATTTTTCTTAGTTAATAATAGTTTTATTTTTTTAATCTATATTGCTTAATGTTATTAAACTGTTAGTTAGCAATGACTACCAAAGGAAATAGTATTTTTCTAGTATGTTTTCTCCCCACCCCCACTTTCTGTTCAATTGTATCCAATTCAAGTCCTTGCAGTTTTCTTGGCAAGTTTTTCATGAGTGATTTTCCATTGCCTCTTTTTTCAGTCTGAAAGAGATTGGCCCAAAGTCACCCATCTGGCTTCATGCCCAAGGCAAAAGACAAAATTAAAACTCATAGTCTCCTGTTTTTGTTTTTGTTTTGCCTAATGTCTTAACCAAAGTAAAAAGTGTAGCAACAGGTAAATGTTGTTGAGGTATGTTTTATCTTAGCAAAAGTCATTCACTTTAAGACTTGTTAAAAGGTCTCTCTAATTGAAGTTAAATCAGTGGCCCTAATAAGATCAAACTCCAGAACTCCATCATATAGAAAAGTCTATAAATGATCCCCCTTTCCCATTAGAGTGACAGTGGTGGCCAGTATTCAAGAAGGGATGCTGTATTAGTCAACTGGTTAAGGCTGCTGAGGAACTAAGGAACTTACTAGTTTAGAAACAAGCCAATCGAAATAAACACTGCATTTGAGGGCATGCAATCAATGGAAGTATTAGAGGATCTCTTTGCCATTAGGTCATCGACCTTCCCTTTCAAAAATATAGTCCTGAAGGATTATTATTCACTCATATTCCATCCCAGGTCTGTCTTTTGTAGAATACACACCACACCCTAATTAAAAAAAAAGATTTCCCCATCTGTGATGCAGTTCAGTCCTACAGCCCACCCCCCACACCCTCATGTTTGAAAACTCAGAACGTGAACTGCCCAATTGGGAGGAATGCCCTGAGTTAAATGCAGGGCTGTAAGGCTGTGTTGCATGACTTATAGCAAGGCTAATTTTTAACATTTTCTTCTCCCTTCTCTTTACAATAAACCAAATGCCTATGAGCCCAATGAATAAACAGCCTGTACTGCATGCAGACAGGATTTTTAGGGTGGGTTATGAAGGTCTGACACAGCCCAGTCAAGGCCAAAGAAGCATTTTCATTATAACATTGGCTAATCTGGACTTGAATTTCCAACAGGGCTTCGTGAAGCCTTGATATATAATCTGCTGGCCATCAGATAAGTTACAAACAGGGTTTTTGAAAGGTTATACTTGAACAGACAACAAGAAAGAGTGCCCTGTTCTGCCTACATGCCCTACTAATCAGGTCCAGTTACAAAAGGAGTTTTCATGCAGGTAGAACCTCAAAGAGCCTGGGACTCTGTTGGCCATATCTGCCTGTCACTCACAACCTTAATGTAGACAGCCTGATGACGCTGAAGACATGACTAAGGGGAACAGGAACATTGGCCAAGAACTTCCAAAACTTCATAGTAAGAGACTTTTCATTTATCAGGCAAAGTCACACAAATAAGAAGTCCCCCATTATCTTTCTACTCATATTTCCTGAGAGACTTTCATTGTGAATTGTGCAGCCCCAACAAACACCTCCTGTAGTACCTTCTTCACCTTCAGCTTCTTCAGAACTAGAGTTTTTTTTAGGTCCCAGACCCTAGCATTTTGTGGGCAGCAACTAATTTAATCTATTTAAAAAGGATATTAAAACGATTTGAATTTCCGCTCTTTTTCAAACTAAACAGGTTCATGTAAATATAATGTGACATTTCCTTCTTTATTATCAGATCTTTGCCATCCTTAGGCTTGAACTGTCATATGTAGACAGTACTTGAAAGAGAAATGTGGGATCTAAGGGAAGACATGAATCTCAATTAAAATTTAACTTTTTTTCCTACTGGTGAGAAAAACATTGCATTATAAAAGCACTGTCAAAACTTAAACTCATTTCTCTCTCTCTCTTTCTCTCTCCCTCTCTCATTAGAAAAAACATTCCAAATAAACATTGCGTTGAAAAGAATTAAACTAAAAGAAAAATCATCAAAAGTATGAGCAGCCATTACTTGAAATTACATTTCTTCTGAGGTCATTATTCAGGCTTTTTATAATATTAAAAGCACAATTCCTTGCCTTGAATTTGCATTTGATATGTGACAGTCATTGATTCTTGAATTAAAATGAAATAAAATGCCGGTATCCACTATACAAAGTTTTATATCATTTCAGTTTTAGAAGGTGTGGCTATCTCAGGAATATACATTGAAAACCTAATTTTAACTCCTTCTTTTTCTTCTAGCTGTGTGAGCAATCCCATTGTTATAGGAGTCAGCAAAACAATGCAAGACCCGGAGCACTCAATGAAATATTAATATGAATAATTAAAAATAGTTCCAATCAACATTTCCATTCTATTAATATCGCCGGCATAAGCATTTTGTTTAAGTTAATGGTGAAAGGGTGTCCACTAGTGTTCCAAGGGATTTCTTTGAGGCTGATTTATTACCTTGCTGGAGCACATTAGCCCTTTATTTTTAAACAACACAGTATGGTTGAAGGGATTCAGAACATTCCAGACGAGTGTCTGCAAAAACATCTCTGGATCAGTGGCTGTGATCACGGACTGGGTAATTGCTTTGATTAGAGCATCCGTCTAAGACAAAGAAAGTGGACTGGAGCAAGGCAGGCTCTGGTCTCATTTACAGGTCTGGAGATGCATGTAGAAGCTATTACGAGCGGCCTCTGACCCTGGCCACCCTCAGGTGAAACTGCTTTGCCCAGTCACCTCCTGTTAGCTTCAGTCAATGACATACTTTGGGGAGCTGTAGCCGAAATGGCGACTCGGTGGCTGTTAATCAACCAGACAATATCAGAACCACAGGCCCAGCCTGGAGCTACGCAGATGCAAAAGCAGACGAATTGGAACAATAATGGATTTTCAAACTTATTACAATGATAGTGTTACTTACAACAAATCTGTCTGCAGATCTATGGCTATGGAGATAAAAGCCTTTGGGATGGAAATGTCAGAGCCTCGAGTTTATTTATGTATAAGGTAACCATAAATAACAGTGGCACATCACTAATTATAGGGCATATTTATTCTGCATAAGTGGCTTCCCACATAGTAGAGTTGTTAAAATGCAGAGGTTTGCTTCTGAAACCTTCTGCTTTTATTTGCTACAACCAAAATGAGTGCATGGGACTGGTGCTATGAATTGGAAGAAAAAAGGAAAAGAAAAATAGAAACAGACACTTTTTGTTTTGTTTCCAGATTATCTGTAATTATATTGATTTGAAGGATGGATGTAACTACAGCTCCGGAAAAATTCTGAGTTCAGATGCAAAAAGCCTACTCTTACTTTTCAGCAATTTAAAATGTATATATCGCAATTCCTTTACAATGTTTAGTTTTTCTTCTTGGCATTGTAGAATAAATGTATATACTATTTTGTGTATATTTGTGTAATTGGACATGTGTAAGAGAAAGCAACTTTGGTAAACTGATGTAAAATTAAAACAAAGCATTAGAATTTGGCAAGAAACACAACAGTCAGAATTTCCAGCGAGATACTTTGCTGTGGCATGATAGCCAGGTGCCTTCTGATACATTAAAAGCAAAGAGATTTATTATGGACTGAATCATACTTCATCTGACAGTTGAATGATTATTCTCAGTATATAAATGTGAAAGGCAGATTATAAGATTATAAAATACTAAAATACTTTCTCTTTAAATGAGGGAAGCATTCTCAGAAAGTATTGTGAAAACCTAGATTTATTTTGAAGAATGTATATGTGAGATTTAAATTGTACAGACAAAAAACATTATCAGATTAAACTGATTTTTAATCCATAAAAATTGAATTGTATAGAAGCAGCAAATATTCTAATGCTGGCCCTAAAAAAATATTTGTTGCAGTAAAATAAATGAGAACAAAAAATTGCTGATAAATAAAAATTTTGCATTCAGGGATAGTTATTAAAAGACAAAGTCGAAGTGATTGGTGTAATCCCAACAAATGTTTTTGTCTGCTTCTAAAGTGTTTGGCCTCATATTTTTGAGAGAAGAAACAGGAAATCCAGTTCCAGTTCAAAAGTTCTGCTAAACAAAAAGAATGAACTATAATCAAGTTGATGGTTAAGGAAAATGGGCAGTCACATAAATGGTCTAACAACAAACCAAGCCATCCTGATGATTTGGATTGCACAGGAGAAGCAGAGGCTGGAATAATTTTGAAGGAGACCTTCAACCCGCAGGATAGTGCTAGCTATTTGTTTGTTTGTTTATATCCCATCTTTATTATTTTTGCAAACCACTCCAGGTGATGGACTCACCCAAAACTCCTCCCTCCTCCTATTTTCTCCACAACATCCCTGTAAGGTGGGTTCGGCTGAGAGACAGTGACTGGGCCAAGGTCAACTGTCTAAGGCGGGATTAGAACTCACAGTCTTCCATTCTCTAGCTTGGGGCCTTAACCACTAGACCAAATTGGCTCTCATATGGCTCTATGGCTGTGATATTCTTAACTGGGGAGGGGGAAGTGTTAAAGAATGGACTTTCTCCTGATTACTCTTTAGTTTATGGCAGAAAGAATTGCACCGTTAATGTAAATCAGTTATTCAGCTCTTGTGCCTTCCCCAAATTGAATTTCCCTATTATCCCAACTCTCAGACAGCTTCTGAACTGTTGTTTCATTCAGGTTCTATAAATGCATTTTTAAAAGTTTTCAGGAATTCAGGAATTAGAATAACTTTTGTCATTAAATAAAACAAACAACCAGCCAAAGAGCAACAAAATAAGCATAAAACGAAGATTCTTGCAGGCTGTATTTTTTTTGGATAAATACACATTCTACTTAAAAGACCTCAGAGCTGGCTTTTGATTTCTTTGCTGTTTTATGGATCACATTTGCTTCTTATTTAATCAAAGTTGTTTGTTTTTACATAATAAAGAACATCCTCGAGAGCTCCAGAAATGGTCTAATTATATGACACACCAAAAGAGAGTTGGGTAATTTTGTTAGCATCCAATTCCAGATTTCCATAGCTTAATCTGGAGTTTGATGAACTTGTTAAACAGAGGTGGTACAACATTTCACTTCAGGTTCATAAGGAAACTGTTATGTATGCAGGTTTGAATGTCATTGGTTAAGTTTGAACTGTTCTTGTAAAATGTCAGAAATGATTGGTTTAAAAAGTGTGGGAAAACCCTGCACTCTGATTGGCTGGCAACTGCGGCTGTTGGCTATAAGTAGCAGCCGCAGCCCAGCCAAATCGGGTCTGTTATGAGCTGTAGTCACTAATAAACTCTTCACTGAAGCACTCCGCGTCTGACTCTTCATGCAAATCTAACAGAAACATGTGATGATAATGAAACATTCCAGTTAATATAAATCCTTCCTTGTCTCATTGATTCTTAACCCTGAAATCAGTTCCTACAAGTCTGGATGAAACAGCCATTGTTTTGTTAGCATTCACGCTGCCATTTAAAAAAAAATTATTCTGAAATATATCTCAATTACAGAACAAAATAAAATTATAATAAAGTATGTTTTTCACTCCATTGCTGGAGACTGAACATTCAATTTTAATGTATATTCACACAGAGAGACACTACAAATAAAGCAATTAATTGCCTTCAGTTTCCAACAAAAACATGCAGAGGAAAGGAAGTCGCTATAATTTCAGCCGTAGATTTATGTAAAGTATAAATTTATACTAAAACTAAAATAGTTCAGTTCAGATGTAAAACACATTTATCAAAAACAAGCTTTCCTGAATCTGAGTTTATCCAAAACTGGCAAATTTATAGCAGGGATCAGTGAATCTGTCAAGTTTAATTTAGGATAGATTCATATGCTCCCCAACCCTCCATTTTAAATTTTGTAAGTTTGTGAATACCGTTTTTCTTTTAAAAAAGAAAATATGCCATTATTTGGAGAAGATGCGTGAACATTTTTTCTAACACATAAGCTCTTTTCCTGAGATGCAGTTTGCAAGCAGTTTCCTCTAATGTTATGTGCTACATTTTTGATGATCATTTTCACCTCCTAATCATACCAGATAATCAAAATCCCAGAATTGGAAAACTCAGGGCAGGATGAATATTAAAGGATATTGAGTATAAGTTTCGCCTTTGTTTCTAGTTTATAATAACATAATCCAAAGGTAGTGACAGATTATTTTGAGGAATTATCTAAAGTTGCACCAAACATGGTGATTTGCTCATTATACAGGGGTGTAGACCTCGGAATCTCATCCAGCCCCACATTTTGTGTGACCTGAGAACATGAGTATGTTGGCTTAATTTGATGCATATGTCACCTGATGCATATTTCTTTGCAGATGCTTGATTTGTCTATGGAGGTAATAGCATACTTGTTAGTCTTTCCTCAGTAATAGTAAGGGAACAGTGGTTTAAAAAAAAAAGCCAAACAACACAACTAACATTACAGTTGGTTCATGCATCAGAACGCCCTCTTATCAAACGTAGTGTGATGATGAATCACACTTCAAGGTGCTGAGAATGCATTCTATTAACAGGTTTGCTTTTCTATCACATTAAGCAGCCTATGATTAAAATAGCTTCTTTCCTGCTAGTATCATGGAGGTACAGGATTGGCAATGCTCCAAATTGCTATCTAGTTAAAACAACAACAACAACAATGAACGAGAAAGCTGGAAAGGCTTTGGGGTTTTCTGCTTATTGCAACTCTTAAAATATGTTAATTTATGTAGTGGCATATAAAATCAAATCATTTTAAAGCTTATGTTTACATATCCTACTTGTTGCAGTGTTATTGTTTTTTGCTGGTAAAGCAGATCTTTGCTGCAGTAATGCTGTAGTTTCCTGATTTATGTTTGATTCTGGTGTCTATTACCAATTTACTGATTTTGCTTCTTGTGTAAAAATTAGTTCTGTTTTAAGCGACAAGATTCATGGTACAGCAAACCTCACTTTCAAAATGTGCACATCTTTTAATGTTCCTGATTCATTTGTGTCACATTTACAGTGTTTCAATGATATAAAAAAATCTGATTAGATTTGAAATCTGTTTGATTAGAACTATTATCAGGAAAAAAAACCCAAATCAGAAAAAAAAGCTGATTAATTATAAGTAGATTAAATTTGGATCACCACATTGCTCCCTAGCTACAATTCTGGATATATAAGCCACAACATTTATAATATCTCTCCCATATTCCACCTCCACCCAAATAAGTTTATTTAAAGTGTTATGTATGCAGAGTTTAAAATGATTGGTTGTTGTTGTAAAGTGTTTGAAATCATTGGTTGCAAAAGTGTGGGAAAACCCTGCACTCTGATTGGCTGGCAGCTGCGGCAGCCGGCTATAAATAGCTGCCGCAGCTGAGCCATTCGGGTCCGTTCTGAGCTGAAGTCACCATAAATAAGAGCTGAAGCACTCCGCGTCTCGTCTCTCTATGCAAACTTAACATAAAGAATCCAAGTCTGACAAAATTCCTGATTTCATATAAAGAAAGCAAAACAAAAAAACAAAAGCAAGCCCATTTGAAGTGTAACTGGGTATTCTTTACAAACAATTCCCAAAATATGTACTGATTATTAATATAGCTATTATTTCCATGTACATGATGTTCCAAAACTGCATGTTACAGAGGGTGGATCAAGCTCATGGTGGGTCCAGAGCAGTAGTGGGATTCAAAAATGTTTATTACTGGTTCTGTGGGCATGGCTTGGTGGGCATGGTGTGGCTTGGTGGGCATGGCTTGGTGGGCCTGGCAGGGGAAGGTTACTGCAAAATCCCATTCCTTCCCCACCCCACTAACCTGCTTTCCAGATTTGTTCTCCTGTGCAGGGCAACAAAAGAAGACCCTGCTGATCAGCTGGACTCGGGAGGCAGAGAATAGATGGGGGAGGGGCCAGTCAGAGGTGGTATTTGCCGGTTTTCTGAACTACTCAAAATTTCTGCTACCGGTTCTCCAGAACCTGTCAGAACCTGCTGAATACCACCTCTGGTCCAGAGGTTGTAAAGTCCCCATCAATCTATCCCCAACTGTTAAGTTATGTATACATACATTATTAAAAACATATTGTGTGTAAATAATATGGAAAAAAATTCTCCATGTATTCGAAAAACAAAAACTTAAATAAGTCATTCATACTAGAAAACTTAAATAGAATCACCAAAATCCCATTGTTCTCCTTTTTTTTAAAGCATCTTTGGACAGAATTGCTCTGTGAGATGGGTGGTCTCTAAAATTGATATATACAAGTAGTCCTTGACTTATGATGACAACGGAGCCCACAATTTCTGTTGCTAAGTGAGACATTTGTTAAGTGGGTTTTGCCCCATTTTATGATCTTTTTTGCCACAGTGCTTAAGTGAATGACTGCACTTGTTAAATTAGTAACACGATTGTTAAGTCAGTCTGGCTTCCCCACTGACTTTGCTTGTCAGGAGGTTGCAAAAGGTGATCACATGGCCCTGGGACACTGCAACAGTCATAAATATAAGTCAGTTGCCAAGCATCCAAATTTTGATCATGTGACCATGGAGGATGCTGCAAGTCAAGGACTATCTGTATAAATAAAATAAAGATACAGATACTGATAACAGATAATCAGAGTTGGAAGGGACCTTGTAGGTCATCTAGTCCAACCCCCTCCCAAGCAGGAGACCCTACACCATTTCTGATAAATGGTAGTCCAATCTCTTCTTGAAAGTCTCAAGTGATGGTGCTCCCACAACTTCTGAGGGCAAGGTGTTCCATTGGTTGATTGTTCTCAATGTCAGAAAGTTTCTCCTTATTTCCAGGTTGAATCTCTCCTTGTTCATTTTCCATCCATTATTCCTTGCCTGGCCTTTGGGTGCTTTAGAAAATAGTTTGACCCCTTCCTCTCTCTGGCAGCCCCTCAAATATTGGCACACTGCTATCATGCCTCCCCTGGTCCTTCTCTTCACTAGACTAGCCATGCCCAGTTCCTGTAACCGTTCTTCGTATGTTTTAGTCTCCAGTCCCTTAATCATCCTGGTTGCTCTGCTCTGCATTTTTAACATCCACACATGCAGACATACTCAATGAAGGAAGAAACTGATTTATTGCTACAGATACCTCAACCAAAAACAAAGGGACAAGGGAGAAGGAGGAGGAGCAGGGTTACCTCAAGATGCTGCTGCTTTAGGCCAAATAGCTGATGGTGTCCATTTCTCCCTGGGCTGACCATTAATGTCCATCATAAGGTATCTCAATAAGATAACAAGACTTGAAAGCATGGGTGTCCAACTTTTTGGTTTGCCTGGGATACATTGAGTGAAGAGGAATTGCCTTGGACTGCATATAAAATATATAATATAATTAAATGTACTGTATGTAAATTACATAATCTAGTGTTAAAAGTTTACAATCACGTAGAAACTCATTCATTTTCATTTATTAGATTTATATCCCGCCTCTCTTCCCCCATCGGGGAACTCGAGGCGGCGTACAACAAAGTAAAAACAGTTGCCTTTACAATATAAAAATAAAAAAAACTCATTCATATCATCCAAACATACAAGACGGAAGAACAGAAGTCTCAATTCCATGCCTTCCGACAAAGCCAGGTCTTAACGGCTTTGCGGAAAGTAGGTAGATTGGGGATGGTTCTAATCTCCGCGGGGAGCATATTCCAGAGGGACGGTGCTGCCACAGAGAAGGCCCTGGCCCGCGGGCCCACCAGCCGACATTGTCTGGCCGACGGTATCCGGAGCAAGCCTTCCCTGTGGGATTTAACCGGGTGCTGGGACGCATAAGGTAGCAGTAGGTGGTCTTGAAGGTATCCAGCTCCTAAGCCATGAAGGGCTTTAAAAATTAGTAGGAATCCTGGGCTACATGCCTCCATGGGGTGCGGATTGTACTTGGTTGCTTTAGCGTATGCCTTCTGGACTTCTTTCCAACTTCTGTCCAGCAACTGCCATGTATGGAGTGTCCATATTTTCTTTTGCATAAAAAAGTAGCGGGATGCATCTGCACATTTGGAGAGGAGCGTAGTTGTGTTTGTGTCTGTGCACAATGAGAAGGCCAGGGTGGGGTGCATATCATGCCCTGCTATGGGCCAAGTGATGAGAAGGGAGGAGGGTGTGGTTAGAATGGAGGAGTCAGCAACATTCTGAATCTTTATCCAAGCCAGATCTGCTCCATGTTTGAAATTTATCTATTTGTCAGCTTCTCCTATAACAGCAAATGTAGTTCAGTTTGGGGAGAATTATGTTGCCAATGGACAGATGGAGACCAAAACTCTGTATGTAATCTCATTCCAAAATTCCTTCGGGTTGGAAAGAAAGAAAAAGAAAGAAAGAGGGGAGGCATTTAAAAACGGAATGCAGAATTTTAAAGTTTTTTTATAAGTGGCAATTTACTTATATAATAATAATAGGTTCTGATTATACCCCTTTAATAAATAGTAATACATAGTAATACAATAGTAATACAATGTAATTATTACATGCATACATTTATATATTTATACTTCTATAGTAGAGTCAAATTTAATGTAATTGTATGTAGTTTGTATGTACATAACATTTTGTCTGTATCTATGTCACAAATTATCAGATACAATTCTATACTATTTTGTACATGTATGTGATAAGAAAACAGCCTTCCTTCTTTCCTTCCTTCCTTCCTTCCTTCCTTCCTTCCTTCCTTCCTTCCTTCCTTCCTTCCTTCTAAAAATGATATAGTTGTACACTTGATTCAAGCAGGTTACATTTTTTAAAAAACTAACCAAGAAGCAGTTTTGAAAGCTTTGCATCTTGCCACTTACTAATTATATCAAGTATAGAATGATCCAGCTAAACCTCTTCACTCCCACACTATTTTTCCTAGGTCTTTAAATTTTTTCTTAATTATTACAGACAGCAAATATAATTACACAACACATAAGAACAGATTATATTAATCCCCACTTTCTTAAAAAGAAAAAAAAGAACAGAAAAAAAGGGAGGGAAATTCTGCTATATACCTTAGAGGCATATTAGCATTTCTTATGGATTTAAGGGGTGAGGGATTAATTAGAGAGTTTCAAAATGTGCCTAATTACATATTTACCGGAGAAATAAATAATTCACATTTCACAAGTTTCTTATGAAATGATGGTTTCCTTTTGAAGATCTGGAAGTCTGGGTTTAAGTAATGTGAAAGTTCAAACAATAAAAAGACTCCTAATCCTTTATTGATCACCATTTTGCTCCATCCAGAAGCACAAGAGAATGGCCCCTTTCCCCCTCATGACTGGGAAGTCCAATGCAACTTCACAGCCTGGCAATTTATCAAGCAAAATGAGCAAACATTAAAAAGGTACTTTGTTAATTTATGTTGACATTTGAAGCGAGAAATCCAAAGACACTGGAAACCTACATTTTATTAAGAATCCCTTGGTGTTAAGCATTCCAATTTCATTCTTGTCTTTGAAATCATATTCCCTTGACAACAATCACTCTCTTGTAAAAATATGAAGAGTTTATGAGAGTCTACCTCAGGAAGCAGTTGCTCCAAATGCTGTAAGGAGGCAAATAGTTTTGTGTTAGAAAGATTAAAACGTTAAAATGTGGAAAACTGAGTGTTCGCCGGGTAGATGAAGGGTAGGCAACATATGGCTTTTCCAATATTGTTAAATTATACCTTTCATTATTTCTGTAGTCTTTTGTAATTTTGTCTTACTCAGTTCAGAAAAAGTTGAGGTTCCATTATACCCAAAGGGCCATAAGTTGCAAATTTACAGAGGCCAAACAGTCAAAAGGCAGTCCTGGCTTTAGATATTCATTTCCATCATCAGTAAAATCTACTATTTCATTCAAGCTATTATTCTTCTCATGAGTAAATGCAGACCCAGTTTCTGGGCTGCATTGCCTTGTAGTCTGAATTTCAGGGGAAAGTACCATGACCAAGTCAAAAGATGAAACATATCAAGGCAACAACTTATGCATTAAGTTAGGTCCAGTTTCACTGAAAGGCTGTTTTATGTACATATGTTCCTCACTGTCTGCAACATCTAGGAACAATTCTCATTGATAATAGGCAATGTCAACCAATATCTTCGAGACCGTCTACTGCTACCTTATGCCTCCCAGCACCCGGTTAGATCCCACAGGGAAAGCTTACTCCAGATACCGTCAGCCAGACAATGTCGGCTGGTGGGCCCGCAGGCCAGGGCCTTCTCTGGCAGCACCGTCCCTTTGGAATATGCTCCCTGCAGAGATTAGAACCATCCCCAACCTACCTACATTCCGCAAAGCTGTGAAGACCTGGCTTTGTCGGAAGGCATGGAACTGAGATCTCTGCTCTTCCTTCTTGTATTGTTTGGATGATGTGAATGAGTTTTTTTATTTTTATATTGTATAAGATATGTTTTTTAGCTTGTTGTGTGCTGCCTCAAGTTCCCCTGATGGGGAAGAGAGGCGGGATATAAATCTAATAAATAAATAAATAAATAAATAAATAAATAAATATCACCTCAGATAAAGAATTTTTCAATGAAACCAGGTTACATATTAAGCCACTACATATCGACCCTAAACATTTGAGAGAAAAAATACATATGGTACCAATGAAGGCTAATTACATCTAGAATTTAGGTATTCCTGCTTCTATTAAGTGAGGAATGGAATGGCCCTTAGGATCCAGGCATATTGGTAGGGAGATTTGTAAATAAACTGAAGGTAATTTATAATTCTTCTTGTTCCCTCACCCACACAATTACAATTACATTCATGGCTTTGTTCCCATTTATTTTCCTTTTAATCTCATTAAAGGAAAGGAGAGTTCTAGGCAAACAGTCTAATACAGTGTAAAGGAGCAGCACTGTAGCTTAAAGCATCTCAGAGTTATACTTCTGAGAGATTCAAACACTGAGTCACGTTCATAAATTTTAAGCTGAATACTCTTCATCCCATAGCTCCAGTGCAGGGAGCCTGGCCATTAATTTACAATACAGACAAGCAGTTGCTTAAAATGTGGTAGTGAACTTGAAGTCTGACATTTTGCATTGTGTACTAATAAATATTAAGAGGAACGTTCTTTGTTTTCTGTTCCGTGCTGGAACAGAAAAGGATAAATAGGAAATATGCAACCTCTTTACAAAGAAGAAAGAAAATTGCAATGATCAGCAGGTCCTTGTAAGCTTTCCATGGCCAGAAACTTAAGCAAGCCAGCCAACCACCAGGAAGGAAGGAAGAAAGGAAGGAAGGAAGGAAGGAAGGAAGGAAGGAAGGAAGGAAGGAAGGAAGAAAGGAAGGAAGGAAGGAAGAAAGAAGGAAAGAAGGAAAGAAATTTAATCTCTGAAGATTAATGCTATTGTATGTGGAATAACCTTGGGAGATAAAGGAAAGAGATACTGACTGGGAAATGATCAGATTAAACAAAGGCTGGGAGAGGAGCCCATAGCTGGCAGAGTAAGAAACTTAGGATCTACAGTAAAAGAGATGGTAGAAGATTTGTACTTTCAGACTTGCAAGATTCTACTAATATAGTCTTATAATAAAATATAATTAGTTCATCTTGGCTTTCCTATATGGTCTATTTGAAAGGGTGATGTCAATCTTGCATGTATGAAACTACTAATCTCTTGCCATCTCCTTTTACCCTTAATAGGGTGGATCCTTTCTAAGTTTCTTTCTCTGCCCATTATTTAGCTATGGACTCATCTCCTCCCCCAGGGACATCCAACATACTATCACTGTTGAAAAGGTGGTAGCAATGCTAGTGCTACATTGCCAAAATGGGCAGGTCCATTCTCTTGCGGCTTTTAAGGATCTAGATTTCTTTTTATGGTGCAATTCAGCAAGCCTATCAAAGGTGTAACAGAGTGCTTCTCAATCTGTGGTCTGTGTGTGTGTGTGTGTGTGGGGTGTCCATGAACATTGAAGAAGTGTAATGATTTAAATCTTAAGTTAAGTCTTGGTGGGCTGTGGCCATGGTCCATAGTCACAAAAACTGTTTAAAGAAGTTCCATGGTGAAGAAAAGGTTGAGAAACACTGTCTTAATATATTTACCTGGGCTTACATACAGTATTTGGCTGAGGGGGGGACATTCTTAAATTACATTGACAAAATGCTAAACTTTGCCACTAAATTTTGTGTTTGACCTGAATCTGGGATTCTTATATGGCCTACTCAAGAGCTGTTTCTGGCCCACCGTTAGAAAAATGTTAGTGAACTTGCACACTTTAGTAATTAATTAAACTATATGAAAAATGTTTCATATCTTTCTGGTTCTGTGATTGAACCATATATTGAAACTTTGTTAATGTCCTTGGCTAGTAGAACTGCCTATGATTATTCAGTTCATGGAGTTTGCATTTGGAATATACAACTCTTTCAAAAGAGGCATTTTGGAAGAGTGCACAAAACATCTTTCTTTGACTCATTAAAGCTACCCAATCTCTTCTAAGCTCATTCAATTGCTTTGTAAGCTGTTCCCACTGTATGGTGAAATAAAGTGGTTGTTATGAAGACACAGAAACTATATAAGCCTATAAAAAGATGTCTTTGCTTTAATTTTTTTTTTTTGGAAATAACTTTGCTTGAAAACTTTTCACATGTAGTGAGGGAGAGGTATTAAAATATCCCTGAAAATAAAAAAAAAATTATTAAAATTTACAAGTATTAGAAATAGATTTAGAGGAGGAGGTAGTAAAAGGTTATATGATTGCATGGGGTCAAAATATTGGGCATAACATAAATCTAGCAGATTGGGAAACTATATGGAATAGAAATCATAAATTAACAAAATCAATAACATACAAAGAAAATGCATATAAAATGTTTTATAAGTGGCATTTACCCCCTTCGAGACTGGTGAAAATGTATTCTAAAATGAGTCCCATGTGTTGGAAATGCAGAAAAAAAGAGGGAGCATACTATCACATGTGGTGGTCTTGCCCAGAAACTCGAAAATATTGGCTTAAAATTCACAATTGGCTTCAGGAAATTACTAATGAACAATTAGAACTAGAACCAGAACCAGCACTCTTCCTATTGGGAATTCTTTAAAAAAATATGTAAAAAGCACAACATATTTATTAATACATATATTAACTGCCGCCAGGATTACTTTTGCTCAATGCTGGAAACAGCCGCATAGATGAAATGGTCAAACAAAAAATTAAGAGATGTGCCAAAATGGACAAACTATCGCTGAGTTTGAAAGACAAAGAAGACTCGATATTTTACAAAGTATGGGAAAAATGGTATAGTTGGATAGATTGGAGACAGGGTAAAGGTAGATAATTAGTAAATATAGAATATAGATAGAACAAAAAAATATTTTTATATAAGTTAATATCTGTTATTATTGCACATAAGATTGTTCCATAATCACCACCACAAGAAGTTGTCTTTGAATGATATACTTTTAATGGTTTTTTTTTCTCAATGTTTTTTTGTCTTATGTTGTTTGTCTATATGTTTTTTGTTTTTTCTCTTTTTCTTATTATGTTTTATGTTTTTAAGCTAATAACATTTAATAAAGTTTATTAAAAAAAAATCCCTGAAAATCTACAATGGTTAGAAATACTTTGAGCCTTGCTCTCAATTGCTGAAATGATTAAAGAATAAAAATAAGTCCAATGCAAAAAGAGATATTAAGTAAACTTAGCTTGCAAATGCCGAGCTACAGCATTCAAATGCACTGCAGGTCCAATATAGCTAATCATTTTCAGATGAAAAAATATATCTTTAGAACCATAAGTATCTGCACCATTGGAACCTTTCCCACATAAAATGTCAACTTGTACCTGGCTAATTAACCTTTAAAGTGTATAGTACAGCCAGTTTCATTGCTGACTAGGGAACCTGGGGAATCAATTCATAGATATTCATTTTACTTAAGATTTTAACTAAAACTTCAGTTGCAGGAGAGGAAAAAAAAAGAGGACAAATAACCAGACTAGAAGCAGGGGAGGAAAAGCTATTAAATCAATCTTGCCTCTTCAGCATTTTATATGTTTAATAAAGATTGAATTTAGAGAATGTGAAAACCCCAACTTAGTAATAATTCCTTTCCTGAGCTCTCCTTTAATTAAAAAAAATAAAAGAGTGAAGGTTGTGATGACTCTTATTGAAAACAAAAGATGGGTCTTTAATTACAACAAGGGCATCTTAAACCTCAGGTTAAGGGTCTCTAATTCTTTATCAGCATTTGAACTAGTGCCAGTCTGTTTCAAGAATTTACAATTCAAACATAAATATTTTTTGCAGGACGAAGTTGGATTTCCAAGGGTCAGGCAAAAGCAATAAATGTTGCTGAAATTTAGCATACACACACACACACACACACACACACACACGTGTGTGTGTGCGTGCACATATGAAAGGCTTATTTCTACAGACTTTTGGTTTATAAGCATGGAGGGGGAAGAGTCTACAACATCTACTCATCAAGGGAAGGGCTATATGAGAGGATCCTCTTTCTGCTTGCCTACTGGGGGTAATGAGGAACATTTAAACAAGTATGTGTGAGTCAAGGTACAGAGTATCTGTTTATTTCATCAAGTGATTCCTCACAATCGTTGAAGTTGCTCTTCCTCAAATAGTAAGACCGTGTCTGGGCTTTAGCCCTTTGGATGGGCAATGAGGATTCACTTGATCAAGTAGGTCTCCATAATAAATAATTTCCTGATTCAGGAAACTGTGCTAGATACTGAGAAGATCTCATGTCCATCATTGTGCCTGAGAAATTCCTATTCTTAATGGAGGCAACATGTGTGTGATTCTTCATTTTGCAATCTGAAGTGATACTGTTGAGACAAGGACTTGTTGCCCCACGGAGAACTGAATTTTAGATTCACCCAAAATTGTCATGTATATTACACCCTTATTTATTTGCCACCTTTATCATTTTTAAAAATAACTGAAGGTAGCAAACATATACTTCCTCCTATTGTTCCCCACAATAACAGCCCTGTGAGGTGAGTTGGGCTGAAAGAAAGTGACTGGCCCAAGGTCATTCACCCGGCTTTCATGCCTAAGGGGGTACTAGAACTCACTCTCCCCCAGTTTCTTGCCTGGTACCTGAATCATTAGACCAAATTGTCTCTCCAGTTTGTCTATTACAGAAAAGACAATGTTAAGTTAGCAAGAACATACAATGGAATGATAACTCACACTAGGACATATTTAGGTTCTGTGAGTCAGTAGCAAAATAGGCAAGTTCTCCATAATGGGAAGCAAGTGTATTACCTTGTTGAAAACTGAAAATATTTCAATAGGAAATATTTTGAGGCAGCTTTAATACTACAAAGAAATCTTTTTTAAAAAAAAATCCTTTTCTTTGAGTGGAATCATTGCTGGGTCATGTTGTAATTGTTTGTAATATATTCTAATTTATTCAATATCTAAAATTCTCTCTAACACATTATTTTCTAGATTCATTTTTTATCTGATTTGTTTTCTTCTTGGATGAACTGGTCCTATTGTTGTAGAAAAATAAAATTGCTATTTGAAAATATAGGCAGATATTTATACACAATAAATATCTTTAGCACCAATTTTTAGCACAGATAATGTTAAAAGGAGACGTATGTATCAAGGACTTTGCCTATGCTTTCCATCTGCTTAGCTTGCAGACATTTTGGGACTATCCAACCAGAAATCTTACTGAAATTAGGGCTTTAAATTACCTCTTTACGTACAGCAAAATCCTATATCATGTTCAATAACAAGTTCTCTGTAGAAGAGAGATTTTAGCTATTTGATTCAGGACTTGCTTTACATGAGAATAACCCTGAAATTTAAGCTGTGAAAGAACAAGATAAGAAAGTACAAAAAGTAAAAGCTATGAAACAAAAGACAAAGGGAAATGCCCTGATTTACAAAGAAAAAAAAGAAGGCAAGATAAATGCTCAATAGCCATTGCAATCAATCTGAAGGCTGTCCCAGAGAGTCAAAAATGCCCAAATGGTAAGACTTGACCCTAAAAATGGGAACAGAGTTTGACACTGATCGTTTTTAATTCCCCCTCCCCACCACACCTTAGAAAAAGCTCTTTCCTTTCTTTCCACAGAGTAAACCAGCTATGGTAGCATAAGCAGAGTTCCTTCTGTAGCTTACTGCAAACAATGGGCAAGTAAAAATGCCCCCTAAGACATCTTCTCTTGTATTTTGTTTTTTCGTTATCAGAAATGCACTCTTTCTTGTATGTGATCCCTGTAAGCTTTTTCTTTTCTTTTCTCTAGGAAAAAATATATAGAAGAACCGCATTTTTTTTTAAAAAAGTAACATATTTGCAGATAAACACACACCCAAAGATATTTCCAAAGAAATATTCATGTGTTAAGTTTGCCATGATAAAATAAGCAAGAAACTGTTGTTCTGAGTTTTGTTGGAGAGTTATTTACGAAGGACTAAGCATCTCATTTTTCTTCTGTGCAAAAAGTAATTATGCAGTCAAAAGAATTATAGCCCACATACTTCAAAACATATGAAAAATGTAAAACTTTATTGCGCACATTAATTTCTAACAAAGGACGGCTACAGCATCAGCTTAACTGGTGTAAGCTAGATAACTGATGTATGGTAGATATACTGATGTTCCTCCCGAATGGGCTTTATAAAAGCAAACAAACAAATAAACAATTTCTTCCATTATATCTCCCTTCTTATAAATTTTCTATGCCTCCTGCAGAATGAGTAGGTTTTTTTTTCTTTATTAGTGCTGATTTTTTTTAAAGAATAGAGAGATCCTGAGAATGAAGCAACCGGGCCTGAGTTTAAATGTCCATATGAAGGAAGACCCCTATAAAATGCATATATTAATAATCTGCTTTGCCACATCCTTATGAATATAAATAGGGATAGCAAAGCATTTTGTATAAGTTTAATATTGGTGTAAATCAACAAATATAGTTGCCTTTTAATTCCCCCCCACCCGCCTTCTAGGACACTTGTTGAATACTGAGCCCACATCATCGTAGATCAGCCTTCTCTACTCTAAAAGCCCTCCAAATGTATGGATTAGCTCCCAACATTTTCAGCAGGGGCTAAAAATTCTAGGACTTAAAAGTCCAGATATTTGGAAGGCCCCCAGGAAAATGGTGAACTTTTTCCTTTCCTGAAGTACAAACAGAATTATAGGACAAGATGACAACAGACTAGTCAAAAACCAGTTGTCTGAAATGGTGTAGGGCAGGGGTCTTCAAACTTGATTGCTTTAAGACTTGTGGACTTCAACTCCCAGAATTCCTCCTCCAGTCATGTTAGCTCAGGAATTCTGGGAGTTGAAGTCCACAAGACTTAAACTTGCTAAGTTTAAAGACCCTTGGTGTAGGGTTTCCTGCCTAAGCTGGGGGTTGGACTAGAAGACCTCCCAGGTCCCTTCTAACTCCGTTATTCTATTCTATTCTATTCTATTCTATTCTATTCTATTCTATTCTATTCTATTCTACTCTACTCTACTCTACTCTACTCTACTCTACTCTACTCTACTATATTCTAGTTCCAGTGTGAACTGGAGCATATTAGCAAAGTCAAACAGGAATATTTCCACTTTCTTGGTTAATAAACAATAAAAATAATAAGCACACCTGGAGCATGAATCTCTTTATTACAGTGGAGTAGTGCATGCAGTGATAAATTAAAGTCAAAATCACAAATAGTTTTGTGACTTTATTGTGATAGAGATCAGAATTTACTTCTGATCTGTCACCGCTTATGCTCTAATAAAAATGTTAATTTTTGTCATAATATTCTTTCCTTTATTGTGTATGTGAGTCACAGCCTGACCTAGCCAACTTACCATTTGAAAGTGTATACATTTGGGGAAACTAGGTTAATGCACAAAACGGTATAGCTGGAAGAAATTGAAAGGTTATTTTAACTGAAAGAGTACAAAATGCAATTCTTTTTAAATGATCCTTATACCAATCAAGGAGGGCATGGTACATTATGCCAAGAAAACTTTCTGGGTGAACAGTGGCCTCAGTCTTTCATCTGCACATATAAATCCTAGTAACATTAAACATTTTTAAAATGAGATTTTCTGGTTTCTTCAAAACACCTGGATAAATCAGAATGTTTTCCAAAACTGAAATCTGCAACCCAGAGCCTGAATGTGCACAATGAATTGCATGAGACTGGGCTGTTTTGTGAGAATATTCTACATTAGCAACAAACCAAGCATCAGAGTGAAAGGCTTCGGTTTATTTAATCCAAAGGGCAAGCATAGATAGATTCCAGAGTTGCCAATGTTTACACAATGAATACATTATAAAACACAGATGTTTATTTATTTCCTCTCTTTAAATTTTCAGAAGTATATACAAATGTTGAATGTATGCAGCTAAAGAAGGAATAGCATTCCACATGACATAGCAAACCATGCTGGGTAAGAATAGTTCAAACATTTTCTTGGGTTTCAATTATAATTTTGCCTGGGAGTGTGAAGGGGCATTCAGAGGAGCAAGGCTATAATTAGTAGACCTATGCAAATTACCCCTCAACCAGTCCAAAATGGAAATTTGAGGCTGGAGCTGACATGATTCAATATGATTTTATACTTCAGGATTTGGAGGCAATCTGATCTGATCCAATTTTGGCTGGCTTCAAGATTTGAGATTTGATTTAAAAAAAGAAAAGGAAGCGACATTTAAAAAAAAAATCCTGACCATATGCTATAATGAGGAAACATCAAGATGCTGCAGCCGCTTTGATTTGTGGCAGATTAGAATGGAAATAGCAGGCACAGGAAACCTTTTAGGACATGAGCCTGCCAAGTTTTCCCCAGATAGCTTCTTTACTGAGGTAATTTTTTTTAAAAATATCCTCCTATACCTCTCTTTTAAGGCAGAGATTGCATGGGTGAGAAATGGAAGGTGCTGTAGTCTCACAAGGCAATTGTCATATCCCAGCTTTAAAATAAAAAAAAAACCTTCCAGAGTGTTTCAAAAGTAATTTTTTTATTTTCCCCACCCGCTTTCTTGGATTAGCATATTTGGCATAACACACTGGCAGACTTGGCTACTCCTGGGAGCAGCACTGAAGAATGTCAATTAATTTGCCTTGCCAGGTCCTTGAGTTTTGCAGGGTATCATGAGGGTCATATATGGTTGATAAGGTTATCTTCTCAAAGGAAAGATCTGTTGCTTAGTTTCTGGGAGCCCTTAAAGTCATTGTTTCTATTCCAATGTTTATCTTATTTTGTAAACCACTTAAAGCCTAGTTTGGTTGTGTGGCATTATAAAGCATAATATAGAAAATATGAATGTCTGACGGTTATAGTTTTAGGCATTTACACAAGCTGACTCACTGTGAGGACTTTGCTCCTCTCCTTAGTAATCACACTGCAAATTAGATGCTAGAGTTGCTAAGAACCAGCTGGCAGCCTTGTGTTGCTGCAACCATTCTTAGAGTTGAGAGACTGCACCAAGTGGACCCAGCAAAACACAGAAGCTGGGGGAAAGAGGCAGGTAGCTAGGTTGGCATATTGAGCAGAAATACCATTGCTTTTTGAGATACCCAGATCAGGCTACAGATCCAGCAGAGATGGGCAGTCAAGCAAAGGAGAACAAGAAGTAATACCCAGTTCCATTCATTGCACTTCAGAGGTAGTGAGGATAGCTGGTCTAATTCAGCATGTTGGGTTCATAGCTGGCAGTTGAAGCATTAAAAATGAAATACTGGCACAATTCTGCTTAATTAAGTAAAATTAATAAAGTTGAGGTTTGAGTAAAAGCTTGAAGTCTGTCCCCATCCAATGTTTGTCATCCTCCCCCATCTTGATTGCAGCCTTGCTTCTTAAAAGCAATACACATTTGGGCAGACACTTTCCTGGTTCCTAATCTTAAGTATCAAAGCAATTCTCATTTGAAGAGGAAGCTTCTTTTCAGCTTGCTCTCTCTTCATTCTTGAAACAAAACAATGATCTAAACCTTGGGAGATAACAGCTTTGATAGCCTTATGCCTATGAATTCACAGTATTGAGATTTAAATCTATCCTAGAAAAACAGAAGGCAAAAAGAGAGAGAGAGAGATACAAACCAAAGATGCATACTGGCAGGAGGTGGCCAAAAGGTATTTTATATCTTTTTCTTTCTTTTTTTAAATTAAAACTACTTTGGAAAAAAAGCCTGGTTACCAAGTTGCCATCATAGAAATTTCCAATTGGAAAGTATATAAAGGGAAAGCAATGTCTTGATGGAATCAGCTTTCCCCTCACACCCACAGCTCCAAGTTTTTATAAAATGTTTGTACCCTTTAGAACAATGGTGTCAAACTCAAGGCCCAGGGGCTGGGGCTGGGGCCGGCCTATGGGGTACTTGGATCTGGCCCATGGGGCCACCCTGGAAGCAGCAAAGGACCAGTCCCACAGTACCTCTGCCAGCTGAAACAGAGCTTGGGAGGGCTGTGTGCAGTCTTCCTGAGCTCCGTTTTTGCTGGCAGAGGGTTGCAGGAGGTGTTGCAGCTGAAAACGGAGCTCGGGAGCCCATTTTCACTGTCAGAGCACTCAGGCCACCATAGATGCCCCCAACACAAGTGACATCAAGCTGGCCACACCCACCCTGGCTACACCCACCCTGGCCTCCGAGGTTAAACACAACCCTGATGTGGCTCTCAATGAAATTGAGTTTGACATCCCTGCTTTAGGGAAACGAGGAAATAGGCAACAATTTATTTTTTCTTGTCTGTGTGGCATGGATTTATTATTATTAATATTAATAATAATAATAATAATAATAATAATAATAATAAGACTTGTATGCCACCCTCTCTCCCTAAGGACTCAGGGCGGCTCACAGTATAAAACACAATACAATAATTTACTTAAAAAATAATTAAACAGTACAAGCCCAATAATACTAAAAACAATTAAAATTACTTTAAAAAAGAAAGAACTCCCCCTTTGATTCAGTCCAGACCGGCCTGCTGAAATAGCCAGGTCTTCAGGTCCTGGCAGAAGGAGCGAGATCAGGGGCCAAACAAAGGCCCAAGGGGAGCTGATTCCACAGGGTGGGTGCTCCCACAGAGAAGGCCCTACTCCTGGGCACCACCAGCCAACAATGTCTGGCCGACGGTACCCCAAGGAGGCCCTGCCTGTGGGAGAGTACAGGGTGATCGGAGTGTGATGCCGGCAGGAGACGTTCATGCAGGAGCTGTTCATAAGTCAAGCTTTGGGGTGCTGGCCAAATGACTGTGAGAGAAATGTAAGTGTCCTAGTGGATCACCGCTTAAATATGAGCCAGCGGTATGCCACAACTACCAAAAAACCCAGTGCACTTCTAGGATGTATCAACAGAGGGATACTGTCAACATCACATGAAGTGACAGCACCACTTTACACTGCACTGTTGAGACCACACTTGGAATACTGTGTCCAGTTGTGGTCATCGCAATATATAAAAACTGTTGACACTATAGAAAGGATGCAGAGAAGAGCAACGCTGATGATTAGGGGATTGGAGACTAATCTGTGCAATGAATGGCTACAGGAATTAAGTATGTCTACGCTAAGGAAGAGGAGAACTAAAAATGACATAATAGCAGTCTTTCAATATTTGAGGAGCTGTCACAGAGAAGAGAGGGCCAACCTATTTTTTTACAGCACCTGAGGGCAAGACATGAAATAATGGGTGGAAGATTATTAAAGAGAGATCCAACATAGAACTAAAGAAAAATATTTCCTACAGTGAAAACAATTAATCAATGGAATGGCTTCCTCTAGAAATTGTGAATGCCCCATCATTGCAGATTTTCAAGAAGAGATTGGATAACAATTTATTTAAAAATGGTATAAGGTCTCCTGCTCAAGCAGGTGGAGGAATTTGGCAATAAAATGGAGCAGTGTGAATGAGCCCTAACAAAGTAAGTAAGTAAGTAAATAAGTAAGTAAAAAAAATCTGTGGGAAAAATCAATCCCTGTTGGATTTTCTAAATTTTTGCATATCTTTGCAACTAAAAGCTTCATGAGAGTCTTACATAAAGGGAACCTGATTGAACAAACATCAACATTTGGCGCTTGTTTCATTTATTCCATAAACAAAGTCATCTACCACACTTTGTGCCAATGTGGAAGAGTAATAACTCTCATTAGATTAAGCAATTGATTTAACACTTTCAGTTGCAATCACTGCAAACAGATGTTGCCTGCAATAAGTAATCAATGTCTCTCGTCCTTTCCTAACCATTTTGCCCCATTCCTCCAGGGCAAACTGCTTCAACTTCCTAACAGTTGAAAGGCTTCTAGCAAGAAATGTTCATGTCAGATCCGACCACAATATGTTTAAGGGATTTAGTTCTGGAATTTAGCTTGGCAATTCCAAAACATAGATTTATTCCTCTTCGTCCATTCTCTTGTAAACCTGCTTGTGCATTTGGGGTCAAGGTCTTGCTTCATGATCCCTTTGTGCTACAGCTGTTAGACAGATGGTTTGATATTCTCCTGATACAAAGCACAATTCATGCTACCATCAATGATGGCAAGTTGTTGAGGCCCTCAGACAGCAGTTGGTATGACCTAAATGGAGTGTTTGATTTACATTCTTCATACTTTGGATTGTGAGTTGGATGGCATATAAATTTAATAAATACGTAAATAAAATAAGATGCTTATTTTATTGCTGTGTATTGTCAAGAAGAAATGTACAAAGGCATTTCCTCCAAACTTAAGATTGTGATGCTTGCCAAACACATTCTGTTATCAGAGTAAGTCAAACTATTCAAGTACTTAGATATTGTTTTTCACACCACTACTAATTGTAAATTCCATGCTTTGTTGTTGTTGTTGTTCTTGTTATGAAACACCGCATAGTCAGCCAGATGTTCAGACTGGGTTTGGCATTTTTGTCTACCCACTGAGTCCTTACCAAGGACCTGGGATAGGTGAATCTGGATGCTTGACAGTGTTCCAGTTATCATTGCAGGATGGAAGCTGTTCCAAGTAAAGCCGCCTTCTGCAATTGACTGATGGCAAATTTGTCAATGCCTATGGTGTTCAAGTGGTGCCCCAGTTGTTTTCGGATTGCATCCAAGGTGCCTATTAGTTTGAGTACTACCCTTGTTTGCCTTTGCCATAGTTGTTCTATTCTATTTGTAGGTCTTTGTTCAGACCTTCTTCAGTTCTTTCTCTTCTGTTCTGCTGTCTTCAGGCACTGCCACATCCATTATCCAAGCGTTGTTGTTGTTGTTGTTGTTGTTGTTGTTGTTATTTGTTATTCTTAACCAAATCCATTGTTCCAGTTGGTCTATTTAACTCTTTAGACTTTTAAGTTATAATCACTCATTTATATACTTTTTTACTGTATACTACATGATTATAATCCCTACGAGCACAATATTAATATTAAATATTGTTTATGCATAGATTTGGGTGACATGATTTAAAATTTTAGCTTGGCTTATTTATTATTCTGATTCATCACTCCATAAGTTTACAGATTTTAAATCTCAGACTTAATATTTCAATAGTATTGCTATGATTTTATATTTTGTGCCAGTTATTAATTTTTTTGTACTATTGTTTCAACAGGATGAATGTAACTATTTGTCAAGGCTTCATTTTATTGGTGGGTGTCTTAAGTAGAGAGAGTTGACTTGATTTGTTTCCTCCAGATGTAACAATACCCTTGTAGACTTACTTCCACTTTTGATTCCTCTATCAGTAGAATATTCCTCCAGAGATCTAGAGGGTCATCTAGGTATTTTTTGGTAGAGTTGAGGTGAGTGCCATGTTCTCTTAAATGACCAAAGACTTCAGCCTTGTTACTTTTCCAAGAATTCCATTTTTACCGGGTGCTTTTCTGAAGGTGGCATTGTGAACATTGACCTTGCCTGAGTGAAATAGGCCTGCACATTCCTTGACATTGTTCTCCGATTCTTTGTATCTTCCTCAACTATTTTTTCTGTTTCCCTGGAATGATTTTGACAGGATAGCCTCTCTTGGGAAAATTCACAATTGCCTTAAGTCCTAGTATAAAACTCTCTGACTGAAATCGGTAGAGACTGAAAGCTTTAAAGATAGGCTTGTACTCTTTATTAAACTTTTAACATCTGGAGGTTATTTTACAGATGTCTTCAACATTTTTATTCTGAGTAAGACATGATGTTCGTCTAGAATCTATGTGGTGAGAACTTCATTGTGATAAGAGGGGGAGGCTAATTTAAATAGGGCAGTGATGATCCAACCCTGATGTTGATTGTAGTATTCATACAAGTGGCTCCAGTTATCCCTTGAACTGAAATGATTGAACTGTGTAGGGTGGAGGGAAGTGTAACTTTTCCCATTGACACATCACATGTTGTGGGACTATATTTTATGTAATAAATGAAACAGTCACCAAACTTTGATGTTATTTATTCACTCAGACTCACTTTTAGATCTGTAGGATCAACACGAAGATGTGACAAAGACAGGGGGTGGTCTGCAGAGTATGGTTAAAAAAGGCAAAATGGTGACTTTAAATCTGTTTTTATGTATGCCTGAAGCAGTGGTGGGATTCAATTTTTTTTACTACCAGTTCTGTGGGCATGGCTTGATGGGCATGGCTTGGTGGGCGTGGCAGTGGAAGAATACTGCACCCCATTAACCTGCTTTCCAGCTCCATTCTCCTGTGCAGGACAACAAAAGAAGACCCAGCCGATCAGCTGGGACTTGGGAGGCAGAGAATAGATGGGGCAGGGCCAGTCAGAGGTGGCATTTGCTGGTTCTCCGAACTACTCAAAATTTCCATTACTGGTTCTTCAGAACTGGTCAGAACTTGCTGAATACCACCTCTGGCCTAAAGGTTCAGGAATGAACCAGGTAGTAAGACTGCAAAGACAATTGTGCATTATTAGATTGGCTATATATGAAAAACGGGGCACAGGTTTGTGTCTGCAAGCTGGCACAGGTAGTCCTTGACTTATAATGGTTCTTTCAGTGACTATTCAAAGTTACAATGGCACTAGAAAAAAGTGACTTATGACACTTTTTCAGAGTTATGACCTTTGCAGCATCCCCATGATCATACGATCAAAATTCAGATGCTTGGCAACTGGTTCTTATTTGTGGCCATTGCAGTCTCCCAGGTTCGGGTTACTAACTTATAAACTGCAGTGATTCACTTAACAACTGTGGCAAGAAAGGTCATAAAATGGGGCAAAGGTCACTTAACAAATGTCTCATTTAACAACAGAAATTTTGTGCTCAGTTGTGCTTGTAAGTCAAGGACTACCTGAACTTCTCAGACATCTCTTTTGAAATCAGATTATTTTTATTTATTATTTATCCATTAAACAAATATATGTCGCCGTGAAACTCACACACAGCAACTCCAGATTACGGTTATGTCACAGATAGACAAAATCTAAAGTGTTTCCCAGCTCAAAAGGCCTTTAACCCTTGGTTTGCTTCTCCATATTTTCCTTTTTCAACAGAGAGCTGCCTGTGGTAATCCATCTTGTTTCACTTAATACTTTCCATCTGTAATACTGGAGAACATCAGTATGGCTTCTTTGGTTCAGGGTGAGAAATTAATCATTTAAAGTCTTGCAAAGATATATTGATTCCAGCATCTATTGAACAAAGAGTAATGTGGTTTATATAATTTCTCCTGTTGTGCTGCTTAGAATTGATATTGAGGATGATTCTAATCAACACAATGTCAGAAGAGATTTGAAATGACCCAAATTGAGAATCCGGCAAGACCTCTTTCAGCTGAAGTCCTCCCCAGCTCTTAAAGAAAAGAGGGAAAATTAACATAGAATTAAGGCCTTTCCATAGGAAGTTTATTTCAATGGTTAATCACATTCACCGTGATTAACCGCAGATGGTACATTTGATTTCTAGCTTGTATTTTCACTCCCCAAATTCAAACTTAGTAATATAGAACCTTTGACCACGCCACAGAGACTTCTCCTATGTTGGTTGTTATGTTCCGTAAACAAATTGCTTATTCACTTTTTTAATAAGATAAAAAGAATTGTCTGAGGGCAGGGATGTCAAACTGGCTGTCAGGGCTCCAACAAATCCACCCCCATTCAGATCATCAGTCTCTAGCTGCATCTCTCAGAGTAAAAAAAAAGTTTTATTAGGAGTGGCCATGTCAGCGTTAGCTGGGTGCAGCCAACTCTAAGACACATCATTCATTTCCCCCTTGACCTTGGTCTTCCCTGCACCCCCTGGATGTATATTCTCCAATGCGACACATCCATAGCCAAGAGTCATCAATCATGCTCTCCAGTTTGGGCTGCCTAGCAATTATCTGAAGCATTTCAGAAATGCACTACTTTCCCCCCACTCCCTTTCTGCTGGCAACTAAAAAGACCAAAGAAGTATTTCTTTTTTAAGTTGACACTGGAGGCCATGGGCTGGATGTGTCATGCGCAGGCCACGCCCACCCCAGCTCTGTGAATGGGAGAAATGTTATGAAACATCACATGATGGCAACGTGACGTGGCGAATTTGACCCCTGTGTCCTAGGGCAAAGTTTTCCTGTTTTACTAGTTGCCAACAAAATCATGCAGCAGTCTTTCTTGCACAGATATCCATCATTAGGGCTAATGATGATAAATGCTGGAAATATTCATGCAGAATATTGACTCACCTGGAAACAACCAGATCTGAGGTCCATTTCCAGTGAAGTTGTACTCCTGGTCTGGAATTAAATGGCTCCTTTTGTTATCAAGACCTGAATAAATATTAAAATTATGACATTATATTTCTTATATTAACTTACATACATGTGCTTTGTGATTCCTTCAATATGTTTTCCATCTGTTGGTGTGTATGTATGTGTCTGTATGTGAGGAAGGACATGCTCCTTTGAATTCTCATGATAAGAGAAACTTGCTTTCTCTGATATGTGTCAAAGTTGCATACCCTTTTTGGCTGCTGCTGGTGGTTAAGTACTTAACTTTATTTATTTAAATTTAAACAATCAACCCTACCAAATATATTGGCCTTTGATCTTATTTTACAGTCAGAATATTTTTAAATATAGATGCAAAAAAATGGCTTTGTGCACCTGTATGGGCATCCTGGAGGAAGGAGGGCAAATGGCAAAATGTGTGTGGTGATACAAACTCTGCCCCTTTTGTACTGGAGTTGTGACATCACAAATAAATAATGGGCACCGCTTGCATGCAATGTTATGATGCATGTTTCTTTGTTTGGTGGAAACCTCTGCTTGCTTTGGGCATTCATGTGCACCAGGCTTATGAGAAAAACGGGCAACAGTCAAGATGTCTATGGAGCTTCTTAGTCATCCAGGTCATGGTTCTCCTAAAGGTGCTTTTTCAAGAGGCAACTGGACTTCCTTTGTTTTTTTTCCTTGAAAAATGTTAGAACTGAAGAACCTTCCTGGATGAAAAGGGAAATGTTTCCAAGGAAAAAAAACTAGGAAAGTTCAGGTGCCTCTTTTTTTATATAATTACATTTATATGCCGCCTTTCTCCGAAGACTCAGGGCAGTTTACAATTTTTGGGATACAACCCAATGCGCTCAGCAATAGCCTTCATTCCATTGTATATGCCTGCTTATTACTAAGCGGCACTTTTACAAAGTCAGCTTATTGCCCCCAATAATCTTGGGTCCTCAATCTTGGGTCCTACCCCGGGAGGATGGAAGGCTGAGTCAACCTTGAGCCTGGTGGGATTTGAGCCTGCACTAATTGCAGGCAGCTGGAACTTAAGTGCTAGGCATTTAACAGCCTGCACCACCAAGGCTCTTGAAAAAACACCTTTGTGGCAACAGTTAATAAAGACAATAAAATCAGTCTCCTGGACTCAGCAGCCCAGCTTTGATTAGAACAGTTCAGATGTCACATAGGAACCACAGATTTAGTTTTTCTAACTATCTCATGGCATGACAGGAAACAAAAATGCCAATCCCCATTTTCTTTATTCAGATGACTTTCTGCCAAAGGCTTCTTCTATAAGAAGTGAAGGGTGTTCCATAAACCACTTTGCTTGGGACCGCAATAATAACCACCCCACTCCAAAACACTATCGTCTGTCTATCTGTCTGTCTATTATCTCTTCCTATCCTATCCTATCCATCTATCATCTATTGATCATCTATTGATCATCTATCTATCTATCTATCTATCTATCTATCTATCTATCTATCATCCATCTATCATCTATCTATCTATCTATCTATCTATCTATCTATCTATCTATTTATCTATCTATTTATATTATATCTACATCCATCCATCCATCACTATGTTCATCTTTAGAAATGAACATGGATATATGCATTTCTTAGGACCAGGGTTAAAATAATTGAAATTACCCTTCTTTGCCTTATAGAGCATTCCAAGGGAAAGAGCCAAAATGTGTCATGCCAACTCTAGTAGCACTGGGATTCATTTCCCCAAGAGTTTACGTGCTTAGCTATGAAACCAGCTCCAAGCAGATCAGAAGTGACTGGGGGATTTTCTCAGTTGTACGGGTTGGAGAATCCAAAGCATGGGCTGTCTCCTGCTTCCTTGCTTAGAGACGGAGTCAATCAAAGTTTGGTCCAGCCCCCTTTCCACTGTGCATGCCCAGTTTTTGACTCTGTCTTCATGCAAAGAGGCCATGAGGAGAGAGTGCTCAGAAAGAAAGATAGAAAATATAGGATCAACGCTTTGGATTCTTCGAGAAAAAAAGAGAGAAAAGAGATCTGGTAGATCTGTCGGTATCCAGACCATGGAGAATTCCTCCAGACAAGGTAGAGCTGAGTTAGGGAGTCATACAACACCCAGACCCACAATGGCTTCAACTAACTGTATGGCACTTGAGAGGACCACACTAAAGCATTTAGAGTGTTCAGACAAGATAATACAGATACTCCAGGCATCCAGGAGACCATCAACCAACAGAATTTATGATGCTACTTGGAGAGCATTTGGAACCTGGTGTTCCAAGAAACAAATAGATCCAACCACAGTGTTAGTTACTCAAGTGCTGGATTTTCTCCAGGAAGGCCTGGAGAAGGATTTAATCCCTAACACCTTAAGGAGACAAGTAGCAGCGATAGCTTCGGTGTTGCGGGACCTCGGAGTCCCTCGCATGACACCCTAATCCACACGTTCATCAGAGAAGCAACCAATCTAAAGCCACCAGTGATACACAGGTACCCTACTTGGGACTTGACAAGGGTGCTAAGGGTGCTCATGACTGAGCCCTTTGAACCGCTGAGGTTAGTAGGACTATCCTCACTCACCCTTAAGGTGGCCTTCCTAATAGCCAGAAGAATATCAGAGTTGGCAGCATTATCCATGAGGGAGGATCTCTGTATAGTTCACCCAAACAGGGTAGTATTAAGATTAGACCTGACCTTTATCCCAAAGATCAATTCTACGTTCCATAGAGCACAAGAGTTAGTACTACCAGACTTCTGCCTGGTACTGGTCCATAGCCCAGAAAAGAAGTGGCACTCCTTGGATGTTAGGAGAGCTATACGGATTTATATTAAGAGAACAAGGCCCATTAGAAAAACGGAAGCATTGTTCGTTTCATTTAGACTGAGTTCATTGGGACAAAAGGTTTCACCATCAACCATAGGCAGATGGATCAGGACATGTATCACAAGAGCTTATGAGAGCCAATCATTGCAATTGCTGGGTAACATAATGGCACATTCAACCAGGAGGGCAGCCACATCAGCGGCATGGAACACACAGGCCTTGATTGAAGAGATCTGTAGGGCAGCAATGTGGTCATCGCCATCTCCATTCATCAGAAATTAAAAACGGGATACATTTGCATCAGCAGAAGCAGCCTTTGGAAGAAGGGCGCTACAAAGAGTTCACACAGAGATGGGGGCTCAGGACAAGGAGTTGGCCTACCCTCAGGACAATTAGTTTCGGTACGTCCCATGCTTTGGATTCTCCGACCCGTACAACTGAGAAAGAGTGTTGGGCTTACCTGAAACACATCTTCTAGTTGTACAGGAGGAGAATCCAAATCCCACCCTTAGATAGTTAGTCCCAAGCACAGAACAGTCAAGAAAGAGCACCAAGAACTCTCCGAGTCAATCATCAGCCTTCATCAAAAACTGGGCATGCGCAGTGGAAAGGGGGCTGGACCAAACTTTGATTGACTCCGTCTCTAAGCAAGGAAGCTCCCACAGGCAGGGTCTTCTTGGGGTACTGTTGGTTAGGCATTGTCGACTGGCGGTGCCCAGGGGTAGGGCCTTCTCTGTGGGAGCACCCGCCCTGTGGAACCAACTCCCCATGGACCTCCGCTTGGCCCCTGATCTCCGCTCCTTCCACCGGGACCTGAAGAACAGGCTGGTCTGGACTGACCTCGGGGGGTGCGGGTTGGTTTTAGTATTTGGTTTAATTAATTTTAAATTTTGTATAATACTGATTAGGCTTATGTTTGTTTAATGGTCTTTTTATTGTAATTTGTACTGGGTTTCTTTTACTGTTTGCCGCCCTGAGTCCTTAGGGAGAGAGGGCGGCATACAAGTCTAATAAAATAAATAAATAAATAAGCAGGAGACAGCCCGCGCTTTGGATTTTCCTCCCATACAACTAGAAGATGCGTTTCAGGTAAGCCCAATGCTCTTTTCCAATGTTTGGTGTCTTTGAGTAATTAAAAAGAGGGTTGTAAGATGTTTATCTCCTTTACAGCCTATAGGCAATGAACCTTTCTCAGAAATCAAGGAGAACCGCTGCTACAAACATCAATAAAGAGCATAATGCATGTGACAAAAGGGAAACATTCACTGATAAGAATCTCTCCCTTGAGCAACGCAATAACGTAAGCCTACTTTGAAATCTGGTTTCATGAAATTAAGGCCTCCAGATTTGGGCTGCAAAAATCCAGATGATCACTTGATGACAGCAAAGGGAGACAGAAAAGTATCTCTTTGCTGCCATCTAGTGATGGTCCTGGACTTTGTAGATCTAGATCTGTTATTCCCCAAAAATGGCTGTCAATTGGCATATCTTGTGTGCACTGAGAAGTCATGTAATATATAAGACCTGGCTGTTTGGACAGTCCGAGCTGTGCTGACCTCCTGGGGGTGGGGGATTTTGTTTTAAATTGTGAGGGTTTTATTTAAACTTGACTTGGTTTGTTTAATATGGTTGTATGTAATTAATTTATTGTGTGGTTTTAGCTGTGAGCCGCCCTGAGTCCTTTTTGGAGAGGGGGTGGCATACAAGTCAAATAAACAAATAAATAAATAAATAAATAAATATTTAAAATAAAATAGAAAAGAAACTTAATTCTCTGTGTAATTTACTCGGCAATAAGCTCCAAATACTGAACCGCACTTTGTTCATCTTCATAAACATGGGTAGGCTTTACACTGGAATTTTCATTTTAAACTTAAAGTTACATCATAGTGTTTATGATTAATACCCACAATTAATTATATTAATTGGAATATACTTACACTCACCATGTCCCTCTATTGCCTTCACAAGTGGAAAAGAATAGGGATGTGGTGAGTATAAGTGTATTACGTCTTTTGAAAGCCGATGCTAGATTGCATCACATGGAATTAATATTGTTACATTGTATCACCACCACCAAAGAAAGGTATCAGTTCATTAGCGCATGAATTTCAAAGCTCAAAAGAGTAGAAAATGAGATAGTGCTGTTGTAAGAACTTTGGAAATGTGTTATTGTACACAGAGAAGGGGCCCACTTGCCTGAATGAATTACTGGGGCTAATACGTCTTCAGACACATAATTTGACTAATTATGTAACACATTAGGGTGTTACACTCTACACGAACAAGAACAGTATATTCTTGTAGCGCTACTAAACTTAATGGTTGCTGGGCTCATTAAATGTGGCTTAGGAAGAAGCAAATGGAACCCAGAATGCGTGAACCTGTCCACCAGCAGCGTAGCATACACTGGTAAAACAGGTTTCCTCTACCCTGAAGTCCCATGTGCAAATTAAGTAGGTTGTAAAAAGTGAGTAGACACTTCTGAGTGGCTTTTAGAGATGTCCTTGGAGAAGAAAAGAAGCTTGTCACCCCTCTGTGGTGGCTTACATATGACACAACACACTGAAAATATGGTCTATATTGTTCTGGAGAACTTATGTTCAGATGTAGACAATATAAAAGCACTTGTGTTTGCAAAAAAGAAATCTAAGGGTGAATAATGATAGCAGTTTACATGTATCTTGAAGGCTAGCATGGATAAAGGATATGGAACTGAGCTCTGTTGAAATTGAGATCCTGACAAGCATCAGGTTTTAACAAAAGGAGAGTCAGGATGAATATTAGAAGGAAATTCTTGATGATAAGAGTGATGAACCTATTGGTCTGGTGGACTCACTCTCAATAGAGATTTTTAAATGGGGTCTATTTGGATGTATGGGAGTAGTTTAATAGATCCCTGTATCGAGCAGGAGGCTTTGCTTGATGAACTATAAGCATCCTTCCATTTCATATCTTTTATCATCTAGAAGGACAAACAAATAAGATGGGCCTTTATTTCCTATAAAATTAAGAAAGCAGGGCCAGTTGAAGCTGTAAAGAGAGCCTTCCACCACTAGGGAAAGATAGAAAGAAGTTCTTTCCTGCATGTCCGATAATGGACAATGGTATTTTCAAAATTGCCTCTCTTGCAGATCATTGGACATATTTGTAGCAAAATAGAACAGTTGATGCTTTGACCATTCAAAGCTTTGAAGACTATAACATACACTATTCCTTTAAACTTGCAGCCTCATAAGGAATACATGCTATAATGTAAAGAGATATCAAGCCAGGCTTGGATCAACTTTTACCAAATCAGTCTGACTGAGAAAAGATGGTGGTTGACAACCAAAGGAGGGTTGCTTAGCACACTCACACTCACAATCACTGATAGCCCAGGAACAATATTCTGCCAGAGGGCACCCACAACCAATGAATGTAATCTTTTACACAGCCCCTTTCAGATTGTTCATCTTCTGGTATAGAATTGGTGCCTTTTGTCTTTCCATCCAGGGCATGAACTCAATTCAGTTACTATGAAGCTTATCAAGAGCCAAAGGACCACAGAGAGTGGGGTATTTCGGCAAACATGCAGTCTTGATATATGTTTTAGGCCTGATGTTTGGCAAAGTGCTTTTCATTACATTTTTTTAAAGGAGTTTACAAGTTTTTTATGATCCTTTCTTCAAAATGGCAGTCAATCACATCACCAAATTTAGCCACTGTAAGTAGAGGGGCTCTGGAAATGAGAAAAAAGAGGATTGGGGTTTGCTTGCAGATGGCATTCTTATAACCTGCTAAACATCATTGAGTGTGGAGTCAATGAACGAGCTATCCGAACATAAATGCTGGACATTAACATTGCACGTGAGAGGAAACAAAGGCAAGGGATGTAGTCTGTCCATATTCCTCTCTAAAACTCCATGAATTGAATATTTGCAGCTAAGAAAATAGGGCCAGTGACTTACTTTCTTGTAAGAATGATAGAACTAGTCAAAGAAAATCTCATTTCTTTTGACAGTCCTATTTGGATACTGCAACCTAGCATGGCAAGAGACAAACACCAGATTCTTCTGCACTGAGACTTGTGCAAAAAAAAAAGCTTTGTTTTGAAGGCTGGGGAGTCACTCACCCTGAAACAATAGGGGAAAATTATCATGCCTCAAGGCCCAACGTAAAAGCCACAAAGAACAAATTCCTAGGGAGAGATGCAGAGCTTTTGCTGGGAGGTCATGGGGAAACATCTTCTTTGAGAAGGTAGCATGTGAAGTTTCTTGGTGCAGATGGGCTCCTATTGCTCAAAGGAAGGAAGGATGTTACTCTTTCTCTCCCCTTCACTTAATTAAGTCCATTTATATGAAAAGATGATGTTTTTAGCTACATGAATAATATCAGAAATGCCTGGCATCTGAATGAGGTGTTCAAAAATGACAGATGAGGAGCAGAGATAATTAGGCAGATGTCAGTAGCTGGGATTTTGTTTGGGAATGGAAAGTCTGCCCTGATCAAGTTCTTACTCATTGTCCTTTGCAGAGAACATAAGACTGTCACTATGTGGTTAAAAAATAAATCCACCCATTCTTGCAGATCCCCAGATTTTGTAGCAGCGGCAAGCAACACATTACGTAGTTCCAGAACCTGCTTCTTCTTCAGTAGCATTATACATAGCAATAGCAACAGCACTTAGATACAGCGCCACAATACTTTTACAGCCCTCTCTAAGCAGTTTACAGAGTCAGCATATTGTTTCCAACAATCTTGGTTCTCATTTTGCTAACCTCAGAAAAATGAAAGGCTGAGTCAACCCTAAAGCTAGTCATCATATTCTCCCTTCCCTGTTTCGTCTCTGTTGGATGGTGTTTTCAACCTGATCACCTTTCTCGGTTTTAAAAGATAGTGGAATTGAATCTGTCAAGCTCAGGGTAACTATAATCAAAACCCCACAACCCTTTTATTATTTGCATTGGTGAAGATTCCTCTTTTTAGGAATGTGATAAACCTGCTTGAAACATGAAAATATATTTCTGTATTTTAAGTATACCATCGATCTTCTAAGGAGTTCCAAGTAGCTCAGGGCATGCTCTGGTTCCTGACACGTTACTTGAGATCTGAACAGAATTGGCATGGATAAGAAGTTCCTCTTTCTCACAGCAGGATAAAAAGCAGAATAAAGGACACTTTTTTGTATTAAAAAAAAGAAGTAGAAGCATGGAGAGGAGCAACCTAGAACTAAGGAGAAATTTCCTGACAGTGAGAACAACTAGTCAATGGAACGTCTTGTCTGCAGAAGTTGTGGGTACTCCAACACTGGAGGTTTTTAAAGAAGACATTGGACAATTATTTGCCTGAAATGGTAGTCTCCTGCTTAAGCAAGGGGTTGGATTAGAAGACCTCCAAGGCCCCTTCCAACTCTGATGTTCTGTTAAAGGTAAATGTTGCCCTTTTCCTACTGATTTTCCTAATGATGGCACCAAATCTTGATGCCCATTCATGAAATTAGCTAAGCATTGAAGACCGCCACAGTTCAAGAGGTGACAGAGCATTTCCTTCTAGGCTGATGGATGGCCCACTCCCCCTGGAAGGAGACTAAACCATTTGGAGTTCTTAATCCATCATGATATTTTAGGCTGGGAAAGATATTTCCTTCACATGATTATGCACACTGGATTTTCTTTCTTAGCAAAAAGGCAGGAATATATTAGATTTACTTCTAAATGTTTGGAAATGTTGTTAATGGTAGATTTGGGCAACCATTCTGTTTCAGGCAAGGGAAAGAAAGACTCAACATCCAGTCTGATTTTAGAAAAAAAAAATACCTTGTACCAAAGGCTGGCAAAGAACCTTCTCTAAGAATAGACAGAGCATCAGGCAGACACGTCATGCCCAATTTGACTAACTATCCAGTGACTGCAGCTGCCATTAGTTAATCTTCATATAATTTGTTAGAGTAGGGCTCTGTGAAATACTGGAAATAATTGTCTTTTTTTCCCTGCTAAATTCTGTAGCTGTGGGCAGTTATTGGTATAATAACCGTCTGCATCTTGCAATCAGGAAAGATGATGGTTTATGACTCTGCACTAGCCAATGGTGTATAATGTATCTCTGAAGAGCGAGATTGACTGGAAACATATTTTTCAGCCTGCTTAAAACTGCTTAGGCAGTGTCACAAAGGTCCCCCAAATAAAGCATTCAGTGTATTTAGTGAAATTCTAGACTCTAAGTACATGCAAGGGCACTGTAAGAGTCTAATTGGGTTGTAACATAAAACACTGTAAAAAACCAAGGTCTGACCAGCTTCATAATGTTATGTTAGGGGAATGCTTATAACATCGCATGGCAAGCCTTGAGGTGATCTGTTTCTAAGGAAGCTAAAAGCTGGAAAGAAGGCAACAATTTGATATCACCCCACATTTAAATAACATTGGATGTTAGACAGAAATAAGGGGTTTATTTATTTATTTATTTTTGTTTCAGTGAAGTAGAAAACTACGCTGAACTTCAGGACTATGAGCAGAAATATAATAATATACAATTACAGAAATGAAAGTCTGTGTTTCAGCCAATGTCTGCCTTTCTAAGTGACATTGATTTCGATGGTGATTGAAGGCATGGTTCACACATCACCCACATTGTTGGGTTTGACTAACTCGTCTCTAGTGGGAAAGCAGAACTGCTTGCTGAGTAGGATTGTGGAAGCCATTAAAAAGAGTTGCTTAAGGTTGTGCAAGGTGTGGATGAAGCATCTCTTTCTTCCATGGTACTTCAGAAACTACCTCCAGCTGTTTCCACAGGTGGATGTTTTAATGACTTAAAGAGGTACTTCATATATGCTTCTATTTGTCCCAAAGGATCTCTTTCAAACGATTTGTGCATTCCTATCTCTGAGTTTATCCCACTATATTTAACAGAGATTTTAATCTCAAGTATGTATTTATATGATTCCAGGCCCAAACAGAAGTCTGAGAATCCCACAAGGACCAAGAAAGATATTTGGAACATCACAGAGCAAATGACTCTCACGAGAGCCACATCCACTGACTTTTGCAGATTTGTGTGGGATGCTGTGCCCATGGTGTGGTATTGTTATTTTTAATTACAGATAAATCCTGGGTGGCATAATTTGGTGACTTGGTATCTGTTTTCATTTGTCTTCAAATTAAAACAAAGATTAAGAATTGAAAGAAGACAAAATAGGTTTCTAACTGAACTAATTTGCCTTAATCAGTCTGAATTTGACTGTAAAAGAGAATATAAAATATATCTTGAAGGCCTCTGCTAATTATAAAAAAATAAGAAAGCATCTATGGATTTTCTTAATGTAGATAAAGTTTTTAATGATTTGGAATAATCTTTTATAGTTGTGACATTGAGGAAGATGAAGATGAATTGTAGCTTAGATTTTCTCACATGGATAGTGTTTAGAAGTGTTTACAAGTTGATTGTAAATTGATTTCTATCTCCCAAATGTATTATAAAATGACAATTTTGTTTTTTCTCTCCTTTATTTTTACTGATATTAGAATGATTGGAATGATACATAGAGCAAGGAAATAAAATTTTAGGAATGAACTGTTGAGTTGTACTTACAGTTACCCATTCAATTTTTTTTAGAATCAGTAATGGACCATATATAGCAATATGGTTCATGATCGAAACACTGGATTAACAAAAACAACATGTAAATTATTACATGAAATTGACCTGAAGAGGAAAAACAACTTTTGCAACAATTAAGAGGATTTAATTCTGCAAAGTCACTGTGTGTGGTTATGAACATTCAACTGAAAAATATGGGAATAATGACAACACAGTAGAAGTACCAGGGAATGCCTGGAAGCCCTGCACTAAAATAAAGTAGTCATCAGAATAAGCGAACCAGATATGATCTTTTACCACCCCGTATGGTTAGAACCCAGTATCTTACTGGATTCCAGACTGATAGAACTAACACCATTCCTAATCACTAGTTCCTAATCACCATTCCTAATCACTAGTTCATACTTCCCAAGAAACATCCAGTTCCTAGCCAATCCCACAAAATTAAAATCCCACACAGACTGTAAATACTATAAGGCAATTCCTTCTTCTAAACTGCAACAGTGAGGAATGCTCCCTGGAACTCAAGTTAAAATGTATGCAAAAACTTGACCTCCTCTTTGATCTCTCTAATCATTGAGAATATGTAGTTATCAAATATGCATTATCAAGTTAGTTATCTTACTTTCATTGCAGATTGGATCACATTGCAATAGGACTAGAAGATTGCCTCATTTGAAAGACTCCCAAAAGGCTTACATAAATATCTTTAGTTGATACAAATCTCTTCCAGCTCTAAGAAATTAATTATAAGCACTGTACTAATAATATCTAAAAAATATAGAAGAAGCAGCTTCAGTATTAAATATTTAATTTCATAAGGTAAATATACAAAATATTTGAACATTGGAGAGAGAATAATTTGCATAGGTTGTATGAATTAATTTTTAATAAAACAAAGATGAAATCTTTTGATATTTCTTTCCTTGGAACACGTTACTGGTTTCAATATCTTTAGATAACTAGTGTTCAAAAGAAATTACAATAACAAGCTGGAACACTCAGAGACTTGACTGAATTTTCATATGTATGAATGTATAAATAACTACTGTGTGTATATATATATGTACATGTGTGTATGAGATAGCCCACTTATTATCAGATTATCCTGGTTCCCTGACCTCTTACATGTTAATTCAGGTGATGTCCAAGCCAGCATGATTTCCTTACTTTGTGTCAATTTCATTGTTGAGTTAGGCAGTTCCATCATTAGGGTCTTTGCCCAAAGACCCCTACTATTAAGGTAGGTACCAGTCAGGATTTGAAACCTGGTCTTCTGTGTCAAAGGCTGTGCTCTAATCATTACACATTCCAGATTTGGAAAGTAAAAGCCACAGAGGTCCCAGTAGTGGTAGGAGCACTCAGGGATGTGACTCCTAAGCTGAGAGAGGGGTTTCAACAGATCCCAAGAACAACATTGTCAACATCAAAGTAAAGAAGCCAAAGATTGTATGATTGAATGGATGCAGAATTTAAAAGGACAACTGATATGCAACAGTGGGAATATCGATGGGAGATAAATATAAAATTTACTGTGAATATTATACTCTGAGAAAACAGAAACATTTTGTTAGTATATATTACCCCATTTTGATTATTCAAAATAGATCATTCTTATTTTAAAAAAAAAATCCTAAAAGTACAATTAAATCATGAGCCTTGAGCCAAACTTCAAAAAACTTCAAATAATTCATTAGGAGGCATATTGGCACGACCTGTATGAAGCCAGTTATGGCATATGTAATTACAGTCACCTGTGACCCCGCTTCCCCCTCCCCTCTAGTTGTGCCATAAATCAGTTTCTCCAATTAGGCATGTACATCGGCTAGGTGTCATCCATCATGTTCTCCAATTAAAGTTTTTAGTGGGCAAAAGGTTCAGTAGCTCAGCTACAATCTTTTTAAAGATAAAGTTGGAATGTGCTTCTAAGTTCATTTGCTGTATGCTTCTCCAGTCTTCCTTCCCCCCTTTCTTATGCCAACTTGGAAACAAGTGTAGGAAAGTTTTACAAGTTGACATTTGGATTATTTGCCATATTTGGTGGCAATGTTAATAAGCTCAAGGGTTCTTAAAGATGATTCATCAGACAATGGGACAAATCATAAATATTGATTTTTCTTTCTAAGTAGCTTTTTTTTTGCTAAGAATTACTAAACCTTACATTCCAAACAGTTACTTTGATACTGTATATGTCAACTCATAAAACATTTTGTATACACATTTTATAGTTGACAACAGAAAGAAGGGGGGGTAGTTTCAAAGAGCAGGCAACAGGGTAAATCGAAAATTCATTCCATTCATATTTTCTTCTAAGACTGATTAGATGGCTGAAGCTTCTGCCAGGAAAAAGCCTAATTGGAGAGCATGATTGATGACTCTTGGCTATGGATGTTTTTTTGTTGGATGATACACCCAGAGGGGGGGGGGAAGCAGGATAAAAAGTGACAGTGAATTACATATCTCAGAGTTGGCTACACCCAGATTAGTGCCGGAGGTAGAATGATACATTCAAATAAATCCTCTTTAGTTTTGGGAGTGTGGCTCAAGGCTCATGATTTAATTGGAGTAACTGCTGGAACCCTGACAGTATAATTCTCATGGGAAAATATACTGCTCAAAAAAATAAAGGGAACACTTAAACAACACAACGTATGGTAGTTGAATGTGCTGACAACAAAATCACACAAAACTTAACAATGGAAATCAAATGCATCAATCCATGGAGGTCTGGATTTGGAGGTACACTCAAAACTAAAGTGGAAGAAAACACTACAGGCTGATCCAACTGTGATGTAATGTCCTTAACACAAGTCAAAATGAGGCTCAGTAGTGTGTGTGGCCTCCACATGCCTGTATCACCTCCCTACAATGCCTGGGCATGCTCCTGATGAGGTGGCGGATGGTCTCCTGAGGGATCTCCTCCCACACCTGGACTAAAGCATCCCCCAACTCCTGGACAGTCTGTGGCATTGGTGGATGGAGCGAGACATGATGTCCCAGATGTGCTCAATTGGATTCAGGTCTGGGAAACGGGCGGGTCAGTCCATAGCATCAATGCCTTCATCTTGCAGGAACTGCTGACACACTCCAGCCACATGAGGTCTAGCATTGTCGTGCATTAGGAGGAACCCAGGGCCAACCGCACCAGCATATGGTCTCACAAGGGGTCTGAGGATCTCATCTCGGTACCTAATGGCAGTCAGGCTACCTCTGGTGAGCACATGGAGGCTGTGCGGCCCTCCAAAGAAATGCCACCCAACACCATTACTGACCCACTGCCAAACCGGTCATGCTGGAGGATGTTGCAGGCAGCAGAATGTTCTCCACAGTGTCTCCAGACCCTGTCACGTCTGTCACATGTGCTCAGTGTGAACCTGCTTTCATCTGTGAACAGCACAGGGTGCCAGTGGCAAATTTGCCAATCTTGGTGTTCTCTGGCAAATGCCAAACGTCCTGCATGGTGTTGGACTGTAAGTACAACCCCCACCTGTGGACGTCGGGCCCTCATACCACCCTCATGGAGTCTGTTTCTGACCTTTTGAGCAGACACATGCACATTTGTGGCCCGCTGGAGGTCATTATGCAGGGCTCTGGCAGTGCTCCTCCTGTTCCTCCTTGCACAAAGGCAGAGGTAACGGTCCTGCTGCTGGGTTGTTGCCCTCCTATGGCCTCCTCCACATCTCCTGATGTACTGGCCTGTCTCCTGGTAGCGCCTCCGTGCTCTGGATACTATGCTGACAGACACAGCAAACCTTCTTGCCACAGCTCGCATTGATGTGCCATCCTGGATGAGCTGCACTACCTGAGCCACTTGTGTGGGCTGTAGACTCCCTCTCATGCTACCACTAGAGTGAACGCACCGCCAGCATTCAAAAGTGACCAAACCATCAGCCAGAAATCATAGGAACTGAAAAGTGGTCTGTGGTCATCACCTGCAGAACCACACCTTTATTGGGGATTTCTTGCTAATTGCTTATAATTTCCACCTGTTGTCTCTTCCATTTGCACAACAGCATGTGGAACTGATTGTTAATCAGTGTTGCTACCTAGGTGGACAGTTTGATTTCACAGAAGTGTGATTGACTTGGAGTTACATTGTGTTGTTTAAGTGTTCCCTTTATTTTTTTGAGCAGTGTATATGTAATTTCTGCTTCAGAAGAATGGGAGACTAAGCTGTAGGACATTAATGTAAAAAATAAGTATGCATTTTAAAAAATCTGAAAGGAGAATTTAACATGAAAACTGTAACTATAATTCTTTACATAGAATCTTACCACATCTTCTTAAAGTTTCTCTCAAGATAAAAATTTAAAATATTAGATTTTCTTAAATGAGGTAAGAAACTCCTGCTAATTTTTTATTCTGATTAATAACTTCTGTTATATTGGTTCCCTATGCTTATTACTTACTTCAACAATAATTAAAATTATTATAAAATTTTTCTTTCCTGACATATAAACTTAGGTTATTTAAAAAAAATTGTTTAATTTTGTACAAGACTAAAAAGAGATCTAAATGTCTTTTTTTCTTAATTTGGTTCTTTTATTTCACTTTTTCTCTCTCCCAGATTTACATATGTTATGAAGCACATAATGTACAATTTTCCAATTGAAGTTAGTTTTTTCCTTAATAGGAATTAGTAAATTTTGAAACACAGTAATCCTTGTCATGTATTGAACATACTGGCCAGTAACACAAAACATATGAAAAGTACTGAGAAATTGTAAAAAGATTACAAATATCAAAATTAGTCTGATCAAACTAGATCAAAATAATCTTTTCTTTCCTCTGTAATGTTTAAAGTGGAAAACATCCCATTTTTATATAATACACAGTTCTACGTGCTTTGCAAATTAAATGCATTTGGAGCATGAAGGAATGAGGGGAAAAGTGTGGATGTGTGTGTGTGTGTGTCTCTCTCTCTCTGTGCAATACGTTTTTTTAAACCATCGTCTATACATATATTTTTAAACCCTTGACATTGTTAAGATATGATTGAAAGGAATGAAGTGTTAATTTAAGAAACATGTTGCTGGTTGCAGAGAAACTAAACATAATTAACATGTATCCTTTGGCAAATGAATATAAGACTGCAGACCTCTCAAACCAAAGGTATAAAATATGCCTGCTTTTAGAATGAGTTTATGCTCTGTGGGGTTTTTATTGTTTAGATTTAACATGAAGTGCCGCTTTTCTTCCTTTAAAAAAAAAATCATTTACCATACTTTTCAGGCTGATCATTTTCATACTTTGTTCAGACTGATCATTTTCTCAAAGGTTTTGTGATTAACCACGTAATATTTTTATTGAGTTGCTTCACATACATTTGGGCACATGCATTGACTGAGCCCATAGGGCATTCTAGGTTTAAAGATTTTACTAATAAACGTGTTCCCCTTTGTATGGAGGCTGCTAATTAGTGTTTTTAAACAACTCCACGTTTAATTCTTTGAAGGCACCCTATCAAGGGCTAATATAAAAACTGTTTATGTAGGAGGATATATAAAATAAGGTGTTAAACAAAAACATAAATTGAGGGGCTAGAGCTTCCCTACAGTGCTAATTTTATATTTGCTTTCATCTCACTTAAAGTTAAAATGTCGCCATTACAACAAGAAATGTGTTCCATGTATGCCTTATAGATTATGCAGAAGACATCACAAATACATTGTAAGCATTGACTCTATGGCATCTGAATATATTCTTTAAATTATCACTTTAATAAGCAAAGTTGTATTGCTAATTATGGGAGAAACAACTTTTGTGTAGTAATTTTACTTGATAACATTTATTTTCAGAAAGCTTGGTCTGCTGCAGTGGACAAAAATGTAAGTACCATCAAGGATTTATTTTTGGGGATCTCATCTAGTAAAAGTATTGCTATTGCAATTTTGATGACTGTTGTATAGACTATTACCTCTTTTATATCATTATCCTCATTTATAGCAGTAACAATAAAAACCCTGGAGAAGACATGCCTTCAAAGAAAGTATATTCTCCAACTCTTCTCTGAAATCCTCCTGTGCTGATAGGAAGCCAAGACATGTACCGTGTTTCCTGAAAATCAGACCTACCCTGAAAGTAAGACCTAGCACTATTTTCTAAACCTGCCCTAATATAAGACCTACCCCGAAAATAAGACCTAGTGTAAATCTCCAGTTCCAGGAAGACTTTTCAGGGAGCAACCGTGCACCCGTGAAACACCCCCCCCTACACACTCACACCCACTATTTGGCACCATAAATATATAAGACCTACCCCAAAAATAAGACCTAGTGTGTTTTTGGGAGCCAAAAAAAATAAGACAGTGTCTTATTTTCGGGAAACACAGTAATAATATGATACAGGTCTTGCAGGAATATTATACATAATTTTGGTACCAAGGTTAAATCTATCTGATATATAAAATGGTATAAGCATGCATTTACACTTGAACAACTTCTCCTGTTTCCAGTCCCTCTATGTATCTTGACATTTGGTTACTTTCTGAATCAGATCAAGGGACCATAAGTATTTTGTTAGTCTCCTATTGGTAACTAAGTGGCTGTAGTTTCTTCATTATTTCTTCATTTTCTTTGATGAGGCAACATTTGTTATCTGTTGTTACCTATTCAATTCTGGCTTCACTTGCGTTTGCTTTTAAGGTTGGTGTGTTATGAACCAAGACTTTATCAGTTTGCATTTTGAAATCCTACCATATTTTAACCTGCTCCATTTCAACTATATGTTCCCATCATTTTTTTACAATTGGTACATAATAATTTTTACGAAAGTTCCCATGAATCATTTTGGTAACTGTATTATATCGTTATTTATAATCAGTTTATGCAATCTTCTTTCATGAGCCATGTTTATGATCTACTTTTTCTTGTGCCTCTTTGCCTCATCCGTATTTTGAATCATTTAATGATTTTTCAGTTCTGGACTTGATTGCATTAATCTGAATAGCTTGCTCTTGAGTAGCCAAAATCAAGCCTTCAGTTTCTTTTCTTTTCTTTCTTAATGTTCCAATCGTAAACCATTTCCAGGTTTTATTTTTTATCTGTTTTCCCCTCAATCTTTTGTAGAAATTGATGATGAGATGCTTTCTTGTCAGCAATCTGTTCATGTTTTTATTACATAGCTTCAATATTCACTGTTTGTTTCCTTTACATTTAGTAAGTTCCAATTTTTAACTTGCTTATTCTTGACTGTCTTTTATATAATCAACCAATGCACATTTTTCTTCAACAGTCTGACCTGAAGTAAACTTCTGCCTCCACATCAGCAGTGGATTAATATTAGTCTCCTGGCTTAAATATTTAAATGTCAAATAAATTATTATTATTTTCTTCAAATTGGATCAAAACAATTGTGTATTATCTTTTACTAGTTTTACTTCTTCCTTAATAATAGAACATACAAGATCTTATACTATGCGTGATACTATCCATGTTTTCATTGGTTTTTGTTTATTTAGATATAACTATTACTCCCAAGGAAAACTTTCTATTTCTGTATTATTCCTATTTCCCTTTCAGAAATAGAATGTTTTGATAGGTTAAAAATAATTGCTGATATTGATTTTTTATTTATTTCATCTTTAATTCTCTGTGTTAAAGTTTATACAGGTCATGTTCTGCTTTATAAAATGTAGCTTTTAAAACAGAAGTTGCTGTCTTTCAGTCTTTCTCCGATACCGTTCATACAAGCATCACTTTCAGGACATGGACAGGTTAAAATATCCATGATGCAATGGACTTAGATTTAAAATTATAGATTTTCTTAATTTCATATCTAACTCTATTATCATAGCAACAAAACTGGACATGGCTGAATCTTATTAGGTTAGTGCTCATCTAGTTCTTTTAGCCTTTGGGATAATTCAATGAGCTGTTCCTGGTTTTGTGTATGTCAATTAAGGAAAAAGTAAATAATTCTATATGGTTTCCAAGCATGGAAGAGTAACATTAATCTTTTAAAATTCACTTTAGGATTTATGTTAAGTGCTGAACCACCAATGAAGCTTGAGTCGTACATATTTTAAAGCTAATTGTGTCTGTGAGAGGTGGGTGGTTGAGCCAAGGCTGCTACATAAAAATAGATGCTGTGCTGAATTTTGACTTGCAATTTCTCTAAAGTTTATCTCTCTCCAGCTTCTGCTTTTGTCTTTTATTCTCAAGATGCTTCAGAATTTCTTCTGGGTTTCTCTTTATGATCCTTTTAAGCCTATGATCTTGTTATAAATAGTGGAATTTTTGCGACATAAGTTTCAGTGAGCTTGAGGCCCCTCTAACTGTCCCTACCTGCCAAATTAAAAAGCGTAATAGAATTTCCTTATATTTTCTTCATTAGGGATTTAAATGAAATGAGGGATTCTGAGGGAAGCCAATGAGATCACTGGCTGTTAGACATAGGATTATACACTGAAAGGTTATTCTGTTATTCTGACGTTGTCCTGCATCTTCACCCCAGCAACACCTCATAAATATTTTTGAACAAGAAATTACTCTGGAGTCCTTGATGCTATCTGAGTTTAGTTGTTTGCTTGCAGATGCTTCATTACCTGACTAGGTAATATTATCAATGCTAGTGAGCGTGGGGTTTGCTCACTGTTTATATACAGTTAACAAGGTACTGTCCACCTTGGCATACAATCTTGCTGGCCACATGACCATGGAAATGTCCTCAGACAATGCTGGCTCCCTCAGGTAAGAAATGGAGATAAACAACTCTACTTAAGTTGACATTACCGGATAGGGGAGACCTTTAAATTTGCATTTATATGCAATATAAGGTACAATAAGGGGTTTGCTTCCCATAAAAATATACTTGCCTTCTTATTAAGTATAAAAATATACTTGCCTTCTTATTAAGTATAAAAATATACTTGCCTTCTTATTAAGTAAAAAAATATACTTGGCTTCTTATTACCTTTATTCTTTCTGTGGAAAAAGATAAATTATCCAGGGAAAACAGCAACATTAAGTTCAACTTCTCCCCTCCTTAATTTCTAAGTGTATTTAAACAAATTATTAAAGACAGAAAGTAGCCCAGTTTCAAAACAGTGTTTCTTTTTTGGTGGGGTGGGGTGTGGGGAACAGCATGGATTTTATTCCAGCACATTTATGCAAGGATTTAAACTCTGTTCTCATCAAAGAGTTAAACAGCCGAGGGCTTTTAAGCATCTCATTTTACTTATACACACACAACCCATTATAACCTGCATAAACAAGGATGACAAGTTGAGATTAATGAGAGTCCCAAAGTGACAGAACAATTTAATTGTCAGAAATCATAGGAGGTGAACTTTGCCAGCATATTTGTATAAAACTGCCATGGTCTTAAAAACTTCCCTAATTGATTATGACCAATAAGTAATAACTACATGACCCCATGATATATTTTCTGATATATCAGAAGTAAGTAACCCATAAAAGTTAACTCTGGAATAAAGGTGCCAATGGGAAAAAAATTGAAAAGATTTTCACCCATAATACTGTGAAAGTTATTGTGCAGCCGACACTTTCTTGCTGGTTAATATTTACTAAGAATCTACAAATTCGTGTTTTTGGAAATAGAACACAAATGTGATCTAGTGGTCTTTGCTTAGACCTGCCTCTCCCAACTGGTTCTTTCCAGATGTATCAGGACCACCAGATTTCCTGGCCAGCCAAGCAAAGGCACGGCACCCCTGGCAAATCTGGAGAGTGCCAGAAAGGGGAAGTCTGGCTTAGAAGATTTAGTCATCAGTCTGAGTGATGGATCTGCATTAGAAGGGTGGGACAGAAATGTTTGTATACAGTCAAAGGAAACTTAAAGTAACCCATTTTGTTCTACTTAAAAGAAAAGAACCCTGTATAAATAAATTCAGGATCAGGTTACAAGTAATGACTATTTCAGATAGATACAAAACACATTTGTACATTAAAATATTAAAAGAAAAAAGAAAAGTATACAGGGTAATCCACAACTGAATCTTTGATCAAGAGCAATTGGTTAAAGTCTCTAATGCACACTCAGTAAACTACATTTTGTAATGTGATTGGAAATTTCTACACATTGGACTTAACAGGATGTAGGCAATGTGTGCTTTCTACCTCTATTCTTCCTACCAAGTTTGATATAAAAATAAAAGGAGCTATATAAATTGGCTGGACTCTCTGTAGATGGAAATGGCCCAGTGTACATTTCCTAGTATTTTGACTGAAATGGATATAATCAAGGGCCTTTTTCAGCTCAGTAAGATTGAAGATAAAGCATCAAACCAACACCATAAGTAAATGTACTTCTTTGATTTATACTTGTGAGGATCAATAAATGATTGGCACACTGGTTCTCTTCTCTCATGAGAAGAGCTATGATCCTATCAAATCTTTATGTGCATTATCTTTCAGTATATTAGGTTTCTGAATAAATAATGTGACACTTGATGGACACCAGCAATTGGCCATCTGCAGCTCTAAAAGTGGTAGAGCCACAAAAAAAAATCCCAGTAAAGGTTGATACAGTGCAATTTAATTTACATTGAATTAAATTAATTGGGAAATATTATTTTTGGTTATTTTTTTGTGGCATCTTATATTTTAGAGATACAGAGAGAATACCTTAAATGGAAAAATAAAAGTACAAGAAAGGTGTGTTTGGAGATATCAAGATAACTGGTGTCTACTGAGGAAATATTTCATTGATAGATCTGCTCCAGTGCCTCTTTTGTGCACTTTCTTACCCTCTCATATGTGTAGCTTTATACATCTTACATTATGGTATACATATTTTGAATATTTTACAATTCCTCTTTATAATTGTTGAAAAATAGGAAATTCAACATGAATGGAAAGTTCTGATTTTCCTATATGTTTAGCAGCCTTAATACCAACATGAGAAATTTCTTATTCTTTCATATTAAAAAAGAACCAAATTATGCAGTTTTATATATTAATGACAGGATGTACTGTACAACCCCTTCCTTTTCAAAACAAATAAAATTTGTCTTTAGGTAAGACGGAATTATTTTCCTGCAATTTCAGCATTTATCTCCTAGATATTATTTAATTCAATTTTCAAAATACATCCCCCTATACATACACAATATGCAATAAGACTGTTTATACTTTACTAATATCAGATAAAATCTCTCTATAATCATGTTACAGTATTTCGCATAAACAACTAAATATGGCAAAAGTAATATCCTTAGGAGATAATAGCAGTTAAGAAATTGAGAAAGGGGAAAACTTTCTTAATTTGGGGTACAGTAAAAAACATTTTTTTTACGATAAAGTAGTTCTATAAAATAATGAAATATTTGTAAAAGTTAATAAAACAGAAAATAAAGAAGTAAAAAAAAGAAGCTGGCATAATCAAGCAATCAAATTTTACAAAGGAAGGAAAACTAAAGATGAAATACAAAAAAGGAGAGTACTCCCTCTAATAATGATCTCAAAGAGTGAATGTCAACAGGGCTGGAGCTGAAATGAAGTCACTGAAGAATGAAGAGAGAGAATGTCAGCATGCTTGCTTAACTTCTAGGTATGCAGAAGTGCAACTTTTTAAAAAAGAAACAGAGACAAAGAACAAAACCTAAAATAGTGAATGAGAGCTAACCTTGTTGAGTGGCCTCCAGGAATCCTGCACCAGTTGGGCAAGACTGACAGAAAATCAGCAAAAGGGTGTGTGTGTGGGGGGGAAGAGCTGGATTTTGAGGGACTCCCTTCATCTCTATAATTATGGTGGGCAAGATAAGTCTCCCCAGATGTCACTGAGCATAATTTCCAGCAGCAGCAGCCAAAATGGCTGACAAAATGGCCAACACAAAGGCCATATTCTGCATTTTTTTTACAAGTTTACAAGGTTTGTTTTGCCTAGCTACCCAATGGTTACTCTCTGGCTCGGTTAACCTGCTTTCCGGTTACGTAAATCCTCTCAAGTATCCTCAAGTAGTGTAGAATGCGAACATATGATTTGGGCATTTCACCAGCCACTTTCATAAACTTGGATTATATGATGGTAGTCCATGTCCCAACGGGAACTTCCAAGTGTGGCCATGATTTTTACTTTACAAAGGGTGATCATCTATCTCATGGAAACACAAGGGCCAGCCTCTAGCTCCCCTGTCAGCTTCAGTTTCATGATAACTCTCCACAGCCTAATTTTCAAAATCCTGTGCAGGCAGTCTGTTCAGATTTTAGGTGAAATAATGCATGGCTTCGTGGCTCTCAAGAACCTGCTTAAAATGGAAGGTCGGTGGGGGGAGAGAGAGGGGGGGAGAGGTAGAGGAAGAGGGAGAGAAAGAGAGGAAAAGAAGGAGAGGGTGGGAGGGAGGGAGAGAGAGGAGAAGAGAGAGAGGAAGAGGAAGGGAAGGAGGGAGGGAGGGAGGGAGGAGAGGAAGGGAGAGAGAGGAAGAGGAAGGGAAGGAGGAAGGGAGAGGGAGAGAGAAAAGAGAGAGAGACAGCACCCCTCCATTAGGAATGCTGCCCCTGCAGAAAATGTTGTCCATTCCTACAACATTAGAGAGCCAGTGTATTATAGTGGTTAAGTCACCAGGCTAGGAACCAGGCATCCACGTGTTCTATTTCTGCCTGGAACACAAAACCAACTTGGTGACCTAAGGACAGTCAACTCAGCCCTCAAAGCAGGCAATAGCAAGCTACTTCTTAAAAACTTTGACAAGAAAAACTTGTCTAAGCAGCCATCAGGAGTCAATACTGACTCAAAGGCACATGAGTGCACACACACACACACACACACAAAAGCACACTGGCTCTATTGAAAAGCCTGTATATAGTCTAAATCCCAGGCAAATGTAACAAACCATCAGGATAGGAGAACAAATAGGATTTGGAAGTTACCCATTGTCCCAACTATCTGGCCACAAACGGAGCAGGCAAAAAGATTATCAAGTCCCTATCTCTCTCATGACACTGAGACAAATTATATTATGCTTAAATTACAAAATTAAATTACAAAAATTGCTATGTCCAGTTCTAGTGCCCAGTTGAGAAACAGGTCCCCCATCCCATGGAGGCCAAAACGAACAAACATCGAAACTGCTGATAACCTTTTCTTTTTCTTTTGCCAGAAGGATGTGGCATTTTCAGAAAAGTTAGATCAGGGGCTGAAGCATGCCAAAGTTCATAGGAATCAGGCGTTCTAAAAGCAGAGTATTGATCGTGACAATGCCTGCTGAGATTATTTCCTCAGCACCCTGAAAGCTTCTACTAATCCTTGGTAAGTGCAATTTGACTTAGACCCAGCCCTGCCCTACCTCTCCTTAATCTCTCTGATGACACTATCTACAAAGTATACCAAAAGAAGACGTACACGCCTACAAGTGGCACCAAAATGGGTTAGGGAAGAAGACACTGTTGACAAGGTCAAAGGAGAGAAAAAAAGACACACAAGCAAAACTATTATTTGCAATTATGTTACACCATAAGCACACACACACACACACACACACACAGAGAAAGTAGTTAATGAATGGGTAAGTGAAAGACGGAGGAGGATATTCAGGTGTGGCTGCTGTGATGATGCCTTGATCTTTGCAGCCCCATGTTGTTCCAGTTTTCATAGGAGAGGTGAAATCTTGTGCAGGATTTGAAATTATAAGTAGTCCCCAACATACAACCACATTTGGGACCAGAATTTCCATTGCTAAGCGAGGGGGTTGTTAAATGAGTTGTGTGACCTTTTTTTTTTTGCTACACATTTTAAGTGAACTGCTGCAGTTGTTAAACAAAACACACTGTCATTAAACAAAACCACCGACGATGCTACAGTCCTTCAAAGCGACCTTGATTATGTGTCTGAATGGTCAAACAATTGGCAACTCCAAATCTTGACCAACAAATGCTCTGTCCTGCACATTGGTAAAAAAAAATCAGTTCACCAAATACAAACTAGGCGGATATGATCTCGTTGATGATCCTAACTCTGTCAAGGACTTTGGAGTTCTCATATCAAATAACCTAAGTGCCAGAGCTCACTGTAACAGCATTGCCAAAAAGGCATTAAGAGTTGTAAATCTAATCTTACAAAGCTTCTCCTCCGGAAATATCGAATTGCTAACTAGAGCATACAAAACTTTTGCAAGACCAATACTCGAATACAGCTCATCAGTCTGGAATCTGCACTGTATATCATACATTAATACAATTGAGTGAGTCCAGAAGTATTTCTCTAGAAGAGTACTACACTCCTCTGCTCGCAACAGAATACCCTATATCACCAAGCCTGAGATTTTGGGCTTGGACAACCTTGAACTACACTGCCTACGGTTAGACTTAAGCATAGCACACAAAATTATCTGCTACAATGTCCTACCAGTCAATGACTACTTCAGCTTCAACCACAACAATACAAGAGCACACAACAGATACAAACTCACTGTTAACCACTCCAAATTTGATTCAGAATGTACGACTTCAGCAACAGAGTGGTCAATGCCTGGAATGCACTACCTGACTCTGTTGTTACATCCTCTAACCCCCACTCCTTTAACTTCAAACTATCCGCTATTGACCTCACCCCATTCCTAAGAGGTCTGTAAGGGCGTGCATAAGTGTACAATTGTGCCTACCATCCCTGTCTTATTGTCCCCTTTATTCGTACCTATTTCCTGTATTCTTACTCATGTCTATACTTATACCTATTATCTTGTAAGCAATTGACAAATAAATAAATAAATAAATAAATAAATAAATAAATAAATAAATAAATAAATAAATCCAGCTTCCCCCATTGACTTTGCTTAGTCAGAAGCCTGCTGGAAAAATCGCAAATGGTAATCACAGGATCTCAGGATGCTGCAAACTTTGTATATATTGTACATGATAGTTGCCAAGCGCCTGAATTTTGATTATGTGACTGTGGGGAATATTGGGATGGTCATAAGGGTGAGGATCGGTTGTGGGTCACATTTTTCACAGGCATTGTTAACTTTGAACTGTCGCTAAACAAATGCGTGTGAGTTGAGGACTAACTCCAGATAAAAACTAGAGATCCATCCTGCTCTTAGTCTTTTGAGCCAATGCGGACAAGCAGTTGCTTAAAATGCGGTAGTGAACTTACCGTCAGACATTTTGCATTGTGCACTGATAAATATTAAGAGGAACGTTCTTCGTTTTCTGTTCGTTGCTGTGAGGCCATTTTGAAATCACTCCACTACTATTTGAAAAAACATACAATATTGTTTCCCTGCTGAGAATATAGTCAGACAAAGAGGACAAAGATGAAATATGCAACTTTTTTTTTTACAAAGAAGAAAGAAAATTACAGTGATCAGTTTAAAGTAGGTCCTTGAAAGCTTTCCATGGCAAGAAACTGGAAAGAAAGAAAGAAAGAAAGAAAGAAAGAAAGAAAGAAAGAAAGAAAGAAAGAAAGAAAGAAAGAAAGAAAGAAAGAAAAGAAAAGAAAGAGCAATGAGGAAGGAAGGAAGGAAGGATGGAAGGAGGGAGGGAAGGAAGGAAGGACTATGGCTTACTCCCTTCTATGCTGGTTTCAGCCCAAATTGGACCCCTACTTCTTTATTTATATATATTTGCAACTCTGTAAAAAAAAATCAACTATGGAATTTTTTTGTCTTCTTTTTTGGACTGTGTTATCTTTTCTGGCAACGTGTAAAGGAACATTTAAAGGCAATTCATTTTATTAAGAAACATTCTGGATTTCACAGCTCTGATTCTAAAAGATAGAAAAGCATTCAGCTGGTTTTTAAGATTTTTCCAAATAAAACACATTTATCCAATGATTATTGAAATATGGTTGACTGTATACCATATGTTTGACATTATTGAACCCCATCACTTTAAAGAGAAATCTCACCCCTTTGTTCTCATTAAATAACACCTTCTAATATTCTTTTAACAAATGCCTTCTTTTACCTTAAACCTATATAATAATTTTTCTAAGTTAGAAAATTACCTAACTTAGGTAATTATTGGGCATTCCTTAAATATTATATTAAAAAAAACCATGTGTGTATAGAGGTGAGTAATCAGAAAACACTGATCTTCAACTTAGGTGAGGATTAGTGGTAGATGATTCAACAAGTGATATTTACGTTTTAATTAAACAAGTTTCTAGGTCTTATGGCAAAAGACTGATGAAAATTGTTTGTGTTATGCATTTAAAAAAGAAATTCTTCAGCCTCCAGGAGCTTCAAGGATCATATTTTAACATTATCATGAAATATGTGAGGCTTTGGCTTGGGAGGCTTTGGTATTTTCAGAATAATAACATGAGTTGGCATTTTTGCTGAAAAAAAATAAAAATATATTTTCATGCTTTGCTACTGGAATTCTCCATTAGCAGTCCAAGAAGGGAGCTTCAGATGTCTCAAGAAGTGAGTAAGGGTGGCAAGATTATTTTATCTGACCTAACATAAGCGTTATGGATAATTTTGTAAAAGCTCCCAATGTATCATTTCGAGAACTAATCCAGATCTAGCTTTCCCCCTGTGCTTTGTTGAGCTGTCTCTTGTTTTCACTGCCTGAGCTGAGCGTCCTTGCTCTTGGGTCAAGGATCCATATCCCCTCAGATCTTTCTATCAGTGGGGAATGTTTCCTGCAGTGATCCAAAATGTCAGTCAACAAAAATCCATACTGTTGGCCTTAACAATAACCCGTGGGAAGAACGAGTTGTTCAGCTTTGTTAATCTAAGTGTTAATCAGAAATAATGTTCATAGTAATGAAATTTCACAACCCAGTGAAATTACAGGTCATTCTAATCCAGCCCGCCACCGGTTTAACAACAGGCCAATAAACAACCGTAATTTTGGGAAGCCAAAATTACAAAATTACAGTTAGAACACTTTGGTTCTCACACTTTTACTTAGTAAGTCCACAGTGGTTATATTTGACAGGTCCTTTGTAGGCAGGCTTGAAAAATAACCTATTTAAAAATCTCCAAGCCTGGTACATGATCTCACTGGGAAACTATGCAGAAGATACTTTAGAAGCAAATATGCACCAGAAATTACAAACTCTCTCTCTCTCTCTCTCTCTCTCTCTCTCTCCCCCCTCTCTCTCTCACCCACTCTCTACCTTGGAATGTCTAGAACTGTGAGAATTATAAGGTCAGGCAAAATGTACAGGCCCACAGCTAGGAAAAGCGACTATGCCTTATTTGGAGTCTATGCAGACATGGAAACTGGAGCTGTATAAATGAAAGGGAAGATTTTTCCCTTTTGCTTACATGCCTAGTCCTTGACCTATCCCATTTATAGCTTCCTTTAAGATTCTAGGTCTTGCCAGTTCATTTCTTTCTTAAAAGTCTTCCAACAAGGCTTTCACACCAGGCAGGGACACATTATACTAGGAAAGAAGGATGGGAGAGGGGAGTTTTAAATCACCTATCCTAGAAAAAGCACAGAGATTACCAGCCACATTGCAACACTATCGATTCACTGAGAAAAAAAAATTGGTACAAAAGCTCACCCTTCAGGAGTGTCTCTCTATGTAGGTGCAGTGAAATCTGTCTGTGGATATAGTTCACACAGCTGAAATAGTAAAAACCAACCAACCAATCAGAGGTGGTATTCAACAAGTTCTGACCAGTTCTGGAGAACCGGTAGTGGAAATTTTGAGTAGTTCGGAGAACCAGCAAATACCCACCTCTGACTGGCCCCACCCCCATCTATTCTCTGCCTCCCGAGTCCCAGCTGATCGGCTGGGTCTTCTTTTGTTGCCCTGCACAGGAGAACGGAGCTGGAAAGCAGGTTAGTGGGATGGGGAGGAAATGGGAATTTTGCAGTAACCTTCCCCCAGGAGTTGGGAGGGAATGGAGATTTTGTGGTAACCTTCCCCTGCCATGCCCACCAAGCCATGCCATGCCCACAGAACCGGTAGTAAAAATTTTTGAATCCCACCACGGAAACAAACCCCAAAACAACAATAAACTAACGGGAATCTTGTAATGGCTTAGTATTCCCTGGTATAAATCAAACCAACAAACACATGACTTTCATTTTGTGATGTTATTCTCCAGATTTTTTATACAGGTAGTCCTCAACCTATGACCACAATTGAGCACACAATTTATGTTGCTAAGTAAAACATTTGTTAAGTGAATTTTGTCCCATTTTACAACCTTTCCTGCCACAGTTGTTAAGTCAATCATGGCAGTTATTAAGTTAGTAACGGGGTTATTAAGTAAATCTGGTTTACCCATTGATTTTGCTTGTGAGAAGGTCACCAAGGGGATCACATGAACCCCAGACATTGCAACCATCATAAATGGGAGTCAGTTGCCAACTGTCTGAATTTTGATCACGTAACCATGGGGATGTTGCAATGGTCGTAAGTGTGGAAATGGTTATAAGTCACTTTTTTCAGTGATGTTGTAACTTTGGTCACTAAATGAACTGTTGTAGGTTGAGGACTAATTATATAACCAAATTCCCCTTTGCTTTAAAGAGGAAGGATTTTCTCTCACTGTTCTGACCCAACCGGGTTCACAAATAGCAAACACAGACAAAGGCAGCAGCCCCCACCTTTTAAGGTTTAATAACTAATTCTGTTCCTTTACAGATGAAAGGCTGCTTCCCACTAATTAGCTCCGACAAGAAACAGCCTTGCCAAGTTGTTCGACAATGCTGCCAAAAACCCAGAGATAAGAACTAATTTACAAGAGTCTCCAAACACTGAACTAAGATGTCCACAAGTTGAACTTCAGAGCTTCTTTGCTTTCTGCAAAGAATACTTTTTCAAACCTAGCTTTTATCCTCTTGAGGGAGGGGCCATTACCTTGCAGCCTTACTCCCGAGTCATCTGTGCTGCTGTAATTGTTCTTTCCTCCAAATAATCCTTCGTGCACATACACTTGGCACAGGCTCCTCGGGAACCTCCTCATCACTGCTGCCAGTCCCTACAATCTCTGAAGGCAGCAGTCCACTCCCTGATGGTCCTGGCCCCTCATCAGAGTCATCGCTCTCCTAGGCCATCTGCACCTGCTGCCGGCTAACCACAACACTCAGGCACCCAAATTCCCATGAAAGCAGCCCTCCTTTTATCAAAGAAAGAAGCACTGCACATTCACCAGGTATGTGCAACTCCTGTCTGCTGAAGTGATTGATTTTATTAATCTCAGATTTTTTTTCTCAGTCTTGTCCAACTTGGTACTTTGAACCATTTACAGACCACACTGCCTGAGAAATTTGAAAGCTTTTCTTAATTTGAAGAGGCTGCAGTTGAAAGTTTTCTTGGCCAGCCACAGCAACACCATCTCTGATCTGAAATATCTCAAATAAATAAAAGTGTACATCATTTTTTAAATACTTTGAAATTTTCTCGGGTGTTTATTGAACTCCCATAAATGGGACTTTGTTAAGATTTTGGCACAATTTCTCTATTTTTTTTTCAACCCAGACTTCAACCCAACTCACTAAGACATGGAAATACTTATTGTGGACAAAACTATAGGAAAACAATGTCAGCAATTATCCCCTTTCCTAATATAAGGGACACTGCTGCTCCTATTGGATGTTCTTTGCTTCTATTTTTTTTAAATAAATGCTCATTTAAAGTGTTAAATTTCTCTTGCCCAATACAGAGAGCACACGTTTTTTGAATCTCAAAAAAAAGACAAATCAGTTTCACCTCTGAATTTAATCAAATTGACAGCTGCCTATGGGAAGGCATAAACTTTTCTTTACCCAGTCTCTATACAATTAGAACTGACTTTGTAAAGTCACATGGATAAGCCTTCTCCAATTTATGACAGCATGCAGCTTTTGCAATTCCAGTGGAATTTGCTTTCTTTGCCAGTTCACATCTCCACTTATCATGCATTTATATGGAGCTAAGGGTAATTTTACAACATTACATTCTCCTATTTTTATTAAACGTTTTGAGATATCAATAGGGTTGCATGAGGATATTGGTGGTAATGCACAGCTAAAATTATTTTTCTATTCATGTTGTTGATCAGATATAATTTATTGCAATTCAGCTAACACTGTAGGCTGGGTCATGATGGTTGTTATGTTAGAAGTGTCCTGCACTAAACTATTTCTGTTAAAGGAATAGCCTAGTTAATTGACAACTGGGAGTATGCTTAAAGCTTTTATAATAGTCCAAGCTGTAGTTAAGATCATATCCTAGAGTAGTTTAGATAACATGCCAGGGCAGTTAAGATACCAGTGTTCACCATTATGACTTTATTGCCAAATCTCATCAACTGAGAAAGTTAAGAATTATGCAATTACAGCATGTACTAACATGAAGATTGCATCTCCCCTCCCCCAAGTATCCAGCCTTTCATAGCCAAAAACTAGAGAGAAACAAAGAGCATAGCTGGCAACTAAATCAGAAAAAAATGGTTTCACTTCCATCACATTTGGAAATCAGCTGGATAGGAGAACAGAGATGACCTTGGAGAAGATACAAGACACCCATTAGTAAAATATGAGCTCAGTCCAGGAATATAAAAAAATTTGAAAAAAAACAACAACAATTCAAGATATTTCTGGTTCTCTTTGGTATAAGAGGAGGAGAAGGAGAAATGCAGCCAAGCCTTCAAGGTTCTGTTATCATAGCCATATCAATAAAGTAGGGTTTTATTTATGTATTCATTTATTAAATTTATATGCTGCCCACCTCTTAGAACATAGAATAACAGAGTTGGAAGGGACCCTGGAGGCCATTTAGTCCAACCCCCTGCTCAAGCAGGAGAGTCTATTCCAAATATTAGCCTCTACCTGGGATCGAACTCACAGCCTCCTGATTGTGAGGCAAGAGCTCCAATCAAGCGACATGATTTACAACAACCCTTGGGCTGCTGCCCACTACCGGGCCTTCAGCCGTTCGGAATAGGGTTGTGGCAATGCAGGCATGCATCCCTACTTGTGCGAGCAGTGGGCGGGCATGTGTGTACTGGCTCAATTTGCATGAGCTTCAAGGAGGATCATATTAGTAACGTTATCAAGTGGAGCTGCGTGCCTGCATGCACTTATCTGCTGCTCATGATGGAACCATCCCCTCTCCCCCTCCCACTGATCTTCAAAGCTGGAAAGTTTGGGGAACTCTGGCTTACAACATGTTAAAGCTGACAATATCAAACATTAGAACGATAAATATTAACATTAAAATTAACAAAACGTAGCTAAGATAGGAACCAATTTACAAAGGGGCAGAGATGGGATATTTATAGTACTTCTTGTGGTGCCTGTTTCTTGACCCACCTCCTTCAAAGGCCTGACATTGGCACTGCCCAGTCTCAGCTTCTCCAGCTGTGCTGGACTACAATTCCTCATTCTTCACAGCAAGTATAGTATGAAGCTACATGTACTGAATGCTGGCAATAGATGATACAGTCTCATACCTCTGGCAGGCAAACAAATCTGGAAAGCTAATCCAGAGGTAGTAATCCAAATTCTCCAATTTCCACACTGTTGTTTTGCAATAATATTGCTTGCAGCCTTCTGTGAAGGCTTTTGTTGTGTTTCTATTAAATCCACAATATTAAGAGAGATGCCATGTATTGCAATGAGTACACACTTGCCAAAGTAAAACCTTATGCTAAGCCTTCCATTATCACAACTAGTTGTTTTAGCAGGCTCTGCAGGATAAGAAGAAAGCTGAATAGTGAATGGCTTCCCCAGACTTTTATGCTGGCATCTTCTTAAAGAGGGATTTCAAAATAAAAGACTTCTCCCAGTCTTCCCCAGAAGGCATCTGTTTTCTCCACTTATTGTTTTTGGCCCAACTCGTTGTTGCAGGGTGGTATCACACCAATAATTAGAGGATAAGGGTCCTTTTCCCCCCTCAAACATCTATTGTTAAATTGAGATCTGATTCGGATAAATTTGTGACAGAGCCCCATTTGTAGCAAACAGCCTCCCCCCCTCCATTTTACTTGTGTGTGGGGGGGGGGCAGACCAGTGGCATGAATAAATCAGATTGTTCAAACCAAATGAATCTATTTAAAATACTTATAAAATATTAAAGACGCATTTGGGAAAAGCCTCTGAGGTTGCTGTGACACCTCGGCACCTCAGAGCGACTAATTTATTAAAGGGTTTGCAAACCTGAGAAGAAAGGAAAAAGAAAAATGGTTTCATAAACCAAGAGCGGGAGCCAATTTTTCAGCTGAGATGATGAAAGGAAGCATGCATTTCTAATCAAAAAGACAGATAAGGCCTTTCTCTCGTACCGTTCCCTCACTAGCAAAGTGCCTTTTCATCATCAGCAACACTCCATTCCTAATGTTTGCCAAGGCCTCTCTGCACCTTCTCCATCCACTGGTAATGCACATACTGGAGTCCCTGTGCAACAACAGCCCATTAGCTGTGACAGACTACCTTTCTCTATGAAGTTCTTCTGCTGATAGTCATCAGCCGCGTGTTAAATCATTTCAACCGGGCATGCTCAGAAATACCTTGGCGGGATGAACGGATATGTAGAGCTATCAAACAAACAGTTGTTTTTCATCTTGAGCTGAGGAGCAGGATGAATCTTCTCTTCAGGTTTAGGAAGAAAGGAAGGATAAAAGATCACACCTATGGGAAATCTAGCCACTGTCTTGGCTCCTTAAATCTGGGAAAAGGAGAAAAAGAATGTTTCAGTGTGGTGTAATGGTTAAAGGGCAGAATTTGGAATGGGAGACCCAAGTTCTAATCCTCCATGCGGCATGGAAACCAGCTGGATGACTTTAGGCTAGTCGCTGTCAGTTCTAGTCTAGGAAGTTGAAAAATATCTATCCACAGTTCCACACCAGACCATCATGGTAGATTACAATCAACTTTCAATTAAGAGACTTTCTCCATCCTTTGGTATATTGACTTTAGCTGAATATGTATAACACATTATATATGTATGTATTTGTATGGGTGTGTCTTCATATACTCGTCCCCAATTCACTTCCACCACCACCTATAATTATCAGCTTTCAAACAGGATCCAGTTTGTTTTAGACATCACCAATAAACCAATTGTTTTAAATTGCACCAGCAATAACACCCTTGTTTGAGGATGCCCTTTGAAATGAATTTGTGATATCATTTCATAATTGTACACCCACAATCCCTGCAAACCATTGTACAAGTTCCTCAGTGCCTCCCTCAAATTATAATTGGTAAAATGTTGTTGCAGATTTGATCCACTGCCCAATAAGACAGAGAAATTTGGCTGCAGCAAATTCTCCTACTTACCCCTCAAGGGAGAGTGTGGTGTTACCGAGGTTCAGTGGCAAAGTGCAAAACTCTCATCTTAGCAGCATCCATTTATACAGTCACTGGATACATTATTCATTAGCAGGTTAAACATACAATTGAGCATGTGCAGCTCAGCAATGTTATGCTAAGGGCATGTGCACATTCATTGTCACATATGCTCTTGAAAAGTCCCATGCACATGCATACAATGTAAACATGCCCCCTGAAAACCAGTTTAAGTCCAGTTCAAGTCAATCTTTGATTAAGATTACTGCAAAACATCTGAGATTATATAGGCAAGCTTAGTCAAACTGAGTCATTATTGCACATATTTGCAAGGGCAGAATGGGCCAAATATTAAGTCTATGCTTGGAGACTAATCACAAAGTATATTTAATGTTAATTAATTTATTTTACTATTTGTTTATTCATTAGATTTATATGTCATTCATCTCTCTATATGATACTATATCTCATATAATTAAATGTGAATGAAATGAAATCAGATGTAGTTTGGAAGAATTGGACTCCTAGCATGGCAAAACAAAGGTCTTCACTAGAAGGTTTGTTATGCATAAATTCTGAAATCTCATTTGTAATCAGTAATACTCTGCAGAATTCTGCAGATGGGCTTTTCTTTATTGAAGAGCTCTGAGAATCACTCCTTAGAAATAAACACCAGTTCTACATAGCAAAAATGGAGTAGCTGCACCACTTCACTCAATAATACTGACTTGAGCACAAGGCTTGCATAGAAGCTGCCATTAGCGATATGGATTGGCTGAGACAGACTTGTATACCCATAATAATTAAATACTACTTGATTTAAAGTAAGTGCTGTATATTGTTAAATGGATCACTTCTTGTTTAGCTAGCTTCCCTTTCAGAAATGGCTGATTTAGTGTAGCAATTTCTTCCTGCATTTTCTAATCAGAAATAGCCTGGTGAAATTTAATGATACTATTTCAGATTAAGCAATCTGAAATTGCATCTGCTTGGGCCTGTATGGTTTAAAAACCTTGTCTATCATCTATCTACTTCTTCAAGCAGCAAAAGAATAATCAGCATCCTTTGAAAAGACTGATGGAACTGATTTTAAAGCAGTCAGTCTAATGTCTGATGTAATACTTAAAGTTGAACTTGGTGATGCAATTCTAAGCATGTTTATTCAATTTGACAATGTTTGATAGTATTTTACCTTTTAAGTCTTGCATTTTCCAGATTCAGCTAGTTACTCAACCACTAGATTGTTGGATAACTACCCAAGTTTAAGATAAAATTGGCCTAAGTCTTCCCCTTCTATTTTAGAGAATTATGTTTAAAATAAATAAATACATGCCCCATGTAAATTTCCCAAATCCAGAGCAAAGAACAATATTTCAGTGGCTAATTCAACAATGCAATGAACCCTCATGTGCTTTGTTTGATTTTGACATATTGTGTTGGGTAAACCCAGCCATTTTTATTTATAAATCATAGTTTATGGAATAATAGGTGGTAGAGATCTGCCAATTGTGCCTTGTTCAACAATTATTAGTTTATCAAACCACATCTTAATCCAATAATTCTAATCCTAATTATTCACCTAATCAGTGAATAATTATTAAAAGGCTTGTTCCAAGGCTCAAACTGCCTTCCAACTTTTCTAGGCTCATAGGAACTTGCAGTTGTTATTTGCTATACAGTGATGTAGGAGCAAGTTGTTTGAATTCCATGCATGGATTCCCTGCATCTATAGGAAATGTGGGGTTTACCATTTACCCCTCTCTTTTCTTTTGGATGCTTGCTAATAGAGGTTGGAGATCAATCTCAGATGTTTCTTCAGGAAAATGGCAGGTCTAAGTAGTTGATGTTCAAGTCTATCATAGCATCCATCTTGTCTAATCCATTTGATTCTATTTCCCACTCTGAATTAAAGCAGTCATGAAGCTATTCTCAGTAAGAAGAATGAACAGTAAAAGCATTGCCAGTAGTAGTGTTTTCCATTTGAGTGATCTTCAAATATACCAACATGATTATAACTTCTAGAATTTTGAGCTAAATCTCTAGTGGGTATAGTCCTCCTAACACAATAAATATTAGTATTTTAACATTTGGAAATTCTCTGGCATTCTGTTGGGGAAGGCAAAGAATGAAGTTGGGAAAATCCATATAAATATTAAAATATATTGCTGTTAAGAAAAAAAATATAGAAAATCTTTTAGCTTTGCTTTCTTTTCATGTCTAGGTCAAATTCTGGTCACTTTGTGAACATTTTGATTAGTTTGCCACTGCTGTTTCCTGAGATGTTTTTTCCCCACTGTAATATCCAAATCTAGCCTACCATCCAGATATTCCTTGATGATCTCTCATCCATGTATGAACCAACCCCAACCCTGTTTAATTTCCATTGACTGGTGCTGCATCTGCTTATTTCTACAAATGCAACTAGGAGATTGCTAGTTTCAAGTACCATGCTGGATAATTTAGAGCACGGGTGTCAAATACGCGGTGTCATATTGCCATCATGTGATGTTTTGTGATCCCCCTTTGGGGAGTTGGGGTGGGCATACTCTATGCATGATGCATCCTGCCCAGTTTGACATCCCTGATTTAGATCCCTAAATGCTATGTAAGAAAAGTAAGGAGTATGCTTCTAAAATCCCAAGTCCATAGACTACATATTCTTTTTTTTTTTTAAAAGAAACTTTAAAAAGGCAAATTGTTTCCTGAGGAACCACTAAAGAAAATGTTGAGCAGAAAAAGTTGACTTCTTCATCCTTTCTTCTTGGAAATGGCATATACACCTCTTGGTGAAATGCAAGAGAGCAGGACAGATACATATATATATATACATCTTGGCTACCAATTATACCAGTAAATTAAGGAAACATTGGCTGCAAACCCACACCTAAAAGATAAGAGGCACTGAGGGTTGCCAAATGGTTTGGTTGGTTCCTGTAAAACACACATACCTGTGTGCAGTCAGCATGAATGTGCATAGATGACAAAGGGTTAAATATCCATCCAACTCAAGCACAGGGGAAAAACGTTTAAAGCCTAGGGAGGTTATGATTTCCTTTTCTGCAGGCTGGTTTTAATCACTTTCTTGTACCTCTCCCTGCCTTCATTTATCAACCCTTCACATAAAAGTTGCAAAGTGAGGTTATTCAGCGGGTACCTCCATTCATCTCTTCCTATTGACCGGGGAGGTTTCCAGTGCAAGCCGACTTGTGGGATGGGATTTTTTGCATGCTTATTGTACAGCCTGCTTTTGTTTCAAACCAGAAAGGCATGTTTTCCCTCCCTTGGCCAATTTCAGGTTCTACTGCAAAAGCCAGTTGTCTTCTCTTGTATAATATATGCTTCACACTGGGTTGGTTTTAAATAGTAAGGAATTCAGGCATAGTGAATATAGGGAGCATGTCCTAACCAAAGGCTAGCTCCTTGATTCTGTAGTACCTTTGTTCTTTTTTTTTTTTAAACACAACTTCCTCCTTCTCTGTCTTAATACAGTAGCTTTGGTTCCTATTATACTCTTGGTATAACAATCCATAACTAGTAAGACTGCATGCATCTCTCTTCTCCCCATTTGGCAATCCCTGGGGATGACTAAGATCATGCTGCTGAAATTTGGTGCCACCTAGTAAGGTCTGGCAGCATGAATCACCTTTTATTTCCAAGTAACTATAAACACATCATATGTCTTGGGTTGAAATTGGCAAAAACTTATGGAATGTGAGTTGCACGTGAGGTGGGTGGGGAGGAAAGTGTACATGTGTAGAGAAATAGGCATTTTCAGAAACTACTCCCAACATTATTATTGTTTTATTTCACCCCATACATGTTTGTAATTGTAAAACCCAGAAACTTAACCTTGATAATCTCTATTTTTATCTTTAATTTGGTGGCAGCTCTTAAGAGGGATTAAGGCTGCACAAGAAACCTGAACAGTCCTGACTGGGCACATGTGAAGCCAATGATCCAAACTTGGCTTGAGGTTATATTTCTCTGAAAATTACTTTCTATATGACTCTATAAAGCACTGCACACCAGAACAACTAGACACAAGGACAGTGTTTCCTGAACACCATCACTCTGCTAAACAAATAATTCCCTCAAAACTGTCCAACTATTTACAAAGTCTGCACTACTATTATGATTAATCTCATCACTCCTTATCGCCCATCCCTTCCCACTGTATGACTGTATCTTTGTTGCTTGTATCCTTGTGATTTATATTGACTGTTTCCTAGTATGATTTGATTGCTTATTGTACCCTATGACTATCATTAAGTGTTGTACCTTATGATTCTTGACTCTTGACGAATGTATCTTTTCTTTTATCCACATTGAGAGCATTTGCTCCAAGACAAATTCCTTGTGTGTCCAATCACACTTGGCCAATAAAAGAATTCTATTCTATTCTATTCTATTCTATTCTATTCTATTCTATTCTATTCTATACTGAGAAAGCTCCTTCTTCTGCAGAACTAACAATCAAATGGGATAGCAAAAGAAAAACAAGCAGTCAAAAAACACATTTGAAATGTTCATGATTTCAGTATAGAGAGTATTTTATTTATTTGTTCCAGCATTTAGCTTTTTTTCAAAGAGGAGGAGGAAGAGATTTCCACAGTGGTTTATAAGAACGAAGTCTTGTCCCTGACCTCCAGATTAAAGACATATAGTAATTCATAGAGAAAGACTTCAGATGGAGAAGGAGAAAAGGCATGACAGCAGCAGTTTTTTCAATAGTCAACATGAATGGGAATGTTCTAGGTCAAGGTTTTCATTATTTCTACTGTTTACTTTGCTTTTGCTGTTATCTCCTTTTGCTTTCTGTTCTTAGGTCATGTTTAATTTGCTTCTACAAGTATCCTGATGAAACAGGATTTCTTCTCAGAAGCTCTTTTGATAGCAGCCAAGAGAAATCGAGACTACTGGCAACTAGATAAGGGTGGAATTCTTCCCTACTTTGTAAGCAAGCAAGATTTCCATCTAACATAATAAAATATCTACAAAGATTATGCAAATAAAAGCATTTTCTCAACTAATCTATGAGCCTTGTTTAGGCATTATCAAACTGACAAGCTCTCTACCTAAATCTCTATTCTTCCCTCTCCTTACTGTAGTTACGAAATAATGTTGGCTTTTTGGAAGCATTTGCAAGTTCAATATGCAGAAGAAAGCCTACATGTATGCAGTCCAGTCAGCTTCTGTTTGGCAGGCATCTACCCTGAACACATAAATGTCTGCAGGGAAGCCAGTATTATAAGACTTGTTCTGATGGGATTTGCTCGAATGCTCAAATGCTGAATGGCCTAAATTCATAATTCTTGAATGAGATTCCACTCATTCAGGAAAATGTCTTAGTTTTTCACTATTGAGTTGATGTCTTGGTATCTGCAATATTCACACCTCATGTTCCTCAGTCAACATAATGGTTAATCATTCTTTCTGCCTCTCAGCAAATGGCTTGATTTCAGAAGTGATTCTAGAGCCAGTCAGCCTTTTGTTTCTTTGTATGAGGACATTCTTAATCTTCTTATCCCCAAGGCTGATGTTCTCTTCTTTCCTTCCTCCCACTGGATTTGAATTTTGACAATGATATTTTGGGGCACATTTGGGTTACTTACATGGAGATTGGAGAACTGCATGCTGTCCACGGATCTCTGCTCTACAGACTACAGGAATATCTCTTCTTGAAGGTCTCAAGTGATGGTGCTCCCCCAACTTCCGAGGGCAAGCTGATCCATTGGTTGATTGTTCTCACTGTCAGGAAGTTTCTCCTTATTTCCAGGTTTTTATTTTATCTATTTATTTATTTGATTTGTCAATTGCTTACAAGATAATAGGTATAAGTATAAACATAGTTATGAATACATGAAATGGATACATATAAGAAAAATAAAAAGAAACAATAGGACAGGGATGGTAGGCATGTTGGTGCGCTTATGCACGCCCCCTACAGACCTCTTAGGAAAGAGATGAGGTTAATAGTAGACTGTCTAAAGTTAAAGTTTTTGGGGTTTGGGGAAGAAACCACAGAGTCAGGTAGAGTATTCCAGACATTGACCACTCTGTTGCTGAAGTCGTATTTCCTACAATCAAGTTTGGTGCGGTTAACCTTGAGTTTCTATCCATTGTGTGCTCTTGTATTGTTATGGCTGAAGCTGAAGTATTCATTGACAGGTAGGACATTGCAATGTATGATTTTATATACTATACTTAGATTGGACCGAAGGCGGCATAGTTCTAGGTTTTCTAGGTCTAGAATTTCAAGCAATGAGTAGAGGAGTGTAGAACTCTACTTGTGAAATATTTCTGGACTTTCTCAACTGTGTTAATATCAGATACGTAATGTGGGTTCCAGACTGATGAGCTGTATTCAAGTATTGGTCTGGCAAATATTTTGTATGCTCTAGTTAGTAGTGTGATATTACCAGAGAAAAAGTTATGTAGGATTAGGTTAACAACTCTTAATGCCTTTTTAGCTATATAGTTACAGTGGGCTCTATCACTTAGATCATTAGAGATGAGTACTCCAAGGTCCTTGACAGTTTCCATCCTTTATTCCTTGTCTGGCCTACAGGTGCTTTAGAAAATAGCTTGACTCCTTCTTCTCTGTGGCAGCCCTCAAATATTGGAAGACTGCTATCATGTCTCCCCTTCTCTTCACTAGACTAGCCAGGCCCAGTTCTTCATATGTTTTAGTCTCCAGTCTCCTAATCATCCTGGTTGCTCTTCTCTATACTTTTTCTAGAGTCTCAACATCTTTTTTATAGTGTGGTGACCAAAACTGGATGCAGTACTCTAGGTGTGGTCTTACTAAGGCTTTATAGAGTGCTATTAGTACCTCATTTGATCTTGATTGTATCCCTCTGTTAATGCAATTTAGGATTGCATTAGCTTTTTTGGCTGCTGCTGCTGCACACTGCTGACCCAGCAGCAGCCAGAAAAGCTAATGCAATATATGTAAATGATAACAGGAAAATATTGCCTGGAGTTTATTACAGGCAAGAGATTTTCACAAGTGGAATTTAGTGAATGTAAATGTACAACTAGTATTAACTGTGCATGAGAAGTAAAAGGCAATCTGTCTGTCACTCAAGAGAGAAATAGGAAAAGAGGACATTGAATTTAAATTAGGAAAATAATAAAAACTGAATCATATTTCCACAACTCAGTGGCTATCAAAATTGTTTGTAATGTCTATTTTCTAGAATTACCAAAAGCCCTATGTACTTTGTTTCAGTTCATTGAGAAGCTTCAACCTCAACTTCAATGTTCATGCTTATTTTGAGGAAGCTTAAAGTCATTTTTGATCATGTCCAAGGCGTATTTCTCATGTTACTGGGCAGTCGCAGACAACCATATACCCATATTGTATGAATTAAAGACTAGTAGGGCAAATAATCATAATATCCAGGTAGGGTCAATCAGAGGTGGCAAGGGGTAGGGACAGAAAGCCATTTAGCCTAAGACCAAACTTATTTTATTTTACAGTGTTCAAATGATTTTATGACAGGTGCTTGTGCTTTTATTTTATTTTATTTTCCCTGTATTATGATTGGGGGTTATGCAAGCAGGAATCTCAGAAGTGGCTATGTCCAGGTGAAACAGAGCCTATTCCCTTGAGAGCGAACCTTTTCCATATTGTGTGCCAAAAGTTTGTCCACATGCACATGCTCGTGTGCCTGCACCCATGATGCAATGCACATGCGACTCCCCCTGCCCCTGCACATGTTCACGTGACCCCCTGTGCACACACCACATGCTTCTGCACATGCTTGTGCAACCCCCCCCACTGCATGCCTCTGCACATGAACACACAACCTCCCCGCATGCCACATGCCTCTACGCAGGTGCGTGTGTCTCCCACGTGCATGTCTCCCCCTGTGCATGTATGGCAGATACCAGACAATCAGCTGGCTGGAGGGGGTGGATGCACATGTGCAGTGGGGCTCTTCTGGGTGACCTCTCACATGCTGGCAAAAGTGGCTCTGAATGCCATTTCCGGCACATGTGCCATAGGTTCACCATCATGGACCTATTCCTTCTGTCCATGAAAACTTAATCATTTTTCTGAGTGAGCAATAACAGCTTCTAACTTTCTTTCTGAACCTGTTGCTGCTGATGCCCCTTCTCATGTTTAGCAAGTCTATAAACCAGGGGTCCCCAAACTTGGCAACTTTAAGACTTGTGGACTTCAACTCCCAGAATTCTCCAGCCAGCTTGCCAAGTTTGGAGACATTTGCTGCAAACTGAAATCCAATATATTGGAAGATCTGGGTTTGCTCCATGTAATAATGCTTGTCTTCCAATTTTAAGACTCTGGAAGCCAGCTAAGATTCCGCAATGAATGGGGCAGACTGTTCAGCAAGAAAGGCATCTCAGATTCAGATTTATCAAAGACATTCAAAGCTGCCTGTACTTTGGAAACAGAGAATGTGACAGGTTTGTTGAGACGTAGGAAAGATAACTCGGAGAGTTGTTCCCTGAGGTTTTTGACCACTTGCAACAGTCAGAATAACATGGTGCACTGACTTAGTATAAGAAAAATTCACATTAGGGCGGATTAGAAGTCTACAAGGCATCATCTAGCACTGTTCCTCAAATGCCTTCAGGAACAAGATAACCCAATCTGACCAGAACCTCAGATTGCTATTACATTGCCATAATGGAAAAGCCATCTTAAAAGAATGCTTAAAATTTTTGAAAAAGGTAAGCAAACAAAGAGAAGCTAAGATCTCCCTTGAGTTGAAATCCAGTCAGATTCTAGTAATTATATGGGCACTGTCATGTTTTCTTGACAACTATATATAAATTGGTTTTATCCTTTATTGCTTTATTTGTTTATTGCTTCATCCCAAGGTAACCCAAAGTCCTTGGATTTCCTGGTGATCCTGAACATGCTTAGGTGTTTTTTATTTTATTGTAATCAGTTCAGACCGGGTTGGTGCTGCAAACTAGTGTAATATCTGTTGCTACTTACTTGCTAAAACTGTAGATCACCACCAATGTTTTTTTTTAAATGAACTAACTGCTTACTTCCCTTTTTTCTTTTCCTTATTTTTTTAAAGCACTCTTTTTCAAGAAAGGTGTTATTTATTGACCGTTTTAAAATCATGACATTCAGTTTGAAACAATAACACTTCCTTTATTTAATCAAGCAATTGTATTCTGTAAACCTGGAACCAAAATGAAGATTTTCCCATGTTTTAATTCCAGTTTTGGCTAGGGATTTACAAACTACTGCCAGGAGCAATGTTAACATATAGTTGACAAATACAGTATTTTATCCTCTAGAAACCCAGTACAATGGACAATCAGATATTTCTTTAGTGTTGGCTTTGGGCATGAATGACAAAGGAAGTTGCTCCGCAAGTTGTCATTTTTTAGCCTAACCTAATTTAGCATGGTGGTATAGGGTAGGTGAGAAAGGTCTAATCTGAACTACAGTAAATAAGCAATGTTGAACTTAAGTGGCATTTCAGTGAAACGAATGGAACTGGGAGATTATATGTTCAGAAGGGTACTTAGAGTTCTTTAACCCATATGTTCTGCAGATAAGGATTCATCCATACTAAACATGTAAATATAAATTTATTGGCAGATATAGTTTTGTCCCTATGCTAGTTTTATCCCTATGCTTGGAAACTGTTTCCTCAAAACAATTTTCCTTTTTTCAAGGAAAAAAAAACAAGTCCAGTTGCCAGTTAAAAAGCACCTTTGGGACAACCACAACCTGAAGATTGAGAGTCTTCATAGACTTTTCCTTAAAAGTTATACTTTGCATTATGTGGTTGAATGAGATCTCCACATTCTGCTTGTTTGCCAACACACATGGATGTCCTGTGATCTTCTCATGTACAGTTTCCCTTTTTCTTTCTCATGCCTTCCTGCAATCCCTATCATTATCAAAAAGGGACTCTGTGTTCTTGGACAGCAACTGAGCTGAGATGTCTTTTTCCCATGCACAGTGATCTAGAGGGAGGGAGGCAGCTGGCAACTGCAAAATGCAAGCAAACCACACCCCAAATACCTGTTTGCCAGATAGCTATGAATTTTGACACCTAGACCCAACTGTAAAGCCTAAACCTAACTTTCATTATTTGCATCTTGTAGGCTTATCCATTATAGAGCACATTTCATACTCCAAGAATAATTATAATAAAAGGAAATAATTACTTGACGATGGCATGAAGGGACAAACTCCATGTTGGGCTGAACAACAATTGCCCCCAGTATACACTTCTTTTGTGTGCATTCCATTTAGCCTCTTTCCTTGTTTGCCTTCCTGTACCATGATACCTGTATTCTGTGTTTTGTACTTTGGAGCTAGTAAGAACATGTCTTGATCTTCCTATATGACTGACATCCTTTCATGTATTTGAACAGTGCTATTTTTATCCTTCCCAGTTGTCTCTTCTCAAGGCTAAACACAACTAGCTTAGTTTCTAATCTCCTGCTCATCATTGTTGCCCTTTGCTGAAATGTTGTAATTTTTTTTTCTAAATCCTATTTAAGATTTGGTGTTCATGGTGGGATCTGCCTAAAGCAAAACAGAGTAGAATGATTACTTCCCATGACTGGAAAATTATACTTCTGTCCATGCACACTAAAACTTCACTTAACCTTTTTTTTTGTAGCTACATCATGCTTCTGGCTAATATTCACCTTGCAATCAACAATTATTCCTTTCCCCCCTCTTTTTTCTTTTGAGAATACTTTTACCAAGACTTGTACTTCCGATTTTATACCTGTGCATTTGGGGTTTATTTCTTAAGTAAAGTATTTTGCTTTTGTCACTGATTATTTTCATTATTTTCTTTTAGGGTATTAGCTGATCAACCTCCCAATGTTGTGTCACCTGTATGTTTAATAGTAAGCATCCCTTCCATTTCTCCATTCAATAAAAATATTGAAGAACTGAATACTCAGAATCAATCCTTGTGATATCCCATGACTTCACATATCTCTCCCTAATTTGTTTAGGAAAATTTGCAATGCAACAAGTATAATTTCCTAACCAGTTCTGTATTGTCCCATTTGTCCTGACATGTAGCTCACAGTTAAGTAGCCTGTTATTAGCATATCATGGAGTACTTTCTGAAATGTTTTGTTGAAATCAAGTAACACTATGCCTTCTATTAAGAAAATACATTAATGAAGTTCCCATATCAGATGATCAGATAAGATTGGAAATCTAAGCTGATTTATGCTTGTGCTTGTGTTTACAGATTGATTTTTATGATTTGATCTAGAACTTGCTCAGATATGAGTGCTGAAGGTAATTCCTTCAGCACTCATCTGGTCCTGGAAATGTAAACTCATTCATTGCTAAGAGTTGTAAAGAGGTCATGTTTCTAGCAGTCTCAAACTTCCTGCACTGAGCATGGAGGCTTGCTTTGTCCCTGAACTAACCATTTCTATATGGAAATGAGTTTGCCTGCAAAGGGTTCCTGAGCCTTTAAATGGTCTCTCAGTCTGGTTCAGTAGGAATCACAATCATGGGAAAGACTGCTGACCTGACAGTTGTGCAGAAAACAATCAATGACACCCTCCATAAGGAGGGAAAGCTTCAAAAGGTAATTGCAAAAGAAGTTGGATGTTCCCAAAGTGCTGTATCAAAGCACATTAATAGAAAGTTATGTGGATGGGAAAAAGGTGGAAGAAAAAGGTGCACAAGCAGCAGGGATGAGTGCAGCCTGGAGAGGATTGTCAGGAAAAGGCCATTCAAAAGTGTTGGGGACTTTCACAAGGAGTGGACTGAGGCTGGAGTCAGTGCATCAAGAGCTACCACACACAGACGGATCCTGGACATGGGCTTCAAATGTCATCAGAAGGGTCTTACCTGGGCTAAAGAAAAACAGACCTGGTCTGTTGCTCAGTGGTCCAAAGTCCTCTTTTATGATGAAAGCAACTTTTGCATCACATTTGGAAACCAAGGACCCAGAGTCTGGAGGAAGAATGGAGAGGCACACACTGCAAGATGCTTGAAGTCCAGTGTGAAGTTTCCACAGTCTGTGTTGATTTGGGGAGCCATGTCATCTGATGGTGTTGGTCCACTGTGCTTCATTAAGGCCAGGGTCAACGCAGCCGTCTACCAGGAGATTTTGGAGCACTTCATGCTTCCTTCTGCAGATGAGCTTTATGGGGATGCTGACTTCATTTTCCAGCAGGACTTGGCACCTGCCCACACTGCCAAAAGCACCAAAATCTGGTTCAATGACTGTGGGATTACTGTGCTTGATTGGCCAGCAAACTCACCTGACCTGAACCCCATAGAGAATCTATGGGGCATTGCCAAGAGAAAGATGAGAGACATGAGACCGAACAATGCAGAAGAGCTGAAGGCTGCTATTGAAGCATCCTGGTCTTCCATAATACCTCAGCGATGCCACAGGCTGATAGCTTCCATGCCATACCGCATTGAGGCAGTAATTGCTGCAAAAGGGGCCCAAACCAAGTACTGAGTACATATGCACGCTTATACTTTTCAGAGGTCCGATATTGTTCTATGTACAATCCTTGTTTTATTGATTGCATGTAATATTCTAATTTTCTGAGATTGTGGATTTGGGGTGTTCATGAGCTGTAAGCTATAATCATCACAATTATGACAAATCACAGCTTGAACTATCTTGGTTTGCATGTAATGAGTCTATCTCATATATTAGTTTCACCTTTTAAGTTGCATTACTGAAATAAATGAACTTTTGCACGATATTCTAATTTTTTGAGTTTCACCTGTAAATGTGGTGACAACAATTGTACAGTCCTCTACAAAATACAACGGATTTGTGCAATTCTGGCATTTTAAAATGTGAGAAGTTAAAGAAAGTATATTTCAAGGCAAAGATATTAAGAGAAACAAATATTTAAAGGATTTCTGCCTTAGCACAGTGAATTCTTTAGCTATTGAAAAAGAAGTGTTTCCCCATATAGGTTCACAAAAGTGTGCTTTGTGGTAGATACACTGTTATAGTTTTAAAATGTATTTTTATTTATTAGAAGATGAACAATTTCATATTTTAATACTTTAAAAAGAATCCTCAGGAATCATCTGGAGCTGTGTGTAACTTGATAATAAACTTTCAAACTTCATCTTATTACATTTTATTTATTTCATTATTCAGACAATTTCCATGAAAATTCAGTTGGCTTGGTTATCTGTCCAACATCTTGTGCAGCAAAGATAGAAATAAGATTTTCTTCAGTTTCCTTTCTCTATTCTTCACTTTTCTTCCTTTCTCATTTTCTCTTAGACCATCTATTAATCTATAGGCTTTTTGCCTGGCTAGTTTCCTGCTTCCAGGTATTTCAAAGGAGTTATGCTTTTGATCTTAACATGCACAGCAAAATAATATTTCTTTTGTTGGTTGCCATTTCAGTTTGCAAAACGCTATGATGTTATACCTAAGAATTTTTTTAAAAAAAATATTTTTATTATTTTTAAACAAACATACACAAACAAAACATACAGTATGCCGGTAGGTTAAAGCTCTTTTTGTACATCTTCTCCATCCTCATCTATTAATTATTTTTATATACTCTCATATGCAAAATATTCCATATTTTTAAATTAATTTATCTTACAGCAATTCATATTATCATCCCAGAACCATTCCCGGCAAACAAATACATACAAACAAATATAAAAAAAAACATAAAAATTCTTTTTTTGAGAACAGTATGCTTCCAGACCCTCCCTTTTCCATACAGATGTAATTTCAATTACTCACTCGTTTTATATATTCTATTCCATTTATCATAACTATTTTCACTATTTTCCATAACTTTCTCCCCCTTTCTCTAGCTTCTATAATCTTATTTCAATTATTTCATCATTCCATCATTTCATTAATTACATTTCTTTTTCCAATTTTCAATATCTTTCCAATCAATATTATTACACATTTATCTGTCTTGTTTACAATTTTATACTATCTTATAAAACATATTTTACCCTTTAATTACTACTCTGGAGGAAGACACCTCTATCTCTTCTAACCAATTATTATTTAACATTTACATTTCACCTTTACCATTATTACCTCTAATACCCTCTATTTTATAACATCTAACCATTATTAATCAGATTCTGCTTGGTACATTCCTTTACAAATATCCATTAAATTCTTAACAAGAGAAAAAAATGTGCATATATATAACAATGGTGACTAAGGTAATTATTTCTTTTCAAATTCAATTTAGCCATTAATATTAGTATCCATCTTATTTGTTCATTTCTATTTAAAATATTTCCATTTTATTACCATTTAACATCCATATCACTATATTTCAACAATAAAAAACAATATTAAAACATTCCATACTTCTTTTAGTTTTCATATTTTCTTTTTAAGTTATTAAAGGCTTTATTCTCTTATCCTCTTTACCTCATTTACTTATTAAAAAATACACATCACTTTAATCATCTAGAACATTTCTAACTTCTTTCTATTTCTAATATAACCATATTTATCTCACATACCCTTGCAGAATCCTCTCTTTAAATTAAATTAACCATTATCTTGATGTCCTATTAAATAAATAAACTCTTTAAATCTTGTATACTTTCTTTGCTGTTGCACATCTTGATTCAGTTTTTGCAACTTCCTCTCTTTTCAACCCCCTTCTTCTCCCTTCCCTTTTTATTCCCTTTTTTATCCAATTCTCCCTTCTGCAGTCCTACCTTTTGACTCCTTATAATATTATAATTATTTTTCAGATTATACTTTTTTTGGTTGTTGCCTCAAGTCTTAGATTTTTTAACTCTCTTTCCTCTTTTCTCCTTTTCCGTCTCCTTTTTCTTAACCACGCTTAAAGTTATTTGATCATTAAAAATGGCTTCTTCTTTGTCCCGCCCTTCTTGTTCAACCAGTGCTTCCTGTAGTTTTCTATATTTCAGGATCTCCATTTCTATCAATTGTGCCTCTTCTTTATAGTCTTTAAAAAAAGATGATGACATTTTGGAAAAGATTTTTTTCTTTTAAAGCAACCCCCAATTGGCTTTAATCCACTTCACTAACATACTCTGCCAAGATTCCAGGAATCCTCCAAAAATCCAAAGCTATTTCTTGCTTCTTTTTTCATTTTGCTTTTCGGGCTTTAATAGGCTTACAACAAAGTTTCAGTTACAATGTATTCTTTTCAAATCTTGTTACAATTCCACTCTCAGTACTATTTAAATCCAGGTGGTATCCTCCATTTCCAGACTCCACCCTGCTTTCACTCTTCTTCTTCCTCTATTTTCTTTCTCTCTCTTTATAAGAAAATTCTTTGAAGTTATTCAAAATCTTTATCACTTGACACTTTATTTTCAGTTGAAAGCAGCCTATTAATGTCAAAGTGAATTAATGTCCATTTCTTGTATCAATCTTTTCTTAATATTCCAAACCATTTAAAACTGCCAGTATTAGAGGAGAAGAAAAAAACCAATTTTTTCTCTTTTCACTTTCATTCGCCGCTTTAAAAGTCTTTTTAGAGATAGTATTGTTTTTAACTATTCAAATTCCAGGTACCTTAAATAGATGTTTTCAGTAGCAAGTCCAGTCTGTCACACTTTCTCCTTCAAAGTTCCTCCTGCACATTCTTATCCGTTTGAGTTCTTCTTTGAGGTGGCCATTTCTGACCACCGCTGCAACCGCCTTCAGGAAAGGGAAAATGACCAGCTGGGGAGAAGAGATGCAGCTCTCTTCAACCCTGCTGGCAGCTGCCCTGTCTTCACCACTTCTATGGGGTGGTTTTAACCCCAAAGCCAGCCAGCTCGGGGTCTCCAGCGGTGAGCACAGATCAAAACTGCTCACAGTCATGGTTTTCAGTCCATTCGTGAAGAGGCTCAAACCGGATGTCCCTAAGAATTTTTTCCCTAAGATTTTTTAAAAACTCTTCCATGAAGGAATGTAACATTCCTTAATTGCAGATAATGTTGGCAAGGTTATTTTCATTTTTTTCTAACACACACACACACACATACACACTGTGTATACACATTCACACACATACACGTTGCCCTTTATGTTCAATTTTTGTCCATCAGAATTAGATAACTTTACAGTATTTAGTGCATGTCTTCTTTTTGAAGAAGAGCATGTTCTGCTATCTGCAGTGGACAAGAAACATTTCAAAAACAAAATGGGTGGTAATTCTACAAACTTGATTAAATAAAGACCCTCAAGAGCTAAGCATTCAGTTTTGTTTACTATCATGTCATCATCATTGGCATCTAAAATACCTGTGGGTGGTGGTGGTGATCAAATGAGAACAACATTCTTTATCTTTAAAAGAAGAAACAATTCAGTGTGCCTCAGCTGGAGATTGGGCAACTGCAGGTAAAAATAGGGGTAAAATACAAGGGATGTCTAGAGTTGAACTTCTAAGAATTTTAAGTAGGTTGGTAGATCCTTAAACTCTGTCAATTTCAGTCTTGTCAGGAATGACTCAAATGCCTTCCTCCTCAAAAAAGCTTTCAGTATTAAAAATACCTTTTGGTTTTCCACTGAGATAGTGTAGAGAATTTCAAAAGCAGTGCAAACTAGATATGAGTAAATGCCAGAAAAGCCAGCATTTGCCCATTGCAAAGTTAAATGAAGGTGTAAAATCAGCCTTGCCTCCATGTAATGATTTTGTAGCATACTGTAAGAGGAAGGAGGGTTTCAAGAGCCTCTCCAACTGCTAACTTTAACACTCATTCCTAATAAATTCTGACTGGAAGTGTGCAACCTTGTTAAAATGCACTGCTAAAATGCACTATTTCCTGTAATCTGTGTCTCAATGCACGATAACCAAGTCGAAAATCAAATTATCTGTGTTACAAAGATTATTACAGTGTGAATGCTACCTGCTGTGCTGTGAATGGATCTTATAAACAAAATTAAGCCTTTCCTTTTGTGTGTGCATGAACACATACACAGACATATATATTGTCTTCTCCCATCTGATTATTACAGTTGCTTTTCTTCATTTGGGATGATATCTCTAGTGACAACTCCCTGAACCTTTCATCAGAAGACTCACCTGTTAAAGGTGTAGCATGAATAATACAATGAGGGGAAGGACTTCATCATTTAAATGTTCTGATTAATTAAAACTATTAGACAAGAACTTCCTTGTTTAATAGGTTCCGATTTCTTCAATAGAATAGAGTAGAGTAGAGTAGAATCGAATCGAATCGAATTGAATAGAATTCTTTATTGGCCAAGTGTGATTGGACACACAAGGAATTTGTCTTTGTGCATATTAAACTGGATACGTAATCCAGTTTTTGAAAAATGTAATAAAACCTTGTCGGAACTAATATTCCAAATTCCTGAGAGTATTTTCCTCTGTCTCATTCTAAGTGTGTACAAAAATCACATATTCGATTATTAACCATCTATTTTCCTTTAGCCTTCCTTTAACTGGTCCAGTTCACCCTATGAGTGAATATCATAAGCACAAACAAGCGCCAATGTCCATTTAGACATCACCTTTGTTCTTATTTGAATCTGTTTCATTTCTCATTGCCAGTCAATGAACACCAACTTTTAATGTAAAGCACAAGTACACTATAAAAATTCAGTATTTGAACAATAAACATTAAATTAGTATGGGATTAGTCAGTCACAACGGAAAAATAACAGAACAACATCTTATATTTCCTGGCTGTCTTTATCCAGAAAACAACCGTGAATCACTAGTATTTACAAAAAGCCAACCCACACCACAATTACCACTCAAATCACTCAGAAGCAGGCATTGGTTTGGTTGAGGGTAAGAGGCATCAAGCTGGAACAGAATGGAAGGTAACAAAATGAAAAACATAAAATAAGATTTTGAGATAAATAAGTATCCCTTAAAGACAATTTGATGGAATGAAAACAGAAAAATCATAGACTTTGAAGCCAACAAAGAGAAAAGGATGACATGGGGAAAAATCAATATGGAAATAGCTGGTCCAGAAAATTTTATAGCAATGAATATTTTCTATTTTCTACTAGCCAGATGATAACTGGCTTACTGACATAAATGTTTCTATACTTTGGTTATACATTATTATCATAATTATGGCTAAATATGGCCAATGAAGCAGAGTCAGATAAGATAATTTTTCAATTTACTACATTATAAAATTATAGATTATTGTAATAATAATCTATGCTTATGCTACAGATTATAGATGTAAAATTAATTTTTAATCAAATAAAACTGAAACAACTATTTTGTTTCTTATCTTATTTCACCTTAACTAGGCTTCTTTCCCAACCTGACTTTTAAGTGTAAGAATTTCTTTTCGTTAAAAATTAAAAAAATGCAAAGCTAGCTTGCTATAAAACAAGCAACACTTCCTACCCATTTCCCACTTTAATAGCACCTTTATTTACAGGAATAGCCTTGGGCGCTTCATCAGCTCACACAAGTAATTTTCAAAACTAAGAATGATGTGTGGCTATAGACAGATTTGTCTACAAGTGTACAGTGTAGGCTCAGGAGACTAAGATCAAAGTGTTTTGGAGAAAAGTAGGCTAGGATTGAAGACAACTTCTTGGGAGGGAAGTGCTGGCAAATAAATGGCTATTTTGTGCCCGTAACTTGTCTCAAAATTTCACATTTACCCACAATCCCCAACAGAATGAGAAATCAGTTGCAATCAAAAAGCAGATCAAACATGTGACAGGTTAGTCAGATGCTGAGTTACTGAATAATTTTTGAGAAATGAAATCTACTCCCAAATTAAAAAGGTAGGAATGGGTGTTTGTGACTGGTCATCAGAAATATTATAGCAGCTGTTCAGTCAGTATACAAGTTTCTCTAAAAGAAACACCACGGTCCCTCAAAACTCTGAATGTGTCCATTAACTTCTATGGTTCTTGTTCAAACATCACAGTTTTAAAGAAAGGCTTTGCCCTCACTTGTTCTCAATTACCATTTTCCTTCTAGCCTCGTGGTTTCTCTTAGGATTGAGAAGAATGTAATTCCAACCTGGCCATTGGGAAAAGAAAACTCTTAAGACAATGAAAAGCTCTAGCCATAATTATCCAAATCATAAATGCATTCATCTTCTTGAAAGCAAGGGAGTTTGTTTCAGGCTTCCTTTGAATACAATAGCAGGCTTAATCCAGGGGTGGGAGGAATGGTCGGAATGGTTTTGACCCAATAATTAGATGGTATGAATGAATAACACCAAGGTGGATTCAGCTGTCTTGATACCATAAAAGGTAAGGTCACTGGACAATCTCAGTGAAGGAAATGATAAGCATGACACTGGTGGATCACCAATCTCTCTTGGCAGCCTAAGCCCATGCAGCTGCCAAATGTCAGATGTCTCAGTCATGATTTTTGGAAGCGAAAAAACAAACTGAGTGAATTATGAAGGTTACAGTGACCAGGGTTTGTTACTGTTACCAAAGTGGGGGAAGAGGTTTTTTTTTTAATTATGAAAAGAAGCAGACTAAGTTCTAATGTGGGATTCCTGATAATGATGAAAACAATCATGGCAGTACAGTCTCTTTCAGGTGACTGTTTCACAAAGAAGAATACAAGACAATCCTTACTGGATGATTTTATTTATCTGAAATTCGAAGATATAAGAAACATTCTGCTGCATCAGACCCAAGGTCCATCTGATCAAAGATTTTTTTTTGGCCAGCTGGTGATTTATTGGAGTAATCTGCAAGGAAGATATGGGAGCTATTCCAATTTCTACTTTTAAAAGTTAAGGTTATTATTCCATGCCCCCCCCATCCTGCCCTTGTACAAATTACAGTATAAAATGAATGACAGCTCACTTAATTTAGGAATCCATCTATAGGCAGAACTGAGTTAATCAGTTCTCAGAATCCTCATTTTTTTTATAAAAAAGTTTTTTTATTTTTGATACAAACATACAAACAGGACATACAAAACATAAAAACCATCTTCCATATATACATACAGTGTGTCAGTTGTTTACAAATCCTTTGTGTCATCCTTTCATATTCATCACTCACAATTTATCAAAAAGAAAATTTCTCATATTATCAATAAAACATTATGTATTTATCAATTATTACTTGTGTACAATTAAACTATTTATTTCATCATATATACGAGATATATTTTTAATCTAAAATTTATGTTATACTTTCATCCAATGGTTATATATATCAACATTATATTTTATATCAGCCTATTATATTTCTATTACAAAATTATATAGTCTATTGCATTACCAAGTCTTTTATCCAACCATTGATAAAACAAATCCCATATCTTGTAAAATTGTTTATCTTCTTGTTCTCTAATTTCAAATGTCAATTTACTCATTTCAGCACAGTCCATAATTTTCCTAATCACTTCCTCCTGCATAGGTATTTTATCATTCTTCCAATTTTTGGCAAATACAATTCTAGCTGCTGTTAAAACATTTACAATCAAATATTTCAACTCTTTATTGTAGATATCTGGTATAATTCCCAATAAAAATATTTCTGGTTTCAAGTCTATGTGTTGTTGTATCATTTTTCCAACCATATGTGGATTTTAGTCCAATATCTTTTTGCATCCGAACAAGTCCACCACATATGGTAATATGATCCAGGTATCTGATGACATTTCCAACATTTATCCGATTTATTCTTAAACATTCTTGCAATTCTCGTCGGGGTAAGTGCCACCTGTAAAACATCTTATACAAATTTTCTTTATAAGCAGTTGACATTGTCATTTTATAATTCTGGGACCATAATTTTTCCCATTTCTCTAGATCAATCCCATATCCAAAATTTTCCCCAAGCAATCATTGTTTCTTTAACTTGTTCCTCTTCCATTTTAATTTCTAAAAAATATCCATAAAGTTTTTAATCACCTTTTCATCAGTACCCATCAATATTTTGTCTAGCCCAATCTGCTTGTTATAAATACCTTCTACTTTAATATCCTTATCAAATCTAGATTGTACTTGCAAATATGAAAACCAATTCATTTTTATACCTTGTTCTTCCAATGCTTGCATAGATTTAAGTTCACCCTTTCATTCAATATCTCACCATATCTAACTGTTTGTTCCTTTTTATATATTACTGGATATGAAAAGGCTTCAGTAGTAGATATCCATATTGGAATTTTCAAGTAATGTTGTTTTTAATCTTCTCCCAGTTTAAAAACAAAGCTTCTCGAATATAATGTCTTCTAAAATACCCTTGTTTTAGTTCCTTATACCAAAGGAATGCATGCCACCCCAATAACAAGTCATGTCCTTCTAGAGTCAATAATCTAGTATTCCTTAGTGTTATCCAATCTTTTACCCACATCAAATTTGCCTGATAGTATAGTTCCCAATTGGGCAAAGCAAACCCTCCTCTTAATCTTGCATCCTGCAATAACTTAAGTTTTATTCTTTTTTTTGCCTTGCCATATATATTTCAACATCATTCGATTTAGGTCTTCAAAAAACTCTTTCCCTAATCTGATTGGAATTGTCTGGAATAAGTATAGAATTCTAGGCAATACATTCATCTTGATTGTTGATATTCTCCCAATCAACGATAGTTGTAAGTTTTTCCATTTTTCCAAGTCTGTCGCTATCTGCTGTTTAAGTTTAAGTTTAATGTAATTATCCTCCTTCAGTGTACTACATCTTGCTGTAATATATATCCCTAGATACTTAACCTTACTTGTGACCTGTATTTCTAAAGCTTCTTCCAATTCTTTCTTTCTTTGTTTTGTCTTTATTAATTTTCAATCCTGCTACTTCTCCATACTCTTCTATTCTTTCAATTAGCTTAAGCGCTGATTCCAGTGGGTCCTCTAATATAAATACCAGGTCATCTGCAAAGGCTTGTAACTTATATTCTTCTCTTTTAATTTTCATTCCTTTTATTTGTTTATCTTCTCTAATACATCTGTTTAACACTTCTAAGGTTAACACAAACAGCAGGGGTGACAGTGGGCAGCCTTGTCTAGTCCCTTTTCTTATATTTATAGGCTCTGTCAATTCTCCATTTATCAAAACCCTTGTGGTTTGTTCAGAATATATAGTCTCAATAGCACGATAAATTTTTGCCAAAGCCCATTTGTGTCAATTGTAGTAACATGAAGCCAACTCACATTATCAAAGGCTTTTTGAGCATCCAGAAACATCAAGGCCATTTGCTTTTCAGGATGTGCCTCATAGTACTCCAGAGTGTCCAGGATTATTCTCATATTATGTTTGATTTGTCTTTTGGCAGAAACCCATTTTGGTCAACATGTATAAAGTTGTTTAAGTATCTTTTCAGTCTTTCTGCCAAAATTGAAGCAAAAATTTTATAGTCTGAATTTAATAGGAAATAGGCCTATAATTTTTAACTTGTTGTAAGTCTGTGTCTTCCTTCGTATAAGTGTGATATAAGCTTCTGACCAAGTCTTTGGTATTCTCTTCTCTTGCATGACTTCATTCATAACTTCTAATAATTGGAGGTTTAACACCTCCTGAAAAGTCTTATAAAATTCCACTGGTAAACCATCCGGCCTGGTGCTTTCCCTGTATTTTGTTTCTTTAAGGCTTCTGTTAACTCCATCATTGTTATATTCTCTTCTAACATTATTTCAATATCTTTAGGTATCTGTGGTAACTTTGCCTTTTGTATATATTGTTTAATTTTTTCTTCTTGAATACTCTCTTGATAGTACAATTTTCCATAATAGTCTTGTATAATTTTTTTTCCCTTCATTTCCGTAACAAGGATGTCCTTCTTCATCTATTAAATGGCTAATTTTCCTTGATTCTCTTTCCTTTCTTAATTTATAGGCTAACCATCTTCCTGGTTTGTTTGCATCCTCAAAATAATTCTGTTTAGCATTTTTAATCTTTTGGCTAGCTCTTCTTTTTCCATTAATTCCATTTTATGTTTGGTTATATCCATTTTGATTTTAACATCTTTTTGTGGAAATTTCTGTAGTTCTTTTTCCAGTTTTTATATTCTTCTTCTAATGTTTTAAAAGTCTTTTTGTTTGATATTTCTTTTCCTTGTATAATCAATTATCAAGCCTCTTGTATAGGCCTTCATCGTGTCCCAGAGATTCTGTAACGATGTATCCTCTTTCTTATTTTCTTTAAAAAGAATACCAGTTCTCTCTCCATTTTCTGTTTAAAATCTTCTTCCTTTAATATCTTATTGTTTAATGTCCATCTAGATCTCATCTTTTGTCCTTTCCAAATAATAATCATTGGATTATGATCGCCCAAATACTTGCTTCTATTTCAATTTTTGTATATTAAAAATAGATCAGCTGATGTCCATATCATATCTATTCTTGACCATGATTCATGCCTGTTTGAGTAAAATGTATATTGTTTATTTCCTATATTTCTCTCTCTCCATGCATCTTTTAAATTTATTTCTTCTATCATTTGAAAAAAGGGTTTTGGTAGTTTCTCTTTCTTTCTTTGTGGCTTTTTGTGATTTATAATCCAGCTGCTCATTAATTATTCCATTAAAATCTCCCATCATGCATAAATTAACGTAGTCCAGTTCAATTATTTTTTATGGAGTTTATTATAAAATTCCTCTTGGTGGTCATTTGGAGCATATATTGCTATTAAAAGTATTTTAGTATTATTGTCCATTATTTCTACCATTAAGATTCTTCCATCATCATCTGTATAAATTAATTCAGCCAAAATTGTTTCTTTAATATATAGAACCACGCCTCTTTTTTACATTGTGCCAATGAAGTAAACAATTTTCCTATTTTTTTTTGTTTCAGTACGTGTTCATGTTGTTTTTTAATATGTACCTCTTGTAGGCAAATTATATCAAATTTTAATTTCTCCAATTGTGAAATACTTTCCTTCTTTTAATGATTGAATTGAGTCCATTTATATTCATCATGACCAGTTTTCTTTCCTCCATTTTAGATTTTGTAAGAGGGATTTATTGCTCTGGTGGATCTTATTTCTCGTTTCTGCCCGCCTACTGCGCCTTCTTCTTTTTCCTTTTCTTTTTCAATTACTGCTATCAACTCCTTTTGAGGTTCAATCAGGGGCTCTTCTTTTTTGTATCTTCCTCCTTTCCTCTAATATATTCATAATAAAATGATTCCCTTTTCAACCGTGTCAATTTATTCCCCATGTAAACAGAAGGCCTTCTGGTATCAGCCATCTATAATTTATTCCTTTTCTAAGCAGTTCTTTGGTTAGAAAGAGGTATTCTCTCCTCGTCTCCCTTACTCTTCTTGGTACCTGTTTCAGCACCACAATTTCTTTGTCTTTATACTTTAATGTCTTTTCTCTTGTCATTTGCAAAATTTGTGTTTTAATAATTTTCTTAGTAAATCTAATATGGACTTCTCTATCATTTTTCCAACGAGGTTTTCACCCTTTTCTTCCTCCACATTTTGAAATCTCAAGTAAAATTCTGATCTATCCATCTCTCCTCTCAATGATTCAATCCTGTCTTTTTCAACTTCACTCAATCTGATATTGATATTTCCAATTTCCTTATCTCTTTGTTTGTCCTGCTCTTCAATTTTCTTAATCTTTTCATCATATTTGGTCATCATCTCTTGGATATTTTCCACTTTCTCATCTGTCTTTCCAATTTTCTGTTGAATATTTTCAACTTTTTCATCCGTCTTATCTATTTTCTGCTGAATCTTCTCCACCTTTTGATTTGTCTGTTCAATTTTTGGGAGATATTCTCATTACTCTTTTCAACATTTTCTACTTTTGTCTGTAGAATTTGAATTCCTTGCAAAATCTTCTGTAATGTATCCTCCTTCTTTTCCTTTTCCTGTTGCAACATTGCCTGTATTGATTGCTGACCTCCAGATGGTGAAGAAGCAGGAGTTGTTGAGAACTTGGAGCTACTCATTTTATAGTTATTTCCTAGTAGGGCCCCAAAAAAGCAGAGAGCCCTCCAAAAATAATAAAATAAGTAGACAAAAAGGGAAAAAGTAAAAATTAAAAATATTAAGGAATATAAAAAAAATTAAAGAAACAAAAAAAATTCTTCAGGTTCTTGTACACCTTAATCCAGTTGGTTCCACTTGTATACAAAAATAGAAAAAGTAAAGAAGAAAAGGAAGGTCTCAAAAGCAACAACAGGTGGTTCCCAGTTCAAAAATAAAAAGGAAAAAGGGGAAGAGACTTCAGGTATTTATATACCCTAATCCAATGGCGAATCAACAAGATGAAAAAAAAAAAAAAGCAAAAAGGGGAGCAAATCATAGGCAGAGAAAAGGGAAAAGAAAAATTCCTGGCTAAAATTGAAAAAGGGATAATCCAAACAATAAAATTCAATCAATGGGGTGGAAAAGATAGAGCAGCCACAAATCCAGCCAAAGAGAAAAAGAAAACTACTGCCACCAGATGTCCAAGGCTTTTTAGAATATCAAGTCAAATTTCCAGTAGAATATATTTTCAAGGTCACTTTAGTCTTCTTTCTTTCAGTTCCAACTCTGGGTTCCGCTATCAATAGTTCACAGATGGGCACCTGTGTATACAATCCGTCGTGCTCACCCCACTATCTCTTTCAAGAAGGAACTCTATGTCCTTGAATGCAGCTCACATAGATAAACAAACGAAGAAGAAAGGAATACAGTATATCCAAGCCTCTAAATGGCAGTGCTTTCACTTTCACTCCTCCCCTCAAGAGCAAGAAAAAGGAAAAAAAGAGAAAAGGCACATTGGTATTGCTCTCTTTTCTAAAAGTTCTTAAAATCATAAACAGTTTAATCCAAAAAATATTGGTGGAAAAAAGGAAAAGACCATCAGAACAAAAGATTATTTTACATAGAGGAAAAGCCAGTCCCTTTTAAAATCAAATAGTTCCAGAAGAGATAAAAGGAAGAAAAAGCTGTCAATCTTAAGAAAAGCTTAATCTCGCCGCTTATAAACTGTTCTCTTTACTTTTTAAGTCCACTTTCCAGTTATTGGGGTGTTCTCTTCAGAAATAAGTAAATAAAAAAGAACCTCTCACCAAACCGACACACCTTCATCCGATCTTGCCTTTCTTTCGGAGCTGTCCCAGCTTCAGCAGCTTGATGGCTACCTCTTTTCCGCCGGCAAAAAGAGCTTCTCCTGGATCAACCAGGGACTTTGCGATGTCCCTGGGATCGACAGGACGTGCTCTTTCCCTTCACTGTCTCTTTGGGATGGTTTAGGTCCAAATGGACCGTCCAGCTGAGAAGATATCTACGGTGATCCAGGAGCTTACCGATCGCATGTAGTATCACTGGGACACAAGCCCCGCCCTCCTCAGAATCCTCATTTTTGAGCCTTGCAAAATTCTACTTCCTATATAAGAACAGAAACACTATTCATGGAAGGTAGATGGGTAGAGTTGCAGTCAGTGGTGAGATTCAAATAATTTAACAACCAGTTCCATGCCCTAATGATTTCTTCCAACAACCAGTTCACAAAACTGCTCAGAAAGTTAACAACTGGTTCTTCTGAAGTGGTGTGAACTGGTTAAATCCCACCACTGGTTGTAGTTCAGATGTACGGAGCTACAATTTTTAACAGCTATGATAAGCACCACACCAATGATGAGGGATGCAAGCGTTCATCAGTGTATGGATAACTAGCTTTGCACAAGCATTGTACATTTATTCAGCTATTTAACTGTTTTTGGTTTTATTGCACAAAACATTTATTTCTTACTCTAAAATTTGTTCTTTGAGAGTTCTTTGAAAGACCATAGCAGCAAAATGTCAAACAGGTAAGGGGTTAAAAAAAGTCAAGATGACAGCCACAACCATGTGATTGCAGTCCATCCATTTTCGTATTTGCTACAAAAAAGGGGATGGGGCTTCATTCATTGATTTGTGAGTACCATCTTCACTTTTTTGATCTAGCTATCTTTAAGATGCTTTTTAAATACATATTTGGAGTTATACAGATGTGGCTATCATATTTTTCTGTCAACCAATTTATGAAATTGTATGGTACTAAGAAATTTAGAAATCCAATAAAATAACATAAAAATGTTGGCGTTTCTATTTTCTTTGCAACTTCCTTTTCAACTGTAGCAAGAACTTTAAGGAATCTTTGAGATACCAAAGAGTTGAAATCTAATTCTAATTATATTGATAATATTTCCATAATTCTGTTCTGTTCTTATGATCTGAGAAGAGAAATTGTATTCAGCATTGGTGAATCTGAGCAACTTGATCAGCAAACTGCTATGCACGTTTTAGGGTGCAGTAAAGAAGTTTGTTTGGGGGAGAGGGTAGAGTTTTGAGAGGGGATTGATTAAATGTGGGTCATTGGGTAGTGATATTGATTGTTTCCCACTACACAGTGGGGTAACATTCATTGTTTGGACTCTCAATCAAGACCAGCGTTATCAGAGCCACTCAGTCTGGACCCAAGTTTGGTGAGAGATTTTAAAGACAAAAGGTCTCTTTCCATCTCCCTGTTGGTCTCTCCACCTTGACCTAACCCATATTTCTGCAATACCTCACTCCAATTGAGTTGGGATGAACCTCTTAAGTCAGAGGTGTCAAACTCAAGGCCCGTGGGCTGGATTTGGTCCATGGGGTGCTTAGATCTGGCCTGTGGAGCCACCCTGGAAATAGCAAAGGACCAGCCCATGTGCCTCTGTCAGTGAAAATGGAGCTCAGGAGGGCCACACGCGCAATGGTGGGATTCAACTGGTTCGCATCTAATCATGAGAACCAGTTGTTAACTTTCTAAGCAGTCTGGAGAACAGGTTGTTGGAAGAAATCTCCTTTTGTTTTTTCCCACTTTACAGAGCTAAACCTGTAAGGAAGGCAGGAAGGAAACATTCTGGTTTGTTTCTACCCTAATCTTTATTGCCTTGCTTACAGAAACTGCCTCTCAGTTAACCCTTATAACAGCTAAAGGTTCTTGGCAGTACACCCAGACTTACTGTCCCCTGAGCTCCTGAGTTTTTTTTCCTTTGCTGGTACTTTGCTGGGGCTTGACTTACTTAAAGGGAAAGGGTTGTTTTAAGCTTTTTACACTGCTGTTGGGAGGAAATACTCCCCTTTTGGAGTTCTTCCAGCTGGGATGAAACAATCAGCACTTAGAAGAAATAATTGAATAACGAAGCAGAGCTGCTGGAAAGAAGCTTTTAATGACAAGGAACCAATATGAGTAACATTCAGCAAGGCTTCTTGGCTAGCTAGAAAGATTAACATTCAAACATGAGTTTACATACCCTTTCTGACTTTTGGTCTAAACCTGGTTTTTGGTGAAGTTTAATTCTATGCTTGGTGACCTTTAATTCTGTGTTTATTGATGGGATAATTTTCCCCATTCAGCTTTGTTTGGAACAAAAAAGGTTAATCTCTGTTCCTGAAAAGAAGCAGGGTTCAGAAATCTGGCTAGTTCCTGTTTCTATTTGTTCTGGTAATTGGTTTGACAAGAAACAGCTGCTGTGTTTGCTCTTTTGCTACATTCTAGCATTAATTGCATTTTTGTAGTTAGGCTTATCTCAAGTGTTTACACTTGAGCTTGCCTGGGGTGTGAAATACGGTAATGAGCCAGACAAGGCTTGTGTTTTAGTTTAAAAAATTAAACTGTTGTGATTTAATTATTTGTATTGTGTTTGAATTTTTTTCCTGCCTCATGGTTTCTTTTTCTATCTGGGGTCTTCCTTCACCACTTTAGTGGTTCCTGGCACTGTCCTTTTGGGGTGTATTTCCAAGAGGCAGGATGCAAGCTTGGCGCTGATGGTTTTACTGCCTTTCTTGGGGGCATGTGACATTTCCTTAAATCTGGATGATTTCCTTAGGACATCTTGTGAGGTGAGTGAGATCAACTGGTATCTTTAAGTGGTGAAAGTAGATCTAAGGATTGCTTCTCCTGGGTGTGCTTTTTCCAGAGAGCTTAAATGACCTCTCTGCTAAAGGGTTTCACTTTATGAGCAAGAGTTGGCTGCTGATAGTTAGCATTGCATTTTAACTATTTTAATTCCTCAAGGTGCTCTGGCACCCTGCCTGATTTGTAATTCCGGTTTGCAGGTATTTCTAATCTAATGATTGGCATTTAGGGCATCTTTTTGCAAGCAAAGAAGCTTTTTATATTTTTGTACAGGTAATCTTTGACTTACAACAGTTCATTTATGACCATTCAAAGCTACAATGTCACTGAAAAAAGTGACTTATGACTGTTTTTCACACTTATGACTGTTGCAGTATCCCCACTGTCATAAGAGGCCAGGAGAGGTGAAGCACCCCTTGACGTGAGTGATGTGGAGTTGGCCATGCCCACCCAGTCACATGCCCACCCACCCATGCCTACCCAGCTGATCATTAGGGCAGAGAACTGGTTGTTAAATTATTTGAATCCCACCATTGCACACACGGGCCTCCCAGGCTCCATTTTCATTAGCAGATCACTGCAGGTGGATCCCCCATGGCCCTACCCGGGCCACCACAGGTGTCCCCAGTATGAGTGATGTCGAGCTGGCCATGCCCACTCCAGCCATGTCCACTCTGGCATACCCACCAAGCCCCCAGAGTTCAAACACAACCCTGATGCGGCCCTCAATGATATTGAGTTTGACACCCCTGTGTTAAGTAAAACCCTTATTACCAGACCAGTTCTTCATCTATGCCATCTGTACAAGTTACATGCTAGTTGCCTTACCCTTATCTCCCACTTTGTCCTCCATTGGGGGTATCAGAGTTAAACCTGAAATCCCAACTGCTGTTCGAAAGCTCTTTGACCTGCCAAAGCAGGATCTTTTCCAGTGATTCAATTCTCCTTCCACAAATGCTCCAATATTCCCAGGGAAAGTCTCTACAGTGGATCAAATTTTTTTCCAAGGTAGCAGGCCTCTACAGATTCTTCTCATCACTGTTCTTCTGGTTCTATTGTCCAGCAGCCCATTCTTCTACCATATTGGTGGCCAACGTATTAATAAATATGGCTGCCATCTACATTGCATCTACCCAGGAATCCCTGAGTTTGCTGCTTTTCTCAGTTCTCACCAACATCTCTGTAGTAATTATTATCTCTGGGATATTAATGCTCCACCATTAGCATAGCTACTCCAAGGTAGCAGCACCAGTTAAAGAAGGACTTTCTCACATATCAGCATAATTTCATATATTCTCCCATTGGCAAATAAATTGTAAAGTCCATCTGTATTCCCTAGTCCTCACCATCTCCTTATTCCTTTCTCTAATGCAGCTATTCACTGAACTACAAACTCAATTCAGTGAAATCAGCAGTATTCCAGCCCCAATGAAAATCTGCAGTTAAATTCTACTCTTCATTCTTGATGCATTCAAATTTCATTTTCCAATAGCCAAAAACATTTATGAATGGAATTCTTAAACAATTTAATTCTGATGACCCCCAAAATAAAAAAAAATACTTAAAAAAATAAGTTTTAAAGATGAAATTGGTAAGATAGCAATAACAAAATAATGTGAAACAAAACTATTGGTGGCATTTGGTCAATATAACTGAATGAATCCTCCCAATCAAGTTTTCAATGTATAAAGGGGTGAAGTGATTTTGGCAGTGAACGTTAGCCTCAATGACAATGAGATACACCAGTCCCATAATCTGTGCTTTCCAAAGCCATATATTTTAGCGGTGGGGTTAAAGACTATTGTGGAAAAGGGTGGAAGAGGAAGGGTTAGCTACTCTGACCCTGAAACTTACTCACATATGTTTTTAATGTGTGAACGGCTTCTTTAAACCCTATGGCAGAGGAGAATCCCATTAGATTCTGTACTTTTTATCCAAAGGTTTCCAATCAGTGAAGAATTTCTTGGTGAGAAGCCAAATGATTGGATTGAATAAACAATCATGTAGTAAGAGTTTTATACAAGAAAAAGAAGGAGGGGGTCACTTCATAAGATGGTGGGATATTTACCTATCAGAAGTGGATCTCAGTCCCAGACATAAATCAGTGCTCTGCCATGACCTTACTCTAATAGAGGCTTTAAAAAAAATGACAAATGAGCTGAGAACTTGGACTAGCATCTTGCCGTTGAGAGAAATGTTTGGCTAATGGACTTCTCTCTAGTTTCATTCATTTCTTGCTAACTTCAGAAGAAACAAGGCAAGCAGCTGTGGCTACTGACAGAGTATATTTAGCAGCTGCAAAAACAAGGCATTTCTTTCAAGAAGGGCCTGGGGGCATGTGGTCATCTTCCTAACCTACATCTTCGGGACACAGTGTCCATGTATCTTCCTCAGTTATTGCCATTGGAATTCTGTGAAAGGTTTCCATATTGATATGGGGCCTGCTTTGGCTGGCTCGCTTTTCTTGTTGTTTACCTGGCCTATGGGATTCACACGCAGGTGCTTAATGGAGACTGTGACAAGGTTTAAAATGAAGAAACATCATCCATAAACCACAAAATAGCCAGTGGGGCAAAGCTTACGTACTTCCACATAAAGAAAAGTGTGATGCAGTAGTAACAGTGCTTTAGTAAGTGCTTCTGTTGTACATTTTTTGAGGGTGAAAAGCCAGTCTTAATATACGCATTGCTGCCTGAATAGATCCATGACTATGCAAACATTAGATAGCATAGAAAGAGACACTAGGAAAAAATACCCACAGAGTGAATTATTTTCACAACAAATATATCAGGGCAGCAGAAGAATCCTTAGAACTGAATGGAACACATTTTATTATATTTATTGACAAACATTTATATGGCCATCCAATTCACTCTCGGTGATTCTGAATGCTTTCCAAGGACAAAAATGATACAAAAAGCAATAACCCCACCCCCACTCCCCGGCGACAACAGTCAAGTCACTTAATGGGCTCCACATCATTTTGGAGCCCCCAAACCCATTGGAATTCAGGGCCTTATAAAAGAGTGTCAGGACCAATCTTATCTCTGCAGGGATTATGTGGATCCACCCTGAAGAAGACACTTCTTCTTGGTCCCATGGTAATTCTCAGAACCAGAGGTGGTATTCAGTATGTTCTGACCAATTCTGGAGAACCGTTAGCGGAAATTTTGAGTGGTTCGGAGAACCAGCAAATACCACCTCTGACTGGAGATTTACAGTATCCTTCCCCTGCCACGCCCTCCAAGCCACGCCCACAGAACCAGTAGTAAAAAAATTTGAATCCCACCACTGCTCAGAACCCTTTTCTACTTGCCAGGGTTCAGTTTCAGCCCATTGTTCCCTATCCAGCTCCATTCACAGCAAGAGGGAGGTCACAGTGTGGCTTAACTTGCCATGGGCTGAGACATACAGCCCAGAGAACATATGGAGAATGAATCAGAACCATCGGACAAGAAAGAAGGCAATTCCCAACTTTCCTTCTAAAGCTGGGTACTGTGTGAACAAATGAGGCATCTCTTTCAGCAGTTCGTGGAACAGGCCTTTGCTCCAAGTGGACGGGTATCTTCCCAACTAGCCCAACATTATGTTCAGCAGCATAATGCTTCAGGCTGCCTCTGAAAACGGCACCCCAAACCCAGACAGCAAAGCAGCGGATCCTTCAGGAGACACTGGGAGAATTCCCCTACGGATCTTCTTCCCTTGACCTGGAGAGGGAAATGACTTTGCAGCACATCTCATGTACCAAAGTGCTATGAGGGCACAACTGACCATAGCAAAGCATGTCCATTATGCACACACTTGATAGATAGGTGTGTCAAATGACCACACACTGGGAGAAACCTGACCCATCCAATCTGAAAGCAGTCATCACTCCTTCACAGAAGGGCTTTCTACAGAAGGGCATTTGTTAAGATTTGACATAGTCCACAGAGGGGGTGCTAATCATCCACAACCTCCAAATTGCAGGAAATATTTAAGCAGATAAATGTCTTCTTCAGAAAAGAAATGGAAAGGAAAGGGAAAGAACAGAAAAGAAAAAAGAAAGAGAAGAGAGAAAAGAGAAGAGAGCAGAGAGAAGAGGAAAGGAAAGGAGACAGTGGTATGCATCAGGTTGAAACCTGATGGCAAAACTAGGGCTGGTCCTATAGGGCAGCAAAGTGTTTTTATCTCTACTTCTACATGATGGTCATTTTGATCTGGGGAACCCATATGTGGTAGCTGTTATGTATGTAGGTTTGAATGTTATTGGTTTATTTGAACTGTTCTTGTAAAATGTCAAATGGTATTGGTTTAAATAGTGCGGGAAGAAACCCTGCACTCCCATTGGCTGGCAGCTACGGCTGCAGGCTATAAGAAGCAGCCATAGCCAAGCCAGGATGGGTCCATTTGAGCTGTAGTCACTTAATAAACTCTTTGCTGGAACTCCTCGCGTCTGACTCTTCATGCAAACTTAACAGTAGCCATACTAAAACTGGCCCATTTCAAAAGGTGTTCCTCCTCCCCCCCCAATTTTTTTTTTAATTCCCTTACTGTAGAATATATTGGGCAGGTCACTCCAGGCTTGGAATTATTAAAGGGCCTGTTTTCCTCACTTTGCAAGAATACAGGTCTCTTGTTTTCCAAAATCACCTGGCTGGTGTAAATCACGGTAGCAATATTTTAACAACTGTGTGTGAGAGAGAGAGACTTTATGTCCCTTATTAGCTACCGTGCAACTATTAAAGTTGTGGAGGATTGTGAACATTGCACAATAGGAGAAGAGGAGGGGAGAAGCCGATTGTAAACAGGCCTCCAAACTGTTGGAAACCAATTTTCCCCATGAGAGGTAAAAAGGCCCTTGCCAACTTCTCTGAGGTATGTGCAGGGTCATGCGCCAATCATGTAAAACAAGTCAATTCCCTGCTGCTAAGTAAATAAACTTAATTGTAAATTTGTGGCGTACTGAGATGTTTTAAAGCAAGCACGCCATCCAGAACTCTGCAATCCCCACTTATAGTTACAGAAAAGGAAAACTGCTGCTTGGGAGGTGGGGTGAGGGGGGGATAAATCAGTGTGCTGCTCCAGAACACTGCCTCCAGGCAAAATGTTTAAAATACTAGTTTTATAAACAAACCTGACCTAGCAAACCTAAATGCAAAACTCTATGCATGGACATGATGTGTGTTTTTGCAACTTGTTTAAATTGGACTGAGGAGAGAGGAAGGGAGGAAAAAAAGCAACACTAAAAGGAAAAAGAATTGGCAAATTAACTTTTTCTTGAACAGTGTTCCTAGCTGATAGTGTGTTCTTCATTTGGAGATGTGGTTACAATGGCTCTGTTAGCATTGCTTTGGTTGCGGGTGGGATCTCAATGTTGTTTTAAAACAGAAGTGGTATTCAGCAGGTTCTGACCAGTTCTGGAGAACCGGTAGCAGAAATTTTGAGAAGTTCGGAGAAGCAGCAAATCCCACCTCTGACTGGCCCCACCCCCATCTATTCTCTGCCTCCTGAGTCCCAGCTGATCGGCTGGGTCTTCTTTTGTTGCCCTGCACAGGAGAACGGAGCTGGAAAGCAGGTTATTAGGGTGGGGAGGGAATGGGGATTTTACAGTATCCTTCCCCTGGATTGGGGTGGGAATGGAGATTTTACAATACCCTTCCCCTGCCATGCCTGCCACACCATGCCCACCAAGCCACACCACGCCCACCAAGCCATGCCCACAGAACTGGTAGTAAAAAAAATTGAATCCCACCACTGGGGAAGGGCCATATGACATGGTGTGAACACACAGGGCCTGGGAATGGCTACTGCAGGGTGGGGGAGACTTACCTGAGCAACCTGCAAACTTCCCTGCTGGCTTGACTTTACTTGTGGGAAGTCAGCAGGGTAGGTCACAAATAGCGATCACATGGCTCTGGGAGGCTACAGCCACATTGTTAAGGGTGACCCAGCTGCCAACACTCAAATCACAATCATGTGACTGCAGGGATTCTGGGATGTTCAGAAGTTTGAGGACTGGCTATCAGTTCCACTTGTTCAGTACCATTGTAATTTCAAACTGTCACTGAATGAGTGGTCCTTAACCAAAGGACCTATATATGCAGTACATTCTTTAAAAACAAATGAATGGACTCTTAGTATACTTTTGCATAAAAATGAATTTACATGTAGGAATCAAGCAGTGTTCCAATATCTCAGGGGCTGCCACAAAGAAGAGGGATTCAAGCTATCCCCCAATGCACCTGAGGGCAGGACAAGAAGCAATGGGTGGAAACTAATCAAGGAGAGAAGCAACTTAGAACTAAGGAGAAATTCCCTGGCAGTTAGAACAATTAATCAGTGGAACAACTTGCCTCCAGAAGTTGTGAATTCTCCAACACTGGAAGTTTTTAAGAAGAGATTGGATAACCATTTCTCTGAAGTGATGTAGGGTTTCCTGTCTAAGCAAGGGGTTGGACTAGAAGACCTCCAAGGTCTCTTCCAACTCTATTATTTTATCCTATTCTAAATTGGCCAGAGTAGTTATTTGGATTAGTATTTTAGCAAATATAGTAAACATATAAATGTGTGTGTGCATTGCACTGATATGCTTTAACTACCTGTCAAGAAAGGTGACTTCTTTTGATAAGAGGAAATGTTTCCAAGACTTGGTGATGCAATTTATTTATTTATTTATTTAATTAATTTTATTTTTATTTATTTATTTTATTTTGTCAAGCGATTATAAGATAACAGGTATAAGTATAAATATAGTTATGACTACATGAAATGGATACATATAAGAAAAATAAAAAGAAACAATAGGACAGGGATGGTGGGCACATTGGTGCGCTTAAGGATCCCATTCTAATCCAGAGTGTGTGAGTGACTGTAGCTCAGACTGGCTTTTGGAAATGATAATTTTCAGAAAGAGCTTTGCTTTATGTGCTAGTCTTTTCCTATTATCAAAGGTCATTTTATGCCATGAATAACAGGAGACTGATGAGCCGTGATCATGTATAGTGGTGCTGGGATCTAGATAATAAATAGCCTTACCTCTTCTTCCAGATTCAATGAGTTCAGATCATTTCCAAGAAAGGTATAGGAGCTAGTCCTGTGGATACAATAAGTAGAGTTATAATAGCTCTGCATTAAAATGGGCATGTTCATCTTTAAATTCCTGAATAAGCTCATAGAACTGTCTCCACCAAGAAATGCTATGATTTGACTGGAAGATTCCATGAAGCATCTGCCTTGAAATAGATCATCTTTCAGAGGAGACAGCAGTTCTTTTTTCACAATAAAAATATTGAGACAATGATGGGATGGAATTTGGAAGAGATCTATAAAGTCATCTGATGACAGAAGAGCTCTCTAGACTTTCACAAACTACTGTGTTTTAAATCGTCATAACACAGATACAAAATGATTGTCTTCATAGAAGACAATCCCATGGTTTCTTTTTCTGGTTATTGCTGCAAGGCTTGAGACAATTACAAACAGTTTGCATTGAACCTCCATTGTGTGTTAAGTTGATTGCATTGTCAGAGTCCATTTCTCAGCCTTGAAAAACAAAGTGCAACATTCTTTGGATTCCCACTTTACCCCACTCCTCACTCTTTTCTATTTTACAAGGGGAAAAAAGGGGCCACTTAACAGTTACTGATTGTACAATAACTATGGATACATCAACACTCCATTATCAACTGCACCTATTTTGCACAAGTTTATAGCTAAGCTGGTTTAAGAAAAATCTGCCCAAACTGAGTCAATTTAACAACTTTGTAAAGAATTCAGTCTGGACCTCAGGCTACTATGGAAACAATGGCCATTTGGTTTTCTTTATGTGGGTGGATCTTACTGTATCCTGTGCACAAGCACACACAGACACACATATACACAGGACGGATTGATTAATTATGTGCAATCAAGTTGATGTTGATTCTTAGCAATCACATGGATGGTTTCTCTAGGACCATCTGGTTCTTAGATCTTCCAATGAAGCCTCAGTTTCCGCTGTAACTGAGTTCATCCAGCTTGCTGCTGATTGTCCTCCCCCCCTTCTGTCTTTCTATCTTTCCCAGAATTATAGGCTTCTCCAGGGAGCTAGGTTTTCACATAATATATGCAAAATATAATAATTTGTGCCTGGAGTGAAAACTCTGAATTGATTTATTCTATGTTTATTTTTTGGGATTATCTCTGGCATTCTCCAGATTCTCTCCAATTTTCTCATTGTTCAAAAGTGTCAATACTTTTTTATGTTACTTTTTCAGAGTCCAACTTTCACAAAGTGTTATAAGGAAAACCATTGCCTGCATGATTTTGATCTTTATGCACACATTACTATTGCCACTTGTTGTGGTTAGCTGGCAGCAGGTGCGGATGGCTGAGGAGAGTGAGGACTCAGATGAGGGGCCCATTAGGGAATGGACTGCTGCCTTCAGAGATTGTGGGGGCTGGCAGCAGCGATGAGGAGGTTCCCAAGGAGCCTGTGCCAAGTGCGCATGCGTGCGACTTGGGAGTAAGGCTGCAAGGTAATGGCTCCTCCTTCAAGAAGATAAAAGCCAACTGTGAAGCGAACGTTCTTTGTGGGAAGCAAAGACATTTTGAAACTTGAGCCTCGTGGACATTACAGTATCTTAATTTGGTATTTGAAGACTCTTGTAAAATATCTCTAGGTAACCTTATCTGTTATTCTTGGGAGCCTCGCACAGTTTTGAAGAGACTTGTGCTTATCAAAGTTAATTAGTTTGCAGCAGCCTTTTAACCGGGGATTTGTAAGAATCATTAAAAGGTTTCTGTTCCCTTTGGTTCATGTTTGTTTTATTGGAAAAGGGCTTGGGCCAGAAAAACCACCACCACCACTACTACTACTATGGTATTTTTGAATTATAATAAAAATTTCTTGAAGAAAATTAACCGCTGAGGCTGTCCTGTGAGGAAGTAAAGCACTTTGGATCAAAACAAAGAAGGGCAAACAGTACTTGAAAAGCACAGGAGGAAAATGTGATCAGAGGTTGCATTTGCAATGGAACAGAGGTAAATAAACAACATTGCCCTTACAATTTTTTTTGCTTTCTTATTGTGGTAATTGATGAACTAGGAAATGTGAATAAGCCCTATAACTGAAGTCTGTCTACCCAAGACTTATTAGATTCAAGGGAACAAACTGTCAAGTACAGATAGTCCTTGACTTACAATTCTTTGTCTAGTGACCATTCAAAGTTACAACAGCACCAAAAAAAAGTCTCACAATCCCTCCTCCTTGTGAGCATTGCAGCATCCCCATGGACACATGATCAAAATGTGGGTGCTTGGCAACCAACACATATTTACCATGGTTGCAGTATCCTGGGGTCACATGATCACCATCTGCAATATTCCCAACTGGCTTCCAAGAAGCAAAGGCAATGGGGGAAGCTGGATTTGTTTTTTTTTTAAAATAAACTTTATTAAATTTTATTACATTAAAAACATAAAACATAATTAAAAAAACTTATAGACAAAAAAAAACATAAGACATAAAAACATTGAAAAACCATTAAAAGTATATCACTCAATGACAACTACTTGTGGTGATAATTATATAGCAATCATATGTGCAATAATAACAGATATTAACTTGTACATAAATATGTTTTTATTCTATCTATATTCTATATTTAATAATTACCTATCTTTACCCTATCTCTGATCTATCCAACTGTACCATTGTTCCCATACTTTGTAAAATATCGAGTCTTCTTTGTCTTTTAAACTCAATGATAGTTTGTCCATCTTGGCACAGCTCATAATTTTTTGTATGACCATTTCCTCTACAGGTATATGTGGCTGTTTCCAGCAAAAGTGATCCTGGCAGCAGTTAATATATGTATTAATAAATATTTTGTACTTTTTACATATTTTTTAAGAATTCCCAATAGGAAGAGTTCTGGTTCTAGGTCTAATTGTTCATTAGTAATTTCCTGAAACCAATTGTGAATTTTGAGCCAATATTTTCAGGCTTCTGGACAAGACCACCACATGTGATAATATGTTCCCTCTTCTTTTTTTGCACTTCCAACACATGGGACTCATTTTAGAATTGGAAGCTGGATTTGTTTAATGGCTGTGTGGTTCACTAAACAGCTGCAGCTATTCCCTAAACAACTATAGCCAAAATGTCATCAAATTGGATGCATCTCACTTAACAACTTCCTTGCTTAGCAATGGAAATTCTGGTCCCAATAGTCAAAGGACTACCTGTAAGTATAAATCCAATCAATCAGTATAGAGCTGGAAGGGATCCTGGAGATCCAACACCCTGCTCAAGCAGGAGACCCTATAGCATTTCAAACATTTCAAGTGACTGTCCAGTCTCTTCTTTTAAAATGAAGCATCTACAACTTCTGAAGGCAAGCTGCTCCACTGGTTAATTGTTCTAACTGTTAGGAAGTTTCTCCTTAATTCCAGTTGCTTCTCTCCTTGATTAGTATCCATCCACTGTTCCTTGTCCTGCCCCTCTGGTGGTTTGGGAAATAAGGTGATCCTGTCTTCTTTGTAGCAACCTCAAAAATACTGGAATACTGCTATCAGGGCACCCCTAGTCCTTCTTTTCTCTAGACTAGCCAAACCCAAATGTTTTATTATATATGTTTTATTATATGAAACATATAATAAAACTAAGGAAAGAAGCCCCAAGCATTACATTTTCCTTGCAGATATTGAGTGTACAATGTAGGGTATTGTATTAGAAGCCTTAATTTCTGATTTCAGCTAGTTTTAAGTGGAGTATTAATATGTGACTTGAAAAAAAGCTTTCTTGATATAAATTTACCTATAAACCCCCCCCTTGCAGGTGGATGTTAAAAGACATACATGGGGTACATTGTACACTCTGGTCTTTCAAATTCCTTTGGAAGCCAAAGAAAATGTTGTTCTAAATAATAGAAAAGAATCACATAGTTCCCATAAGACAATAGCTTGCTTTGCCAATAAAATGTAGATTGTATCATGTCTGCAGAGGGAACAAAATGTTCATCTCTCTGTCTATCTTTGTAACTGCATGTACTTTTATAATCCCAATCAAAATAATTAGGATCAATGTGTTATGAACAAGAGGCATTTCATTATCCTGGTAACATCTATTCAAAAAAAACCCCGCAACTATTAGACCTCACACAGTCAATCATAACTGGGATTCCATGGATGATTTAAGCTAATGACTTCAAGTAAATTATTAATTTCAAAGAATGACTCTGAATTCAACCCAGTTGAATAGTAAGAGATAAATTTAGATGATTTATTCAAATTGTCACTAGGTGTACTAAGATGTTTAGGGTGCTGTTCTTTAATCTCTGGGACATCATTCCAGGAAATAGGATTCTTCAGATTTCCTCATCAGAGGTTGAAACAAGGCTATAACTTTAAAGAAGGAAAATACAACTTTCAAACTTTACTTGCTGTCAAAATTTGATGGCTGCCATTCATCAAGTGACAAATCTCCATTGATTCCTATGGTGCCAGACTGAGCTGGCACAGCAATTGGATATAAGAATATAATCCAGAACACTATCACCAAGCCAAAGGATTGTTGTGCTATCTCTTGGACTGAGATCAAGTTTTGTTTTATGTTGCATGGATATTGCCTATTTCCACAAGCACTTGGTGGCTAACAATGTAAATGTATAAAATACTCTAAGAAATTCCATATAAACACCAAAATCAGGCATTGACAGATTCATGCTTTGGGTCATGACCTCACACACCTTCCCCAATGTGACCCATATCTCTACAGGCTACTTCAACACTTAATTCCTGGTGCTTGGGTAAACACTAGTGCTCCTTAACTAGGGAGTAAACCAGTTCAGCAGCTTCCTCCAGCAACATGCTAAACCTCCAAATTGGGGTGGGGGCTAACCAAACTCAGTGAATATTAATCCATTTTACGTAGTTTAAAAGTGGAAACATTATGGTACTTTTATGTAAGACTACCATAATACCACATTTTAAAAAGCACGCTTCTATCATTCTTCTCCAAAACTTGTTTCTATTACGCTGCTTATTTTGGAGATGTCCATTTGCATTCATGTGAATGTCTTTCTGAACACATTTAAGATTAAGCTATGTAAATGCACATGAGATAAAGGAGTGAGAAACAAAAAGTCAAGTTAACAATCAAAGCCCAAACTAATTGTTTTTAATTCATGATTGTGTAAATCCATTGATCAATGTATTTCACAGCCTGGGTAAATGTTTTGTTCTTAATTGATGGAAACAATTTCAGAATCTGTTCTATTGTCCTAGAAGCATATTATATACCATTTGCATATAATTTGAATTAATAGTATGTTAATTGCATGCAACCAAGTAATAACATACTAATTAACTATGCCCTGCAACTTACTGTGCTTTTTATATATGAGACAGAAGGCTTGTTATGGGTTTATCGTCATAACTTTTAAAGGGGCCTGGAATTCTTTTCCTCTTCCAATATGGCATAGTATATTGCCTGGCAATATTGGTTAATAATAACAACAATAATAACAATCATTTTTCTTCAGATTGCCTAATTCTGTTAGGGTAGGATGAGCTAATTGTCACAATTCTCAGAGATTCCTTGCAGCTACTTAAGAGAAGGGGAGTGTATATTTGCCTAGCTTAGCTCAGCATAGCCATGTTTGGGCTTATCCCATGATAACAATGGACTATTAAATTGTTGCAATAATGGATTAGAGAGCATATTGTAACTCTAAATGTCTATGGAGATTCATCCAGATCATGGTGCCTTTTCAAAAGGCAGCTAGACTTTCTTCATTTTTTCTTGAAGATGTTTCACTTCTCATCCAAGAAGCATCCCCAGTTCTGAGAACTGAGGATGCTTCTTGGATGAGAAAACGAAATGTCTTCAAGGGAAAAAAGTCCAATTGCCTTTTGAAAAAGGACCTTTGGGATTGCAGTTTTAACTTTTAAACAGTTCAAAAATGGGAGGTTTCTACAGAAGAAAGAATATGCATGTATATATTTGGATACATTTCCCCCCTACTCTCCACAGATTCATAGTATGCTAATTTTATGTGGTAAGTTTAAGTGAAATTATAAAGGAGCCACATTCCATATTTTTTCATTAGTCATCTATCCAGATACACAGGCCCTCTCTAACAGTTCTTCCTCTTTACTTCCTCTTTTACCACTGGGTGTTGAAGGAAATGCAAAGTTCTGGTTGTTGCGCTTCTGGCAGCCACAACCATTGTTATTTGATGCTGTTATACTGTGTCTTTGATGTTGTGTCTCCATCTTCTTCTGGATCTGCCAGAAGAAGTGTTCTTTTACCTTCTCCTCTTTTTGTATATGCCTTGTATGGTATAGAATCCCAGGAAAGTGGTTCCAAGACACTGGTCTCTTAACCCTGGTCCTGAAAAATGTTTATATCATTACAGATGCACCAGAAATGTTTCCATGTGTCTTTACCATCCGTATTTAAGGCATCAGATGTGTTATCGTTTCACCTGATTCATATATATTTTTGGAGCATAAGGCAGGAGATAACTTCTCAAGTTAAGAAGCACCCACTCTAAAAGACAGGCCAAAATATTTTAAGATCTTTGAAATAATTTTTTTCTTGCCCATTGATTTCATCAGTTGACCTTTATAATTTTAAAAAATCTTAAAGGCTTCCTTACTAGTTTATTTTTGCTTTTTCAAACTGTTCTACTTTAACTTTACATGAATATGTACAAGACAAATATCTCAGTAATTAATATCCCAAGACTTCATTGTCATTATGATGCATTAACATGACAGATCATCAGAGGCTTGTTAGATAGAAGATTCATTAAATCCTCCCATATTTTTAAGATAGTGGAGAAGTATCTGGAATGTAATTGCTTGAGTAATTATTTTGTTAAATTAAGGCCTTTTAAAGGAACTTTTAAAATACCCTTTAGCTTCAGGAATAGCAATAAAATATGATTCCCCTCAAATCCATGTTAACTTTACATCATAAAAATTCAGAAATATCAGAAATGCATGGAAAGATATTATGGGTTTTTTCCAACTGAGTTTAAACAAGATCTCTGAAGAATCACTCATTCAAAGCTTCAAATACATGCACACACACACACACACACACACACACATTTATATATGTATAATTTTACTAATTTTCTCTCTGAATTTGTCTAAAAACATTCACTATGCTAACATAGCACTGCCTAAAACGTTTGCAATGTTGAATTGCTGCACAATCATGAAAAGGAGGTGGATTAATATCATTGATAATTGTAGACATTTTTCATGGTTTGCACTAAAACTGCTACAACTACTGACCATTGACCATACTGACTAAAGTTTATGGAATCTGAAGCCCACAGCATTCGAAGGTAGCAAATTGCCCTCTGACTTTGTTCATATATAACATAAGAAGGGTCTCCCTGTAGTCTGAATCCAAAAATCTTGGCCTTCATCCAAATGAAATTATGGAAATTATCTTGCTTAGTAAGGAACTTATGAGAATAGAACAAAGAGAGAAAATTCCATTGATATATAGGTGATTTGTGAAGAATGTACTGCAACTGTCTTAAGCCAATTCAAAATTGTCCTTCTAATACATTCAGAATTAGTCCAACTCAAGAATATATAATCTTTTTTGAACTATACTTGACCCTTGAAAAAATATGCAGGGAGTAATAAAAATGTCTAGGAAGGGGCTGGAAACAGAACAAAAAACTTGATATGACTAGAATATAATTAAGTTGGTTATATTCCTTTTGGATTCAACACTGTTTGTATTAGCTAATTAGGTACCATCAAGTCAGGTTCAATTCCTGATAACTTACCTGCCTAAACTGTCTCCAGTAACAACTTGTAGCTATTCCAAATTTTATTTTTCTCTATGTATGCAATAATTTCCCATTCAGTGACATGAAAAAAAATGATAATCTGGTGACAAACTTTATAGGGACTTTTGGAGCCTTGCTTAGGTTTTTACCTTGGAGTGTTGTGAACATCTAAGTATAACAAGATTTTCATGGATTCTTTTTAATCTCTTTCTCTTTCTCCTTGCTAAAGATTCAGATCTGACTAGATCTTGCCTGGACGTTTTTGAAACTATCTCAACAAATGACAATATCCTATTCTACCTTGGTGAGGACCTTTACCTCACAAACAAATAGTGCACTTCCTCAATGAAGGGAAGAGAGTTCAGAAGTGTATTACTGCACCTCAGAGAACACTCATAGAAACTTCTGTTGGTAGGTGAATTAAAACAGTGGAACCACTATATTCCTTAGAAGTGGAGCACCACTTGATTTCAAAGAAGAGGCTGAATGGTTGTTAAAACAAAGTGCCTCTTTGAAGATCCACTCAGACCTAATCCAATTGCCCCCCAAATCAAAAGAAAGGGTTATTAGTTCTGGAACTCAATATGAAATACACTCATAAAAATTGAATTGTTTTCTGTGAGAATCCTATGGAATGGCATTAGTAGCTGATTTAGAAATCTGAATTTCTATGTGATGCATGACATCTATGTAATATATCAGAATATGCCAAGTGTTTTCACTAATCCCCTTCAAAGAAAATCAATTCACCAGGGTGCATAATGCATAACATTTTTTTTCACTTATGACCACAAAAATAGCCTGCGTACATGGAAGTTTCAGATCTCAACATATATTTAGCACTTGAATTAAGAAAAGGGAAGAGAAGGTCTCTTCATGTGTTATAGTTATAAGGTAGTTCCTATGTAAGAATATAAAATAATTCTGAATTAGATGAAAGGGATATGTAGTCAGAAAGTTTTCAAGCACACCATGAGAACAAGAGCTCTTTTCACTCTTGGACTTTAAGGTATTTTGTCTGCATTTCAAGAAATGGATGACAGCCAATGAAATTAGTACCTATTGATGGCTGGTTTCCTCAGAAATTTCTCCAAAACCCTTTGCAGAAATATAGAAATGATTTTAATACATACAGAAGCTTTTAAAAATAATCAGTCAAGGGGGTTGAGCATAGCCATTTATTGTAGGCACTCTCCATTTGAAACCATATATTTTAATGATCATTTTCATATCTAATGCCTGCAAATTCCATAATTCACCTACCTTTTGTTTAAATAAGTTGTTCCTAACGTCTTCTGATTCAGGTTCAACTGATGAGAGAACGGAAACATTTGTGCAAGAAGAAAATATTCTGATGTCTGTGTTTTGATTGTTTGCCTGTTTGCCTTCTGGATCTATACTAAAAATACCAGACTAAATATATTATGTGAACTCTATGCTCTATTTGTCTCTAATATTTGAAATCAGTGAGCACTATTAGATAATAGGTTCCAATCTGTTAATAGAGAAGATGGAGTTTCTTAGCGCTCAGTTGATGACATTACTATGTCCTTTCTGTTACAATTGGTTCTTTGTTTCTATTGCTGAAGTAACTTCTGTTTGCAGCAATAATTAGAGGTGCTTGTATATTTCAGTGATTGTTTACACAGTGTAATCTATGCAGCCAATGAAGGGGACAGCTGACTGAGCCTGACTTCCTGCTTCTGTCTCCCTGAAGTGACCAAACAGGATCAAGGGGAAAGTGTAAACATTTTCATTCCAGGAGACATGATACTGTAAATAGACAACGAGACTTTTAATTTACCTTAAAAAAAATCCCTGCTTTTCAGGGTGGGAAACATTTGGTGCAAGTTGAGGAATGGACAAAGGATTTTTTGCTCCTAGCTGAGACATTATCTTTGCTTATCTGTTGCTCAAAAACAGCATGTTCTATCTGTCTCCTAATTCTCAGCTGCTGGCATCTTCCCATCTTAATAATGTTCTGGAAGTGTTTAAAAAGTTGGCTATTCTCCCAGGCCTTGGGATAGGTTGTTTGTGGAACCCCTGTTGGTTGTATTTATAGAGTGGGGTTTGCCCAGATGCATATGGTTTTTTTTTCTTACTGTTTTTAAATGTAAGGCGTCCAGATTTATTTTGGAGGCAGTTGGCATTATCATCATTATCATCATTATCATCATCATCATCATCATCACAACTAACAAAGTGAGAACAGGTCACATAAACTTTCTTTCCTTTCGATTATTAAATCAAAAGACTTGGGTGATAGGATGGCTAGGTGTCAGGAATATTGGTGGTATATACATTTCTGAAAAAAGAAAAGTCTAGTCCCATTATAAAGTAAGTGAATACAGTCTTTCAAATTTCCATTGAAATATATAAAACTATGAAGGGCAAAGGAAGATTCTGAGAACCATTTGATCTAAGACCGTGATACTTTTAAGTGAAAGAGATGCAAAGAGATTCCTTCTTGTGAAGAAATTATGGATCTTAACAACGCTAAGTGGGAGTAGAGGAGTGGAGCTTAAGAGATAACCCTGTATCAGAGGATAACATTTTCCTTGCCAAAAATACTTATTAATGTTACTTTACTTATGTTTTCTATTTCTATTCTGCAGTGATTCATTCCATATATTTGGAATGTATTTCTTGGTATGTAAAAGAATGTCTCACTGAAAGCTGACCTTGGTATATGCCAAGAACCCACCACATCTAAAGATTGGCAAGAAGTAGTGGAAAGGTGGTGTCTCATTTTGCTTTCAGTCTGAAGAGTCAAGAATGCCTCTGGAATGCAATAGACTATATAATTTTGTAATAGAAATGTAATAGGCTGATATAAAATATAATGTTGATATATATAACCATTGGATGAAAGTATAACATAAATTTTAGATTAAAAATATATCTCGTATATATGATGAAATAAATAGTTAAATTGTACACAAGTAATAATTGATAAATACATAATGTTTTATTGATAATATGAGAAATTTTCTTTTTGATAAATTGTGAGTGGTGAATATGAAAGGATGACACAAAGGATTTGTAACCAACTGACACACTGTATGTATATATGGAAGATGGTTTTTATGTTTTGTATGTCCTGTTTGTATGTTTGTATCAAAAATAAAAAACTTTTTTATAAAAAAAAAAGAATGCCTCTGGAAGGAGGTTCTGTTGTATTGGAACAAGAGTTTTTGCTTTTGACATTGCTCTTTCTCTTTTTTCTAGAGGAAAACATATGAAGAATTCTCTCAGGGACTGAAATTCATTTACTTTTGTGAAAAAAATAAAAATAAAACAGCATGTGATGTGGGGCAAATGGTAACATAAATTAAAATGGTGAAACATGAAACTGTAATTCAATGTTAACTTGAAATATAGCCAACATGTAGTTAAAATATAGCTTCAGGCAAGAGCCAGCTGAACATGTTGCCTCTAAGTTAGAAATACAGGTCCGACAAGGCAGGATTTAATCGGAAAACACAGAGTGGAATCTGCTGAAATTAAACAATTTTGGATCTGCTGAGCACCTGGATGGAAGACCACATGGAATCACTATATAGCAGGTAATTTTGATTTCTTGAGTGGAAATGCAGGAAATTATACCTCAAATTAGAACTTTTCTTTTAATAGATGGGCTGATAATTGGTTGTTACTCAGTATATTTTAAAAACTGACAGCTTTTCAAGATAATCCAGATAGAAAAGATCAAATTATAAGGACTATCACTATCTTTATTGTAAGTTGCAGTAACAGAATCTTTCAAGTATAAAAGTACTTCTCTCCAGAGGTGGTATTCAGCAGGTTCTGACCAGTTCTGGAGAACCTGTAGCAGAAATTTTGAGTAGTTTGGAGAACCGGCAAATACTACCTCTGACTGGAGATTTTACAGTATCCTTCCCCTGCCACACCCACCAAGCCATGCCCACAGAACCAGTAGTAAAAAAATTGATTCCCACCACTGCTTCTCTCCCTTATTTTTATTTTTCAGAAAATTAGGAAGTGTCCCTTCTGAAATGCTTCCTATGCCCCTTTTCCTTCTGAGGGCTGAGATTCCTTTTGCATGATGGTTGTCTAAAATGCAGTTCTTTGTCTCTCTAAGGTCATTCCCCCATTTTTAAAGGAAAAGTATAGAGAGCTGGATTTATAAAATACTTAGAAATATTGTAAAGCATTCACTTTGCATTTTAAATTATGCAGACTATCAATGCCCATTTAATGCACAGGGCTACTTTAAGAATGACAGTATCCAGCTCTAATTTCATTTGATAATCCTTTATAGGCCAGGCTTTTGCCAGGAGTGAGTTCTCATGTACAGTAGAACCTCTGATCATGAACTTTTCTGACCATGACCAAATCAGGTTCTGACCCCAAAAATTAACATTTTTTTTTCATGGCTGATTTCCCCTTCTGTGCCATTTTTTTTGGTAAGCGCCAAATTTCCAAAATTAGGTTCAGGGCAAAATCAAATTGGGTTGCAACCAAAGTTATGGAATGAATTATGGTCATGATCAGAGGTTCTACTGTACTGGTTTGGGATGGGACACTTTTGAGGAACCAAAATTAAAATGATTTCTTGTTTGAAGGCCATAGTAAACATACCTGGTGATATCGCACTTAGTACAGAGAATGAAAGAACAACTTGGTTTTTAAAAACTATGATAATACAGGCAGTCCTGAATTTATGACCACAATGGAGCCCAAATTTTTTGTGCTAAGTGAGACAGTTGTTAAGCCAATGTTGTGCCATCTTGTGACTTTTTTGTTACTGTTGTTAAGAGAATCATTGCAGTTGTTAACTGAGTGACACAGTTTAATGGATCTGGCTGCCCCGTTGATTTTTCTCCTCAGAAAGTTCCAAAAGTGGGTCACACGGACACTGCAGTTGTCATAAATATGAGTCAGTTTGCCAACTGTCTGAATTTTAATCGTGTGACCCTGGGGATGCTGCAATGATTGTAAGTGTGAAAAATAATCATGTCCTTTTCTCAGTACCGTTGTAACTTTCAGTGGTCACTAAATGAATGGTTACAAGTCGTTACCTAGGGAAAAGGGGAAGAAACTTATTTTATTTCAGAACAACAAAACAATATTTGGAAATGGCTCATGCAGATACCTACCTAATTCACTGAAATATAAGAAAGGAGGATGCCAGCTTTCGAAGCTAAATTTTACTTAGAAGCTTCCACATTGCCACATCTTAATGCCTGGGAATTTGGGAGTGGGGATTTCCTGAGAGTGGGAAGTTTAGACATAACAACATTCTTCTCAAAAAGTCAAGGACAAGTCACCCTGCACCTGGAAAGGAGTGGTTGGAAGAATGTCTCCAGTTGAACAAAATGTGATACAGCCCAGTGGCATCCCTTTAGTGTTCCTCAGAATCTCAAGAATGAGCGACTTTTGGGGTAGAGAGAGGGTTAAGGGGCAAACAGATGTTTATGACATCTCTGGCCCCCTTAATATTCTTGAACCTCCTTTCAGAGTGTTGCTTGTCCCCATACACTTTTGAAATGAAACTCTTCTAGCTAGGCTGAACATGGCTCTTGAATTGACAGTTTGCTTCTGTGCTCAATTTTTCATTACTGAATCAGGATTGTTCACACTGTTTAAAGTGCCACTTCATACACTGTAGTGTATTTCACTTAATAAAGGCTTTGCCTATTGCATAAATTATTTGAAGCCCAAAGACAACATTGTTCTCCAAGGCCTCTTTCATTGTTCCAGCTTACTTGTTCTGTGCGGCTGATATCTCACACACATTACAGATTTCCATGTGTATTTCAAAACAAAAGTAATAACACAATTGTCTCACATAACACGTGTTCCCAATGGAAATTAAAATGCATACTTTTCTCATCATCCTTTATTTAACAACTGGGAGGATTTTAATATTTGAAACTCAGCATGAAAATTGTCAGGAAACATCATGATGCCTTCTGAGATTTTAAATTCAACTTTCATTGTTTTCCTTTCATTTCAGGTGAGTGTTTGTTTTCCAGCCAAGTGGCTGTATCCTGTGATGGAATGATAGCTAATGGGATTTTCTGTGATGATTCCTCAGTCAATTATAACACCAGAAGACTTGGGCAGATGGATGTGAAGCCATCCCCCGTGAAATCATAGGGATTTATAATTGCAGTGAACAAAGTAAACCACCTAGGCTCCTATAAAAGTGAAAAGATGCTAAAACACACACACACACAAACCTGGGTGAGGAACTAAATGAGTAATGGGAGGGACATACAGGGAATGTTTCAGTGATCTAGCTTATTATTTCACACTCCACTCCAATTCCCTACCAGGTCTGGCCTAAACTGCTGTCTAATGGTCACCTAGACATCCGCAGCCCTGATCCAGTAGTCTTGCCTTCCATACATTAAAAAGCTTGATTCTGAACAGAGAGAAAGAATCATCATTTGGCAGTTTCTAAATCCAGCAGTCCCCCAAATGTAACCTTACATAACTTTTATGGAATAACTTGATGTCAGGTATGAAAGATCAAGTCTACATGTGAAAATTCAATTAAATGGATTGAATTGAATTGCCTATTCATGCCTATGGACACAGGAATATTCTCAAATAGCCATTATAACCTGCTCAATGGAATTCAAGGGAAGCTGGACTTAGCTCGCTTGTGGGTGTAGCAAAAGAATTTAGATTTATATACCACTTCACAGTGTTTTACAGCCATCTCTAAGTGGTTTACAGAGTCAGCATATTATCCCCAACAACCTGGCTCCTCATTTCACTGATCTCAGGCTGAGTCAACCTTGAGCTGGTAGGATTTGAACTGCCAAATTGCAGGCAGCTGGCAGTCAGCAGAAGTAGCCTGCAGTACTGCACTCTAACCACCGCATCTCTGTATGGAGGTATTCTAAGCAGATATCTCTTTTAACACCACCCTCAGGTTCTGCCACTCCTTCCCCTACGTCTGATGCTAGTTCTATAAAGTTCTGACCATAGTTTACTCAACTCCTAGTGTTTGACATAGTATTGGTGTACTGTGTGAATCCAATGTTGTTGTAAATCCTGCCATATGATTTAATGTAGTATGACTTAATAAAGGCCACTGTGACTTTGTCAATGTTTTATTTATCTTTTATTAATTGATAGTACTTAGGCATTCTGCTAATGAGAATTTAAAAATAAATTTTAGAATGAAATAGAAAATTTCTTATTCTTGTATAACCTTTTGAGTAAGAGAAAAAAACAATGAAACACAAGTTTTAAAGTTTCTTGACTGCTTAGGGCATTAAATAGGGTTCTCTATCACTCTCTCTGTTCATGTGATTAGGTTAAGAAAAACCATTACTTATAATCTACCTACTGTGTAGATGAAGTTTAGCAAGATGTATTCTCTGAATAAAATGGTTATTTATTACAATTCTGCTTCTGGTTTGCAAGAAGGAAGGAAGGAAGGAAGGAAGGAAGGAAGGAAGGAAGGAAGGAAGGAAGGAAGGAAGGAGGGAGGGAGGGAGGGAGGGAGGGAGGGAGGGAGGAGGAGGAAGGAAGGAAGGAAGGAAGGAAGGAAGGAAGGAAGGAAGGAAGGAAGGAGCTTTTATCACTTAAGGACATACATCTGGATTTTATAATCTCCTAAATTTTAAGGCTTAAGCTTCATTTTTTTAAATCTTGGGAAGATTTTTTTTAAACAAAGTTTGTGGGTATCTTGATGTACACAGTCAGAACATTGTACACACCTCTGCAATGTTCTCCTTAAAGTTATACTATGAGAAATGGACTTTTGTATGCATTCATATCAGCTATCATGCACCCAATATTTCCATTTGTCATCAGGTTAATCAAATCACTAGTTTATAATATCTTTTGCAATTAATTACAATTAGAACAAATTGTAATAAACTAGTATAATTGTATTACTTGAAGCACATCAGCTTTCCTTTTATTGCATGATCAATTGATGGTCTGCAGTTGGACTTGTTTTTTGTTGATTGCATTTTTTTTATGTTAAAGATTTTCCAATATGCATTATATAGCGAGCTGTTTATCACTGCTAAACAAAGAATCATTTCATGTATCAAGAACTACATTAACACAATCTTCTATGATATGCTATGCAGTGCCAGAAAGAAAGCCTATGAAACACACTGTTCCTCAGTCCTTTATCTAAAAAAATAAAATCAAGTCATAGAGAGACATTAGCTCAAGGTATAAAGTGTAAGACCAGAGCTATGTATGGCTCCCAAATGCCTTGACTACAACTCACAAAGCATAATATTGCCATCACATTCAAATGTCTAAAGAAACAATGATTCAACGCAGCAGAAATGCTCATGTTAATTGCATTTTACAATTTCAAAATAAATATAATCCATTGATAAATCTCTTAACTCACTATGTTAAATCAAAATGGATATTAAGACATCTCCTTACAATGACAGATTGCAATCAATCAGGAACATTATTTTGGATGGAATAATAGCAGATCTAGCTAAGGTCTCCTTTGCAGTAATTAGCGACAATTACTATAAACCTGGGGAAAAATACATACAGTATCTTTAGATCAATAGAGAGCGTAACATAAAACAAAGTTTCTTTAGTTCTTGCTTCAAAACACTTTTTTCATCTGAGATAGTGTGATGAGGTTTTTTTTAATCTATACTCATCAGAAGGATTTCATGATCAATAACTTTTCTCCTTTCATTCACCAGAATCTTTGTTCACTTTTGATTCCAATTCCAGTTTCAAATAATTGTTTTAAACTGTGTTAGACTTCAGTTCAACCCCCACAAATACCATTGGTTTCTTCTGAACCACAGTAGCCAGGTAAGATTGAATATAAAGACTATTTTAAATTCTATTTAAAACATCTGAAAAAAATGGATTTGTAATTGGGCAACATTCAATAAAGCTTGGAATGGAATGGACTTTTTTAGAGCTTGTCATTTTGGATCTTTTTCCTTTATTGTAAATGCAAAACTTGTAAAATTATTGTGAGTACTGCCTTCTGGAGACACCCAAAGGGTTCAATATTCTTGCAGTATGATTTTAGAATAGGTAATGATTAATCCAGATACTGCATGTCTGTAATATATACAGTTACCAATGGTTCAGCTTAGCTATCAATAGACTGATTATACTTCAGTAGTTGCTGGATGTAGAACATATAGGACAGCTATGATGGAACGTTCATAACAGGAACAAATTTTTAGGGCAAATGAGTGATCACTATCAAATTATGAATCATGGAATACGGCTTCTGCTAATAGATCCTGCCCTCCACAGGTGTTGAGGGAAAAAAAGAGGAGAGACAATAAGTGCTTGATTATTCTCACTTTCTCCCCAGTAGTCAATCCATGAAAGTTGCATGGAGCTTCTAAATGTAGAAATGAAACACTTACTAATGGATGAAAACAGAAAGATATTCAATTCCAGGAAGTTATACACACAAACAGATTTATTTATTTATTTATTTATTTATTTATTTATTTATTTATTTATTTATTTATTTAATTGGACTTATAGGCCGCCCTCTCTCCCGAGGGACTCAGGGTGGCTTACAATAAAAAATGAGAATACACAACTGAATTGATGCTGTATTTAGGGAAAGGATCATTCCTGATTTTTCTAGTTGATAGTAGGACCCCTTATCAGTAGCCCTTAAAATGCATAGAAAACCAAGCATCTTTTGAATAAAATGAGGATGGGTACAAGGTCACTTTCTAAATTTGGACAAAAATTCCCTTCCCTGCTTGTTGATTACTTATACTCCATAACTCCTTTTTTCCCCCTCTGATTCTTTTTAAAAAAATACAAATCCTGCTAATCTAAATCTCTTTAAGACTTCCATTGATTTTTTTTAAAGTCTTATTAGATATGATGGCACAAAAAGTATATCTTTTTATCATTTTCAAACAGAAGGTGTGCATACCTTCTCTCCCTGTATTACCAGCATGTTGATCACCACCTGCAATATCTTTCGTATAAATTCTAGTATAAATCAGAGCCTTAACTATCTTCATAGATAGTTAAGAAAGGCTAGATGTTGGAGACAACAGGCTGTGCATACTTCTGCTGCTTCAGAGAAAAAATGCTCACATTCTGGATAGTGGATTAGTATGATTGTCATCATACACATCTATCCATATTCACAAAAAGTCTTGGAAGTTTCATATTTATATTCATTTTAGTTTGACTTGACTTGAATCATAAAAGAAGAAGTGAAGACTCAAGGAGCCTGTTGCTGAAATGAACTTGATTTTTTTCTCTCTCCCTGAAACTTGGGTTCATGACAGCTTTTTGTTGAGTAGGACATTAGCCTTTTGTAATTTATTGCTTTTAGATTAAATCTGGGGAAACTCAATATTGCAGCTGAATGATTAGAGCAATACCCCTTAGAGTAATAAATTTTCTTTGGTGCTGTGCATCTCCCGATCTTGTTTCCCTTCTAATTACATTTACATAAATGATATTCTGTAAAATTAAATTAACATTCCAACTGTTACACAGGCAACAAGAGACAAAAAATAACTTGCAAACCAGAAACTCTTAAGAAAATATTGTGGTTTTTTCCCCCAATGAATCCTAGTTATCCCTGAAGTGACAACAATACAGCTGCCCAGTATTTTTAGTCAATAACCAATTTAGGAGCTTTATTTCTCATTTTGGAGAGCCCAGATTTCCTGAAACCTTTATTAAATTAAACATGGGTGACAGGGAGCATTAGGTCATTCAAACTTTGCCTATCTATCTTTTATGTACATCTCATGTTGGCTTTTCCAATTTGACCCAGTCTTGATAGAGGTTTTCCTGAACCTAAGATTGCTTTCTCAAGAACAAAGCAAAATTTAACATCTTGAAGCCCCATAGCCATAGGCAGCCATGCAAGACTTCCAAATGTTGTTGCCAAGTTGTCATTTTTGACAAGAAAGTAGGGTTGGAAACTTAAATAGATGAATAGAATCACTGCTATTGACTATATTCATTTTAATGAAAATGAAATTAAATGATATAAAATTTAGTTTTGGTCCCATAACATTGTATGCTCTCCCTAGCATAAATGGTAGCCTTTGGCATGGGAAAAAATTAGCCAGTCTACAGGTAAAGTATAACATAGATTTCTATCTTAGAAAGAATGTATACCCTCAGTAAGAAGATTACATTAACTTAAAAAAAAATAAAGGTGAACAAGACACTTTAGAAGTTATGGTAGAAAAATATGACCCAAAATTAATTATTTAGGACTTCTACTGTCAGAAGTCATCCCGTTTCATTTTAAGAAGTCATAATAAATGTAGTTGCAGTACTTCCACAAATCGGGGGCCTTACCACTCTCCCCACATCCTTTCCTATGCTCTGCCTATCACAATGGCTGCTAGTCATTGCCCCTGTTCTTCTCTTGAGTTCAAGTCACTTTCCATGTTCTTGGCTGAGTCAGAAGTTACACACACTCCTTCTTGCCTCCCAACTTCATTTGAATACATGAGGCCATGGAGGCAATGCAGGACTAGGGCAGGATGGTACCATGACTAGAAAGCATACTGCTCTGTATAATTCCCAGACTGTCTCTCTTTCTGTCTAGAGCGCTCTATAACCCAGAGGTTTGGGGCTGCCATCAGCCTAGTCATTTTTTGACCAATGCCAGGTTATGCCACTACTGTCCAACTGCCCGGGCTGTAATCCTCTCTTCTTGTCCTAGTATACATGCATCCACACCCACATTCCATCACTGTATATTTTTTCCCTCTTTCCCTCCTTATGATAAAAACATTCAAGAGGACTTTCAATCAATAACATCATTCAAAATGTACAAAAATCCTCCAGCTATTGTGTGCCACAAAACACAGCTGTCAAAGTTTCACATGTAAAACCTACTCAATGGAATAAAACGATTTTCTCTATGCCAGAATATGGTTAAAGAAGGACTTAGTAAACCTCTTTTGGAAAGCTGTTTAATCACTGGGGGTGGGGGGAGGTAACCACTCCTGTACTGAGTGTACCTCTAGGAAGGGAGCAGTGGGAAATCAAATGGAGCTCTTGTAGAGGTATGTACTCCAGTTGAAAGAAAATGCTTTGCTTTAGTGTTCACTTTACTATTGATCACCTGCCCCTTTGTTATTTCACTTCTGTTTCCAAAAGTGATGCTTTATAACTGCTGTTGTATTTCTGCATCTAGTGTACAGTGTGGGGCTGCAGGGAGGGATAAGTGCAGCTCAGTATGCCATGTAATTGTCATGCCCCTGGTGGAGACTGACTGAGGAAGAGGAGGAACAGCCAACAGGGAGTGGAAGTGTGGCTCCAGAGGTGGTGGAGGAGGCTGGGGAAGGGCAGAGGCTGGCTGAGCAGTCAGAGGAGGACTCAGGCCCATCCCCTATCCATCCTAGGGCATGCAGGGAGGAGAGGATCAGGGTAAAACATGGTCTACTCAGGAGGAGAGGGCCATGATCCTCTTCATGGGTTGCAGGTATGAGATTTGCATAAGAGTGTGGACCTGCGTGCTAACAGATGCTGGAGACAAATTAGTGTTTTATTCCTAGAGAAGGTTTATCTTGGTTGGCGTTCTTCCAACAGACTGTACCTGGTTATCTTCCTGAAGTTGGTAATTATTTATCCTGGTCTGTCGTGGAACTTTATTCAGTGTGGGTTTGTTTTTGGTTTTTGTTTCGTTATCTGTTCTTTGAATTTGAACTGTGTTTCTTTTGTTTGGAATGTTATTTTGAAAATAGTTTAATCTTCAACTGTGAACAATTAAACAGTGAAGCCAAGTTGAAGGCATTAAAGGACCTTTATTTGTGTTTTGGTTTTTGTTATATTTCTGATACACTCCGGTCATCACAGTAATGCTCTGATGGACCCTAAGAATTTGGAGGACAGAACAGGGCCATTATAGAGAGTTGCAGGATTGTTACAAAAAAACAAAAAGATTCCTTAAACCAGGGCTAAGAGAAAAAATGTTAGGAAGAGAGTCAGAAGGACTCCACCTTAACTGTACTAGGTATAATTGACCTGGAGAATTGTTTTGACAAGGCTTTCAAGATTTTGCTATATTAGCAATAAAGTTGGTTCTAGAAATTGGAGTGGTTCTTGTTGCTTGTATTTGTCACCTTCAAAGTACTTTACATCAGCTGCATCAGCTGCACTACTTACCAGAAAGTTTCTGGGTACAATTCAAAGTCCAGGGATGCGGTGGCTTAGTGGCTAAGACGCTGAACTTGTCAATCAGAAAGGTCGGCAGTTCAGCAGTTCGAATCCCTAGCACCACGTAGCAGAGTGAGCGCCCGTTACTTGTCCCAGCTTCTGCCAACCTAGCAGTTCGAAAGCATGTAAAAATACAAGTAGAAAAATAGGGACCACTTTGGTGGGAAGGTAACAGTGTTCCATGCGCCTTCGGCATTTAGTCATGCTGACCACATGACCACAGAGACGCCTTTGGACAGCGCTGGCTCTTTGGCTTTGTAATGAAGATGAGCACTGCCCCCTAGAGCTGGAAACAACTAGCACCTTTGTGTGAGGGGAACTTTTACCTTTACCTATGTGCCCTGGAGTGAAATGATATTAATGTGTTAGATAGGTCTGGCCCCCTGGTTATTTCCATCTTTTACCTGCTTTATTGTATTAAGTTTGTTTTTAATTTGTATGCCACTCAGTCATTTTGAATTGGGTGGGTTTATAAATGTACCAAATCAAGCAATCAATATTCCCATGTGATGACTAAATGACATATTTCATTAGACAAATTTGATTAGACAGTCAAAGCTAACTTCTTACAAGAAATGTGTTGTGCGAAATAAAGTGACTTTTAGCTATTAATGGGTTTAGTTCACCACAAAAAAGAGGACTCTATTTGCAAATAAAATACATAAATACAGATGGTAGTGTAGCAATATAAGTGCATTAAATTTCTGAAGCTTCTTCAAGTTGTTCTCAAATTTCTCAGAGCAAGAGGGAAGGCAAGGTTCTGCAATTTATTTTAATTTTATATTTTATTTATGTTTATTGTTGATTGAGTTTATTTTCAGCTATTGTTGATATTTATTATTTTTGTTCAGAGTATATTTAAATGGGCAGAATGGATAGGTAGATTGTCAATGTAGTTGGTGATGGAAATAATCCTGCAATTTTCTCTGGGATTTTGATTCTAAATTTTCACTTATTAAAATATGCATTTAGTCCTTCAAGTAAGCAGCTTTATATAACAATATGATACATGTGCTTTCTGGCATTATTGATCAAGCTGTGCCATGATAAGGAATTGGATAAGCTTACCAAACATTCTTGGATGGACGACAGTTCCAGTGAAACTGTTCTTAACTACTTGTAGTTATTTTAAGCATTAAATATAATTTTCAAACAGATGTTGGCAATCTCATGTAAGACCAAAGGCTTTTTAAAACATTGTTTAATTGTACAGCAAGAAGCCAAAGTTGTTGGCTTGAGATAACTGAAAGCAAAACCTGCTTTTTCTGATGATTCTGAATCCACTATCCACTATCCACTATCTATAAATACATTTTGAAAATCTGCAAGAGATTTAGAACCTTGGTGGTGCAGGCTGTTAAATGCCTAGCACTTAGTTCCAGCTGCCCTCAATTACTGCAGGCTCGAATCCCACCAGGCTCAAGGTTGACTCAGCCTTCCATCCTCTCGGGGTAGGTAAATTGAGGACCCAAGATTGTTGGGGGCAACAAGCTGACCTTGTAAAAATGCCGCTTAGTAATAAGCAGGCATATACAATGGAAGGAAGGCTATTGCTGAGCGCATTGGGTTGTGCTCCAAAAAAATTGTAAGCCGCCCTGAGTCTCTGGAGAAGGGTGGGGTATAAATATGAATTTTTTAAAAAAATGAATTTAAGAGGACAATTTCATATTAGGGAGATTGACCTCTCTCTCCCCCATTATAGCTGCAATTGGATGGAAAGTGGATAGGATCTGATTTCCACTGCAGTCATAGAAATTTGTTGCCAGAGCACTATTAACTGCAAGGAGTTTCTACACAGGGAATTAAGATACCATTTGAGACACAGATGTATGGTGAAAACATCTGTGAAGAGATGACAGCGAGCCTCCTCAGAAGAATCATTGCAAGACAGCTCTTCAATATGGTACCGTGTTGTTATGGCAGCTGCTAACAGGCATCACAGCCAAGAAATCAGTGTTGGAGTGGAGGAGATAGATAGGCAAGATTGAAGGATGCCTGCAAAGAAATCCATCTCTTTGTAAGATTGAAGGAAAGCCTGAAGCCTCCTAGATCTTTTTGAACAGCAGCAGTGTCAAAAGAAGTCAGATACTTTCAAACCACCCAGAAGCAGTTGATATAGCAGATAGAGATGGTTTATGGTATTTTGCATGTCTGCTAAAACTGTTTTAAGGATATTTACTCATATGTATTATATACCCATGGAGTATGGTTGTGTTATTATCCTTCTCATCTTTTCTACTACCTTCTCCTATTGGAATCTTATGATTATATTACTTTGTTGTTTTTATGTACACTGAGAGCTTATGCACCCAAGATGAATTTCTTGTGTGTACAATCACACTTGGACAATATTCTATTCTATTCTATTCTATTCTATTTCATTCCATTCCATTCCATTCCATTCACAAAGCTGTTTATAGATAAGCAGATGAGGTACAGCAAACCAATAGATATACATGGACAGCATTCTATCTGCTGTGGTGATATCTAAAAGAAGATTAAAATCCATTGTCTTTGAAAGATAATTTTTTTGCTTCAGGAAGAGAAAGCTGGAGAGAGTTTGGCTGACTTGTGAACTGTGAAAAAAATAATAATTCTTTTGTATTTAATGAAGTCCAAAGTAAGTCATATTTATTTAAATAAAGACTTATATTTATTCATATTTAGATTTTTAACTTTTTTTCTTCTATTTAATTGCACCCAATTCCAGGAGACTGCCTGGAAAAATCCCTACAATTTTCCTGGCAAGGATTTTCAAAAGTGGTTTGCAAAGATATAGCCTGGTAAAATTAGCACCAACATAAGACTGGTATACCACAAACATGAAAATAGGAATTCACTCACAGGAATGAACTTCTGTTCACCTAATGCAGATTGACTCCACTCTTTGAAGAGAAGTCTATCTCTGGAAGTGCATTCCTCATTCTCATGTTTGTAATATGACAATCTCACGCTGCTAATTTTACCTTTATTGCTATTCTCTAGATCACTGTTTCTTTATCTTGGCAACTTTAAGCTGCCAAATTTGAGAAACACTGCTTCAGAACAAGTTGGCAGGAGATTTACTTTGTCAAATATTTAAGTCCAACTTTTTCTTTTGCCCCAAGAATTATCCATTGTTGGAATACTTAAAAAAAAACCAGGCAGACAGCTCCAATAAAGCAGGGGTCCCAACCGGGCCATGGTCTGTTCACAACTGGACAGTGGGAGCAGTGGGTTGGGGCACATGCACAGCCCAACTTGTGCAAGTGACAGGCCAGTGCACATGCACTGACCTGCTCAGCTCAAGTTGCACAAGTCAAGCTGAGCATGTATATGGGCATGCCAGTCCACCACTCATGCAAGTTGAACTGCACACATGCATCAGCACATCAGCCCACCGCTCACATGACCCGGTTCCCCTCTCTCCCACTCCGCCAAGCTGCAAAGGTTGGGGACCTGTGATAATGCATCTCTCCACCCTTTCATATGTCTAGAGAACCTGAGTCAGTCCTTTTGCACGGCCAAAGGCATCATATAGAAGTATTTCTACATCAGTTGATAAATAATTAAGATTAAAAAGTATGATGCTTCCATCTCCACTATAAAGATATGCAATTCCAGTAATACATACTATGTACTTTTTCCAATGTACTTTAGAATGCTATTTTGAAAACATGAACAATTCTAGAATGGTTTTCTGCCTCCTTATTTAGAAGAAAGGGTATAATACATGCTTATATAGCAAGTTCTTACTCCTTTTTTTTAGAGAGAATGCAGTACTACTATCAATTTGTCTCTTGGCTTGGACAATGGTATTTACTGTGATTTGCTGTAATAATCATGATTAGTGCTGCCTTTTCTTAAAACTGTTTTGCTTTCCATTATGCAAACTCAGCTTTTCTTCAGGAGAGTTGCAATGCTGGCTTTAATTAAATTTGGGAAAGGAGAGCCTGACTAATTTAAAGATTATTAGTACAAAATCCCATCTAGACTTGGAACATAAATGTGAAAATCTGAGAAATAACATTACAGGCATTCACCAAACCAATATATTTGTGGTAATGTAAAGTTCTAATTGAGTGAATATAATCTGCCCTCGTAACAGACCATCCTTTTCAATATGTGTAATGCAAATCTAATTCAGATGATGAGATCATCTTTACCTCAGTGTAAATAACTGTATCACAGCATTATTTTTGGTACTTGTCACAAAGAGCTCTTGCTTCAGATCTCTCACTTTGTTGATAGATTTAATTCATTCAGTAATACTATAAAGGAGAAAAGAGAAAAGAGCTGACAGTGGTTTCTGAAATTAAGCTGTATTCTTACTTTGAGACAAATCCCACCCCTTCACACACAAAGAAACAGTAAACATTGTAATCTTCTTTTAAATGCAATTAAGCAGAACTTTCCTTACATCAAAAATTGACATCTTTCTTGGCATCTCTTTCTTAGCAACTACAAATGCCATACCCAATCTTCTTTCTCAGTCCTCCCCTAGAGAACTAATATTTCTAAATTGTTTTCAGATTGTATTGGTTCAATCCAGCCTTCCTAGAACATAAAAGTAGACTCAATCCAAACAATGGGACAGCAACATTGTTAGACCTGCGTAGTGAAACACAGGATGCATAAATTTGCAATGAGTAATGAGCCTAAGGAAGCAAATAAGGTACTGATTTTGATGCCTGATTGGGATGTTCGGGGAGATAGATGAGAAGAATTGACATGAATGGTAATTCCGCTGTGCAGTCTAATGTTGCTATGTCCATCATTATAAATGAACAAAATTAATACAGATAGTCCTTGATTTACCACCAGGCCTCCTGCAAAAGTACTTACAAATTGGTTCTGAAGTTCCAATAGCTTTCCAAACTTTGCAGTTTATATGACCGCATTTCAAATGCTCAGCAACTCACCTGCATTTACAGCCATTTACAGCATCCTAAAGTCATGTGATTGCAATTTCCAATTTTTTTTCCAGAAAACCAACATTTACTACTGTTTGTTTTGGGGTTTTTTTTGGCAAAAACACTCCATAGTGAACAATGGGTTAGCTAAGCTTACTGACTACAATGTTCATTTAATGATCATAGCACTCACTTAAAAGCTATATTTGCTTTACAACTGTCACATTCACTTAATGACCAAAACAAGTAATGAAATTGGGTCAGTCTTGTGGATAACCTGCTTTCTGACTGTCACAGTAGGCTCCATTATGGTTGTAAGTTGAGAACTACCTGTAAGACTTGGCAATACAATTGTCCCTGTGTTGCTTAAAAATGTCTGAGGTGTCTATTCATGAGAATTGGATTGAATTTTGAGCAGCCAAAAGATCTGATCGAGAATAAAATAATTTCTTATGAGGTAAGTGGGTATTCTACTGATATCTGCAGATAAGGAAATGTTTATTTATGGTTAAAACTGCAAACTTAATACATTTTCTAGGATATTCATGGCAAAACAGTGTTTCTCTTTCTTTACTTACACTTTTATCCTTATTTTAATATTACCATTCCACACTAGGTAATAGCTATACAAACTAATTAAAGCAAATGATATTTATTTTTAAAATTTAGAGAGTGAAATAGTACAATAATAAATGTTCCGTTGTGCTGTCCAGACAGTTTAGAGTTAATGGGATTTGGGATAGTTTGTTAGGAATTGAGAGCTGTCCCCTTAAGGGAATGCATCATGGTAAATGTAGTTAAGGTATCCTTGGGAAATGTAGTACATGTCATGTGGTCACATCTGTAACCCTGATGGTCACTGAATTGACCCTTGGTGGGCCGGGGGAGGTTTCTTCACTTGCCCGAACACACAGCCTCGTGGTAGCAGTTCTACCTCCTGCCTCTACGACTATGGGATGAAATATGGGATAGAAAGATTACTATCATTTACACTACGATTTCAACTGTGCAAAGAATTGGACATTAGATGCATCTCAACATAACTGTGAGTTACCTTGAGGATACCTAATATAATCCAATAAAAGAAACTTTGTATGGAAGAATTTGTAGAGTTATCTATCTGTCTTTATATTCAGCAAGTGAACCAAAAGACAGAATATCTGGGTTACCAAATCTAAATATAACATTTAAAGAGATTGATGAAATAGAAAGATCATCATTGGTTGTTTAACCAATCCGGGTTGTGATTTTCTGGGACGGGATGGTTTTTTATGGGATAGTTTTAAGGGATATTTTTATGGGTGTATTTGTAATTGTAATGGGGCTTATTTAGTTTAATCTGCTTTTAAATTATTTATTGTTGTTGTTGTTTTATTTGTAAGCCACCCCGAGTCTTCGGAGAGGGGGCGGCATATAAGTCCCATTAATAAATAAATAAATAAATAAATTGCTTGGTGCTTAAGGCAATAGGATTCAAACCAAGTCAACTTTTGTCTAAGCACAAATGGTTAAAATAAGGAAAAAACAAGTATTTGTAAACTGCCCAGAGGCTCTTAGGTGAGGTTGGCAGTCCATTAATTGGACTGAGATAGATAAATAGATAGATAGATAGATAGATAGATAGATAGATAGATAGATGATAGATAACCTTGTTTAATCTCATTTAGGAAGTATCTGAGTGAGGGATATTTAGCTTATAGGCAGGTTTAAGTCAGTGAAATAAATGGGAAGGGAGAGAGGAAGAGAAGAAAAGAAAGAAAAAGAAATAGAGGGAAAGAAAGAAAGGAGAAAGAAAGAACCATGACATATCTGAAAAGTATCTAGGAAAGGTGAAAAGTGAAAAAAACAAACACTTTAGAATTATTCAGTCTTTTTCTTCAATACAAATATTATACGCCAGTCAAAACTACTATTATTAAACTTGTAAATTATTCTGTATGACACATCATAGTTAGGATTCCATGCCATATATATGATTAAAACCATATAGGGAGGAACGGTTTTATAAGCAATAGAACTATATTCAGTTAGTGTCTACTGAAAGATTTGACATTTTCTGAAAACCTCTAGTTATACCCTACAAGCTATCATTAGAACCATATTTTCCTGGAATAATCATTTAATAATTGCCCAATGTCTACTTTTATAATGCAGGTATAGAAAAATATAGCCCTCCAAATGTTGCTGTATTGCAACTCCCCATCGCCTTCAACTCTGGCCATGTGGAATACAGGTGATAGGAATTCAAACTAGACAATATCTGAAAATCATGATTGGTCGGAACTGCAACCTGGATTAATGTGCTAAACATATGGGGTGTTCAGCTGAATATCATCTATTGGATAGTATGAGAAGATAATGTGCAATATTTTTATAGCAAGATCAGATAGGTGACAGCTGCTGTCACTCTACTGAGGTATAATAACTATCAGGTGGAGTTAGGAGAAAAAGGAGAAATAATTCCAAGGTTAACTAGCAATCAATCTATAGGTTTTTACTCTTAGAAATTAATACATTTGCAGACTTTTATTATTATTTGAAGGCTCTTATTATAAATATTTTGAGGATAAACTTTTAGAAACTTTACAAAACATGATGATCTTACCCTACAGGGAGGAAAAATGACAAAGAGTTGGAAAGAGGCCAATACCTAAAGATTTTAAGAAACTATAGGCTGATATCATTATTAAATAATGACTACAAGTTGCTCATAATGATTCTATCTGATAGACTGAAAATAATTTTGCAATAATTTATTCATGAAGATCAATATGGGTTTTTACCTAAAAGGCAGTTAGACATTTTGGCAGTTGGCAGTGAAATGGACATTTTGAAACATTTGGAGTCACAAAAACAAGCCAGTGACTGCAAGGAATATAAATCCTTTCATTCCCCACCATTCAGTCAGAACTGAAGAAGCTTCTTGGATGAGAAGTGAAATGTCTTCAAGGAAAAATAAAGTCCAGTTTTTTCCAGTTTTGAAAAAAGCATCTTTGGAACATTTTAAGTTAAAGTTTTTGCAGATGACTTGGTGTTAGTTTTGGAGGATCCTTTAAAGGCAATTAAATGCTTATGAATAAATTAAAAGAGTGTGGTTGATTAGCTTTCAATTTTAATAAACAGGAGATGAAGATGTTAACAAAATATGAAAATAGATCAAACAGAATTGGTGAATAAAATGGATTTATGATTGAGAAGGTAAAATATCTGGGTATTTTACTACTAGTACTATGTCATTATACTATGACAAATATAAATTGTATGTTGTTTCTAAATTAATACGTTAAAACATAGAATGAACTTTAAAAAAAGACATGTTAAGGTGGGAGAAATTCAAATGTCATTGTTGAGAATTTCTGTGATAAAAATGAATGCTTTATCTAGAGTGATATTTTGTTTCAATTTTGTCAACGCACACACCATTTAAACACTGGCAAAGGATGTATCTAAATTTGTGTGGCAGGAAAAAAAACCTGAGTCAAATATAAGGTGTTATAAGATGCAAAAGAAATAGGAGGAATGGATTTACCTGATTTAAAATTGCATTTTGCAGTTTCCTGTTTGATTTTGAAGAAATAGTGGATGTTGCTGAGAAATAAAAGGCTTTTGTAGTTAGAAGAACAGAACCTGAGATTTAGGTGGCATGAGTATTTGTGGTACAATAAAGTCAAGATTAATGTGAATTTAAAAATCATTTAAGTTAGATATGTTATACTGAGAATAAGGAACAGATACAAACCCAGGTTGTGTTCCAAACCTTTCTCGCTCTCAAGTATTTTATAGATAAGAAATAATAAGGAAACACAAATTTCCAATTTATTGTGAGATTACTAGAATTTTGGTGGCAGAAAGGTACAGTTGTCAGTTTCTATTTATAGTTATTAGAAAGATTTAAAGTAGACAAAAGAATATACAATTTTGAAGACTGTAAAACTGAATTTGAAATAAAATTATGTACAAATGATCAATATATAATTGCAAAGTGCATAAAGTTTTTTTGAAATTGAAACAAAAGAAAAATTGAAAATGTATGATCAGTGAACTAAAAATTAGCAATAATATAAAACTACAACAATGGCAAAATAAGTAACTGAAAGGATTGACAATCATACTATGCCATATATAGTTAAGGGAATTTTATAAAACAATGTACTGTTAGTATATGTACTAGAAAAAATATCTAGAATATATAAAGGCATTTCAACTTTATGCTGGAAATGTGAACAAGGAGGGACATTTTATGATTTTGTGGATGTTTAAAAAACTAGAAATTTTTTTAGAAAAGAGACTATATACTTTATTTTACATGTACTAACTGCAGGTAGAATTGTATAAGCTCAACAATGGAAGTGTGATGAATACTTAGGTTATAGGCAGGTTTAAGTCAGTGTGATGAGATCCCAACAAATGAGAAGGTAATTAAGAAAATATTAGAATATTCAGAAATGGATAGACTAACGTTTACAATTAAGGACAAAGAAGAAACTAAATACTTTTTGACATGGCACTTATTTTATCGATGGCTAGACAATAAAAACAGAAGTTAGAAAGAAAGGAACATAAAAAGGATAAGTGTTAAAAAGGAAATTTGTTAAAACGGACAAACAAAATATTATTTTTACTACAGTATTAATGTTATTGTGATGCATGTTATTGTAAACACCTTGATTATGATTGCCTAAAAGTATCTGTACCTGGACAACACACTGTTTGATTGAAATGGAATTTTTATATTGTATTAATAAAACAAATAAAACTTTAAAAAAAAAACTAAAAAATTCTGGATTGAGATACAATAGATACACTGATTCAGACAATTTTAAAGATTAACATACAACTGAGGTCAGAGGTTTTTCTTTTGGGATTGATCAACAAACAATTGAAAAAAAGGCATGGAACATTGTTTTTGTACATAAGATTATTGTATGCATAAAGAGGGAAAGATTTGGCACTGCCCACAAGAAGGAGTGGTTGGTGAAAAAGATGGAATTTGCTGAGATGGCTAAATTAACTTCTTTGATCAGAGAAGAGATAGTATCTACATTTGCCTATGACTGGAATTATGGATTATGGATTTTTTTGCATGAAACAGAAAAAAATGAATTTACGATTTATGGTTTCGATGATTAGGATAGATTATGCTAAGAGTTATGCTGTAATCATAGAATCAGAGGAAAAATTATAATTGTACTTATATTTGTGGTAAAGAATATCAAAAGCTACTTCTTGGCATCATTTTTCTTTCTGTTCTATTTTTCTTTTTCCTGTTTTGTTTTACACCCTTTTTTCTCACCTTTAGATATCTCTGTTTTCTTTCTTACTTTATATTTGTTTGGATTCATTTTTATTTTCCTTTTTTTAAAAAAAAGTCTGTAATAAAAATATGAAATATATATTAATGCTCTCAGTTCTTTAAGACTGTTACCCATTGACTTAGTTGACCAATGGCACAAAATAATGAAAGACAATTTTGAAAAGTCCAAGGATGCTATAGACGGAAACAGTTGGGATAACGGGTGCTTGAATTTAGCTAGCAGGTGAGAAAATTATCCAAGAAAACCTAGGCCATGGGGTAGCTTAGCCTAAAACGTATATGTATGCATGGGAGCAAACTGTGTATGCAGCTGCAGTGGTCCCTCAACTTTTTATACAGCTGAACAGACCACACTTTTAAAACTGCACAGAAGGCAGCCTGTTTCACAGTGGGAAGAACTGCAGTGAAAAAACAAGCAGAGTTTTGGCTTTCTGCCTTGTTTTCTCTCCTGGACACACATCTCCCTCTATGGATCTTGGCCTAGGGATGGGGGATATGTAACGCCCCCAGTATTGTTGGAAGAGTTTTACAAATGCATTGCTTGTGCTGCTAAAACTAAAGAAAAGTCTCTCTCTGTATGTTAAACCTTAACCTCCATTAAGATGCTTGCCAGAAGACGCACTATCGAACTCCATCATTCTTATGGCAGGCCTTGACATGTACATTATGTGGTAGATTCCATATTCCTCAAACGGAGACAAGCACAGCTCAGAATGGGAAATTGAAAAAGCATAAGCTTGTGTTCAAGCCACAAAATAAAGCCATGGCTAGCAACCTTCCACTGTCATTGTAAATATAGGGTTGAGCTTACAGGGACAAATACATCATAACACCGAACACAGTAAGTGTGCTCTGGTCCTTTCAGTAAAGGTCCTGTTTCCTGAGTGTCATCATTTTAAGGACTTTGCAGTATGAGGTTTCATATATATATAAATGGAAAATAGAAAAGATAACCTGACAAGCATTTATTTCTGTTTTTTTTCTGATTTAAGAATTCCAACTTAAACTCAACTGGAATTAACTATTTTATTTATTTGATTTGTCAATTGCTTACAAGATAATAGGTATAAGTATAAACATGAGTAAAAATACAGGAAATAGGTACAAATAAATGGGGACAATAGGACAGGGACGGTAGGCACAATTGTGCACTTATGCATGCCCTTTACAGACCTCTTAGGAATGGGGTGAGGTCAACAGTGGATAGTTTGAGGTTAAAGGAGTGGGGGTTAGAGGATGCAACAACAGAGTCAGGTAGTGCATTCCAGGCATTGACCACTCTGTTGCTGAAGTCGTACTTTCTGCAATCAAGTTTGAAGTGGTTTACATTGAGTTTGTATCTGTTGTGTGCTCTTGTATTGTTCTGGTTGAAGCTGAAGTAGTCATTGACTGGTAGGACATTGTAGCAGATAATTTTGTGTACTGTGCTTAAGTCCAACCATCATATATATATACCTTTGTATGTATATGAGATTTAAGGTGCTGGTGTTAATCTATAAAGCCCTTCATGGCACTGGTTCAGGATATTCGCGGGAGACCCTGCTGCCGATAACAGCTTCCCAGCATCCCATGCACTCCCATCAACAGGGCCTTCTCCGGATGCCGTCGACCCGGCAATGCCGGCTGGCGGTTCCCAGAGGGAGGGCCTTCTCGGTGGGTGCACCCACCCTATGGAACCAGCCCCTGACCTCCGCTCTTTCTGCCACGACCTAAAAACCTGACTGTTCCAACTAGCCTACCTGGACTGGTGGGGTTGGGGGAGGGTTTTAAATGTATTTTAATTCGCTATATTTATGAGACCTTGGTTTAATCGTTTTTTAATATTTGTATATTTGTATCCAGACTGTTTTAGTTTGTAAGCCTCCCTGAGTCCTTCAGGAGATAGGGCGGCATAGAAGTCTCATAAATAAATAAATAAATAAATAAATAAATAAATAAATAAACAAACAAACAAACAAACAAACTGCCTTTTAATCCAAGATTGTTGGGGGCAATAAGCTGACTTTGTAAAAATGCCGCTTGGTAATAAGCAGGCATATACAATGGAATGAAGGCTGTTGCTGAGCGCATTGGGTTGTATCCCAAAAATTGTAAGCTGCCCTGAGTCTTCGGAGAAAGGCGGCATATAAATGTAATTAAAAAAAAAAATCCATCATGATTTCTTGACGAGTCCCTGCAGTTTTCTTGGCAAGGTATTTCAGAGATGGTTCGCCTTTGCCTCTTTCTGAGGGCTGAGAAGAGTTCAGTGTCACCAACTGACTCTGTTCCTAAGGTAAGACCTCCTGGCCTCCTGCTTTCTAACTCGGTGCCTTAACCACTACATCAGACTGGTATTTCTACTACTGAGTAGTGCTGGAAAAAGACTTCTGATGAGAATATTGGATAGGCTGACGCAGTGTGGGTGCAGTTTAGTGAAGGAAAAATAAAAGCAATCTAATGCTCCTGTAATATAATACTACAGGTGAGGGGACACACACACACAACTATTAGGGAAACACTGAACTACAGCATTCTTGATGTGTGAATATACATATATAATATATACAGATACATACACTGTTTGCAGGTCTTGGCGTGTTCGGGTCTTTTCCATGTAAGATTGAGAGTATTTTGGCGATGTTTCGATGAAGTCCCACTCACCATCTTCAGGCTGGTGCTTTCGGCTTCGTGCTTGTGTGAGCAAGCACAAGCATGAAGCCGAAAGCACCAGCCTGAAGATGTTGAGTGGGACCTCATCAAAACGTCACCAAGATACTCTCAATCTTACATGGGAAAAGACCCGAACATGCCAAGACCTGCATACCTGTACCCATGAAAATCTACAAAAACAAATATATATTCTGTATATAAACATATACATACACATACAGTATCAGAATTTCCCTCCTAGGGTATATTCTAGAATGAGCAGCCTAGCCTAGAGGTGAAGATGCTCGCCTCACACTCAGGAGACTGAGAGTTCAATCCTAGGCAGTGGCAGATGTTTTTCTATTAGGGTGCAGAGACAAAATATCTGCTGCGAACTACATGTAGGTGTCAGGAAGGGCACCAGCCCATAAAGGCTCAGCTCCATTAAGTCACCCTGATTCCACTCCTACTCAAGAGATTACAAGGGTCATAAAAAGAAAAAAAAGAATATATTCTCGAACACTATGCAAACTTTAACATGGGTCTAAAGAAAGACAATATTCCAGAAATCAGCTGACCATTGGGGGAAAAACATCCCTCACATTGTGTGGGGAGAATAGGATCATCCCTGAGGGTACATTTTTACTCTTCTACCAGGTAGTCTATCTTGTCATGAAAAGCAAAGGAGACCACATTTCTGAGGCGGCCCACTGTAAGCCTCAAAAGGGAACCCTGTTTTCTTCTATGTAGCTGATACATCTTTGACAGCTGTGTTTCTATCTAAATGTAGACATCTTTAAGCATTTTCTCTGCAAGTCTGACTAATTTCATATGTGGAGAAGTGCAGAGAGGAACCAGGAGGAAAGAACCCTGACAACGAATTATTACTAGGCATATCCCTACAATGTGCAACAGGTGCGTTCCCCACATCCACAACAGCATTTTGAAGTGTATTTCATCTTTTAATATTACTGAATTTTTCTAAGAGGACAGCTTTGATGTTCCTTAACTTTTTCTCCTTCCCAACTTTGGGGGGAAAAAATGCATTCATTTCATGTTTGGCTTTGGCAACCAACATACAGATGAAAACGAACAACAAGCTAACTGTGCTTGAAACAGCCTAATTTTAAGTTCTATAGAAAAGCTTTTGCATTATTTAGCATTAACAGTTTTACAAGATGAGAGTCAAGCTGTGAAGGAGAATGGGGGAAAGAGCATTCATTGCAACATTTTCAGAAGCCCTTAAAATGCTGATTTTCACACAGTAAATCCACAATTGTTGAATTGTCTGCTCGCTTTTTCAAAGGAATGTTCTCTGCCCGGTTGCAGCCTGCTGTGGTCAAGTATGATGGAAATAAAAAGTGTTGTTAAAGGGTGACTGAAATGTATTCCCACTATTGCTGGCCAATGTTGGTTTTACATGAGCCAGTTTTGTTGGAATACAAAAACATTAGGAGACAGTAAACTCTCTTTCAAGCTTGCTAAACTTTAAGTCACCTCTGCTGTCTTGGGTGTTACTGCTGATTATCTTCCATTCTTCTCAGTGCTAACTTTGGATGTATATTAACTCTATCCATGCCAAGTGTGAAATGCTAATTTGCTAATATAAATGCAAAAGACACTTGCAAATTCAAAATAATACAATACTGCCTCCTATGGAAAAAAAAGTTAATAAAACAAGGTTTTTTTTTCCTAGATGAGAGGCAGTGGGCAAACTTTTGGCAGCCAAGAATTGAATAACAGAATAACAGAGTTGGAAGGGACCTTGGAGGTCTTCTAGTCCAACCTCTGCTCAGGAAGGAAACCCCGTATCATTTCAGACAAATGGTTGTCCAATCTCTTGTTTAAAACTTCCAGTTTTGGAGCATTCAAGTCGTTCCACTGATCAATTGTTTTAACTGTCAGGAAATTTCTCCATAATTCTAGGTTGCTTCTCTCCTTGATTAGTTTCCACCCATTGCTTCTTGTCCTGCCCTCAGGTGCTTTGGAGAATAGCTTGACTCCCTCTTCTTTGTGGCAGCCCCTGAGATATCAGAACACTGCTATCATGCCAACTATTCTATTCAAAGATGATGAGGATTCCATCTGTGTCAGACTTCTGAACTGGGCTGGAGCTTAAAGGAGAATTTGGGGATCTTGTCTTTCTCAACTGTCTGAGGTCTTATGCTTCAGTTTTCATCTGTTTTCTTCTTCTTCAGAATGCCAGGGATGAGACTATGATGATACTGTCAAAGGGCCAGAAAAACAGATTTTGGAAGCTACCATTACACCTGGTGCCATGGTGTCTATCCAGGTCCCAAATGTTGGAGTTGGATTCTTGTGATTTTCAGTCTTTCAGGACTCGATCCAAACTTACCCTTCCTGCTCTGAGAATAAGAGCAAATGAGGTGCAGTACACTGAACTCTAAAATAGATGGTTCCTGAACACCCTTTTTGTAAGCCGCTGCAGTTATTCAACAAATTAGTTGTATAGTTGTATAGTTGTATTTTGGCTTGTCTAGTTTAATTTCTTTTTAAATAATTTATTGTTCTGTGTTTTTATCTGTGAGCCGCCCCGAGTCTTTTTGGAGAGTGGCAGCATACAAGTCAAAAAAAAAAAAATTAGCCCAAGAGAGCCCTTTTGGAATAATTTACTGGGTATAGAGAATCTAAAGTTCTCACAGGTTAATCCTTTATATGCCCCTCTCCCATAGTTGGGCAGAGACATGCATCCATTGTTGCTGACACCCTGTCTCTGTCTAGGTGAATGAGTGAAATGAATGAGTGAAATATGGACAGAACTTCAGAAGGGTTCCAGTTCAGATTTAGTACATTTTGGAGGAACCCTTCAGACAATTTACCTGAATCAGATTGTTTTTCAGGATTAGTCCAATGTGATGTTTACCTTCAAGAAGCACACTTACACAAATGTAAACTTTGTTGAATCATTGAGTGAATGAACATAACAAATGCTGCTGTCAACTCCGTTGGAACCCTGACAGCTGCAGTATTTAATTTATACAATTACAAAAGGGTATATTGTTGCCATACCTGTTTAGTTATTTTTTAAAAAAATCATTTTTTAAAAATTTAACTTTTTACATTTTTTTTTGCTTTTGTCAGAGATTGGTACTCATAAAATGGCATTATCCTCCATCATAAACAAAGCTAGCAAGGAAGCAACCAACTAGCCAATGTAGAAGAGAAGGATTAGAAGAGTGGTTGGTTATCTATTCATCACTGCACCCCATCCCACCACATACCATTTCAAATGTTCTTCAAGGGTCTTGCACTATGCAGCACTTGGTCCAATCATTCATGCATATCCACAGAGACATCTGTAGCCTCATTTCTCAATGTCAACATAGGATGGTCCTTCGGTTTCATTCTCCTCTGTCTTGAACCCTGACTAAAATAGCTATTCTGTGCAAAGGGACAGATCTTTTCAACTCTTTTAAGAGGTTTCCTAAAATGAATTGGCTGGCTGAGGAGACCAATTCTTTTTGGGGGAATGCACTTTTTACCCAGTTGAGCGTGACAGAAACGAAGTGCTGCTGACGATAGTTAAGAGGGGCTTCCCTGCTGCTTGGGGTGATGTTCTTTATTCGAGGGGCCAAATCTGTGGGACAGGAAGCAGCAGGAAACAGACAGAGTTCCCCAAGATGTATTCAACTTTATGTCACCTCTGATACTCAAGCTATTCTATTAGTCTTGTTTGGAGTAAACTGATATTATAATAACTAATCTCAGCAGGGGCCTAACATGCAACTTGAAACATTTTTGGCATAATCACCGAAGAGCTGTGGACATGCAAAGGCTGAGCCTTGATTCCCACCCCTAAAATAAACTAGATTGGGTTACTGCTGAAGTCAGATTGCCGTAAACAGGTAACTGAGCAGTAAATGGCAATGAGGGGAAAATATTATTGACAAATGTGGCTGTTAGCTATTAAAGGTTTGAATGTCGCCTCCAAAGAACTTCTTTTCTGACCTTTAAATCATGGGTCACCAAACTTTTGGACCTCAGGGACCACCAAACTCATAATTTAAAATCCCGTGGACCACTAATATGAATTTTGGCTGACGGTGGCTTGCTGACGTTTTCCCAGGGTCTCTGCAGAAAGCAGCAGAGACCCTGGGAAAATGCCAAAAAAAGTCTGCAGGAAAATTCCCCACCATGTTTTCCTACTGATGGATCATTTATTTATTTATTTGAGATCGCAGGATACCGTCTGCAGCTCCATTCTCAGGGGAGAGAGAGAAAGAGGGAGGGAGGGAGGGAGAGAGAGAGAGAGAGAGAGAGACTGAGACTTTTGGTTTCATGCAAGGAAAGCAGCAGAAGCAGCAGAAGTCTTTATTTCTCTCCCCCAAACTCTGCCAGAAATGAGTCTTGTGAGACTTGTCATCCGGCATAGCCTCTTGGAGCAAGATGCCTTGCAGGGTCCCAAAGACTCATTTCTTGTGGAGTTTGGGGGAGAGAAAGAAAGACTTTTGCTGCTTTCCTTGCATGCAGCCAAAAGCAGAAGAAGAAAGACGCAGAAAGAAGCAGCTTGATGGCCAGGCGAGGCACGTGGGGCAAGTGGGGCAAGTTCCCCCCTTGTCCTTTCCCCCCTCCCCTCACTATCCCCTGTTGTTTGCAATGCAAGCAACACAAGCCTTGTGTTCCCACAGGCCATGTGGATGGCGCAGCCTTGTGTTCCTGCGCAGCCTGGATTAATTGCTTTGGGGGTGACCTTTCTCTGCGGACCACCAAAATTTTCTCTAGATCACCAGTGGTCACTGGTTGGCAACCACTGCTTTAAATGATGGCATCTCAAGCTAGTCTTGCCATCCTGGGGAACCAACTTGAATGGTTGAGAGTGCTTTCATTGAGTTCATTCTTCCCTCCGTACTGCACATCTGCCTCTGCTGTGGAAATATTGTTCCTTCTGACAGAAATATTTTCACCTGCTGAATTAATTTTTACAGTAAATTCCCACTTTGCTCAAAGCTGCACAGCATGTCCCATAAATGTAAACATATTGCTTCAATCATGCTCCATTCACTGTTCCTAGTGAAAAATGAGGTGGGCATACACATCATGCTGAGCTGAAACCCAGCTAAGATGTTCAAGAATGATCTCTTCCTTAAAAGTAAGGAACAGAAAGTCCAAAAGTATTCCGGAACTTGGAGTTACTCCCAAGGGATGAGTTGCAATTTAGCAGGAAGAGTACATCTGGGACAGATTGAAGAATCTTAAATTAACTAGGATTTAGGTAATTAACTTTAGTTCCGTTCAGTTCAATGGATGTGTTCCAAGGGTGATAAATCTCAGAGTAAAGATACACATTCAGGTTTTAGTTAATCAGCATATTTCCAGTCCTAGTTGGTTGCCAAATGACAATCTTTGACAGGAACATATTTGATAATTTTTTTGGTACTGATGGCAAAATATGGTTGGTTTATCCTTGCCCCAAGCATCACCTGCTTCTAGGGTCATTCCTAAGTCAGGACAGATACAGTCACAATCCATAATGTGTAACCCGAAGGGAGGGGACAAATCAAAATGCAGGAATTCCCGTAAAAATCCAAGCATAATTGCTTCCTAGCAATGTGTGTTCCAGGTGCAATTCTTCATTCAGCAGCTCTTATGACCTCTTGCTTTTATCAGAACTCAGGGCTTGCCTTCATGTTTAGAGCCTTCTAAGCAGATAATTTGTGGAATTTGGAGTTATGAAGCATAAATTCAGGAAGAATGACAATGCTCATGTCCACACAGACAACTATAATCCAGCTGCCAGCAAAAAATGTGAGCGAATAAGACAAGTGAGAAGATTGCGAATGGCAGAGGCTCATTTGAAATGTCTCCAGATAAGTTGAAAAGCAATCTGTATCAAAAGAGAGGTTTATATGTCTCACAAAGAGGAGCCAAAACACCTTTCATGATTCGGAAGGAGTGAATTGTTTTCATTTATGTGAAAACATGCTGGTTTACCTCATTCTTGTATCTATATGTACATAGTTACTTTATATTTCATATATCAGAAATTCTGCAAAATTTAATATCAGTGCTATCTTATCCTCCATTCTTCTGCTACTCATCTTACATAGGTACCTCAGAAGTTTTCCACGTGTATCCCAGAATAATCATGCTAAAGCTCAAGTTTTAACACTCTTTCTTTAAAACATATTTGCAGCTTAATTTATATGCTCAAGTTCAGTGATCAGTATCAGATCCTGGGAAACTGACTCCATTATGTTCATGGAAGTGGCCCCTTTCTGGTTCTTGTCTGGATACAACACAATCTGTAGGAACCAATATGCCCCACTGAGTGATCCTGTGAGGTGGGATGGTGAGAGGGGACCCAGGAAATTGTAGTAATATAAAATATTAAATATTAGAGTGTTTTAATCTTTTGGAAGAAACATCCTTCTGGGTTCAGTTCCAAGTGGGGAAAAAGACACTGAAATCATGGAAGTTGCTTGGAAAGAAGGTTTATTGATGAACAGGATCACAAGCCTTGGAGCTCTTGGGCGAAGAAAAAGGGGAGAGATGCTGAGAGTCCCTGGGTTTTATGACCTCTGTTGGGATTTGAATTTGAGCTTGTATTCTGATTGGTTGTCAGACTCCCATGGGGCCATGCAGGAGCAATTCTGTAGGCTGTCCTGAGTCCCAGGCTTGGCTGAACCTTCCTGGATGATGATGTAATGAAACAGCTTTGGGATTCCTATTATGGGTCTGCCTGAAGGAGGTAGATCTTTGTTATGTAAAATAGACTGGCTCAGGACTTAATGGCCTATTGACAAAGGTTGGGGGGCTGAGTTTCTGCCTCTGAGTTTCTACTTGTCTTTTAGGGGAAATATTCTGCCTTTTTTAGTATATCCTAAAATATTTCATTTTCCTAGGAGAGAGGTGGGTTATAACTTCCAACAAATCCACCCACTGGGGGAAAATAAACCTTATCCCCTTGCTTCTACTTTTCCAGTTACTATTACAGTTTTCTATCTCACCAGCAAATCAAACAGAAAAAGCAGGGGGAAAAAACTCTCTCAAGCATGATTTGAACAGAGCAGATTTGGTGTTTAATAAGTCAAAGAAAGAGGCAATTAAATTTACTTGGGGGAAAAAAATCTAGAGTTTTTTTTAACACCTGTAGTAGATATTGTTACAAAACTTGGAAAATTCTTGGAAACATTTTTTTTTTACTATAGAAAGTACAGAGGAAGTATCCTGCAGACATCTTGGCATCTCTGGAGGCCATGTTGGGAACTGCAGCATTACTTAGTACAAGTATCTGCTAATGAACTCTTCCTCCTCCAGCTGTCCCAAATTTTTATTTTATCTCACTTAGAGGAAAACAAATACCAAGTATAATTAGTGACTGGCTACCTAGGATTATTTTTCCACACATTCCTGGTTTCCTCCTTAAATGTGGGCCAATTTTGGCACTGCTATACATGGTTTTAAAAGGAGACTGGAGAAATTCCAAGAGGATTGAGCAATTAAGGGCTACTAATTGTGATGACTATCACTTCTGGAATAAAGCCAACATATCTTAAGTATCAGTTGCTAGGGCCTTGGAAATAGCGGATCGTGCTCCTGTATATAAGCTTCCTAATGCTTTAGAAAATTGGCCACTGTATAACAAAATGCTGAACGGAATGGATTTTTTTTGGCGTTCTTCTCATGTCCTTTTGATATGACCTTGTTCTTAAGAAAAAAGTTAATTGTATTTATGAATTTAAATTTAACTCCATTTTTAGGTAGCTTTTTATCCAAGAAGATGGAATGAGAGGGAACCCTCATCCCCTATCTTGTTATTAACAATTTACCATACCCTCTACAAAGGGAAGGGGAAGGAAAGATAATGAGAGAGAAAGAGAAAGGGAAGGAAAGGGAAGGGAAAGGACAAATTAATATACTACATCTTGAATTCTGACATTCGTTCCTAATAAGGTTTTACTACAGAGCTCCAAAGGAATGTGTGCCAGTATTCATGGTTATACTATGCTGTAGACCTACAGTCTCCTTGGTTCCTTGTACTTCAAAGATGAGTAAGGGAGGTTGGGTGGGAGCAGCACATGCCACTATCTTACAACAACACTTGAAAATCCTCCCAGAGAAATTCTGAAGCAGCCCAAGGATGAAGTAGAGCCTTTTTGTAGTTGGACCAGAGGTGGGTAGTCTGCAGGTTCTGACCAGTTCTGGAGAACCGGTAGCGGAAATTTTGAGTAGTTCGGAGAACCGGCAAATCCCACCTTGACTGGAGATTTTACAGTATCCTTCCCCTGCCAGGCCCACCAAGCCACGCCCACAGAACCGGTAGTAAAAAAAATTGAATCCCACCGCTAAGTTGGACAAACTATTTGAAGCACATGTCTGAGTAGCGAAAACATGCAACACAACCCTTTTTCAAAAGCCAAGGAATAAAGCACTTAATTCTATTGTATTATAAAGGTAGTTCTTGTGTGTGTGTTTGTGTGTGTGCATGTGAAAATGGCTGCTGAATTGTAGAGACATGTATCAGGATGGAAAACAATGGTGTAAAATAAATTTCAGGGCCAAAGGACCAAAGTGTTTTGAAAGGGTTTTATTATTTCAAAGAGTTTATTGAGACTTCAGTTTTCCCTTTTTGTTGACCAATCAGATGTTAGGATTTAACCCGGTGCCAGCCACAGCATTGCTTCCATCACCTCATCTTCAACAAACTACTGCCAGGATTTCTTCTGCATCTGGAAAGCTCTGATTTGATCTTGACTAGATAATGGTCTGTTTTTCATCCACAGAATCACACACACACACACACACACACACACACTGGAACTGTGAGCATGAATGATTGCAATCTGCCCAGAGCTTTCTATCAAGGCTTGATCCTGCAAGAAAGAGGCTTTCTACAGGTATGGAGCAGACAAGCAGGCTGCCAGATGGTCCAGGAGGGCACTTCCCCTCTCTCAAGTGCAAGTACATTTGCCTGGCACAACTTTGCTGTCATGGCCCATTAAGACTGGTTTACAATCTCATGCCAAATTTGATGAATATGCATGTGACCTCCTTTGCAGCCATCACTCATTGGACAAGAACCCTCATGGCAGCAGCAGCAGTGGCGGCAGCGGCAGCAGTGCCTCTCATTAAGCACAACTTGAGTTATAGGCATGTTATGGTAATGTTTCTTCAGAACTTTAGGGGGTTTTCTTGTTCTAATAAATCTTCAAAATCATGCAGTTTCAAAGTATAATTAATGAAATGTCCCCCTAACCGTTTTCACTTCGTGCATTTTCTTTTGAGGGTTGTTGTTTTTTTTTTCCTCTACCCCCACTCTGTCAGCAAAGATGTCGAATGAGGTTAGGGCTGATGCACTTTATGGATGGCACATTTTACCCGCAAAATTATCTAACGATTTTAATTTTCTCCCCTTATGCTTGTAACTTGACAGGTACCTTGGTTCCTAATGGAAAGTATAAATTGCATTGATGAGCTTTCTATAAATGCCCCTTATCTATGTACTTTAGATTCATATTATTCTGAGGCTATTCCCAGCCCCTGCACCAAAATGTTGAGTCAGAGTCTCTTCGCTTGTAGAGAATGTTCTATGCACCTCCATGAGTAAGTCTCCAAATTCTATGTCTCCAATAGCCCAACATGCAGAAGATGGAGCAGATTTTTACTTGGAATTGTGGGAACAATCACAAGAAGACATGGCAGCATGTTTTCTTCTTTCTTTCCACTCAATTCTTTTTTTCAACATACTGACCTGAATGGTGATGGAATAGTGTTAATCCTATGAAAATCATATTGTAGATTGCTTCATAGATGGTTCACCTGTGCTTGTCACGTTGCCTTATAAGTCATGATGTGATGTCCTGCAATTCAAAATATAGAGAAGGTGTCTTTTTAAAAGTGTAATATTGCAAAGGTAGGTGGTACCCCCCTCCCCACCCAAATCATCTAATTCACAACTTTGCGTTAAGTCAGAGCTGTCGTTGTGGTTCACCGGCAGCAGATGGGGATGGCTGAAGTCTCAGAGAGTGAGGACTCAGATGAGGGGTCTGCATGTGATGCAGGGATGGAGCCAGGACTATCGGAGAGTGGAGTGCTGCCTTCAGAACTTGTGGAGTCTGGCAGCAGTGATGCAAAGGACCCCGAGGAGCCTGTGCCCAGTGCACATGTGTGCAGGGCTGCTCGAAGAAAAGAGCAGCTCTGGAACCCTGGGCACTCGGGAATAAGGCTGCAAGGTGATGGCCCCTCTCATAAGGGATAAAAGCCAGCCCTCAGGGTTTGGGTTCTTTGCAGGAAGCAATGAAGCTCTTTCAACTCCAAGTTCTTGTGGAAGTCCTGTCTATTTTGGTTTGTTTTTGGAGACTTTTGGTTTTGGATATTTCCCTGCAATTAATCTTGTGTTCTTGGCAGCCTTTCATAACCTTGAAAGAGCTTGCATTTATCTGGGACAATTAGTTTTAATGACTCTTTGCTGTGAATGAACAGAATTCACAGAGATGCATTAAAAAGGTTTGCTTTTATATATACTTAGTGTTTACTTGGTTTGAACGAGGCTTGGGTCAAACTTGTGGCCCACGGGCCGGATGTGTCATGCACTGGCCACGCCCATGCCCAGATTAATGAAGGGGAAAAAATGCAATACGTCACATGATGCCACCGTGACGCTGTGAGTTTGACACCCCTGCATTTAGTGTTTCCACCATCTGCTCTGTGGAAGAGAATTTGGTCACAAAAGCAGACTTAAAAATGCTAAGGTTTTGAAGTGTGCCTATAATAATAAAGAATGCAAACAAATGAATGGAAAAAGGGTTGAGGAAATGTATGTATCCAGGATGAATAAGTTCCTGGTCTTGTTAGCTTAAAAAATAAAGTCTTTTTAAATTGAATTTGACTTCTGATGACTTGGCATTGGGATAAAAGTGGTGTACAACCTTTTTTCCCCTTGACTTCCTTATCCCAATTTGCCACTCTACCTAACTGTTCTGTTATTCCTTAAAGTTGGTCCATATAAATACTACCTGGGCTAGATCCTGCTTAATTTCAGAATACAGACAAGGCCAACCAGAGGCCTTTAAGTAGACCCTCAAATATATATAGTCTTTCTCTATTTATTAACAAAAGCAGTGGTGGTGCTGTGGTTGGAATGTAGTATTGCAAGCTAACTCTGCCCACAGTCGGGAATTCAATTCTGATGGGCTCAAGGTTAATTCAGCCTTCCATTCTTTCAAAGTTGGTAAAATAGGGATCCAGATTATTGAGGGCAATATGCTGACTCTGTAAACCACTTAGAGAGGACTGTAAAGCACTATGAAGCAGTACAGTATATAAGTTTAAGTGCTACTGCTATTAACAGCTAATAGAGATGGCTCCCCTTTTCCTTGTTTCCCAGGCATGTACTGTAGAATTATAGTTTGGGAGAAATGGATTGTAATATCTGCTCTTTACTGCTGTTTAAAACTGAATCTCTTTGTCTTCCTTTTCCTTCTCTTCTCAATGCAAACATTCCAATTGCTATATATTATATATATTAAAGTGGGGGGGGAGGGGAAGGAGGCAGGAGTTAAAGCTCATCCATGGTCCTAAGGGAGATAACAAGATGGAATGGATAGCTTTTAGTGGCTTCTGAATAGAATTGGGGCCATAGGGTCTTTGAACTTAAAATCTGATATTTGTCCAGACTTGATTGTTAGCCATTATATTTAAAAGGTACTTTCAAGGTTGGATGCTGTCTGGTTGGTGAGACTTTAAACTATGTGAAATTAACCAGATGTGCTAAAGTAAACAGGACTACTAGAATAAGGCTCTCAAAAAGATATGGTTCCCTAGTATTTTAACTTCCTTCTATTAGTGTTTATGCTTTTATCGGAGTTGGAGGGAACTTTCACTGTCACCACTAACATCAGTTATATAATTCACTTACCTAAGCTCTTTTAGGCCACACTTTATGTTTCTCCCACCACCAATAGAGGCCACATATAATTTTCTGAATGAAAAAAAAGTTACCATCATATTCCGCCTCCTCCCAATCCATTGCAAATATGTCTTCTTCCAGGGTTTTGAAGGTCTGCTTCAACAATAATGTTTTCTCTCCTAAGCAGAGGTGGCATTCAGTAGGTTGTGACCAGTTCTGGAGAACCAGAGCAGAAATTTTGAGTAGTTCAGTTTGGAGAACTGGCAAATGCCACCTCTGACTGGAGATTTTACAGTATCCTTCCCCTGCCATGCCCACCAAGCCACGTCCACAGAACCAATAGTAAAAAAAAAAATTGAATCCCACCACTGCTCCTAAGGTATCTTAAGTTCTTCCTGCTGTGCTTCACTCCAAGTCAGTGATATCCTAAACTCTGGTTGATTGCTATGCTTGTTACACTCCCCTCCCCTCCCCTGGACCCTGTCCCTTAAGATCATTTCATGCAGGTTGCTCTCAGCTTGGACATCAATTTCCTTTTTTCCTTCCAGTTGATCTAACAGTAGTCCATATTGACCATAGAATCCAGGAAAGTTTACTGGCCACCCATGCTTTTCCCAGCTCTTTTGCCAGTATATTGCATACTTACATCTCACACTTGTGGATTCTACTCAGGCTGGGTGAAGTATATTGTCTTTGCTTTCCTACTTTATGCTCCTGAATTACCATGGCTCTTTTTTCCTTCCTTCCTCTCCTTTCTTTTTAATCTTTAATATAAGTATTTAAAACATAGCTCTAAAATTTCAAGGAATGCTATTACAGATCTGCTACTAGTTGTTCCTTGCTAGAAGGCTTCTGCAGACATAGAATAAATGTAAACGTCTAGTGACTCTGTTGTAAAAATGGATGACACTAGAAACCTAGATGCAACCACCTGCGAATGTCTCACTGAAGTGGTTGTCACTATATCTCTTTATTTGGTTTAACTTGTAATATTAGTGAGGGTTTTTTTCTTGTTTTCAAAACTTTTTTTTAAAGGACACACTTAAAAATTATTCTGAAATTAGCAACATTTCTCCTGGTTTTTCTTATACTGTACTATTCAGATTTTTTAAAATAAAGTGATTGGTGAAATGATTTCTGGCTAATAATATGTGAGGCAACCCTTATATAATGATATTCACTCATGTCACACATATTTATTACCTCAGATAGAAACACACAGAAATCATCTCCCCAAGAAATAATGGCCATAAAACCAACACTCTAAAAATGCATTCTTTTATATGATTTGTTCTTTCCTTAAACATGCTTTTTTCACTAGGGGAAAAAGAATTGGTCCAGTAGAACTTAGAACAAAAGACTGAAAAGATAAAAGTATTTTTCCAGGGACACACACAACAGTCCATTCATTCATATTTGAGTCATTTGTTTAAATGTTCTCTAAATTAATTTCATTCATGCTTTTCCAAATGATATTACTGCATTTTTCAGAGCCAAAGTCAAAGCCTACTTAATGAATCCATAACTGTCAGAAAAAAAACTGTGATGTGAAACCTTAAGATAAAATCAAGTACCAGTCACTCCTTTCCATTGGTGCAATGGAAACATTTGCGTTGACAAGGAAACTATCAAGTATCCCACATTGTTCAAACAAGTTGTTAATGTGTAGGTAGGGAATGTGAAACGGATAGCAACAAACCCTTGAGACTCCCTTATCTCATCTCAGAGAACAAGTAGCTCCAGCTGAAAGTTATCTTAATTCTTCATAACCAAAGTAGTGAAAGAAATGGCCATGAGCTTGCTTAACAGACCTGTTTTCACTGTGAAAAAGGAAAAAAAAATACTTACGACTACAAATACAAATATATTCAAGCACAGGGATATGCACAGACAAACATAAAATAGGGAAATCATCATGACAGCATAGTCTTTTTCTGGTTTTTCTCTCTCTTCCCCCCTCCCCTCATCTCCTTTCCAGTTGAACAGTTCAACTGCACAGTGACTCAAGCTGTATTTTTAAAATGTAAGAATAACCTGTCTTGTTGCATCAGATCAAAGAATCACCAAATAGCCAGGCAGATGCCTTTAGGAACAACTCCTTTTACTTTTAACTCAACTTCGGATTTTTGAAGATATTTTATTTCATGAGGGACACTTCATTCTATGTTTTTCTAAAAAAAAAAGAAATGGAAACAAGCCTTGTAGAAAGCAGGGCAGGAAGGTATCAATCTGTACAACATTCCATACAAGTAATCAATAAAGCTAATAGGGGTCATTGCATTCTATTTTTACTTTTACTTTTTCCAATTACAATAGCAATAGACTGTCTCAGAATTTCTCTGTGGCTAAAATTGTTTCAGGATGATGAAAATATACACACACACGTACATACACATACATGAATATACACCTCACCAAGCAATAGCCATGAATCATTAGACTCTTTTCTTGTATGAGTGATTGTGTCTATGATTTCTACGAGAGATGGATGCCAGCTGGAGCAAACATGGCATCTCAGAAGAGCATTACAACCCATACATTTAGTCAGAGCAGCTGCTGTAGCCAAGAATGATTTGAAGGATCCAGGCTCTAAGTCCATTTACATTTCATTAGTCTACATTTCATTAGTCCTGCCCACCTAGCAGTTTGAAAACATGCAATTGCGAGTGGATAAATAGGTACTACTTTGGTGGGAAGGTAATAGTATCCCGTGCACCTTCGTGTGCAGTAATGATCGCAGAAATGCATTAGGACAATGCTGGTTCCCTCAGGTCGGAGACAGAGATGAGCATTGCCTCCTAGAGTCGGACAAGGGAAATCTTTACTTTTACTTTTTTAGCCTAACATTGGTCAACCATCTTTGAAGCAGACATCATTTTGATATGGTTGAAGCAGAGATATTGGTTTTTTCTTTCCCATTACTTGCTCTCCCTATAGCAAAAATGGTTCTACTGAATTCACCCTTCCATTTAAGGATTCAGTCTTTTGTGAGAGAGAAGAATTATTTGAGGAGAGCTTAATGTTAGTGGTAGCAGCAACAGAAGACATCCCCCCATTCCTTTTTGTTTCTTTTTATGCTTTATGTAGCACAATCACCATAGCCTTCCTAACCACCAGTGTCCCAAACCCTCAATACAGCTGATATCTGTGAACATAGTTCCTCAGTTAACATTGTATGTTATGTCCCAAAATATCAAATATATGGTATAACATGATGAAGACTTGGTATGTTAACATCTTAACATGTTAAGATTATGACAGCATTCCCACAATAAGATGACACATAACTGGACTTCTAGGGAAGAAATTACAGACTGAAAATGGCTCCCCCAAAACTGGAGTGAATGATTGTGACTAAGAACAAGGAGCTGACAAGTATATCAGCTCCTTTGACTGTCTCTGGAGAAAAAGAGGATGTGAAATTGTCCACATTATGTGCTCTATATAGTTGATCCTCACAAGGAGATTGCAAGAGGGCATTCTACAAAGGGTGCGAGAACTAGGAGATCTCCATCTGCAGTCAAAACCTTTAAAGGACGCTAATTTTGCACTTCTTTTGCTAATTCCTTTTGGAAACTGCCTAATAGCTGTTTTAAAGAACTTAGATACCTTTAAAATGACAAGGCTATAAACCCAGGATTAAGTGTGTTCAATCTTTAATGTAAAGAAGAAAGGGAAAGAGAAGATGAGATGACAGGCAAAGGGAAGGGAAGAGAAGAGAAGAGAAAAGTTATCTTTATAAGCTTTAAGAATTCAAAATAAGCAGCAAAATGTATGACAAAGTTTGAGCTAAAGCAAGTTTTAAAAGCACTCAGAAAATATTGGAATAATTGATTTGGAATATTAAAACTTGGAAATTAATTTTAAAGTATAAATACATTTTCATGGGAAAGAAAAAAATAATCAATTTTGAAGACATAACAAGATAATCAACTTATAATGAAGTTCAGAGATATTTTTGAGGAGTGGCACTGGGACCTTGAATCAACAGCATGAGCTGTGTTATGTGTTCTTATGAACAGTCTGTTCTCAGAAGAAGCTGTTACAGAAAAAGTTTTGGAACAAAAGTTATCTGACATGATGTTGAAGAACAAAGTGTATAAGAATTTGTCACTGAATATACAGAAAAAAAATCAAACGAGGGTTTAAAAACTAAGAAGGAAATAAAAAAGCCAATTCAAGAAATTAATTGGAATAATTTCTTCCTCCTGGACTTAACAAAAGAGGTTTGTTAAAGTTTTGAAGAAATTTGAGACAAGGGACAACAATCATTATAATGGATTAAGGAGCAATATTGTTTCATGCAAAAAGAAGGAAGATAATGTTGACTTATTTTACCAGGGTTAAAATATGTTGCTATTTTGGGTGGTTCTTCCTGGATTTGCTTACACTTGAGCTGAAAAAGATGTGCATTGGATTTGTTTAAAGTTAAGAATTGAAATATAAAATCATTAGTTTTATATTTGTTAACTAATGTTACTACTTTAGAGCTCTGTTTCAACTTTTTGCTGACACCTGGTTTGGAAAAGATGTTGCTTATTGCACTTGCCTAAAGTTGAGTTGAGTTAAGCGTGTGATCATCGAACCAGTTGTTATACTGTCAGCATCCCACCCCTGGCTATAGGGGAGGGGTGTCTACCTTGCATTGTCATAGCAGCATCATGTGACATATCATGACTTTTTCCCCTTTCACTAAACCGGACATGGGCATGGCCAGAGCATGATGCATCTGGCCTGCAGGTTTGACAGCCCTGCTATAAGGCATTGCATGCCAAAACAACTAGACACAGGAACAATTTTTCCCATCATGCCATCACTCTACTGAACACCTTACTCTCAAGTGCTGTCTAATGTTTATGTATATTTACCCATGTAGTATAGCTGTAGCATTATTATTTATCCTTCTTAACTTGTTTACTAGCCCCTCTTATTACGATGATGATGAAGATGATGATGATGCTTATCATTATCATTCTCTGTCTTTGCATTTACATTGAGACCTTCTGCACCTGAGACAAATTCCTTGTGTATCTAATCATTCTTGGCCAAATGAAATATTCAATTCCATTCAAAATATTATTAAAAGATAATCTGAACCATAACTACTCAACCCACTTTGGTCTAGGCTAGTAAATTATGTTTTAGGTTGTATTCCTTTAACTGTTGTGGTCCACCTCCATTGAGTTGGGCCCAAAACTTTTCACAGTTAATATGAAATGAGGAAACATTTGTTTCCTCATCTGTTTAAACGTTTGAGCTCCACATGTAGAAAGCATTTATGCATCATTAGTAGCAAACATAGTACGTAGTTTCTTTTCTGGCCCAGGTAGTATACAAAGAGGAAATGCAATTGTTTTCCCTCCTTATTGCCTTGTAGAAAGACAAGGGCAATTGGTTTCATTTTTACCATTCCTTTTTTGGTAAATGTAAAATTATTTCTGTCTTTCAAAAAATTGTAACCTGTAAAGTCAAGGGTAAGGTATGTGGATGAATGTTGTATATGTTAAAAGTGCAGCACAGACAAGTACAAATTCCATGACTTATAAATGTTACCATTCCAGAAGATAGGTTAACATTTTCATTAACAGCTGCAACCTATTTTAATCTACTAAAAAAAAGGCCATGAAATAAACCTAACACATCTCATAAATTTGACAGAGGACTTTTACAGAGAGGGATGAAAGAAGGGAGAGCAAAGACAGACAGACAGACAGAAAGACAGATTGAATGACAAATAGAACAGGTATCCCTGTTATGTAAAATTGCTATAAAGACACAGCTCAAATGTCCCCTGAAGACCTAAGGAGGAAGAAAGAAGTCCATATCCAATTACAAAGGGCTGCATATTAGCTATTAATTAAGGTAATACTGTAAAATATGTGCTTCTTGCCTTTCACAGGTGAATAATTCTCATTTTTAGGTGCATGGAATTAGAAACTTACCTGAGGCATCTCAAGATTATTTAGATAAGATTGAATTCAGTGGACAACCTCTTCTCCTGCCATGATCAAACATATTAGTTAGAAAATTAGTTGAAATATTTCTAGACCACTTGTCAGGCCATTATTCCTCCAGGCATTGTAGAACATGAAAGTACATTGTGTACGTTTTAAAAAGCAATCCAAACAAAGAAAGCCATAGAAATAAATCAAAATACATTAACACCTATAAAACCTGTGGTCATAATTGCAGTGGCATAATAATAAATGTTGAATGCCAATGTTCACCAACCAATATAAAACAGTTTATTTCCTTTTTTGTACATTACATTTCACTCGAGGCCCTTCCTTGTGTGGAATTCTCTTACCATGCCCTACAAATGCTTTCACTGCCACTGGTGGAATAGCAAATCCATTGTTTTGTTTAAATCCATCAGGTAGAATGGTGGAATTGTAACAAGGTACAATGTTGCTGCTGTTATTATTATTATTATTATTATTATTATTATTATTATTGACTTGATAGGTAGACAAAAATGCCAAACCCAGTCTGAACATCTGGCTGATTGTGTGAATATTACTAATACTAATACTAATAATAGGGTACAATCCAAAAACAACTGGAGCACCACTTGAACACCATAGGCATTGACAAATTTGCCATCAGTCAATTGCAGAAGGCAGCTTTACTTGGAACAGCTTCCATTCTGCCACGATATATGTAACACCGTCAAACCTCCAGATCTGCCTTGGTAAGGACTCGATAGGTAGACAAAAATGCCAAACCCAGTCGGAACATCTGGGTGACTGTGTGATGATCAATAAGGAGGAAGCAAAGAGATCTGAAACCAGGAAGGAAAGTTCATGATAGAGTTCCCTGCCAACAAAAATGTTCTACTCTGCAGATACAGAGGAAATATTGCGGTGATATCAAGGACAGTGTTCTCTCTGAAAACTTTTTTAATGATCATTTTAAAACTACAAAAATGTAACTGAGATCTGAAAAGTGCCAAGTATTTAATTGAGCCCGAAGCCAATAATAATAATAATAATAATAATAATAATAATAACAACAACAACTTGGAATATTATGGAGATCAAATATTCTAAGGGCAAGCAATACTGAAGGAGAAGTTTGAAAATAATTCTCAAGCTATTTCTTTTTTCAGAGCATGCTAAGGAAGCAGCATTTAGTGCAAGGTTCCTAGCCAAAGTTTAAATTAATGATTTTAAATTTATTATTTAAACCTCCAACACTGGAGGATTTTAAGACAAGATTGGACAACCAATTGTCTGAAATGGTATAGGGCTTCCTGCTTGAGCAAGGGGTTGGACTAGAAAACCTTCAAGGTCCCTTCCAATTCTGTTATGCTGTTAAATTATTGATTTGAATTTAAATTTTAACAGGGAAACCAACTGTTTGGTTGATTAAGTGCCTGTGATGATCCAGAGTGTAACACAAACGTAACAAAATCCAAAACGTAAATAAATGTCCTTTAATGCCTCCAGTTTGGTCCCACTGTTCAATAATACTCAGTTGGCGATAAAACGTACTCAAAAATAGTCTTCAAAAGAAAGCAATACAGTCCGAATTTAATAAGCAGATAGAGGTGGAATAAAAAACCAAACAAACTACAATGATGAAATTTCCACAGTGGAACAGGAGAAGTATTTACCAAATTCAAGGAGATAACAAGGCACAGTCTGTTGGAAGGATGCCAAGCAAGATAACTTCAGACCAAAATAAAACACGCTTTGTTTCCAGCGTTTGCCACTATGCAGGTCTAAACTCTTATTCAGTTCTCACACCTGCAGCCCATGAAGAGGATCAAGGCCCCCTCCTCCCGAGAAGACCACGTTTCTCCCTTATCCTCTCCTCCCTGCGTGCCCTAGGATTGATAGGGGACGGGCCTAGGTCCTCCTCTGACTGCCCAGCCGGCCTCTGCCCTTCCCCAGCCTCCTCCACAACCTCCGAAGCCACACCTCCACTCCCTGTTGGCTACTCCTCCTCTCCCTCAGAGTCAGTCTCCACCAGGGCAATGACAGTGCCATACAGTCATTTTTTACTCCTAGCAACCACACAGACAGATTTTCTCCATGCTGATCTATGCCTTACTTGTTTTTTCAAGTCTCCAAATGGCACACTTATCACCACTGTAACTGAGTCCCTGCTAGTCATCCTCTTCTACTTTTTCCTTCTACCTTTCTCAGCAACAGAGCCTTTTGAGACAGCTGGAATGTGTCCAAATAGGAATTTGAGGCTGGTCATTTGTACTCAGAAGAGAACACTGGATTGATTCATTTGATATCCATTGGACAATCAAGTGGAAACAAGTTAGTTGACATTGCAAAAAACTGAACAGATTCAGGCCTGGTTAGTACTTGAATGGGAGACTACCAGAATGCCCAAGTATATAGGCGAGACTATTTTAAGATTTCAAGACTATTTTTAAAAGGTAGGAAGAGCAGTTTGTTCTTAAAAAAAAAAGACCTGCTCCAAATTTTATTTTGAAAGGTAATCCCCAAATCTAACTTGGCCTAAAGAAAAGCCATAACATTTAACTTAAAAGTCTTGGAATTTATATCAAAGGGAAATGGGTGATTAAAAATATGAAATATAAATAAATAAATATTCCTAAAGCAGCAGTTGATTTTATCTATCCATGTATTTCTCAAGCACCCAGATACGGGCACATTAATAATTGGTTAAAGTTCCTCTTCAAGTTTAACTGATTATAGATAAACTTGAAGTTGATCCTCTTCAAGTACTTTTGATTATCTTATTTATAATTCTAATTTTTTTGCAGCTATTCTGTCAACTGGACCTCAAGCAATCATAGTCAATATGATTGATTATACTTCGTAAGACTTAAGAAGCAATTACAATAAGATGTTTTTGAAAACATGAATGAGAATAAGGTTCTTTTGAAAAACTGAGCTATTTATCTTTTCACATGATCTTCCAGAATTCATACATGCTCTTATGTATGATCTTGGTTATTTTTGGAAAAAACTCAGGTGAAACTACCAAAATCTTGTGAGATTAACAATCATATAAATTTCCAGTGATGTTTTGTTACCGTAAGTATAAGATTTCATGGATGAACTGGCTGACCTTGTAAGGGCTCAGATGGGACATGAGGTTTTGGATTATTGGATGGGAGACTTACCCCAGGCTTAGGTCAAATGGAGAGTTGATAAAATAATGCTGTGGAAGCCACTGGGAGCCACTTTTATATTAATTCCAAGAAAAATAGATGGAAATGCTATGAAGTCACCAGGAACCAAGCTTCATTTAATTCTTAATCTTAATTATTGGGGATTTCAAAGTCTGCCTGGTACCTTACAGATAATAAACCTGTTCAGTCTTGGATGTGAAAATAAGAACATTCATTTCCATTAAACCTTTCAAACCCTAATTAATTTGAAGGACCTTAGCATCAGTTGTAGTGATCTCTATCCATTGCTTCCACCTGGGTGTCCCATTACCACCACTAAGAGAATGCCCTCTTAATGACATTAAGAGGGAGAATGCCCTCTTAATGACAAAAAAGGTGAGGTTCAAGTAGTAACTTTTAGGGATAGATAGAGCTGTAATATCGCTAAGTGATTTTTCTTATCTTTAGTTTCTTCTAGCCCACTTCATTAAAATGTCAGGTTTTTCTTTAACACAGCATAACAATTCAAATTTTCAGGTGTCCTGAAGACAAAGAGAAATGACTTCAGCATTTTTTTTAAAAAATAATATGTCCATGTCCATAAAGACACAGAATCAAAGCCAATTCTAATTGTATTATTTCAGAAAGGAATGAGGAAGATACAGCATAATAAATATTATGAAATTTAAATCAATTTTGCCAATCATCGTAGTCAGCATCACCATCATGTTTTACCACTTCCCCATGGGATGAGATAAATGGATAGCCTTAAACATCATATAATTCCATAAATAGTACACTATCAAAATACAATTCATATGCACGTGTCTTCTAGGAGATTTCATATTTCAATTAATATTAACAATGTTAATATTGTTTCAGTTAAAGGCTAGTATTTGAAGCTTCTAGGATGAGAAGCAAAATGTCTTAAAGGAAAAAGAAGTCCAGTTGCCTTTTGAAAAAGAACCTTTGGGAGAACCATGACCTGAAAGACTGAAAATATCCATAGACACTTACTGGGTAGACCTGATAGGAAACATGATCAAATAAAGGGATGCTACTTTATTGTAAAGCTACATTGACAGAATCTTGCAAGTTTGAAAGTACAATTCTCCCACCCTCTCCATTGCAGGTCAGGAAACTAGGGAGGGTCCATTCTAAATCTTTTGCCCTTATCCATTATAAGCCTTGGTGGTGCAGTGGTTAGAGTGCTGTACTGCAGGCCACTTCTGCTGACTACCGGCTGCTTGCAATTTGGCAGTTCAAATCCCACCAGGCTCAATGTTGACTCAGCCTTCCATCCTTCTGAGGTGGGTAAAATGAGGACCCCGATTGTTGAGGGCAATATGCTGACTCTGTAAAACCACTTAGAGAGAGCTTTAAAGCACTATAAAGTGGTATATAAGTCTAAGTGCTATTGCTATCAAACTGCAGGCTATGCTAGTAGTAGTATCTCTTCTTCCTGTCTCCCAAGGTCTTTCCCACATACCATTATATGTTCTGTACAGGTTGATTTTATCTCTGCTAGCTCATGAAGATCTCCATAGGCTTTTGCTGATGATTTTTCAATCTAGCCTTCATGGACTGCTGTATTCAGCATTACATTCTGGCTTGTTCAAACAAGCTCTTTTGTGCCCACAATTTGAAGCTCATCCTGCTGCAGCAGGAAACATGATGAATAGACTTTAGTTAAAAGAAGCTACATGGAAGCATCAGCTAAACTGAATTACAACAGGAGAGGGTTTCATGTTTTTATAAATGTCTGAGTCAAATATTGAATAATATTAAACATTTTTTCTAATGGGAGAATGCTTTATAGCTTTCTCATATTTCATCAGTGCCAACTTCATTCATTCAATTTATATGGCCAGCTATTTCAAACACATGATTCTGGGCAGCTAACAGAGAATACAAACAAGACAAAAGTATTACAATAACAAATATAGGGGATAAGGGATAAAAAAATCCAACCAACACTATTACCACAACCAAGATTCAACTATATACTCCTGCTCCTAGGCTCAGTAACAAATCTAGATTTTTGAGGCTTTATAGAAAGCCAGCAAGGTTGATGCAAATCTAATTTCTAAGGGAATGATATTCTAGAGGCTGAGTGCCACAACAGAAAAAGCTGTCTTCCAGGGACCCACCAAATGACACTCCCTGGAGAACAGGACTCAGAGTATGCCTCTCCTTCTGTATCTCACAGATGGACCCTCAAGTAATCCCATGGAAAGCAATGAGACACATTATCCAATGACAAAATAGTCTCCTTCCTTCCTTCCTTCCTTCCTTCCTTCCTTCCTTCCTTCCTTCCTTCCTTCCTTCCTTCCTTCCTTCCTTCCTTCCAGTGAATCATATCTGCATTTAAAGCTTAGATATTTTTTTGCTTTATTCCTACTTTTCACCTATCTCCAAAACATGAAGGCAATAAAAAGCAGGGTCAGGAGTAAGAAAAAAGCAGGGAAAGTTGACTATAAGCATAGATAAAGTTTTTACTGAAAAAGAAAGAAACTAGGCTCACAGTTTCTCTCCTAAAAAGGAAAATATTGAGAAATTAATCTCTTTATATACTTCTGTCATTTTATCACTGGAGATAGTATGGCTCTTTTGAAAGATTTCCAGAAAACAGGACTGCCTTTGAGATGATCTATAGTATTTTTATAGTTTAAATGCTGTTCTGGGGAGGAGAAGAATTAAACATAACAATTTTGGTAAGTAAACTGAAGTCCACTGCTATCAGTAGGATTAGATTTAATTTGTTTCAATAAATCTTCGAGGAACAACAACAACATAAGTTGGTTTTCCTCAGAGTCAGTGTCAAATCTGTCATTTTAATTGCTTTACTGAGGCTATTCCAAAATTTTAGAGAGGAAAGCTGGTAACAAAAAAGAAGCATGATCTACAAACATGGAATATTTTTTGAAAAAATGACAATTTCATCATATTTTATTCTGTGCTGAAGCCTGCATTTCACTTTCCTCTGCTCCTTCTGAAAGAGGGATCTGTTTTTTTTACCTCATTCTCAGGAGATTTGAGAATTGCTTGAGACTTTCCTTAGGTTGTGCTTTTTGAGTATTGCAAAATAGTTGAAGTAGTTTGTTTCATATTTCCGTTATCTTCTACCTCCAGATTTGCTGAGCTGAAAAGCAAATAATTGGAGGACTTCATCCTTGATATTTTCCTTGGATTCAACTTCAGAGTTAAATGCAGCAGTATGAAGGGTGCATGCAGGCACACCTCAAAGTGTGACCATATTGGAAAACTGTGATCATTAAGTGAAATCATTGTTCACTAAGGTGTGTTTTTGCCAAAAACAGGAAATAAATGACAGTTTTCAGCAAAACCATGGTCAGGTCATGTGATTGTGGGACATTGCAAAAGCTGTAAATGGAAATTGGTTGCTAAATGCGGAGTGCCTGTGTGGCTGTTGGAACGTTGGAACTGGGTTGTATGTACCTTTTGGTGGGGTCCATCATAAGTTGAGGACTACTTATATTGCTGAATAGAAGTGTATTTAATAAGAGATAGAACATTCACATGCATCTCTCATTCAGATTGTAACTACTGTAGTAGAAATGCAAGGATTTCAAGAAAATTGTTTTTGGAAAGAAAAAAAAACAAAATTATCAGACTGGATGACAATAATTGGAAATAAAAACACATTGGTTATTCTATTCAGCATTATTCTTAAAATCTCCCCAATAAGATAGCAATAGCAATAGCACTTACACTTATATACCACTTCACAGTGCTTTACAGCCCTCACTAAGTGGTTTACAGTGTTAGCCTATTGCCCCAACAATCTGGGTCCTCATTTTACCCACCTCAGAAGGATGGAATGCTGAGTCAGTTTTAAGCCTGGTGAGATTTGATCGGCCAAATTGTAGGCAGCCAGCGATCAGCAGAAGTAGCCTGCAGTACTGCATTCTAACCACTGCGTCACTGCAGTCAGCAAGGCGTAAGCCATTTTGTCTGGCTTATCATAGATGACTGTTTGGTTTCATACAATAAATCTTATCCTTCCAAACAGTCAACCATATACATTTTGCTTAGGGCAGAGGTGCATACACATGAGATAGCTAGATAATTTGCTTTGTTGCAGTTAAGACAGAAGTCATATATTTGCAGAACATCCGTCTACAAAAGGAAAGAAAAATCAGTCACTATATAAGAATCTTTTTCTGGGTTTAAATTCTAGAGCTTTTCCTTCCACTTCTTTAAGTAAAAAAAATACATTTCTCCTCTCAGGTTCACAAGTAGGACAATTTTGTACAAGGTAACATAGCAGTTCTGATTAACTTGAGAACTGTTGGTCTTTACCTCATTATACTCAGTCATAGCAAGTGACACTTTATAGAAACTTGAAATGCTCTATTAGAATGAAGCAAGGGGTTTATTCTTAAAAACTAAGAAATGTACTGTGGGATACAGTTACTTTATTCATCTTTTATCTTTGATTTATTTTCATTTTCTAGTTAGGTTGGAATTCCTCCAAAGTCTTTTGCACATTTATTCCATTGCAGAGTGCAAGCAAGTCATACCTTAATTGATATGCCAATTGGGTATTTATGAAATGAGATGATGAAGGGCAAAACTGTCCTTTATTTTAGGTGTAGCCATTACCTGGGCCCCAGTGTTACTTCTGGCTGCCAGAAAACTTTCAAGTTCAGTTTGAGCTTAACCTTGGAAATCCTAACAAGCCTAGATCTACCAAGTTCTGTCTGCTTTGGAATGCAGATTATTTTTGTCCCTGCACAAGACTTTTGGAAATCTAATTTAGGCCAGCGCTGGTTGCATATGCTACGCACCTAAAGTAACTAGTAGCCCTAAATTGAGATAAACATTCCAATCTGCTTCAAAAGATACAGAGCCCAAATAATTTCAAGTTGTATCTCTGGAATGCTCTCATCGTCAATTCTGTCCAGCACTGCTGCATCTTATAGGACTGATCCAGAAGTGGTATTCAGCCAGTTTGGACTGTTTCTGGTGTACTGGTAGTGGAAATTTTGACCAGTTTGGAGAACCGGCAAATACCACCTCTGACTGGCCCCGCCCACCCACCCCCACCCTTTCCGTCCTATATTCCATTGATTTTTAGCTCAGCTGATTCACGTGGCAGAATGGATTGCCACGCCTCAGCTGAGCTAAAAAACAGCTCACCTCACTGAGGGCGATCTTTGAGTGCTGTGCATGTGCATGAAGTGATTTTAGAGTGCTTGATCTTTTCTGCGAATCGTGCAGAACCAGTAGCGTGCAATTTGGAATCCCACCACTGGATTGATCTTCTTTTTCCTTTATCTTAACATGTTAAGGAGCCTGGTAGCACAGTGGTTAGAATGCAATATAGCAGGCAAACTCTCCTGACTGGCTCAAGGTTGACTCAGCCTTCCATCCTTCCAAGGTTGGTAAAATGAGGACCCTGATTGTTGAGGGTAATTTTCGGACATTGTAAACCTCCCCCAGAAAGTGCTGTAAAGCACTATGGAGGGGTATATAAGTCTAAGTGCTATTGCTATGTTGTATATTAACTGCCCCCTGAATGTATCTTCAATTTGCATGAAGTAGTCAACCTAAAATACCCTAAAATCAAATCTGATTCAACATAGGTCATCAAGCACAATGCCATAGAAAAATTTTGAAGACTTTAAATGGTTTCCAGTTTGCGGAAATTCTATATATATATGTTCTGTCTCCCCTTCCCTTCTCCAGAAGGTAAGGAAACTTGCCCGTTCCTCCTCTTCATCATCCAGGTCCTCTTCCTCTGTCAGCACAGGCTCAGGAGGCGGGGCCACAACATATATATATTCTAAAATATGAAGCATTACATTAATCAGAATAGGTACTGATTTTGCCCATTAAAGAACATTTTCATCAGGTTTTGCAAAAAATAACTGGACTTTTAATAAAAGACAGTTTAGCTTCTAAGGGTGTTGATTACTTAGATCATATGAAATACAGCCTTTTGCAGACTAACTACATTCTGCAAATATAATAATTGGTCTTCATCCCCCACCAAATCTACATTTTTATTTGGCATGAAACAACCATCATTAAACAAATTGTACTTTATTTTCTACTGGCTGGCTGTAAACAGGGATAAAAACAATAGGGCAATGGACTAAAGTAGCAGTGAAGATTGGCAACCAAGTTTCCCACATAAAAGGCATATCAGATGTAATAACATATCTTACCTGAAAGAAAGCTGAGGATCTCAATTGCCTACAAAATGCACCTGTCACTTAAGAAGACAGGTATGCAAAACCTATTACCATATTTCTATCATATGTAACAGATCTGAAAATTCACAATGTGGGGAAGTTTTATCAGGAAGAATTTTCAATTTGTTATTGAGAAAGAAGGCAATAAGCTTCTTCTTACTGTTAATAGCCACAGAATGCAAAACTTAATGGAGAAATTCCCTCCAGGGTAGATCCCCCCCACCGCCCTTAGCACTTTTTGTTCTTTCTTCACCAACTGGCTAAAACTTTTGGCAACTATTTTATCCATCGCACACAAAAGTTCAAAATGTTTCTGACATCATCTGCCAATATACCAAGCTGGACTACAATGCAATACAGAAATGAGGAAGTTCATCAATGTCAGCACTCCTAAATCAAATTGGATTATACTTGAAGTTGTAGGCTTTTGTCTTTGTTTGTTTTTAAAAGATCCAATATGTTCTCAGATGAATGTCTTTAGAATACTCTCATTCTGTGAGTATTTCATTTCTTCTGTTAAATTTTTTTCTTTTCCTCTTTTGTGCAGGACAATAGGAAACTTTTTTTTTGATGTCATCTTAAATGAATGAACTTTGTAAATACACTTCTGTGTAGCAAATATATATTTTGCCTATTGGTTATAATAATTCAAGGTAATGATTATTTCTGCATTTATGGGGTGACATACACAGTAGAACCAATAGGTCTTTGCTAGTTTCTGTGGGCCAGTTTTCAGTGCAGAAGCTGTAGTATGTGTAACCTTGTACCCTGTTGAGTACTGCCTGTTTGTATCAGCCAGACTTTATTTATTTATTTTTTTTGGGGGGGGGGACTTGTATGCCACCCCATCTCAAGACTGGTGCACAACTAAAAACAACAACAATAAATACTTAAAAAGAAATTAAACTAATTTCACAAGCCCAAAAATACAAAAACTAAAATTTACAGTGCTTAAAATAATTAAGAAACCCATCCCCCACCCCAAGGAGGGGTCACAGCCTGGATTGGTCGAACAACCAGGTCTTCAAATCATGGTGGAAGGTGTGGAGGTCAGGGGCCAGTCGGAGCCCCAGGGGCAGTTGGTTCCAGAGGTCAGGGCCGTGACAGAATAGGCTTATCGCTGGGGGACCACCAGCCGACATTGGCTTGCCGACAGGACCCTGAGGAGTCCTTGCCGATGTGCTCGCACAGGGTGGTTGGCACTCGATATCGGCAGAAGCGCTCCCTTAAATATTGAGGACCCTTGTCGTGAAGGACTTTGTATGTTAAAACCAGAACCTTGCATCTCCCCCGGAGTGCAACCGGCAACCAATGCAGGCAGCACAGGAGGGGGGGGGGTAACATGGGAGAATCGGGAAACTCCCATCACCACCCGCGCCGCCACATTTTTCACCGGTTGCAATCTCCGGATGGTATGCAAGGGCAGTCCTAAATAGAGAGCGTTGCAGTAGTCGAGTCTAGAGGTAACAAGGGCATGAGTGACTGTCGCAGGGCATCTCGGTCCAGAAATGGGTGAAGCTGACAAACAAGGCGGAGCTGGGCAAAGGCCCCCCTGGCAACGGCCCCCACCTGCTCCTCCAACTGGAGCCGTACATCCAGGAGGACCCCCAGATTCCACGCCCTATCCACAGGGGGCAACACCTCTCCCCCTATGGCCAGAGATGGATATTCCTGACTGGGCCGAGATGCCGGTATGCACAGCCACTCAGTCTTGGCCGGGTTGAGTCAAGCATGTTCCGCTCATCCAAATCCGTACCACATCCAAACACTGGGTCATCAGGGAGAGGGCATCACTGATCTGGTTTGGGGTGGAGATGTACAGCTGGGTGTCATCTGCGTACTGATGGAATCTCACCCCAAAACCACGGATGATCTCACCCAGCGGCTTCATGTAGATGTTAAATAGAAGAGGGGAGAGGACCGACCCCTGAGGGACCCCACAAGAGAGCACCCTTGGGGTCGACCTCAACCCCACCACCAACACCGTTTGTGACCGCCCCAAGAGGTAGGAGGTGAACCACCGAAGAACAGTGCCCCCCACTCCCAACCCCCCGAGGCATCGCAAAAGGATACCATGGTTGATGGTATCGAAAGCTGCTGAGAGATCTAATAGGACCAGGACAGAGGAAAAACCCCTGTCCCGAGCCCTCCAGAGATCATCCATCAGCGCGACCAATGCCGTCTCCATGCTGTAACTGGGTCGGAAGCCCGATTGATACGGATCCAGGTAGTCCGCTTCATCCAGGAAAAGTGGAAACTGCTGAACCACCACACTCTCAACAACCTTCGCCAAAAAGCGAAGGTTGCAGACTGGATGAAAGCTGTCTAACATGGTCGGGTCCAGGGCAGGCTTCTTCAGGAGGGGTCTCACCACCGCCTCCTTCAAGGCGGAGGGAAAAACACCCTCTCTTAACGAAGCATTGACAACTGCCCGGAGCCAACCGCAGGTGGCCTCCTTGGCAGCATAAGCCAACCAGGAGGGACACGGGTCCAACAAACATGTGGTGGAACTCAGCCGCCGCATAGTCCTGTCCACTTCATCCTCGGAAACAGGATCGAACTCATCCCAGATCACACCGGCCGGACTGCTTGTATCCTGTTCCCCAGACCACCACAAATCAGAGGACAACCCGCTCCGAATCCGAGCGATCTTATCCGACAGATATTGACCAAACTCCTCAGCCCTTCCCCGCAATGGGTTCCCCCATACGAAGGAGAGAGTGGGTAGCCGAAAAAGGGCGGCTGGGCGGTTATTTGTGGACGCTATGAGGGTGGAGAGATAAGACCTTCTCGCCACTCTCATAGCTACCAGGTAAGTCCTAATATGGGCTCTTAGCTGGGCTCGATCGGATTGGGAGCGGGTGGACCTCCACCTGCTATCTAAACCCCTCCGATGACGCTTCATCTCCTGAAGCTCCTCGGTATACCAAGGAGCCATCCGGGATCCATGGCGTGTGAGGGGACGCATGGGGACAACCCTGTTGAGGGCATCTGACGCAGCCTGTTGCCAAGCAGCCGCCAGATCCTCGGCAGAGCAGTGGGCAAGGGAAGAGGGAAAAGACCCCAGTTCTGCCTGGAACCTCTCAGGGTCTATCAGGCGTCTGGGGCGGAACCCTCTAAGTGGCTCCTCATCCCAGCAGTGGGGGGTGGCCTGTTGGAAGACCAGCCATAGGAGATAGTGATCAGACCATGGAATGGGCAACACTGTAAAAGTGGCTTGCCCTCTGTCACTACGCCACTGTTCAGAGACAAAAACTAGGTCAAGGGTGTTTCCCCCTTATGAGTCGGGCCTTGAATCAATTGGGTCAGGCCCATGGCTTCCATAGAAGCCATGAATTCCTGGGCCAAACCCGATGCCCCCTCCAGGGAGGGCAGATTGAAGTCCCCCAGGACTATAAGGCCTGGGAACTCTACTGCCACCCCCGAGAGGAGATTGAGAAGCCCAGGCAGGGCCGCTGTCACACAGCTGGGGGAAAGGTATGCAAGCAGCAAGCCCACCTGACCGTTAGGCCCCCACCTCAAGAGGAGGGACTCACTCCCGCCTATCTCTGGAACTGCGACCTCCCTTGGAAACAGGGTCTCCCGAATAACCACGGCCACCCAGCCACCCCTTCCCTGGGCCCGTGGCCAGTGCAGAACCTGGAAACCTGGAGGGCACAGATCAACCAGAGGGACACCTCCCTCCGGGCCCAACCAGGTTTCGGTGATACAGGCCAGGTCCGCAGCCTCCTCCTCAATGATCTCACAGAGGAGGGAGGACTTATTAGCCACGGACCTGGCATTAAAATACACCAACCTAAGCCCAGGGGTCCCAGTTCCCGTGCCCCCTAGGGAGGAGGTCATAGGGTTGGAGCGTGCCACCGCACAAAGATGGCGGGTACGCGCTCCTAAAACATGATATGGCCCTATGCCTCGATGTCTCCTGCCAATCCCAACCACCCTGGGAATCACGGTCCCCACCTCGCACCCCGGGGCCCCGCCGCCCCCAATCCCCACCCCCCCACCATGCACCGGGCTGCAAGAAAACCCCTCCTCCCCCCTCCCCAACCCCTTGAAACCCCTTCCTATCCCATTAAAACATCGAATTAAAAAAATTAAAAGACATCCCTTAAAACCAGATTTAAAATTGGCCCTTTGGTCGCGCCATGCCACCTCTCGGGATCCCAGGATCCATCCTTAAGGTAGGCTTTGGTAACCCTTGGGCCATCCAAAGACAAGGGAACAGTCTGGAAGGCCCGTAGTTCCAGCAGCGAGTAAGTGAGCATGTTACAAAGGTGGAAAACGATGGGGGAAAAAAGGAGGAACATTCGATAAAAGATGGTAAAAAAGATGTAAAGTGCATAGATGTAAAGTGCATAAAGGGAGAGGTCCAGGCAAAATGTCCACAAAATCCCACACACCCCAGCTCTCTCACAGCTGTTGGGGGACCAGAACTGAATTGGCCAGCCCACTGCACTCCCACCTCAGTGGGTTGGGGTCTTGACACTGAACAGAAAATCAACCCCACTGCCCTCTCACAGAAGTGGAGTCAGAAGTAGCTGACAAAAAAAGAAAACAAAATAAAAACACTTGGTGAATAGTTAAAAGGTTATTGGTCCCAGATAGCTTGGTATTCACCTAGAATGGGAAATGGCTGAATTATTCATTAAAATATGTAAATTATTTCTAAACCCAGCCTATTTAAAAAGACAGGGAATGAATTAGCAGTTTAAAAGAAAAGGTTAGCAGTTCAACAGAAAATGATCTGCCAGCCATGCATCTGTTCGAGAACCCTGGAGGACAGAATTTTACCAACTAAAACTTTGTATTAGTATTTCTAAAGACAAATTAGCATGATTCTAAGTGGGGCAACCAATCTTCATCCAATCAACACTCCTGAATTCTTTAGGATACCAAGAAGCTGCCCTCCAACATGCTCCCAAATCTCCAATCTCTGATAGCATCTCTCAGATTTCTACTGACCAACACTTGAGGAGAGAATTGGGGAAGACTGCATTATGTATTAAATATTTTAATCTAAAAGCATTCAACCCACTAATCTCACTCACATGGTTGTCCTTGTTGGTTAAATGAGAACTCTCAAGAATTGCAATAGTAGTGATCAGTAACGCCTCATTTAAACATGGATGGCATTATTTAATGCAACACCAGGGACATCCATGAGGAGAAATAAGACAGACAAACAGATGAAAGCAGCACTGTGGTATCAAAATACAGGACTCACCCCTCTTTTATGTGGAACACATTGCATGCATGCCCCAAGGGCGTAGAGCTTATAACATGAATCTGTGACACTGTTTTGGACAATTTCCAGTAGTCACTTGTGACAATTTTATGAAAGCTTCATAAATTAGGGAAGGAATAATTCTCAGCTAGTCTTAAATTTCAGAATGAAAGAGAACCATTTGAAATACTTCCAGAGAGAATTAGAATGCCAGATGAGTCTGTTGAGGCAACATTTTTGTAGGTAGTTGTCAACATATGAGGAGTGGTAAGCAGTTGCTCACCTCTGAACAGCCAGTCTCTGTGTGAATTTAAATTAACATCTTCATAGAAAGAAACCATCTGAAAAAACTTATACTAAACAAAATTCTTTTTAAAATCAGTTTTGCTGGTTAGCAATGGGCAACTGTGGTTCCCTTGCTTTTAACTTAATCAGAACTTAGACTACAGATGTGATTGTGATGAGAGAGCCATAGTTAACAAACAGCCATTTCCTGATTCCTGTCATCTTGTGACAAGTAGAATAGAAAGTGCAGTAGTTAATCTTTTTTATTTTTATTTTAATGCAAAGAACATAAAGAAAATTCAAAAGATTTGTAAAATGTATTAGGTTTCTTTTTCGATTTTTTTTCTCCTAAATTCAATTTCTTCTCTAAAAAAGAGTGTGGGAGAGATTCTGCAAGCCAAAATGTTTTAATTTGATTGTTTTATTTTATTTCTTTTAAAACATTTGTGAATTGATACATACACACACAAGCTTATAAAGTGAAACCTGAATGATAAATTAATTCTGCAGTTCTGAAGCATAAACCAAATAGTATTGCTCTGGACAAAATGACAAAAATCCTGAACAGATATCAAAAACATTCCTCAGATTCCTGCTTGGTTTATTTTTTAACTTACTAAATGCAAATAGTTCTATAATAATGTAAATGCTAAAGCATTACATTATTCTATTCAATAAAGTTGTGCTGAATAGAATTATCACCTTGAAATTACAGGGTAAATCTCCCTATACAAAAACAGATTCAAGACAAATTAGAGTGTGGGCCAGGTCACTATGATTGTTAATTAGTGATAATGGAAATACAATTAGCATAATGAGTTCCAATTACGGGATATGGAGAAATATGAGGATACTAGTTTCATAAATCTTGCTTCTAAGAAAAATAAAATGCATCAGGTTTAACAAAGCATGACCTTCTCCTCAGCATAAAGCTTTACCTTTTGATGAAGCTAAATTGGTCTTAAGACCAATTGGGTGCACTAAGTGAAGAGAGATGCAATGGAATGGATTTAGTATGTCTGATAGCTGAGCAGTTCCTGCGTTAGCTTGGCTTTTGGTTCAAGTTTCCTCAAAAAAATTGCCATCTGTTTCTCCAATTTGAGGGGGAAACAACAAAAGAGAAAAATGACAGGGCATTGCATGAAATCATTATACTGCCTTATAAACTCCCAAGAGAGGAAGAGGAGGAGAAGAGGAAAGGGAGGAAGAGGAGGAGGAGGAAAATAAGAAGAATTGTGTAGGTGAAATATTTTTTCATCTACACAATTAATCAAGTTTGAAAGATCGATGCAAATGTTTTAACAAGCAGAATAGGCAGTTTGAGAATAACTACACAGGAATAACTCTATAATTTTGAGGAGCGTTGTAGGCGTGCTTTTGAGACCATTTAGGAGATTGACGATCTTGAAAGTCCCATTCATGATCGGAAAGTGCAACATGTGGGTAAATGTGAATATGGGATATTCCTATTCTGATACCAAGATGACCTAAATGCTGGATGGTTAGTTGGCCTACTTTTATCCTGAATTCAAACTGGTCCAGGGTCATGTACTCATGACCTCAAGCCCAAGAAAAGGAAAAGCCAGCCATCTGTGCATTTCATAATTTGAAGTGGGTTACTATTCATGTGCAGCCTTCTGCTTAACGTTCGTGAGAAAGAACAGCCACCCAGCACCATGGAGGGAGAGCTGTTAAGTCAGCCTTGAAGTTGGAATCCATGGCTTCGATTAATGGGAATGGTGGTGTTGATGTGGCAATCTCAGCTGCCTTGAATGGAAACAAAAGTCCAAATGGGTGAACAGTAGTTGAACTTGGGTGACATCTGGGGAGCTGCTGTTGGGAGAAGTGGAGTTCATTACACATACCCCAGAGATTTCAAACTTAGCAATACCATGATTCCCTAAAATGAATTTCTGCAACTTCCCCTGTGAATAAAAAAAAAATCTAACATCTTTAATAAATGGCTAATAAAATTGAATTAGAGAAGGGCAAAAAAGAACCATAACAGTCTACTTAGCTGTAAATATATTAATTTATTTACCAAATAAAAATAGTCCATACATTTTAAAACCATATTTTAAAGCATAACCATATTACTTTTCCATCATTCCTGAAATCTGGGGTTTCATTTTAAAAGTGGCTAGTTTCATTCACAAAAAAACAGTAAGAAAACATCAAATAAAATGAAAATTGGAATTATTTTTGCTTTGCTTTGTTTTGTGGGTTTTTTTTTTGTTTTAAAGCAGCTTCTTTTAACAGCTCTTAAAATGCTGCAGGTGCAAAACACTGGCAAATTGTACATTACTTTGGGGGCTGCTCCTCTCAGCCCAGCTGCAGGGGGATAAGTATCAGGGGGGCTGACTGTCCTGCTCTCTTCTTCTTAGCAAAATTCATCTGCAAAGTGAGCAAGCAAGGATTCAGAGTTTATTATACAGGGATCACACCCTGTATAAGATAAATATGGTATCTTCCAAATCCTGAAACAATACTTGGGTTTTGCACAGGATTCTGGAACTGGAATCCTTTGTTGTGGTTGTTTTTTCATTCAGCATATTTTTGCATCAAATTGTTAAGACTTCCAGGGAGGAAGAAGAAAGCACCCTTTGGTGATCCTCCATTTATTTGACCCTCCATACTTTGAAAAATGCTGATGCTCATAATTGGGAAATTAAACACAATCTTGAGACATTTGCTTTCTGAGAATGAAGTGGTGGGCTGATCCTCAGCCATAACTAAAGAAGAATACCATCATTAGAGCTTTAGTAATCTACCTACCTTTGGAGTGATTCATTTTCATATATTTCATATGTATATGTTGCTAAGTGAAGCATTTGTTAAGTCAGCTTTGCCCCATTTTATGACTTTTCTTGCCACAGTTGTTAAGTGGCATTTGTTAAGTTAATAATGTGGTTGTTTAGCAAATATGGCTTTCCTATTGACTTTCCTTGTCAGAAGGTCACAAAAGGGGATCACGTTATCCCAGGACACTACAACTGTCATAAATATGAACCAGTTGCCAAGCATCTGAATTTTGATCAGGTGACCATGGGGATGTTGCAATGGTCGTAAGTGTGAAAAAGTCAATTCTTTTCAATGTCGTCATCACTAAACAAACTGATGTAAGTCAAGGACTACCTGTAGTACTAACAAGGAAAAACAACATAAATTATGCTACTTTGGCCAACAATATTTAAAAAATCAGAAATATTAAGCATAATAATTGACCCTCAGAAATTCTGTGAAAGCCGCATAAGAACACAAAATGCATCAGAGTGTAATGGTTGGAAGAAGGAAGGAAGGAAGGAAGAAAGGAAGGAAGGAAGGATTAAGAAACCACCTTATCTTTGGACAGCACTGTAAGCAGGGGTGGGATTCAACCGGTGTTATTACTGGTTCAGTGACTATGTTTTGTGTGTGTGCCTGTAAAAAAAACCATCAGCTGTGCCTCCCGGACAGCTGAAAAGCACTGTGTGCAGATGCGCAGTGTTTGAAAAGCCTCTTTTTTCCTGCTTTTTCAACCTCAGCGGTGCTGTGCAAAGCAGCTGAGGTTGAAAAAGCAGGAAATAAAGGACAGGTAAGAGCCTGGGTGGGCAGGTGGGCTGAACAGCAGCAAACACAGAACCAGTTCGGTGTCTACTGCTCTTCAGAGCTACAGGTTCTCTGGAGCTGGGCAGAACCGGTAGCATCCCACCTCTGACTGTAAGAGTCAACCAAATCCACGTGCATCTAATATAGATGTCTATTTTCTTAGACATTTAACTTTACTTTTCCAAGGCTCTGGGACCTGAAGTGTTCTTTAGGGTTTTCATCTTAATCATATTATTGTTATTTTATTGCTTTAATAAATGCAGACTTAATCTGTTCCTTAAACAAGGAAGCTCAGTAATGTCTGATCAAATAATAAAGGGATAATTTTGCTCAGCAGTATTCTAGCATAGGAAATGAAATTCCATGCATGCTAGTTTTTTGGGCTTGCAATCCCTCTGAAACTCTCTCTCTCACTTTATAAAGTGAGAATAAAGATGAAGTCTTCTACAATGTAGCTTGAATTCAGGTCACTTCATGGATGTTTTCATGTAGGTTTCTTGGTAATAATATATCACTGTTTTTTTTCCAATAATGTTTATGTTTAGTTCGTACTCCAGCCTTTAATCCTGGTATTTCCTATACACAGACAGACCAGAACTGGTTTGATGGTGGCGCAGTGGTTAGAATGTAGTATTGCAGGCTAATTCTGCTGACTGCCAGGGGTTCAATCCCAACTAGCCTTCCATCCTTCCAAGGTCGGTAAAATGAGGACCCAGATTGTTGGGGGAAATATGCTGACTTGGTAAACTGATTATAGAGGGATGAAAGCATGATGAAGTGGCATATAAGTCTAAATGATGTTGCTATTGCTTAGCTGAGTTGATACAGTGTCAGCAAGCTAGGCTGCAGTGAGCAAATTTAGCCAATCAGCAGTAATATGGTGGTGGTGCTTGTTTGTTTGTTTTTGCTGATCTAAAGCATCACATGATTACATTAGAATTAAATTAAATTAAAAGAATTATCAGAATATAAACCTACTAAAATGTATAAATCTTAAGAGTACAGGACTACTTGAGGGTGACAACGAAGAGCCATGGTTTGTGTATATCTTCAGGTTGTATGGAAATAATTATTTCACACTTTCCACAGGTGAGAGCAAAACTGATCAATGCCAAAAGGAAAAAAAAAGCAAATGCAGCAAAGCAATCATGCAGAAAAGGTTATGACGACACTACAGTACTTCTGATTGGACATTGGAAAAATTATTAGACAATGGCTGCTCACACCAGCAATTTTAATGGACAATTTGAGAACAGTTGTCATATTAAATTTCTACTGCAAGTAATACTTGCTGTTGAGCATACAATTTTTTATGATTCACACATAAAAAAGATGTTATTTTCATTCAATCATTTCTCACACTATTGCAACCTCTTTGAATCTGTCTCCTTCTCTCACTATATAAAAAGCTGTCAACTAAACAGAAAAATGTTGAAATATAAATGCCGATAAACAATATAGTATATGGTTAACTTAGAATTCCTAGTAAATGGGGACACAACATGGCCAAAAGAATATAGCAGTGTTTATCAACCTTGACAACTTTAAGAAGTGTGGACTTCGGGGAAGGCAGGGCTTGTGTCCCAGTGATACTACGTGTGATCGGGAAGCTCCTGGAATACAGCTGGAATTTGGCAGTGAAGGCGTCCTGTCGATATCACAAAGTCCCTGGTTGATGGTAGAAGAAGCTGCTGCTGGGACAGCTTCGGTGAAGAGAGGTTCTTTTTATTTACTTATTTCTGAAGAATTCCCCAATAACTGGAAAGTGGACTTAAAAAGTAAAGAGAACAGTTTATAGCGGTGAGATTAAGCTTTTCTTAAGATTGTGGCTTTTTTCTTCCTCTTTATCTTTTCTGGAACTATTTGATTTTAAAAGGGACTGGCTTTTCCTCTATGTAAAATAATCTTTTGTTCTGATGGTCTTTTCCTTTTTTCCACCAATATTTTTTGGATTAAATGCTGTTTATGATTTTAAGAACTTTTAGAAAAGAGAGCAATACCAATGTGCCTTTTCTCTTTTTTTTCCTTTTCTTGCTCTTGAGGGGAGGAGGAAAGTGAAAGCACTGCCATTTAAGGCTTGGATATACTGTATTCCTTTTTCCGTTTGTTTATCTATGTGAGCTGCATTCAAGGACATAGAGTTCTCTTGAAAGAGATAGTGGGGTGAGCATGACTGATTGTATACACAGGTGCCCATCTGTGATACTATGTTGGGCTGAACCCAGAGTTGGACTGAAAGAACTTGAAATTTGACTTATTGTTGTGCAGAATTTTGTAATGAGTCCTGGACAATATATCAATTAATAAATAAAATGAAAATTTCTACTGAATTGAGATATTCTAAAAAGCCTTGGACATCTGGTGGCAGTAGTTTTCTTTTTCTCTTTGGCTGGATTTGTGGCTGCTCTATCTTTTCCACCCCCATTGATTGAATTTTTATTGTTTGGATTATCCCTTTTTCAATTTTAGCCAGAATTTTTCTTTTCCCTTTTCTCTGCCTATGATTGCTCCCCTTTTTTCTTTTTTCTTTTTTTCATCTTGTTGATTAGCCATTGGATTAGGGTATATAAATACCTGAAGTCTCTTCCCCTTTTTTTCTCTTTTATTTTTTGAACTGGTAACCACCTGTTGTTGCTTTTGAGACCTTCCTTTTCTTCTTTACTTTTTTTCTATTTTTGTATACAAGTGGAACCAACTGGATTAAGGTGTACAAGAACCTGAAGAATTTTTTTTGTTTTTTTCTTTTTTTATATTCCTTAATATTTTTATTTTTTTTTACTTTTTCCTTTTGTCTACTTATTTTTTTTATTATTTTGGAGGCCCTCTCTGCTTTTGGGGCCCTAAAATAACTATAAAATGAGTAGAAAAACAATAACTCAAGCTCTCAATCAACAACTCTTGCTTCTTCACCATCTGGAGGTCAGCGATCAATACAGGCAATGTTGCAACAGGAAAAGGAAAAAGAAGGATACATTACAGAAGATTTTGCAAGAATTCAAATTCTACAGACAAAAGTGAAAAAATGTTGAAAAGAGTAGAGAATATCTCAAAAAATGAACAGACAAATCAAATGGAGAAGATTCAGCAGAAAATAGATAAGAGGATGAAAAAGTTGAAAATATTCAACAGAAAATTGGAAAGACAGATGAGAAAGTGGAAAATATCCAAGAGATGATGACCAAATATGATGAAAAGATTAAGAAAATTGAAGAGCAGGACGAACAAAGAGATAAGGAAATTGGAAATATCAATATCAGATTGAGTGAAGTTGAAAAAGACAGGATTGAATCATTGAGAGGAGAGATGGATAGATCAGAATTTTACTTGAGATTTCAAAATGTGGAGGAAGAAAAGAGTGAAAACCTTGTTGGAAAAATGATAGAAATATTGGCGGGAAGCACTAGAAATAACAAAAAGAAAATGATGGATGGAATGGATGAAGTGTTTCGTGTACATACAAGATATGCAATGAGGAATAAGCTACCAAGAGAAGTCCATATTAGATTTACTAAAATTATTAAAACACAAATTTTGCAAATGCAAGACAAGAAAATACATTTTATTACATTTATATGCCTTCTCCAGAAGACTGGAAACAATTTGGAAAGCAAACCCAATGTGCTCAGCAATAGCCTTCATTCATTGTATATGCCTGCTTATTACTAGTGGCATTTTTACAAAGTCAGCTTATTGCCCCAACAATCTTGGTCCTCAATTTACCTACCCAGAGAGGATGGAAGGCTGAGTCAACCTTGAGCCTGGTGAGGATTCGAGCCTACAGTAATTGTAGACAGCTGGATCTTAGAGCAGGCATTTAACAGCCTGAGCCAGCAAGGCTCAGTATAAAGTATAAAGACAAAGAAATTGTGGTGCTGAAACAGGTACCAAGAAGAGTAAGGGCAAGGAGAGAAATTCTTTTCTAACCAAGAACTGCTTAAAAGAATAAATTATAGATGGCTGATACCAAGGCCTTCTGTTTACATGTGGGAACAAAGACATAGAATTATTGGTTGAAAAGGTGGAATCATTTTATTATGAATATATTAGAGGAAAGGAGGAAGATACAAAAAAGAAGAGCCTCTGATTGAACCTCAAAAGAAGTTGATAGCAGTAATTGAAAAAAGAAAAGGAAAAAGAAAGAAGGCTGCCTGTAGGCGTAGGCAGCCGAAGAGCGAAAATAAGATCCACCAGAGCAATAAATCCCTCTTACAAAATCTAAAATGGAGGAAAGAAAACTGGTCGATGAATATAAATGGACTCAATTCAATCATTAAAAGAAGGAAAGTATTTCTAAATTGGAGAAATTAAAATTTGATATAATTTGCCTACAAAAGTACATATTAAAAACAACATGAACACGTACTGAAAAAAAAAAATTAGGAAAATTGTTTACCTCATTGGCACAATGTAAAAAAAGAGGCGTGGTTCTATATATTAAAGAAACAATTTCAGCTGAATAAATTTATATAGATGATGATGGAAGAATCTTAATGGTAGAAATAATGGACAATAATACTAAAATACTTTTAATAGCAATATATGCTTCAAATGACCACCAAGAGGAATTTTATAATAAACTCCATAAAAAATAATTGAACTGGACTACGTTAATTTATGCATGATGGGAGATTTTAATGGAATAATTAATGAGCAGCTGGATTATAAATCACAAAAAGCCACAAAGCCAGAAAAAACTACCAAAACCTTTTTTCAAATGATAGAAGAAATAAATTTAAAAGATGCATGGAGAGAGAAAATATAGGAAATAAACAATATACATTTTACTCAAACAGGCATGAATCATGGTCAAGAATAGATATGATATGGACATCAGCTGATCTATTTTTAATATATACAAAAAATTGAAATAGAAGCAAGTTTTGGGCGATCATAATCAATGATTATTATTGGAAAGGACAAAAGATGAGATCTAGATGGACATTAAACAATAAGATATTAAGGAAGAAGATTTTAAACAGAAAATGGAGAGAGAACTGGTATTCTTTTGAAAATAGAAAAAGAGGATACATCATTACAGAATCTCTGGGACACGATGAAGGCCTATACAAGAGGAGGCTTGAATTTGATTATACAAGGAAAAGAAATATCAAACAAAAAAGACTTTTAAAACATTAGAAGAAGAATATAAAAAACTGGAAAAAGAACTACAGAAATCACAAAAAAAGATGTTAAAAAATCAAAATGGATGATATAACCAAACATAAAATGGAATTAATGGAAAAAGAAAAAGAGCTAGCAAGATTAAAAATGCTAAACAGAATTATTTTGAGGGCATTAAACAAACCAGGAAGATGGTTAGCCTATAAATTAAGAAAGGAAAGAGAATCAAGAAAATTAGCCATTTAATAGATGAAGAAGGACATCCTTGTTAACGGAAATGAAGGAAAAAAAAAGAATTATACAAGACTATTATGGAAAATTGTACTATCAAGAGAGTATTCAAGAAGAAAAAATTAAACAATATATACAAAAGCAAAGTTACCACAGATACCTAAAGATATTGAAATAATGTTAGAAGAGAATATAACAATGATGGAGTTAACAGAAGCCTTAAAAGAAACAAAATACAGGGAAAGCACCAGGCCGGATGATGGTTTACCAGTGGAATTTTATAAGACTTTTCAGGAGTGTTAAACCTCCAATTATTAGAGAGTTATGAATGAAGTCATGCAGAGAGAGAAGAGAAAAAGACTTGGTCAGAAGCTTATATCACACTTATACCGAAGGAAGAAGACCCAGACTTACAACAAGTTAAAATTACAGGCCCTATTTCCCTATTAAATTCAGACTATAAAATTTTTGCTTCAATTTTGAGAAAGACTGAAAAGATACTTAAACAACTTTATACATGTTGACCAAAATGGGTTTCTGCCAAAAGACAAATCAAACATAATAGAAATAATCCTGGACACTCTGGAGTACTATGAGGCACATCCTGAAAAGCAAATGGCCTTGATGTTTCTGGATGCTCAAAGCCTGCTGATAACGT